>CM035144.1:84004825-85204825 GCA_020205605.1 Panax ginseng
GGTCCAGATGATATCATTAGTAGTCCTCACTATTCTGTTAAATAGTGTGACAATAAATGTAATGAGGACTCCTTTGAGTGTGGATATTGTCTAGATGATAATATTCTTATTAAAACTCTCAATTTATTTTTTGTCGTATTGTTTACACGACAGCTATATTATTAAGTTGTATTTAAATTTTGTACCATGTATTTGGCGACTCAAGATGGGTGATGTATACCTGTTTTGGGGGCGGCACATTGATAATCCAAGATAAAAGAAGAAAGAAAGCTAGAACTTCAAATGTAATGATTCCTAACCATGATTCTCCCTTTCTTCATTTGATAGAGAAGTGAGTTGTGGTAGAGCACGCTTGTTAAGGAGTGATAAGGATTGTTGTTAAGGGATGAAACCTTAATAAACCATGTGAAGTGAAATCATAAGTATAAAAGCTTTAAATCATTGAAATAAATTGAAGAATTGGAATATGTTGTTGTTAATGGACAAGTTTAAAACCATCATTTGTAGGTTTAGATTATACATGTTGTGAAAATGGAGTGAATCTATTTAGAATTGTGTAACAAATTTGTTGCGAAATTTACGAGATTAGACGATAATCGTCGAAATTGTGAAATTCTCGAAATGGAAGTCAAAAGTTAGCATTGAACTCAAAAACGTTGGTTTTCGATGGAGAATAGTCTAAGTTTGCATTTTAGAGTTGCTGACTCAAAAATGGCAAATTTTGACTTCAAATGAAGAAACTAGCTATGAACGTTCACGAACGTTTATCATTTTAGTAAAAATAGACTTAAATGGTGAATTTCGTGGTAATGGATTTGAAAATGTAAATTTCTTATATGAACACGTAGTTCATGTGATTTGTGAGCTAATGGCTTTTGAACTAGCCAATTCGGACTTAAAATGAGCAAATTATGAGTCCGGGAAGTTCGTTAAGTTAACAAACTGTCAAAAAAATCTGGTGCATAGAGTTGGCACCGCAGCGCCAACCAAGGCATAAATGGTGGTGCCGTAGTGCCGAGCATGCCAAAAACCTACTAGAGATCAAGGCCAAAGACTGCCAATAAAAGCGAGAGTGGTAGCCTTACCGCCAAGGTAGGGTCTCGACCACATCACGACTTCAGCAAAGAAGTGTGGAACATCAAAAGAAAGTTGGTATGCCATGTATTGACACTAGAATGGAAATAGTAAAGAAAGCTTATGAATGAAAAGAGAAAGTAAGTTGATTAATGGTAAATTAAATTCCTTAATTAACCTAAAGTAACATCTGTAATGAGGATTATAGCCTCAAGAATTATAACAAAAGGTTGAAGTAAGATTACTCGAACGTAAATGTAAAACATTACAACAAACCGGAACCAATGTTAAACAAATCGAATGAATGATTAGATTGAGAATAATGGTAAGATAATTAGATATCATACATGTCTGACTTTGACCTAATGTGCTATGTTACATGATTATGTATTGTAGAGACATTAAAGACTCAAAAGGAAAAGTATTTAAAAAGGTAGAAGACGCTGAAGGCAAGTATTCTAAGCCTTGTCTATGTTCATTCTGGATAAGTTTTGCAATTCATGTATCTTGCACATGAATTAATGTATGATGAGGTCGAAGCCAGTTCTTTCAGCTAGACTTAATGTATTTACTGGATTTCTTATAATCTATTGAAATGTTATCAAAGTTGTTATCTTTTGCCAAACTGTTTTGGAATGGATTTCAATGAAAGACTGAGTATGAATAAATAAATGTTTTGTCGTCAAGCGATAGGCACGTGAGGATGCCAAAACTTAAGCGTAAACTCGTTTGAGAAGAAGTGTTGTACAACACATAGAGTACTATAAGTTGATCACCTAGGCGTGCTCGTAAGTAATACTGAACTTACGGACTTAGTGTCGGGTTGTCCTTTTTAAAGAAAGAACGAATGCTCAAGGTCTTGGACCAAACTATATATTTAATGAACGTGGTTCATTATGAAATGTTTTAAGGGAAAAGAAGTTTTATTTTGAATTATCGATAGTACTTCATAACTATTGTTTAGTTATTGAAGGTATACGATTCCTATGTTTCAAGCATGTTGTTTAAATGAAATTGTCATACTTGTTGAGCTAGTTATGCTCACTCTTGCTTGAACCATATGAATGCAGCTAAGATTGAATGTCTTGAAGGATCAAATAAGGATAAAGGAAAGGCTAAGGTAGACCGTTGAACTGTCTATGTAATAGTATAGGTTTAACGTTGTAATGTATTTGATATTATGACAAAGAACGTATGTATTGGTTATAAAGAACCTGAAAAGGGAATATTATTTTGGAATATATAGAAGACATATTCACTCTTTTGAGTAATTTCAATTGAATGTATTTGTGAATGGTAGTACCGTGTCGCACCATCTATCGGGTTGGAAGATACCCGAATTTGGGGGCGTCACAGATTGGTATCAAAGCAAGAGGTTATAAAACTTAAAGGGGGAAAATAAAACCTTAAGTCATAACCTTAAGAAGATTTAAAGAAGTAAAAGATGAAATTAACCCTAAAAATGCATTAAATGTGATATGTGTTTTTATTGTACTAATGGTGTTTACTAATCAAACTAATTTGTTTTATTGTAGATGTCAGGAGATAGCGTTATGTATAGGGATATACATGTCGTTAGTGAAGAATCGGTGAATCAAGTAGAGATTATACCGAACCTAGTAGCTGAAGAGCCAGAAGTGGTAGTTGTTGAGTCTGGAGACTCGGAGAACCTAAACCTTATGTCTATGTTTGATTGCATGTTAGAAGAGGAGGTGGAGGTGGTGTCATTTAACACCATAGCACCTGCAGAAGAGATGACTCCGGGGGAGTCAATGAGATCATTATTCATGACTGTATTGGATAAAAACATCCAATATTGTAAGGAGGTAAAAGAACTGAAGGAGGAGCTCCATGTTATTTTAGAAGATAAGAAGAGTATGGAGTCTATGTGGGAGGAGGAACATGATGAGAGGGTGTTAGCCAAGGACAAGGTCCATGAGCTGAAACACGAGGTCTTTGAGCTCAGGCAAGAGCTAAAGACTAAGAAGCAAAAGGTTAATCGAATGTCCTATATACATAGTAGTTTGCACGGAGATTTTTAGCGGCAAGTATCTTAGTATCCTGTGGAGGCGGGGCAGACTCGGCATACTATCAGCCGAGATATTATAGTCGGTCTTGCCAATGCGGACTATGAGAATGCCTTAAGGAAAATGTAATCTAGCTAGTAGTTAGAGTAGAATAGATATGTAAATATGATGTATCTAGTAGTTATGTAAAACCCTTTTTTGTATAACAAAGGGTAGTCTTTTATAAATCCCAATTTTTGGAAAGTAATGACGGGAAAGTAATGTAATCAGCTTAGGCTGTGTGTGAACGATGTAGTATTATACTACAAAAAGTAAATCAATATAAGTTTTCTTTTATGGAACATATTGTGCAATGAGTATGAGTTATTGTTTAATAATGAATAATAACTAATTAACAAGAAGCGGGTAATAATGAAATGGTATTTACTTTAACAAAAAAATGCCGCCAAGAAGAAGACAAAGAAATCAAGGAGCAAATGTAAATCAACGGGAAGGGGGGCTGGTTAATCCAATGCAAGGTTTTGTTAATTTATTAACGGCTGCCTTTAATCAGAATATGGTAAATGTTCCTTTAAATCCTGCGATAGTACGGGCTACTACGTTTAAGGATTTTAAGAGTGTAGGTCCGCCGGAGTTTAAAGGAACTACGGAACCTATAGAAGCCAGCCATGGGTGAAAGAGATAGAAAAGGAATTTGTCATTGCCAATGTTGATGAGGGGCAAAAGGTTTCTTTTTTTACCT
Source organism: Panax ginseng (assembly GCA_020205605.1). NCBI lineage: Eukaryota > Viridiplantae > Streptophyta > Magnoliopsida > Apiales > Araliaceae > Panax > Panax ginseng. The sequence goes on from CM035144.1 coordinate 84,008,669, forward strand.
ACATGATGAAGGGGGAGGCCAACTTCTAGTGGGAGGCAAACCAGGCTAGGGCCGAGATAGATAACCTAATGTGGACGCGGTTCAAGGAGATTTTCTTCAAGAACTACTTTCCCACAAGTATACAGGGGGGATGGAGATGAGGTTTTTGGAATTAAAATAAGGGGAAATGACTATTGCCCAATACGCTGCCAAGTTTAATGAACTGGCAAGGTTTGCTCACACCAAGTGGACACAGAGGTGAGGAAAGCTAGGAGATTTGAGTAGGGCTTGAAACCCTGCCTCTATAGCCGGATATCAGTGTTCCAAAGTACTTCTTTTGGGACCATTCTGGAGAAGGCGATAATCTCTGAGGGTGGGAATGAGGGTTTAAGCTAGTACCACGGGGAGAAAAAAAACAAGGGTAAGGTAGATGGGGGAATAAAGACCGAGGGAGCCAGTGGTAGTGGCGACGGTCAGAAGAGAAAGGGATTTAACTTTGGGAATACTTGAGTGAAGCAAGGAGATCCTAAGAAGAGGATGGAGTCGTGCAAGAACTATGGAAAGACTCACTTAGGAGTCTGTCTCAAGGGGAAGTCGGTGTGTTATAACTGTGGACAAGAGGGGCATATTTTGCCTAACTCTCCGAGTTCGAAGAAGAACCATGGATGCTTTGTATGTGGATCAACTGACCACATAGCAAAGAACTGGCCAAAGAAGGGGACGGATGGGAATAAGGGTGCTAATAGTGGTAAGCTAGCTATTAGTGGTCCAGCGCAGCCGGGTAGGCCGATGGCCCGCACCTTTAACATGATGGTTCAAGATGCAATGGCATTAGGGGATGTAGTTGCAGGTATTATCCCGATCAATGACATAAATACTTACGTGCTGTTTGATTCGGGTGCTACTTATTCGTTTATAACATGTAATTTTGCTAGACTATTAGGATTACTTCCCCAAAGATTGCATGTACCTTTGAATATCAAGGTAGCAAATGAAGAAATAATTCATGTTAAAGATATTCATAGGAGTTGTTGTGTAGATATATGAGGTTATAAATTATCGGTAGATTTGATACTGATAAAGTTAAGAGAATTCGATGTAATTCTCAGGATGGATTGGTTGTTTAACCATGGTACAATAATAGATTGTAAAAAGAAATGTGTAAATATTAGAACGTTAAGACAACCTCATGTAGTATTTTATGGTAATAAATTTTTGGGGCGTTCGTGTTGTCTTACTATGACACAAACTAGGAAATTGTTGAGGAAGGGATGTGTAGGTTATTTATGCCATGTTGTTGATACCCAGAGAGTGGGAGCAACGATGGAACAAATACCTATAGTCAAAGAATTCGTGGATGTATTTCCAAGAGAATTATCAGGTCTTCCACCCAATAGGGAGATCAAATTCGTAATAGATATTGTGCCAGGAGCGGCACCAATTTTAAGGGCACAATATTGTATGGCGCCGGTAGAGATGAAGGAGCTGATGGTTTAGTTACAAGAACTATTTGATATAAATTACATTCAACTGAGTGTTTTACCGTGGGGAGCACCGGTACTGTTTATGAAGAAGAAGGACGGATCATTAATACTTTGTATCGACTATCGAGAGTTGAACAAGTTAACGATAAAGAATAAATACCCATTGCCCAGGATCGATGATCTTTTTGATTAGTTGAAAGGTGCAAGGTATTTTTCTAATATAGATTTGCGGACAGGGTATCACCAGTTGAAGGTTAAGAAGGAGGATGTACCAAATACAGCATTCAGGACTCGTTATGGCCATTACAAGTTTCTGGTGATGTCATTTGGGTGGACTAATGTACCAGCTGCATTTATGGATATGATGAATAGAGTGTTCAAACAATATTTGGACAAGTTCGTCATAGTGATTATCGATGATATTCTAGTCTATTCTAAGACGCCAGAAGATCATTCTGAACACCTAAGAATAGTGTTGGAGACACTAAGGAAAGAGAAGTTATATTTGAAGTTCACTAAGTGTGAATTTTGGTTAGAAAGGGTACTGTTTTTAAGGCATATTATCGACCGGGATGGGATTTCAGTAGATCTAGCGAAGGTGGAAGCAAGGATTAATTGGGAACAACCAAAAATGCCGATTGAGGTGCGGAGTTTCCTCGGGTTAGCGGGATATTATTGAAGATTCATCTAATATTTTTCTAAGATAGCTACTCCGTTGACTAACTTGACAAGGAAGACGGTGAAGTACGTATGGACTGAGAAGTGCGAAGATAGTTTCCAAGAACTAAAGATAAGTTTGAGTGAAGCACATGTATTGTCATTATCCGATGATACAGGAAATTTCGTAGTTTGTAGCGATGCTTCGTATAGAGGACTTGGTTGCGTGCTCATGCAGCATGGCAAGGTTATTACGTATGCATCACGACAATTGAAGGATTATGATAGAGTTTTCCCTACTCATGATCTGGAACTGGCCGCGGTAGTGTTTTCCCTAAAGATATGGAGACATTATCTTTATAGAGAGAAATGTGAGATGTACACAGACCATAAGAGTCTAAAATATATCTTCACACAAAAGGATTTAAATATGAGACAAAGGAGAAGGCTGGATTTGATAAAGGATTATGACTGTGATATCCTGTATCACCCTGGAAAAGCCAATGTAGTTGTCGATGCCTTGAGCAGGAAGGTTCAGGAAAAGTTGTCTATGTTAACGGTTCAAACTGAGTTAATAACAAAGATGGCTAAAATGGAGTTGTAGGTGAAGTTGTCGAGTGAATCGGGACCGAGATTGTGTACGATGGAGATTCGATCTACCATCATAGAAATAGACAAGGAGGTACAACTCAGAACTGATGAGTGTGACCAAATGAAAAAGCACTTAGCAAAGGAAAAAGATATTTAGTATAGTCTTAATAACGAGGGGTTATTAAGATTTGAAGGAAGAATTTAGGTTTCGAATGAGATGGAATTAAAGGAGGAAGTGTTATAAGAAGCTCATTGTTCGAGGTACTCGATTCATCCTGATAGTACTAAGATGTATAAAGACCTTCGACAGAGTTTTTGGTGGCCGAACATGAAGAGAGAAATAGCAGAGTACGTGAGTAGGTGCTTAACTTTTCAAAAAGTTAAGGCCAAACATCAACGACCAAGTGGCTTGTTACAGTCATTGGAGATTCCAGAGTGGAAGTGGGAGCATATCACGATGAACTTTCTAGTGGGACTTCCGATTACACATAAGGGGTATGACGCTATTTGGGTAATAGTGGACCAATTGACAAAGTCGGCTTACTTTTTGCTGATTAGGGTCAAGTATAACTTAGATCAGTTAGCTAAATTTTATGTTAAGGAAATTATTTCCAGACATGGAGGACCAGTTTCGATCGTGTCCAATCGTGACCCACGATTCACATCGAACTTTTGGAGAAGTCTACAAGAACAGTTGGGAACACATTTGAAGTTAAGTACAGCGTATCATTCACAAACTGATGGACAGAGCAAAAGGGCAATTCAGACGTTAGAAGATATGTTAAGATCTTACGTCATGGATTTCAAGGGTACTTGGAATGATCACCTACCATTAGTAGAGTTTGCCTATAACAACAGTTATTATGTAAGCATAGGCATGACGCCTTACAAAACTCTGTACGAAAGGAAGTGCAGAACGCCATTGTGTTGGGACGAAGTGGGAGAATGCCAGATGCTAGGACCTGAATTGGTGCTGCAAACAATGAATATTGTTAAGCTAATACGAATGCGTCTAGTAGCAGCTCAAGACAGACAAAAGAAGTTTGCGGATTTGCATCGAGTAAACCAAGAGTTTGAAGTAGGCTCGTATGTATTTCTAAAGGTGTCTCCTGGAAAGGAAAGATACGCTTTGGGAAGAAGGGAAAGTTAAGTCCAATGTTTATAGGACCTTTTGAGGTATTAAAAAGGGTAGACGAGGTAGCTTATATGATAGCATAACCTCCAGACTTAGAATGAATACATAATGTATTTTATGTATTTGTGTTACGTCCTTATAAGTCGGATTATAAGCACGTAATAGAGTATGAGCCTATTCATATCGATAAGGACTTAACGTATGAAGAGATGCCAATTCAAATCATCGATATAAAAGAGTAAATTTAGTGGAACAAAGTTATACCTTCAGTAAAGGTGTTATGGAAGAACCACGATGCCGAAGAAGCAACGTGGGAACTTGAAGAAAAGATAAGGAAGGATTATCCTTAGTTATTTGTTTAATATTTTAAGCGAGATTCTGGGGACGGAATCCTTATAAGGAGGGGTGAATGTAACGACCGAGAAAATCAGATTATTTATAAAATACTTTTATTTGATTAAATAATGAATAAAATTATTTTATAATGAGTAAGCTAGATGAATGTCATTTTATAACCTAATAGTATTGGAATGTCGTAGTATTTTGGGTACGTGGTAGAATTAAAGTGTTTGAATTTCCAAGATGAAAATAATAGTTTTCGAAAAATTTTCTGAAAAACACTATTCATTGATTTCTGCTCGGGAATTATTTTTGAACTTCTGAGAAATACGTAACGATAGAATATCAGGGAAAGGTGGATTATGTTATAATAATTCAAGTATGACAAACGCAGTTTTTTGCCTGCAGATAAAATTTGAGAACGTTAGGGAAAGTAAAGCGTTAATGAGTAAACGATGATCGTAGGATACGTAAGTATTGTACAAGGTCATGAATACGAGTATGATACGAGGTATTATACGAGTATGCATGAAGAATGGTATGTCGTATATAATGAATAAGTATATGAGTTAGCATATGAGAATAATACGTAGACAATACGTTATAAGTATTAAGCAATGGTATTGGACTTGTAGGATTTGGTAGGAATTGTACAAGTCAAGTGTAGGAAATGTTAAGGCCCAATGTTTGATAAAGAAAGCCCAAAGGATAAGTTAAAGTTATTAATCTTAAAGCCCAAATTAAGAACCGGATCCGTGGATCAAACCAATGGGTAAGAAAGACCCATGTGGAAACCCATGTCGGCCCCATGGATCACATGGCATCATCTTGGTGACCAAGTAAAGTGGTTTTACATGGTGACCAAGGATGAATAGTAAGGAGGCCGAGAAAGGAGGTTAAATGGCTTATTATCCATTATGCCCTCACTTTGGAATCCTATAAATAAGAAGCTTACTAGATTTTTTATTGCTTGTTCAAATTCACCAACATATTAGAGTTAAGCATATAGAGAGAAAAGTGAGAGTTAGTCTTTGATAATCCAAGAAGAAAGAAAGCTAGAACTTCAAAGGTAATGATTCCTAACCATGATTCTCCCTCTCTTTATTTGATACAGAAGTGAGTAGTGGTAGAGCACGCTTGTTAAGGAGTGATAAGGATGGTTGTTAAGGGATGAAACCTTAATAAACCATGTGAAGTGAAATCATAAGTATAAAAGCTTTAAACCATTAAAATTCATTAAAGAATTGGATTATGTTATTTTTGGTAGACAAGTTTAAAACCATCATTTGTAGGCTTAGAATATACACGTTGTGATAATGGAGTGAATCCATTTGGAACATGGTAAAAATCTTAAGTAACGAAGTTATGGCAAAATTTACGAGATTAGATGTTAATCGTCAAAATTGTGAAATTCTCGTAATGGAAGTCAAAAGTTAACATTGAACTCGGAAAAGTTGGTTTTCAATGGAGAATAGTCTAAGTTTGCATTTTAGAGTTGCGGACTCGAAAATAGTCAAATTCCGACTTGGAATGAAGAAACGAGCTATGAACATTCACGAACGTTTATCATTTTTATAAAAATAGACTTAAACGGTGAATTCCATGTTAATGGATTCAAAAATGTAAAATTCTTATATGAACACTTAGTTCATGTGATTTGTGAGCTAATGGCTTTTGAACTAGCCAATTCGGACTTAAAATGAGCAAATTATGAGTCCGGGAAGTTCGTTAAGTTAACAAATTGTCAACACAATCTGGTGCACAGAGTTGGCGCCGCAGCGCCAAGCAAGGCATAAATGGTGGCGCCGCAGCGCCAAGCATGCCAAAAATCTACTGGAGATTTGCCCCGCAACACGACCAATAACACTGAGAGTGGCATCGCAGCGCCAAGGTCAGGTCTCATCCACTGCTGACTCGCGCCGCAGCGTGGAACGTAGAAGGAAAGTTGGCACCGCTGTGTCAGCACTAGAATGGAGATAGTAAAGAAAGCTTATGAATGAAAAGAGAAAGTAAATTGATTAATGGTAAATTAAATTCCTTAATTAACTTAAAGTAACATCCGTAATGAGGATTATAACCTCAAGAATTATAACAAAAGGTTGAAGAAAGATTACTCGAACGTAAATGTAAAACATTACGAGAAACAGAACCAATGGTAAAAAAATCTATTGAACGATTAGATTGAGAAGAAGGGTAAGATAAGTTTAGATATCATACATGTCTGACTTTGACCTAATATGGTATGTTACATGATTATGTATTATAGAGACATTAAAGACTCAAAAGGAAAAGTATTTAAAAAGGTAGAAGACGTTGAAGGCAAGTATTCTAAACCTTGTCTATGTTCATTCTGGACAAGTTTTGCAAATCATGTATCTTGCACATGAATTAATGTATGATGAGGTCGAAGCCAGTTCTTTCTGCTAGACTTAATGTATTTACTGGATTTCTTATAATCTATTGAAATGTTATCAAAGTTGTTATCTTTTGCCAAACTGTTTTGGAATGGATTTCAATGAAAGACTGAGTATGAATAAACAAATGTTTTGTCGTCAAACGATAGGCACGTGAGGATGCCAAAACTTAAACGTAAACTCGTTTACAAAAGAAGTGTTGTACAACATAGAGTACTATAGGCTGATCACCTAGACGTGCTCGTAAGTAATACTGAACTTACGGACTTAGTGTCGGGTTGTCCTTTTTAAAGAAAGAACGAATGCTCAATGTCTTGGACCAAACTATATATTTAATGAACGTGGTTCATTATGAAATGTTTTAAGGGAAAAGAAGTGTTATTTTGAATTATCGATAGTACTTCATAACTATTGTTTAGTTATTGAAGGTATACGATTCCTATGTTTCAAGCATGTTGTTTAAATGAAATTTTCATACTTGCTGAGCTAGTTATGCTCACTCTTGCTTGAACCATATGAATGCAGCTAAGATTGAACGTCTTGAAGGATCGAATAAGGATAAAGGAAAGGCTAAGGTAGACCGTTGAACTGTCTATGTAATAGTATAGGTTTAACGTTGTAATGTATTTGATATTATGACAAAGAACGTATGTATTGGTTATAAAGAACCTGAGAAGGGAATATTATTTTGGAATATATAGAAGACATATTCACTCTTTTGAGTAATTTCAATTGAATGTATTTGTGAATGGTAGCACCGTGTCGCACCATCTATCGGGTTGGAAGATACCCGAATTTGGGGGCGTCACAGATTGGTATCAAAGCAAGAGGTTATAAAACTTAAGGGGGAAAAATAAAACCTTAAGTCATAACCTTAAGTCATAACTAGTGTTTTGCCAAACACCAATCTTCTTAAATCTTTCTTCTTCCTTGGTGGATCACCTCTAGAGGCCAAACACTTGGGCGGCTAACGTTGATCAAAGGATCTTCAAGGGTATGATTCTTATTTTTTATCTTTTCGTTTAATTAATAATTGTGCATAAATGATGATCCGAGTATATGGTTTGTAAAATTTTAAAAAACAAATTTTATCACGTTTACGCTTACTTTGTGCAATTTAATTGCGTTCATGAATATTACAAACCTAACAGTGGTATTAGAGGCAAACATTTATGTGAATTATTAATTGTTTTGATTTGATATGTATGTTGATATGTGTTTAGAACTGTAACAATCCGAAATTTCAAATTTAAATTTTAAATATTTATTGAATTATCTAAATATTTATTTGAGGTGTTTATTGTTGAATAAATATTTTAACTGATGTTGATGTGGTTATTGTTATTAAATATTTATGAATTAAATTTATAATTTGGAGAATTGTAATATAATATGAGATGTTATATTGTTGTTTCAATTTAATAATTTAAGGTGGTATATTAAATTATTAAATAAAATTATAATTTGGTAATATTTATTTAAGTGGAGTGTTTATTTAAAATATAGTATGTATAATTATTTTATTTGATTAATGTTGGATATAGAAATCCAAATAAGTCATATGTGGTTATTAATTATAAACTAAATGGTTTATTAAAATAAAATTATAATAGTTTAATTTAGTTGTGACCAAACAAGGCTTAAATAGATTAAGTTTTTATTTTAAAGACTTTTTGCCAAACAAAGCCTTATGGCTTTTGGGATTTCTAATTTTTAAATTTAAATAAAATAAATAAATTAAATTAAAATAATAAATATAATATATTTATATTATATAGGTTTTTGTTGCAACCGTTATTATAAATAGTATGCGTATTAAGGTATCAGTTTTTCTTTTACGCATTATTTGTCTATATTGGCTAAGTCTGAGAGAAAAGAGAAGAGTTTGAGAGTTCAGAGAATTGAGAATTGGGAGAGCTTGAGAGGATTTGAGAGAAATTGGTCTGAAATTGCAAGGATTGCCAAGCTATTTGAAGGTATTTTATCTAAACTTTGTATTATATATATATGTACATGCTTATATGGGTTTTACGGAAAAATTGCATGTTCTGTAAATTTCATCTCTTCGAATTATTGCTACATAATTGAATAGTTGTGGTTATACGTGTTTATAATGATTAGAGTTATGTTTAGGCGAGAATTTGTATGGTAATTTCGGATGTCAGTAGAAAATTTTGACAGTATATGTGTTCTTTATATGGCTTAGGTAAATACAATTTTCAGTGGCCAATTAGTATATGAAATTGTAAATTGAAGCTTGATTATGTTAGTTCATTAAGAAACGAAGATAACGTAATTTGAATGAAGTGATTTGGTCAAGAATAAAGATTACAGTAATGAATTTCGTAAAGGATGTCAAAAATGGAGTTTTCATATGAAAATATAGAATTTGAGAAATTAAACTAGCTTAAGTTGTTGTTAAATTGTTGTATATTGATATATATGTGAGGAAACATGTTTGTGATAGTTCTATACCATTTGTACGTGTTATTATCATTGTTTGGTGGTTGAAATTCGTGTTAGTTGGCTTATGAAACGTGTCGTAACCATGTTTTCGCAAAAGCTGGAATACATAAGTAGTCTTGCCAGACAAACCCCATAAGCAAGCCCGCAACCTAGTGTGTAAAGGCTGCGGCCGCACTAGTGCCTGATCTCAGATAAAGAAAGTCTGCTACTTATGCAGACTTTGAACACTCATTGTAATTATGTCTAATGTTATGTTAATGTGAGAAACATGTAATGTAAGGGTTAAAACAGAATTGTGTTATGTGGTTTATTTATATGGTTAGACCTTAAACTAAAGGTTATAACGTAACCAAGATGAGAAATGAATCTATGAGGTTAATGTGTATGTGGCTAATTGATTTGATGATCCTAATGGTGCGTGTAGGATATTGGAGTACGTGAGTTATAATTGTATAGCTTACGTAAGAGGCAAGTTCCCTAACCTTTGCTACTTTATTATTCAGCAAGGTTACTTTTCACTATTATGTTATATTTATGTAAATTCTCTATCTTTAATCTCTTGTTAAACGACTTATTGTCATGCAAGTTCTTTAACCCACAATTATTGTTGAGCAAGTTAGTTAATCTTTGTTTCTTTATTCCAATCGAGATTTACCTTGGTTATTCAAAGTCTGTAATTTTATTGTAAGAAGAGTATTTATTCAGCTACTAATAACTGTTGTTTGATCTTCGTTTTTCAAAATCATTGTACTATCTTACATTATTGTACCAAACTCTTAGTTGCTTAGCGATTCTTTACCAATTCAACTAATCCTTAGTTGATGAATGTTCTAAACTCTAAATTACCCTTGAAGTCAACCCAAACCAAACTTCCTTTGGTTTGTTTATGTATTCACACACCTTTGAAAACATGTTGTCGATGATAACATTTGTTCAATTTAGAAATTCTTAATACTCTAACTCTTATTGATTCATCAATATATCTTGTTCATGAAGATATTATAATCAAACCCTTGAATAGTTATTGGTTCCTATCTGATTCAACCAATACTTGGTTGATGAGAGATCTAAAAGTCTAGACTTCCTTTGAAGCTAATTCCCAACCAAACTTCCATTGGTTCGGAACCTGATAATCTAAGCTGAGATGAACAACCCTCTATCAGGGGATTATTTTAGAGTTACACAACATAGTACAAAGGGATGATCACCTGGAGTACGGGATGATGGTCTATATAGTCGTTTAGACTGTTAAAGGTTACAGTAGAAACACCTGTGAACCTAGGACATAGATGATGAATATAGTCTTTTAGACCGTTAAAGGCTAAAGTAGAAATACTTGAAAACCTAGAATAGAGTTCGTGGTCTTGTGACCCTCAGTGTATTCTTTGATGTTATTATTTATTGTTAACTTAAACGTTCATTATTCCTTTGAACTCATAGCTGTTTAATTAAATTTTCTTGTTCGTGTAAGAATACTTTACCATTGAAAGCTCAGTTAATTGTTATTCATAAAATGTTATTATATATTATCCTTCTTGTGCGCAATTATTTGCTCATTCTTGCACAAAACACTGCAAATGAAGTTAAGAAGTTTGAAGAGCTTTCTACAAGCAAAGGCAAGGACAAAGTGATCGATTAGACGACGTTTAATTTATCTTTTATTTATGAATCTTATGTAATAGATTTAGTTATGATCATGTTTTAATTTTTCCGCTGATGATTGTAATAAAGGTTAGATGACCTGGGATTTATTTTAGATTATGTAACCCTTTAATGGGAGATTGATTGTTTAAATTTTTAGTTTAGTTATATCCTTTGTTATAGGTAGTTAGTTTTGATTTAATTGGACAGTGAACACCAATCTGTGTGATTGAAGGGCCTGGATTTGGGGCTGTCGCAAGAACAATTTAATTGGACATAATTTTGTTGTATCAAAGCTTTAGGTTATGAACCTTAGGTGGGGAAACCTTAGGCTATAACCTTCTAGGAGATCAAAAATATAGAGGTGATAAACTCTTATCGAGTTCTAAGGAATGAATTAAGGAAATTCATTGAAGATAAAATGATAAAATACTTTATGTGCTTATGTGATAATGACTTTTGTGCTCGTAAGTACTTAGGAGTAGCAAATATTATACACATTAAGTTGTGGGTTGTTAAAACTTTGTTGTCGGAATGACTGATGAAGGAAGTTATGGATTAGGATCCCTGAGAAGTTCATACAGTCGGAGTATGGTTTGTATTGGGAAAGCCATATCCATTGTTGCTGTTGTAGACCTTGGGTATAGGCTTGAGTTTAAACGCGAGGGTAGTTAAAGAGGATAGTTATTAGCTGGGAATGAGATTGTGCATGAATGACTGGGGAAAGTAGTCAGCAAAGCGTGCGAGAGCTGAAGACGCATGGGTGAAGGCTTCTAAACGTGTAGATCGTGTTGAAGACAAGTTCAAGAAGGCCAAGCGACTGATGGAACTTAGAATTTAAGTATTCTACTTTCTGTGTAGGTTGAGATTTATTTTTTTTGTATGTGATTGATCATCAATGATTCGTATCATGGAGCAAGAGCGCAATGAAGTTATACAATGTGGGATGTTCTTGTAGATTGCAAGAAAACATTAAGATTATTTATAAATCACGATGAAAATTAATAAAATGTAAATCCTGACTTTCGAATTAATTAGTGGGATATGATGACGTAATCTTAGAATTTTATTATTACAGGATAGATAATATAAATAGCAGCTAGGTTATTTTGTTATGTGTTATATAATAAATGAATAAAGTATTATTATTTGTTAAGATAAATTAGGTGTTGTTTAAAAGTGATTGAGATAAGTTTGAAAAATTTAATGTGTGGTTGAACGATGATCTAATAGTTCAAGTTTGAAACAATAAGATGCCGCCTAGAAGAAGACAACAATGTCAACAGAGCTCCGGGGAATATGCATACAATAGGGAAGCTAACGTAAATCCAATGCCACAATTGGTGAATTTCCTTGTGGGAGCACTGGCAAATAAACTGAATTTCTTGTTGTATAATCAAATCTCGATGTTCCAACCAAATTCGTTCACAACAGGGCTAGAAAGAACGATTGATGTAGAAGGGGAAGGTAATACACTGACATACAATCAAGAGCAGAGGGGAAAGAAGAATGAAGATGATAAGGCGGGTGATAATCATACCGATAACGCCTGGAAAAGAAAGTGGGACAATAATATTAACGTTGAAAATCAGCAAGGGAAGGAAAAGAAGAAGGTGAAGGCGTGTAGCAACTGCGGAAAGAAACATATAGGTGTTTGTTTGAAGGGAATAAGGGTGTGCTTTAATTGTGGTTTGAAGGGCCACATTGTACCAAAATGTTCAAGACCGAGGAAGGGAGCCTGCTTCACGTGTGGATCAAAGGAGCACTTAGCTCAAGAGTGCCCAAAGAAAGCGGTAGGAAATGCAAGTGCAAACAAAGGGGGCAGTGGCAAACTGGTGATCGTAGAATCAGCTCCGTCGAGTCGACCAACCGAACAATCAACCAACATGACGATGCAGGACGCAACGCAAGGTATGGTTCCGACCAGTTATCTATACAGTTGCGTGTTATTTAATTCAAGTGCCACTGGTTAATTTATGCCTGATGAATTCTTTTAGAAACTAGATTCACTTCGGAAAGAGTTAGACTATTCCTTTTAAGTCGCGTAATGTCAATGGATTTATTTCTAATTTGATTTATGAAACTCTAAGGTTGTTAAACCATGTGGTGATAAGTTATTATCAGAGAAAGCGCATAAACCTTAAGACTCTGAGGAAGTCAAAAGGTAGTATTTTATTCTTTTAGTTGCAAGACGTCTGTACGGTAGAGTTATCTATCGATGTTGTAAACCAAGAAGTTATTAAGAAAATATCATGAGGGATACGTGAAGTTCAAGATAGTCACTTCGTTAGCTAACTTAACGAGAAAATCGAGGGAATTTATATGGGCAGGAAATTATAAAGTTAATTTTCACGAATTGAAGAAGAATTTAGTATGGTACCTGTGATGTCTCTACCAAATAATACAGGAACTTTATGTTGTATAGCAGCGTATCATATAATATACTAGGCTGTGTGTTTAGGCAGAACGACAAGGTCATTTTATATGCATCACGTAAGTTAAAATTTTTATGTGAAAGGATATCCAACTCATGATTTGAAACTAGAGCTAATAGTGGTTGCCCTGAGGATTTAACGATATTACTTTTGGGCAGTAGTGTGAGATATAATTAGACCTTAAGTGTCTAAAGTATATTCTCATATAGGGGTATTTAAGTATGCGTTGAAGTGATAGTTGGAGTTGATCAAGGATTGAGAATGTAAAATCCTAAATGATTATGGTTGTCGACGTCTTAAGAAAAAGGTAGGAGTTATTTTTGTTAGCTTCACAAGATAGGTTCATAATAGAAATGACGAATTTGTCGTAGGAGATAAAATATATGAAAAGTCAGAGGAGAAATTATTCAGATGGAAAACCGTACAGCTTTGTTGGATAGGGTAAAGAAAGAGTAACTCCAAGATGAAGGTGTCAATTCAAGATTGATAGTGAAGGGGAACTGAATGTTGAAGGAGTAAACTAGGTTTTGTCGGTATCGAGAATTGAACAGGAAGCACGATTATATATTGCGCCTTCGACAATACTTTTGGTGGTAAGATATGGTAATAGATTTCATGATATGTTAAAGTTAGAATATTACATATCGATCAGTGTGCGAAGTTATATGTTAAAGAAATTGTTTCAAGACACGGTGTTTCAGTATCAGTTGTGTAGAACCGAGACTTGCGATTCACATCGAATTTTTAGAAAGTTTGCAAGAACACGTGGAACGCAATTAGAAATAAGTATGTCATATCGTCTACAAATCGATTGGCAAACTAAGAGGAAATCCAGACATCGAAAGACATGCTAAGCGCATGAGGAGTTATTGATAATGTCATACGAGGAATCTTCTTTGAGCAAGTTAGGGTAAAGTTAAAAATAATTTAAGAGTAAGGTAATGTTAGGTGGGATTTCAATTGAAGACTCATATGGTAACTAAGTCGTAAAAACTTTTGTATGGGCAGAGGTTTTGTGCATATACTTGGTTTATCACATTGATAATCATTAGAATATCGGTATCGTGATATCAATGTATGTGTGGTGGAAAGGTGATTCTTTTCTCATGTATATATTTGATAGTTAGAGGTTATTAAGGTTAGATTCGGTTCTTAAAACTAAAGCATATAGTAAGTTCGTGACTCATAATCATATGGTATGCTTTGAACCCCTCAGCAAATGGATGCATATGGTCTGACTAGGTTATGTTCCTAAACTCATATGATTATGGCAAGTTCCTGAATTTCCAAAGTGTGGTAAGTTTGACGAACTATATTGGGTATAAATCGGTTATAGTATAGGAAGCATGGAAGAAGTGAAAAGATGGTTTTGAGGTAGCCTTACCTCTACAGTAGAGCGCATTGACAATGTTTTTCATGTTTCGGTGATATGATCGAACAAGCTCGACTGCAATCGTGTGATCAAGTATGAACCGTTATGGTTGTCCTACAAGGAAATTTCTATTTAGATAAGTTAACAAAAAAGATCAAGTTCTCAGGAATAAAGTGATACCTTCTGTGAAGGTGATATGGAGGTACCACAATGTCGAAGAGGCTACGTGGGAACTCGAAACTGAAATTATGAAGAATTACACTGAGTTATTTGTGTAGTTTGTGTCTTCGATTCTGGGGACAGAATCTTTGTATGGAGGGAAGAATGTGACGATTTGATTGTTTGAGTTGTGATTCCGGGGACAGAATCCTTGTAAGGAGGGAAGGATGTAACAACCCAAAATTTAAAATTTAAATTTTAAATATTTATTGAATTATCTAAATATTTATTTGAGGTGCTTATTGTTGAATAAATATTTTAACTGATGTTGATGTGGTTATTGTTATTAAATATTTATAAATTAAATTTATAATTTGGAGAATTGTAATATAACATGAGATGTTATATTGTTGTTTCAATTTAACAATTTAAGGTGGTATATTAAAT
The DNA here is from genome assembly GCA_020205605.1 of Panax ginseng. Classification (NCBI taxonomy): domain Eukaryota; kingdom Viridiplantae; phylum Streptophyta; class Magnoliopsida; order Apiales; family Araliaceae; genus Panax; species Panax ginseng. The sequence goes on from CM035144.1 coordinate 84,023,788, forward strand.
TATTAAATAAAATTATAATTTTGTAATATTTATTTAAGTGGAGTGTTTATTTAAAATATAATATGTATAATTATTTTATTTGATTAATGTTGATTATGTAAATCCAAATAAGTCATATGTGGTTATAAATTATAAACTAAATATTTTATTAAAATAAAATTATAATAGTTTAATTTAGTTGTGACCAAACAAGGCTTAAATATATTAAGTTTTTATTCTAAAGAATTTTTGCCAAACAAAGCCTTATGGCTTTTGGGATTTCTAATTTTTAAATTTAAATAAAATAAATAAAATTACTTAATTAAATTAAAATAATAAATATAATATATTTATATTATATACGTTTATGTTGTAACCGTTATTATAATTAGTATGCGTATTAAGGTATCAATTTTTCTTTTACGCATTATTTGTCTATATTGGCTAAGTCTGAGAGAGAAGAGAAGAGTTGAGTTTGAGAGTTCAAAGAATTGAGAATAGGGAGAGCTTGAGAGGATTTGAGAGAAATTGGTCTAAAATTGCAAGGATTGCCAAGCTATTTGAAGGAATTTTATCTAACCTTTGTAATATATATATATATATATATATATATATATATATATATATATATATATATATATATATATACATGCATATATGGGTTTTACGGCAAAATTGCATGTTCTATAAATTTCATCTCTTCGAATTATGGCTAGATAATTGAATAGTTGTGATTATACGTGTTTATGATGATTAGAGTTATGTTTAGGCAAGAATTTGTATGCTAATTTCGGAGGTCAGTAGAAATTTTTGACAGTATATGTGTTCTTCATATGGCCTAGGTAAATACAATTTTCAGTGGCCAATTAGTATGTGAAATTGTAAATTGAAGCTTGATTATGTTAGTTCATTAAGAAATGAAGATAACGTAATTTGAATAAAGTGATTTGGTTAAGTATAGAGATTACAGTGATGAATTTTGTAAAGGATGTCAAAAATGGAGTTTTCATATGAAAATATAGAATTTGAGAAATTAAACTAGCTTAAGTTGTTGTTAAATTGTTCTATATTGATATATATGTGACGAAACATGTTTGTGATAGTTCTATACCATTTGTACGTATTATTATCATTGTTTGGTGGTTGAAATTGTGTTAGTTAGCTTATGAAACGTGTCGTAACCATGTTACGCAAAAATGGAATCATGCATGCGTAATGGCCAAGATAGCCTGACCCATGGGCGGTAGCCTTAATGCCATGCATGGAAAAGCGCCATAACCTGTGTAAAGCGGCACGCACCGCTGCCTTCTTGCCCAGTCTCAGACAGTAAAGTCTGCTACTTCTGCAGACTTTGAACACTCATTGTAACTTAGTCTAACGTTATGTTAATGTGAGAAATATGTAATGTAAGGGTTAAAACAGAATCGTGTTATGTGGTTTATTTATATGGTCAGACCTTAAACTATAGGTTATAACGTAACCAAGATGAGAAATGAATCTATGAGATTAATGTGTATATGGTTAATTGATGTGATGAATTTAATGGTGTGTGTAGGATACTGGAGTACGTGAGTTGTAATTGTATAGCTTACGCAAGAGGCAAGTTCCCTAACCTTTGCTAATTTATTATTTAGCAAGGTTACTTTTCACTATTATGTTATATTTATGCAAATTCTCTGTCTTTAATCTCTTGTTAAACAACTTATTGTCATGCAAGTTCTTTAACACTCAATTATTGTTGAGCAAGATAGTTAATCTTTGTTTCTTTATTCCAATCGAGATTTACCTTGGTTATTCAAAGTCTATAATTTTATTGTAAGAAGTGTGTTTATTCAGCTACTAATAACTGTTGTTTGATCTTCATTTTTAAAAATCATTGTACTATCTTACATTATTGTACCGAACTCTTAGTTGCTTAGCAATTCTTTACCAATTCAACTAATCCTTAGTTAATGAATGTTCTAAACTCTAAATTACCTTTGAAGTCAACCAAAACCAAACTTCCTTTGGTTTGTTTATGTATTCACACACCTTTGAAAGCATGTTGTAGATGATAACATTTGTTTAATTTAGAAATTGTTAATACTCTAACTCTTATTAATTCATCAATATATCTTATTCATGAAGATATTATAATCAAACCCTTGAATAGTTATTGGTTCCTATCTGATTCAACCAATACTTGGTTGATGAGTGATCTAAAAATCTAGACTTCCTTTGAAGTTAATTCCCAACCAAACTTTCTTTGGTTCAGAACCTGATAATCTAAGCTGAGATGAATAACCCTATATAAGGGGATTATGTTAGATCTATGCAATAGAGTTAAAATGTTTGCGCAATACATAGTACAAAGGGCTGATCACCATTCTGTGAGGTCCCCAAATCCGGATACTTGAAACCCGAACTCGGTACTTCACGATACCATTTCTATGAGCGGAATAATACTAATAATAATAACAATAATATAAAACTTAACTTAAGTTTACATATACATCAGAGTCTTTCTCCCAAGTACGCAACCTTTAAACATTCATTACATGTCATAATATATATATATATATATATATCATAGTCTTCATAGTCTTATAAAACTATTACAAATACTGCCGCAATTCTTATTTGGTTAGCTTTCCTTTTCCTTTGTCTCGGCCTGAACTTTCTGGTCCTTCACACTTAGCTGAAAACATTTAAATTAAGCAAGGATGAGCATTTGAGTGCCCATCAAGTATTATATATATATATAGGCTGAAAGAATTTAAATGTTTTCTTAATAATATTCTTCTACAACTAGTCAAGAGTTGTGAAGTAATAATCTGTACCAATAATAATAACATAACAACCCTTATTCAAATTTTTGAAACTACGTATTGATTGTATATGGGGTTTCGTGACATACCATGAACATTGTTTTTCATTTTGAAAAGGTTTAAGCGAAATTCATCTCAGAACTGTCATGATGACTTACATGTACGGAGGGTGATCTACCTGTTGTATTCTCTGATTGATCAATACTACATTTACATGAGCGATGTTATCGTTAGCTCTGTCTTTAAGTAGTATAAAATTTTCCCATTTTTGGGATGTTCATATCATGGGTTTTTCATAACAAAGGTCTTATATAATTCAACATATATGTATATCAAAGGGGTATCAACATGCGATGAAAAATAATGATTGTCCAAGTGGGGACACTTGTATAATCATTTATAGAAATTAACGAACAGAATATATTTATCCGAATTATCATATACTAGCATGTTGATAATCAATGGGCATATATAATATAGGCTTAACAATCTGTACAATAATAACAATAATTCTTCAAAAACATTCCTCATCCTTAAAGTAAAAAAAAAATACATATACACATAATCTTGTACAAATCCTCATCCTTAAAGTAAAAAAAAAAAAAATTATACGAAAAATTTAAGATTTATTTATATAAAAAATATCAGGTTGTCACATTCACCCTCCCTTATAAAGATTCCGTCCCCGGAATCACCACTTAAAAACCTACACATAACTGGGTTCATAGCATACACAATCTTCGCAAATAGATCTCGCTCAACTTTGATCGAACTGATCTTTAACTAATCACATTACGCTTGTCTTTCTGATTAAACGGAAATTTGATTCCAAAAAGAACTCAAATTTCTCCCTCAAAATTTCTTTATAAAACAATTTACTATAAATAGAAAAATTCTAATTACGCAAATAAAAGTTATTCGAATATTACCTGGAACTGCATTGCCAGCTGCCACCGTGTCTTGGACCGTCATGTTGAAGACCCTTGATGTTGACTTTGTTGGTTTGTTCGATGATGTCGGTCCCGTGATTGCTAATGTTCCACTACCCTTACCAATATTCACACTACCAGCCTCTACCCTCCTGTTCGGACAATCCTTAACCCGTGCTCAAAGTTGATCCACAAATAAAACAACCACTTCGTTCATTTCTAGGATTTGGGTTGGGAGAGATGTGACCCTCCCGCCTGCACTTATAACACACAAATTTTCCTTTCAAACATTCTCCGGAGTGATTCTTTCCACATGTCTTGCACTGAAGCGTTGGCTTCTTAACTCCCTCTTGCTTCACCTGCACGTTTCCAAAGTAGTTTCCCTTTCTTATTCCATCAGCACTCCTGCTTCCACTATTAATTCTCACCTTCTCGGCTCCTCGACCTTGCCCTTGTTTTTCTTCTCCTTATTGTAGAGACTCATAGCCTCACTTCCCTCTTCCGCAATTATAGCCTTCTCCATGAGTCTTTTGCAAATGTTGGGATCTGCAACATCGCCACCTTATTATAGAGCTGGGTTTTAATCCCACTCAAATCTCCTCGTCTTCCTAGCCTCAGATCGACTTGATGCGAGCAAACCTAGCTAACTCATTAAATTTTCGGCATATTCTCGCCACCGACATATCCCTTGCTTCAACTCCGGAAATTTTACCTCCATTCTAGCTGCGTCTTAAATTTAAAAAATAATTCTCAAAAATAAGGTCTTAAATCTATCCCATGCTACTACACTGCTCCCGCCTCACTTGATTCGCTTCCCACCGTAAATTTGCCTCACCCTTCATCATGTAGGTGGCAAAAGAGGTCTTTGCCCTCACTACCTAGCTATTATTACAACGCCTTCTCAATTTCCCTAACCCAAGTTTGGGCTTTCTACAGGTCGGTTGTACCTTTGAATTTCAAGCGGTCCTACGGCCTTAAAGTCTTTGAAATTTGCCAAATAATTATCCGGCTGGTTCCCTTGTTGCATGGCCTGAGCTACCATATTTGCGAACTGCTGCATTGGGTCCGCTTGTTGTTGTCCTTCAACATTGTTGACAGACTCTTCTGCCCTCTGATTTCGAGTTTGACGTCTTGGCGGCATTATCTGGTTAAATAAAAACCATAAATTAACTTACATTCTAAACCTTATCATATAAGTTTAAACTTATTACACTTGTTTCATAACTAAAACTTTGATTCATATTCATTCATTGCTTTCAAAATATTTTACATATCACAGCACAAAGTGCTTTAAACATCAGTCATCCTATTGTGACTACAAAAGTCGGGATTTACATCACTACTTGCACAGAAGTCTTATAATACTGCATTACACAGACATACTAAACACACATATTATATTAAACATGTTTACACAACCTAACCTATACTACCTATTCGCTACACCTTCTTCCTTGGACAGCTTTTTGCCTGATGATCTTCTTTTCCACAAACAAAACATGCTCCCCGTTTATAGTCAGGACAGTACAGAGTAGTATGTCCTTCATAGCCGCAAAGATAACATATTCTTTTCCATTTCTTCTTCCCAGGTTTTCCTAAATCATGGTCTTCTACCTTCCTTTTTCCCTTATCTTTTGGAGCTGCACACGAAGTGTTGCTTGAGGCTCCCATCTGATTGATTTTGAGTTTAAGCTTATCCTGCTCTTCCATTATTTCTATTAACGCTTGACGCAACTGACTATTAAGCAGTTTTTCTGTCTTCCACAACCCTTCTAGAGAAGATACCTTGTTCCTCAATTCTTGCATCTCCAATGATGTTTGATCAGCTTCAACTTTAGGGTCTAAATCATTATCTGTCAAATCCACTATTTAGGATCTCGGTACTATGTTTTCCACGATAACCACCTAAATTGAAGTTCGAAGTTTGTTTCATTGTGAGCTTTATTTCCGCTTATTGGCTTCGATAGTAGCTCCTTCTTTACAATCCGTGGATATCCTAATCCTTTTTCACCTGACATCTACACACAACAATTATCCTGATTAGCATATATTATATACACATAGTCAAATAATAGTTTTGTATGAATTATCTTTTATTTTGTTTGACGATGAACTTATTCAATTCATCTCTTTTTAAACTCTATATGAGTTATTTATATTTTTAACGTTTCCCTCTGTCCTAAAGTTATAGCCTAAGGTCTAACCCACCTAAGGTTTCTAACCCTATAGCTCTGATACCATTCTGTGAGGTCCCCAAATCCGGATACTTGAAACCCGAACTTCGATTACTTCACGATACCATTTCTATGAGGCGGAATAATACTAATAATAATAATAATAATATAAAACTTAACTTAAGTTTACATATACATCGTAGTCTTTCTCCCAAGTACGCAACCTTTAAAATTCATTCATATATCATAATATATATATATATATATATATATATATATCATAGTCTTCATAGTCTTATAAAACTATTACAAATCGCCGCAATTCTTATTTGGTTAGCTTTCCTTTTCCTTTGTCTCGGCCTGAACTTTCTGGTCCTTCACACTTAGTGAAAAAATTTAAAATAAAGCAAGGATGAGCATTTGAGTGCCCAACAAGTATTATATATATATATATATAGGCTGAAAGAATTTAAATGTTTTCTTAATAATATTCTTCACAACTAGTCAAGAGTTGTGAAGTAATCTGTACCAATAATAATAACATAACAACCCTTATTCAAATTTTTGAAACTACGTATTGACTGTATATGGGGTTTCTGTGACATACCATGAACATTGTTTTTCATTTTCGAAAAGGTTTAAACAGAAATTCATCATCAGAACCGTCATGACTTACTACGGTACGGAGGGTGATCTACCTGTTGTACCTGTATTGATCAATACTACATTTACATGAACGATGTTATCGTCATTCGCTCCGTCGCCTTTGTAGCATAAAATTTTCCCATTTTGGGATGTTCATATCTGTGGGTTTTCATAACAAAGGTCTTATATAATTCAACATATATGTATATCAAAAGGGGTATCAACATGCGATGAAAAATAATGATTGTCCAAGTGGGGACACTTGTATAATCATTTATAGAAATTAACGAACAGAATATATTTATCCGAATTATCATATACTAGCATTTTATAATCAATGGGCATTTATAATATAGGCTTAACAATCTGTACAATAATAACAATAATTCTTCAAAAACATTCTTACACTTGTCCATTGCATAAAGAAAATGCAAAGTTAGGATACTTGCCTGATGTGCTGCTTACTATTCTCAACTTAGTTTTATCTTTTATGAAATCACCTATCATTAATCGGATCATTTTCTTGATTAGTATATCATAACATAACACATAACAACCGCCTATTGTAACAAAGACATTCCTAATCACATTGCCACACAATCTTTAACAACCATTGAATCACAAATAAACATTTATATAGCCAATTATCTAAGTCCGGATCAATTTTAAATACGTAGCCGATTCATCGAAACCGACTTTTTTCGGGTAATAATCGAGTCTAAGACTCTATTCTCGTATCACAATATCCGATTAGATAACTTAAATATTAGTCACACTATTTTTTCATGGCCTTATAATAATTATTAGATAATTATTATCATTTATCATAATTTTTGAAATATCGTAATCATTATTAAATGATTTACGTATCACATAATTCTATTATCATTAACATTTAATCAATATTAAATTATTAATGAAACCATTGTCAAAATATTAAAGTTATGTATAATAACTCAAAATATTTTTAATTTTTAAAACATTTAAAATCATTATTAAATAATTACCATTAATATTTAAATATTAATGAACTATTATCTAAATATTAAAAGTCATTAATTATAACTTAAAATATTTTTAATCCATTAATATCCTTTTTAAATGATTTTAAATAAATAAAACCATTTTTAAACTAATTATTTAATATAATTATTAAATAAATTTAATATCATTTATAATAATTTAATAATCATTAATATTAAATTATTAAAGAAATTATCCTTTAAATATTAAAAGTTATATTTTATAACTTAAAATATCTTTAAACACTTTATTTTTATTTAAAATGATTATTATAATAATAAAATTATTTTTAAACTAAATTATTTAATATAATTATTAAATAACTTTATTATGATTAATCATAATTAATTAATGAAATTTACCTTTAAATATTAAAAGTTATATTTTATAACTTAAAATATTTTAAATACCTTCTTATTATTTAAAATGATTTTAATATAATAAAATCATTTTTAATTTATTTATGTAATTCATTTAATAAATAACTTAATTATCATTAATATTAATTTATTAATGAAAATTATCACATAATATTAAAAGTTATCAAAATATCTCAAAAATATTTTCTTATATCATAAGATAATTTTAAATAATTTTTCATGAATTAAAATCATTTTAAAATAATTTATTTAATACTATAATTAAATAAATTAATTACTTTTAATATTCCAAAAATATTAAATATTTATGAAATATATTTAAAATAATTAAAAACTAATTTTTAGAATTTAAAATAATTTTTTTATAATTTATTTTGTATTTTTAATAATTAAAAACTATTTTTTCTAATTATTAATTAATTTCCAAAAATTATTAATAAAACTGTCGCTAAAGGGCTATAGCGACACTTTCTGTCGCTATAGGTGTTCTTGAGTGTTCTTGGGCCAAACCCAGAACTTCATACACCGCTTCAAGTATCTTTACTTGACCGAGAGTTTAGTTTTTCTTTCTATACGCTTTTACGGACAAACTATGATTTAGATCTTGTAGTCTTTAGTGTACATCTACAAGATCCAAAGAATAAAAATGGCAATCAAGCATGAAACAACCAAGATCTAAGCCTCTAAAGATGTTGTCGGGATCGTTTCTTCATTTTCGGGTTCCCGAGAAATGAAGAAACGATTCGATTTAATCCCCTTTTGCTCCCACAACTTGCTAACCTGTTAATGTTTAAGTGATATTAAGCATCCAGTATATACCTAACATGATAAGGAAGAGATATAACACAAACAACCATTAAATCATCAACACAATCATAAAATCTAGCACTGGTCGAACTATGTCAGCCGATTCATGTTACTTTATGTTTTACGGGTTACCCAGAAAGTAAAAAACACGATCGACTTGACTAGTTCGACCGACCATCCAAATCAATCATTTCATTACTTATGTGATCTTAAGGCATGATGATGTAGTCTAACAAACATACTACAACTTAGATGCAAGAACAAACACATATCATAAAACACCTGCACGATCTAAGACTGCAAATCAGATGTCGAATGGTTTACGAGGCGAATCTGGTTTTTCAGAATCTGATAGTCATGGTTGATCAACCATGTTTGAACCGAATAACTTGAATTCTAAAATGATCTAAGCTTGATTCTTGCTTCTGATTAAAGATCACATACTAGACTACAAAATCCAATACTTAAACAACAAAAACATTAAACACACAACAATCTACAAATATTCGACATTTGATGTCAGAACTCAAAAATAATTTTCCAGATTTTGAAAATCTTTAATTTCGAGCACTTTAATGTTATGGATTTGATAAATACCAACCCAGATCATCACTAGAGACTAAATACAACATATTACAACAACAAAAACTAACATCTAACACAAAAAAATTGGACAGAATTTGAACTAGGGTTTTGTACCTTTTATGCTCAATTGATTTTCTGGCTATTGATTTGTTGTTGGATTTCGTGGGGCTTCAATAAGGGACTATAAAGCTTGATATTTTCGGAGGTTTGGGGGCTTAAGAGAATTAGTAGAGTGTTTGTGCAATTTTTAGTAAACAACCCACTTTCTCTCTCCATCAATCTATATATAGACAAATATGATGCATGAATGAGCTGAGATGTTGCTTGTTGCTGGCATATTTGAGTCACAAAGAGTGGTTGGAGTTGGCCAACAACCTCACCTATTTTCAAAACCTACAATTTAGCCTCAATTATACACTTAGGGGCATTTTTGTCATTTCCTTAAATTTCTAGAAAATTGCCTTAGGGTTTAGGGTTTAGACATTTTAGTGTTTAGGGTTTGAGCCAATTTGGGTTTTATAAGTAAACAAAAATCTAGGATTTCCAATTTAGGATTTGCACAAAAATAATAAAGAAAAATTAATTAAATAAAATTAAATAACTTTTAGTTTCTAAAATCTTGAAAAATTAATATTGTTAATTAAATTAAGTTTGTAATTACATGAAAATTAGGGTTTATTACCCTTAATCATAATGAACTTTGCTAATAAAGCAATTAGGGTTTTATAATACCAAAAATTAGGGTTTCTAGAAATTAAATTAGGGTTCTAGGTTTTAGGGTTTTAATTTACTAATTACGTTTATTTTAATTAGCAATTAAAGTCTATTACACGTGTTATTAATCACTGTAACACAATTCTTGACAAATCAAACCTCCGGTTTAGGTTTCCGGATTAGGGTTTCTAATATTGGAAATTAGGGTTTCTAATATTAGGGTTTCCAAAATTTTAATTAGGGTTTACCTAATTAATACATTAAATACACAACATAAATTGTATTACACACTTATAAAACAATCTCACACTCTAATTTGGATCTCAAATTAGGGTTTAACATTATTACTAGGGTTTGGTCAAAATACACCGTAATTGACCAACCATTATCAATACGGACATACCGTACATATTCATAAATATCAAAAAAAAATCAAAATATAAGTAATATTATATTATTATTCTCATACCTTGACAATAATCCAAAATTAGGGTTTGGATTCCATATCCGATTATTCTTCCATATTTAACCTTAATAATTAAGGTAAAATAATTAACTTAATAATATGTACAAAAATTCATAAGATAAAATAATTATTATATTTATTCTAAAATCACTTCATATATTATTTAAGTAATATATGATTATATATTCATGGAAAATAATTAATAAAAATATTTTATCTTAAAATTAATTATTATAAAAATATACTTTATAATAATCAATAATTCTAAAATAAATTTACTTGTAAATATTCATGTAATAAATATATTTTTATTTACCACATAAATACATATACACATAATCTTGTACAAATCCTCATCCTTAAAGTAAAAAAAAAAAATTTATACGAAAAATTTAAGATTTATTTATATAGAAAATATCAGGTTGTCACAAAAATGGCTGTGCTTTAATTGTGTTTTGAAGGGCCACATTGCACCAAAATGTTCAAGACCGAGGAAGAGAGCCTGCTTCACGTGTGGATCAAAGGAGCACTTAGCTCGAGAGTGCCCAAAGAAAGAGGTAGGAAAAGTAAGTGGAAGCAAAGGGGGCAGTGGCAAACTGGTGATTGTAGAATCAGCTCCGCCGAGTCGACCAATCGAACAATCAACCAACATGACGATGCAGGACGCAACGCAAGGTATGGTTCCGACCAGTTATCTATACAGCTGCGTGTTATATAATTCAAGTGCCACTGGTTAATTTATGCTTGATGAATTCTTTTAGAAACTAAATTCGCTTCGGAAAGAGTTAGATGATTCCTTTTAAGCCGCGTAATGTCAATGGATTTATTTCTGATTTGATTTATGAAACTCTGAGGTTGTTAAACCATGTGGTGATAAGTTATTGTCAAAGAAAGAGCATAAACCTTAAGACTCTGAGGAAGTCAAAAGGTAGTATTTTATTCTTTTAGTTGCAAGATGTTTGTACGGTAGAGTTATCTATCGATTTTGTAAAACAAGAAGTTATTATGAAAATATCATGAGGGATACGCAAAGTTCAAGATAGTCACCTCGTTAGCTAACTTAATGAGAAAATCGAGGAAATTTATATGGGCAGGAAATTATAGAGTGAATTTTCATGAATTGAAGATGAATTTAGTATGGTACTTGTGATGTCTCTACCAGATAATACAGGAACTTTATGTTGTATAACAGCGCATCATACAATATACTAGGCTGTGTGTTTAGGAAGAACGACAAGGTCATTTTATATGCATCGCATAACTTAAAATTTTTATGTGAAAGGATATCTGACTCATGATTTGGAACTAGAGTTAATAGTGGTTGCCCTGAGGATTTAACAATATTACTTTTGGGTAGTAGTGTGAGATATAATTAGACCATAAGTGTCTAAAGTATATTCTCATATAGGGGTATTTAATTATTCGTTGAAGTGATAGTTGGAGTTGATCAAGGATTGTGAATGTAAAATCCTAAATGATTATGGTTGACGACATCTTAAGAAAAAGGTAGGAGTTACATTTGTTAGCTGCACAAGATGGGTTCATAATAGAAATGACGAATTTGTGGTAGGAGGTAAGATATATGAAAAGTCAGAGGAGAAGCTATTCAGATGGAAAACCGTACAGCTTTGTTAGATAGGGTAAAGAAAGAGTAACTCCAAGATAATGGTGTCAATTCAAGATTGATAGTGAAGGGGGACTGAATGTTGAAGGAGTAAACTAGGTTTCGTCGGTATCAAGAATTGAACAGGAAACACGATTATATATTGCGCCTTCGACAATACTTTTGGTGGTAAGATATGGTAATACATTTCATGATATGTTAAAGTTAACATATTACATATCGATCAGCGTGCGAAGTTATATGTTAAAGAAATTGTTTCAAGACACGGTGTTTTAGTAGCAGTTGTGTAGAACCGAGACTAGCGATTCACATCGAATTTTCAGAAAGTTTGCAAGAACGCGTGGAATGCAATTAGAAATAAGTATGTCATATAGTTTACAAAACGATTGGCAAACTAAGAGGAAATCCAGACAACGGAAGACATGCTAAGCGCACGAGGAGTTATTGATAATGTTATACGAGGAATCTGCTTTGAGCAAGTTAGGGGCAAGTTAAAAATAATTTAAGAGTAAGGTAATGTTAGGTGGGATTTCAATTGAAGACTCATATGGTAACTAAGTCGTATAAACTTTTGTATGGGCAGAGGTTGTGTTCATATACTTGGTTTATCACATTGATAATCATTGGAATATCGGTATCGTGCTATAAATGTATGTGTGGTGGAAAGGTGATTCTTTTCTCATGTATATATTTGATAGTTAGAGGTTATTAAGGTTAGGTTTGGTTCTTAAAACTAAAGCATATGTTAAGTTCGTGACTCATAATCATATGGTATATTTTGAACCCCTCAGCGAATGCATGCCTATGGTCTGACTAGGATTTGTTCATAAACTCATATGATTATGGCAAGTTCCTGAATTTCCAAAGTGTGGTAAGTTTGACGAACTATATTGGGTATAAATCGGTTATAGTATAGGAAGCATGGAAGAAGTGAAAAGATTGTTTTGAGGCAGCCTTACCTCTACAGTAGAGCGCATTCGCAATGTTTTTCATGTTTCGGTGATATGATCAATCAAGCTCGACTGCAATCGTGTGATCAAGTATGAACCGTTATGGTTGTCCTACGAGGAAATTTCTATTTAGATAAGTTAACAGAAAAAATCAAGTTCTCGGCAATAAAGTCATACCTTCTGTGAAGGTGATATGGAGGTACCACAATGTCGAAGAGGCTACATGGGAACTCAAAACTGAAATGATGAAGAATTACCCTGAGTTATTTTTGTAGTCTGTGTCTTCGATTATGGGGAAAAAATCTTTGTAAGGAGGGAAGAATGTGACGATATGATTGTTTGAGTTGTGATTCTGGGGACAGAATCCTTGTAAGGAGGGAAGGATGTAACAACCTAGAATTTCAAATTTAAATTTTAAATATTTATTGAATTATCTAAATATTTATTTGATGTGCTTATTATTGAATAAATATTTTAACTGATGTTGATGTGGTTATTGTTATTTAATATTTATGAATTAAATTTATAATTGGGAGAATTGTAATATTACATGAGATGTTATGTTGTTGTTTCAATTTAATAATTTAAGGTGGTATATTAAATTATTAAATAAAATTATAATTTTGTAATATTTATTTAAGTGGAGTGTTTATTTAAAATATAATATGTATAATAATTTTATTTGATTAATGTTGGATATAGAAATCCAAATAAGTCATGTGTGGTTATAAATTATAAACTAAATGGTTTGTTAAAATAAAATTATAATAGTTTAATTTAGTTGTGACCAGACAAGGCTTAAATATATTAAGTTTTTTTTTAAAGACTTTTTGCCAAACAAAGCCTTATGGCTTTTGGGATTTTTAATTTTTGAATTTAAATAAAATAAATAAATAAAATTAAAATAATAAATATAATATATTTATATTATATACGTTTATATTGTAACCGTTATTATAATTAGTATGCGTATTAAGGTATCAGTTTTTCTTTTACGCATTATTTGTCTATATTGGCCAAGTCTGAGAGAGAAGAAAAGAGTTTGAGAGTTCAGAGAATTGAGAATTGGGAGAGCTTGAGAGGATATTAGAGAAATTGGTCTGAAATTGCAAGGATTACCAAGCTATTTGAAGGTATTTTATCTAACCTTTGTATTATATATATATATATACACACATGCATATATGGGTTTTACGGCAAAATTGCATGTTCTATAAATTTCATCTCTTCGAATTATGGCTAGATAATTGAATAGTTGTGATTATACGTGTTTATGATGATTAGAGTTATGTTTAGGCAAGAATTTGTATGCTAATTTCGGAGGTCAGTAGAAATTTTTGACAGTATATGTGTTCTTTATATGGCCTAGGTAAATACAATTTTCAGTGCCCAATTAGTATGTGAAATTGTAAATTGAAGCTTGATTATGTTAGTTCATTAAGAAATAAAGATAACGTAATTTGAATAAAGTGATTTGGTTAAGTATAGAGATTACAGTGATGAATTTTGTAAAGGGTGTCAAAAATGGAGTTTTCATATGAAAATATAGAATTTGAGAAATTAAACTAGCTTAAGTTGTTGTTAAATTGTTCTATATTGATATATATGTGAGGAAACATGTTTGTGATAGTTCTATACCATTTGTACGTGTTATTATCATTGTTTGGTGGTTGAAATTCGTGTTAGTTAGCTTATGAAACGTGTCGTAACCATGTTCTGCAAAATTGGAATCACACAGAAGTGGCACCAAGACTGATTTCTACGTGGCATGGTAGCCTTGCCATTCTTACATGGCAAGTGCCACAACAACCCATGTAAAAGCTGCTACTGCCCATTGCCCAGATCTCGGACAGTAAAGTCTGCTACTTCTGCAGACTTTGAACACTCATTGTAACTTAGTCTAATGTTATGTTAATGTGAGAAACATGTAATGTAATGGTTAAAACAGAATCGTGTTATGTGGTTTATTTATATGGTCAGACCTTAAACTATAGGTTATAACGTAACCAAGATGAGAAATGAATCTATGAGATTAATGTGTATATGGTTAATTGATGTGATGAATTTAATGGTGTGTGTAGGATATTGGAGTACGTGAGTTGTAATTGTATAGCTTACGCAAGAGGCAAGTTCCCTAACCTTTGCTAATTTATTATTTAGCAAGGTTACTTTTCACTATTATGTTATATTTATGCAAATTCTCTGTCTTTAATCTCTTGTTAAACAACTTATTGTCATGCAAGTTCTTTAACACTCAATTATTGTTGAGCAAGATAGTTAATCTTTGTTTCTTTATTCCAATCGAGATTTACCTTGGTTATTCAAAGTCTATAATTTTATTGTAAGAAGTGTGTTTATTCAGCTACTAATAACTGTTGTTTGATCTTCATTTTTAAAAATCATTGTACTATCTTACATTATTGTACCGAACTCTTAGTTGCTTAGCAATTCTTTACCAATTCAACTAATCCTTAGTTAATGAATGTTCTAAACTCTAAATTACCTTTGAAGTCAACCCAAACCAAACTTCCTTTGGTTTGTTTATGTAGTCACACACCTTTGAAAGCATGTTGTAGATGATAACATTTGTTTAATTTAGAAATTGTTAATACTCTAACTCTTATTAATTCATAAATATATCTTATTCATAAAGATATTATAATCAAACCCTTGAATAGTTATTGGTTCCTATCTGATTCAACCAATACTTGGTTGATGAGTGATCTAAAAATCTAGACTTCCTTTGAAGTTAATTCCCAACCAAACTTTCTTTGGTTCAGAACCTGATAATCTAAGCTGAGATGAATTACCCTATATAAGGGGATTATTTTAGATCTATGCAATAGCGTTAAAATGTTTGCGCAATACATAGTACAAAGGGCTGATCACCTAGAGTACGGGATAATGATCCATATAGTCGTTTAGACTGTTAAAGGTTACAGTAGAAACACCTGTGTACCTAGGACATAGATGATGAATATATTCTTTTAGACTGTTAAAGGTTAAAGTAGAAATACTTGAAAACCTAGAATAGAGTTCGTGGTCTTGTGACCCTCAGTGTATTCTCTGATGTTGTTAACTTAAACGTTCATTATTCCTTTGAACTCATAGCTGTTGAATTAAAGTTTCTTGTTCCGGTAAGAATACTTTACCATTGAAAGCTCAGTTAATTGTTATTCATAAAATGTTATTGTATATTATCCTTCTTGTGGGCAATTGTTTGCTCATTCTTGCACAAAACACTGCAGATGAAGTTAAGAAGTTTGAAGAGCTTTCTACAAGGAAGGGAAAGGACAAAGTGATAGATTAGACGACGTTTAATTTATCTTTTATTTATGAAGCTTATGTAATAGTTGACAAAATATTTGTTTAACATTTCAGTCTTCTTTTGAAAACCATATCAAGTAGTTGACAAAAGATAATCACATTTGATAACAGATGAATAGATTATCAACAATCCACTCAATATGTCAAGTCTAGCCAAAAGAACTTGCTTTAACTTCATTGTACTTCAATTCATGCGTAAGGATACATGAACTTCAAAAACTTGTTCAGATTGAACTGAGACAAGAGTTAGAATACTTGTCTTTAGCGTTTGCTACTGTGTAATTACTTTTTGTTCAAGTCTTTCAAGTCTCTACAATACATGATCACATAATGCCTTACATTAGGTCACATATAATCAAGTATGTATCTGATTATATCTTACCCTTCATCTCAAACTAATTGTGTATTAGATTTCGTTATTACCTGTTCCGACTTTTATCATTCTATTTGCATTCATAAATGGATAAGTTATTATCAACCTTTACACATTACTCTTAAGGTCTAACAATGTTTTAATAATGTTACTTCAAGTTCCTTAAGGTAGGTTTACTTCAAACTAATTACATTTTCTTGTTTTGCATTCATGTCTATTCTTCACTATTTTCCATCAAAGACTAGCTAGCCATTTGTGGCGTGACTTTATAACTTCTGACTCACCACATTTGCATGCGTGAGTTAACGAGATGGAAGTCCTGGACTTGGTGTTGCTGGCACATGAGTCCTTACTTTAATGGATCGCGTCACGCGAGTTTCAATATGTCATGGTCTGTCATATATGGCGCGCTGCCACAAGCAATTTAAGGTTCGTGATCATGCATGCGAGTTTTAGTGTGCTCGGACATCGCCGCTATCATGGCGTGACTAATTTGGTCTAGGGTTGGCGCCGCGGTGCCAACTCATGCACCGAAAAAATTCGGGCCAGGAAATTTTGTGAACTTCCCGGACGCATAACTCCTTCGTTATAAGTCCGAATTGGCTCGTTCAAGAGCCCATGGTTCACAAATTACGTAATCTATGCGTTCATGTAAGAATTTTATCTATTCAACTTCATTTGCTAAAAAATCGCCTATTGGTTCATTTTTAACGTAAACGATAAACGTTCGTGAACGTCCAACGATCGTTTCTTCGTTCTAAGTCGAAAGTCGCTCATTTTCAAGTCCACAACTCTTAAATGACGAACATGACTTGTCTCCATTGGAAAATAACCTTTCCGAGTTCAAACTCAAAATTTGACTTCTAATCTGGGAATTTCACGAATTCGACGATTATCGTCTAATCGTGCGATTTCTGGCAAATCTTCATTCTTATGATTTGTTCAACATTACAAATGAATTCCATTCATCATGTGAACATATTAATATACCTATACCAACAACTTATATTCATGGTTGGATTTTGACTTATTTCTTCATAAGATTATAACTTGATAAATCATAAACTACTTATGATCTCATCATTCATGACTTATGATAATTAAAGTTTCTTAATCATCATACGTTTATGTTCTCAACATACTACTTTACTTATGTATACTTGATACATATGATCATACAAGTTCTTTTACTTTCATATTACTTATATTACTAAACTCATTACAAGTTCATAATACTTTCACATAAGTTTATAACTTATGCTAGCTTAAATGACTTATTGCCAACTTATATGGCTTAAGTTCATTACTTACACATACTTCTTTCTTTTTATCATTCATGTTCCTTAATCCAAGCTTTTCTTATCAACCTATCATGATAGAGATAGAAGATAATTGGAGAAGGGATCTTACTTTTGAAGTCTTTGGTAAGTAGCTTCTTCTTCTTCTTGACTTATGGAAGTTAACTTATTTGTAACTTAAACTCTCTACCAATTAAGCACTTTGAAATAGCTAACTTGTTTGAACAAATGTTAAATGGCTAGCAAGGCTTCTCTATATATAGAACTTGCAAGTTTAGGGTAGATTAGTCTTAACACTAAGCCACCTCCTTACTATTCATTGATTGGCTAGCTCTAATCTTATCCTTTGTTTGGCCATTACTTCATTTACTTGGTCATTACATTACTTGGTCACCACTTATTAAGCTTGGTTACCACACTAACTTGATCACCACTCATAAAACTTGGTCATTTCATATTACCCATATTAATATGGTTTGCCCCATGGGTTTGTCAACTCATGGATTCTAGCTTGGGCTTAGATTTAACTAAACCTTGGGCTTTGCTTTAACAAATTCTCACTTGCTTATTAATTCCAAAAGTTGGGCCTTAACCTTAATTGACTTGGGCTTGTACAAAATCCTAACCAATCTTTACAAGTCCATTAATATTACATAATACGTATACATATAGTTTATGCATTTATTCTCGTACTCTAATTCATATAGAATTTATATATGATAATTCATCCTTCATACAACTCGTATAATACATCGTATTATTCTTGTTTTCATTCCTTTGCACAATACAAAAGTATTGTACAATTATTACTTTACTCATTCCTACTTCGATTTTCTTAACGTTTATAACTTAAGTCCGCAAGCGAAATATTACGTTTTCCATAACTAGATTATTATTACATAATCCATCTTACCTTAATATTCTATCATTACGTATTTCTCAAAAATTCAAAAATAACTCCCGAGCAAATATCGATGAATAGTGTTTTTCGGAAAATTTCTCGGAAAACTTTCATATTCGTCTTAAAAATTCAAACACTTTAATTCCTTCACGTAGCTCAAATACTACGACATTCCAATATCAATAGGTTATAGAATGACAACCATCTTGATAACACATAGAATATAATTTTATTATTATTTAATTTAATAAAATCATTTTACAATAAGATCCGAATTTCTCAAATTCGTTACATTTTCTCCCCATTATAAAGATTCTATCCCCAGAATCTCGTCTTACTTAATCAAATAGATGAGAAAAAATTTTCTTCATCTTTTCTTCTAATTCCCACGTTGCTTCTTCGGCATCATGGTTCTTCCATAATACCTTCACCGACGGTATTACTTTGTTCCTCAGAACTTGCTCTTTTCTATCAATGATTTGAATTGGCGATTCTTCATATGATAAATCCTTCTCGATATGAATCGACTCATACTTGTGCTTATAGTCCGGCTTATATGGACGTAATACAGATACGTGAAACACCTTATGTATTCTTTCTAGGTCTGGAGGTAATGCTATCATATACGCTACCTCTCCTACCCGTTTTAATACTTCAAAAGGTCCTATAAACCTTGGACTTAACTTCCCTTTCTTTCCAAAGCGTATCTTTCCATTCCGTGGAGATACCTTTAGAAACACATACGAACCTACTTCAAAACTCTGGCTTAATCTATGTGAGTCTGCAGATACTTCTTTTTGTCATCCCGAAATGTGAAACAAGACGCATCCGAATTAACTTAACCACATCTCGTCACGTCTGTTTGCACCAACCTCGGTCCTAGCATCCAAGCATTCTCCCACCTCGTCCCCAACACAATGGTGTTTCGCACCTTCTTAAAGACAGAGTGCATAAGGCAAAGATACCTATGCTTTCATGATAACTGTTGCTATATGCAAACTCTACAAGTGGTAGGTGATCATCCCAACTACCCTTGAAATCCATGGCGCAAGACCTCGACATGTCTTCTAATGTCTGAATTTTCCTCTCGCTCTGCCCATCCGTTTGTGGATGATAAGTTGTGCTTAACTTCAACTGTGTTCCCAGCTCTTCTTGCAAACTTCTCCAAAAATTCGATGTGAATCGTGGATCACGATCTGACACAATCGATACTGGTACTCCATGTCTAGAAATAATTTCTTTGATATAGAGTTTAGCTAACTAGTCTAAGTTATACTTGACCCTAATTGGTAAGAAATGAGCCGATTTCGTCAATCGGTCGACTATTAACCAAATCGAATCGTACCCTTTTGCCGTTATTGGAAGTCCCACCACGAAATCCATCGAGATATGCTCCCACTTCCATTATGGAATCTCCAATGACTGTAACAAGCGATTGGGTCGTTGATGTTCGGCCTTAACTTTTTAACAAGTCAAGCACCTACTCACATACTCTGTTATTTCCCTTTTCCTGTTTGGCCACCAAAAACTCTGTCGAAAGTCTTGATACATCTTAGTGTTACCAGGATGTATCGAGTACCTGGAACTATGAGCTTCTTGTAATACTTCCTCCTTTAATTTTGTCTCATTCGGAACCCAAATTCTTCCTTTAAATCTTAATAACCCCTCATTATCAAGACTATACTTAGCAGCTTCCTTCTCGGATAACCGCTTCTTCATTTGGTTACACTCATCAGTCTTGAGTTGTACCTCCTTGACTCTCTCTACGATGGTAGATTGCATCTCCATCGTAAAAAGTATCTGCCTTGAATTACTTGGCAGCTTTACTTCTATTTCCATCCTAGCCATCTCTGTTATTAACTCATTTTGAGTCGTTAACATAGACAACTTTTCCCGACCCTTCCTACTTAAGGCGTCGGCAACTACATTGGCTTTCCCAAGGTGATACAGGATTTCACAATTGTAATCCTTTATCAACTCTAGCCATCTTCTCTGCCGCATATTCAATTCCATCTGAGTGAAGATGTACTTTAGACTCTTATGGTCCGTATATATCTCACATTTCTCCCCATAAAGATAATGTCTCCATATCTTTAGGGAAAATACTACCGCGGCCAGTTCCAGATCATGAGTAGGATAAACTTTCTCATAATCCTTCAACTGCCGTGATGCATACACAATGACTTTTCCATGCTACATGAGCACGCAACCAAGTCCTCTATGCGAAGCATCACTATATACTATGAAATTTCTTGTGTCATCTGGCAATGACAAAACAGGCGCTTCACTTAATCTTTTCTTCAGTTCTTGAAAACTGTCTTCACATTTGTCCGTCCATACGTATTTCACCATCTTCCTTGTCAAGTTAGTCAACGGGGTAGTTATCTTCAAAAAATCATGGATAAATCTTTGATAGTATCCCGCTAACCCTAGGAAACTCCGCACCTAAGTCGGTATTTTCGGTTATTCCCAGTTCATCACTACTTCTACCTTTGCTGGATCCACTGAAATCCCTTCTTGGTCAATGACATGACCTAAAAACTGTACCTTTTTTAGCCAAAATTCACACTTGGTGAATTTCGCATATAACTTCTCCTTCCTTACTGTTTCCAACACTAATCTTAAATGTTCAGCGTGATCTTCTGGCATCTTAGAATAGACTAGAATATCATCGATAAACACAACGCATTTAACTTGTCCAAATATGGTTTGAACAACATTCATCATATCCATAAATGCAAATTTGGTGCATTCGTTAACCCAAATGACATCACCAGAAACTCGTAATGACCATAACGAGTCCTGAATGCCGTCTTTGGTATATCCTCCTTCCTAACCTTCAACTAGTGATACCCCGTCCGCAAATCTATTTTAAAAAAATACTTTGCCCCTTTTAACTGATCAAAGAGATCATCAATCCTGGGCAATGGGTATTTATTCTTTATCGTTAACTTGTTCAACTCCCGATAGTCGATACAAAGACTTAACGATCCGTCTTTCTTCTTGACAAACAACACCGGTGTCCCCCACGGAGAAACACTTGGCTGAATGTACTTTCTATCCAATAGTTCCTGTAACTGAACCATTAACTCCTTCATTTCCACAGGCGCCATACGGTATGGTGCCCTTGAGGGTAGTGCCGCTCCTAAAGCACAATGTCTATTAAGAATTTGATCTCCGATCCGATGTAAACCCCAGAACTCACTTGGAAATACATCCATGAATTCGTTTACTATAGGTATTTGTTCCATGGTTGCTCCCACACGCTGGGTATCAACAACATGGCACAGATAACCTACACACCCCTTCCTTAAAAGTTTTCTAGTTTGTGTCATCGTAAGACAACACGAACGTCCCGGCGATTTATTACCGTAAAATACTTTAGGAGGTTGCTTCAACGTCCTGATGCTCACACATTTCTTTTGGCAATCTATAATGGCTCCATGGTTAATCAACCAATCCATTCCGAGAATCACATCGAAGTCTCCTAACTTTATCGGTATTAAGTCTACCGATAAGTTACAACCATGTACATCTACGCAACAACCCCTATGAATACTTTCAACAGGAATTATCTCTTCATTTGCTACCTTAATGTTCAAAGGTATATGCAACTTTTCGAGAAGTAATCCTAGTCGTCTAGCAAAATCACATGCTATAAATGAACAAGTAGCACCCGAATCAAATAGCACGTATGCATTTATGTTATTGATCAGAATAATACCTGCAACTACATCCCCTGATGCCACCGCATCTTGGACCGTCATATTAAAAGTGCGGGCCATTGATCTACCCGGCTGAGCTGGACCACTAATGGCCAACTTACCGCTATTAGTGCCCATATTTCCTTCCATACCCTTCTTCGGGCAATTCTTCGCTATGTGGTCAGTTGATCCACATACAAAACATCTGTGGTTTTTTTTGGATTGGGACACGGTTAAGTGAAATATGCCCTTCCCATCCACAATTATAACATACGGCCTTTCCTTTGAGATAGACTCCTAAGTGAGTCTTCCCGCAGGTTTTACAGGCCTCCATCCTTCTCTTGGAATCCCGTTGTTTTACTCCGGTATTCCCAGAGTTAAAGCCCTTTCTTTTTCTCGATCACGCCCACTACCGCTAGCTCCTTCGGTCTTGATTCCCCCATCATCTTTACCCTTATTTTTCTTATCTTTGTGGTACTGGCTGAGAGCCTCATTCCCACCTTCGGCAATTATTGCCTTCTCTAAAATGGTTCCAAAGGAAGTACTTTGAAACACAGAGATCCGGCTATAGAGCCAGGGTTTCAAGCCCTGCTCGAATCTCCTAGCCTTCCTCACTTTAGTGTCCACTTGATGTGGAGAAAATCTTGCCAGTTCATTAAACTTGGCATCATACTGGGGAACTGTCATATCCCCTTGTTTCAATTCAAGAAACCTCATTTCCATTCTCCTCAGATACTGTGGGAAAATAGTTCTCAAGAAAATCTCCTTAAACCTCTCCCACGTTAGGTTTCCTATATCGGCCCTAGCCTGGTTTGCCTCTCACCAGAAGTTGGGCTCTCCTTTCATCAAATAGGTTGCAAAGGCAACCTTTTGACCCTCCTCAACATTTGCTATAACAAATTCTTTCTCAATTTCTTTTACCCAAGTCTGGGCTTCTATAGGGTCCGTAGTTCCTTTGAACTCTGGCGGACCTACACTTTTAAAGTCCTTAAAAGTAGTAGCTCGTACTACTCCAGGAATTACGAGTACATTAGCCCCCGTTCTATTAAATACGGTCGTTAAAAGATTAACGAACTCCTGCATTGGATTAACCAGACCACCATCCGGTTGGTTAACATTAGTATCTTGATTTCGTTGTCTCCTTCTTGGTGGCATTTTGCTGTTAAGAAAACAACACATCACTATTACCTTCTTCTTGTTGATTAGTTAATATTTGTAATGAAACAATAACTCATACTCATTACTCAATATATTCCATAAAAAGACTTATATTAATTTATAACTTGTAGTATAACACTACATTGTTTATATTACTCAGCCTTAGCTGATTACATTACCATCCAGCAATTACTTTCCAAAAATTGGGATTTATAAAAGACTACCCTTGATATACAAAAGAGGGTTTTACGTCACTACTAGATACATAATATTTACATATCTAATCTACTCTAGCTATTGCTAGATTACATCTGCAGAATGGCATTCTCGAAATCTTTCTTGGCCAAACCGGCTATGACATCTTGACTAATGGTATGTCGAGTATGTCCTGCTTCCACTAGATATCCAGCTACTTGCTGCTGGAAGTCCACGTGAGAACTCCTATGTATATAGGACATCCTCTCCAACTTTTGTTGTTTAGTCTTTAGCTCCTGCTTGAGCTCAAAGACTTCACATTTCAGCTTCCGGACCTTGTCCTTAGCTAGAATTCTATCATCGTTCTCTTCTTCCCACATACCCTCCATGCTAGTCTTGTCCTCACGGACAGCTTGGAGTTCCTCTTTTAATTTCTTCACCTCTTGGCAGTAATGGACATTCCTATCCAATACTGACATAAATAGTGCCTTCATTGACTCTTCAGTAGTCAATTCTTCTGTAGGTGGAACCTGGTCAAAGGACATCACGTCCACCTCCTCCTCTAGCATGCCATCGAAAATAGACATATAGTCTAAATCGTTCGAGTCTCCGAGACTCTATTACTACCACCACCGCTCAATCGCTCTTTGGATTGGGTAGTATCTCTACCCGATTAACTGAATCCTCGCTCACTACATGTATATTTCTATACATATCATTTTCTCCTGACATCTACAATAAAATAATATAGTTTGATTAGTACACGTCACTAAAATAATAAAAACACATAACATAATATAATGCATTTTTATAAGGTTATCTTTCATCTTTTACTTCTTTATTAAGGTTATGACTTAAGGTTCTAATCCCCCTTAAGTTTTATAACTAGGCTTTGATACCAACTTGTAGCGCCCCCAAATCTGGGTATCTTCCAACCTAACAGATGGTGCTATACTATACAAACTTTCATACATTCATTCCATTGAAAAGTCTCAAAGAACGAACATAACATCTATATATTAAAAGTAATATTTACTTTTCCCAGGTTCTATACCCGTTACAAAGGTTCTTTGTCATAATATTCCTTACATTACAACAATAGACCTATACTATTACAAGACAGCTTAATAATCTGCCTTAGCTTTTCCTTTATCCTTTTTCTATCCTTCGAGACGTTCAGTCTTAGCTGCATTCATATGGTTCAAGCAAGAGTGAGCATAACTAGCTCAGCATGTATAACAATTTCAATAACAACATGTTTAATACATATGAATCATATATCTTCGATAACTGAACAATTGTTCTCCCTTGCATACTCGTGGGAAAATAGTTCTCGAAGAAAATCTCCTTAAACCTCTCCCACGTTAGGTTTCCTATATCGGCCCTAGCCTGGTTTTCCTCTCACTAGAAGTTGGCCTCTCCTTTCATCAAATAGGTTGCAAAGGCAACCTTTTGACCCTCCTCAACATTTGCTCTAACAAATGCTTTCTCAATTTCTTTTACCCAAGTCTGGGCTTCTATAGGGTCCGTAGTTCCTTTGAACTCCATGGACCTACACTTTTAAAGTCCTTAAAAGTAGTAGCTCAGATTACTCCGTGAATTACGGTACATTAGCCTCGTTCTATTAAATGCTAGTTAAAAGATTAACGAACTCCTGCATTGGATTAACCAGACCACCATCCGGTTGGTTAACATTAGTATCTTGATTTCGTTGTCTCCTTCTTGGTGGCATTTTGCTGTTAAGAAAACAACACATCACTATTACCTTCTTCTTGTTGATTAGTTAATATTTGTAATGAAACAATAACTCATACTCATTACTCAATATATTCCATAAAAGACTTATATTAATTTATAACTTGTAGTATAACACTACATTGTTTATATTACTCAAATTTTTAGTGATTACATTACCATCCAAAGAATTACTTTCCAAAATTGGGATTTACAAAAGACTACCCTTGATATACAAAAAGAGGGTTTTACGTCACTACTAGATACATAATATATACATATCTAATCTACTCTAGATATTGCTAGATTACATCTGCCGAATGGCATTCTCGAAATCTTTCTTGGCCAAACCGGCTATGACATATTGACTAATGGTATGTCGAGTCTGTCCTGCTTCCACTAGATATCCAGCTACTTGCTGCTGGAAGTCCACGTGAGAACTCCTATGTATATAGGACATCCTCTCCAACTTTTGTTGTTTAGTCTTTAGCTCCTGCTTGAGCTCAAAGACTTCACATTTCAGCTCCCGGACCTTGTCCTTAGCTAGAATTCTATCATCGTTCTCTTCTTCCCACATACCCTCCATGCTAGTCTTGTCCTCATGGACAGCTTGGAGTTCCTCTTTTAACTTCTTCACCTCTTGGCAGTAATGGACATTCCTATCCAATACTGACATAAATAGTGCCTTCATTGACTCTTCAGTAGTCAATTCTTCTGTAGGTGGAACCTGGTCAAAGGACATCACGTCCACCTCCTCCTCTAGCATGCCATCGAAAATAGACATATAGTCTAAATCGTCCGAGTCTCGGACTCTATTACTACCACCTCTGGCTCAATCACATTGGATTGGGTAGTATCTCTACCCGATTAATCGAATCCTCGCCACTACATGTATATTTCTATACATATCATTTTTCTCCGACATCTACAATAAAATAATATAGTTTGATTAGTACACGTCAGTAAAATAATAAAAACACATAACATAATATAATGCATTTTTATAAGGTTATCTTTCATCTTTTACTTCTTTATTAAGGTTATGACTTAAGGTTCTAATCCCCCTTAAGTTTTATAACTAGGCTTTGATACCAACTTGTAGCGCCCCCAAATCCGGGTATCTTCCAACCTGACAGATGATGCTATATTATACAAACTTTCATACATTCATTCCATTGAAAAGTCTCAAAGAACGAACATAACATCTATATATTAAAAGTAATATTTACTTTTCCCAGGTTCTATACCCGTTACAAAGGTTCTTTGTCATAATATTCCTTACATTACAACAATAGACCTATACTATTACAAGACAACTTAATAATCTGCCTTAGCTTTTCCTTTATCCTTTTTCAATCCTTCGAGACGTTCAGTCTTAGCTGCATTCATATGGTTCAAGCAAGAGTGAGCATAACTAGCTCAGCAAGTATAACAATTTCAATAACAACATGTTTAATACATATGAATCATATATCTTTGATAACTGAACAATTGTTCTCCCTTGCATACTCGTGGGAAAATAGTTCTCGAAGAAAATCTCCTTAAACCTCTCCCACGTTAGGTTTCCTATATCGGCCCTAGCCTGGTTTGCCTCTCACCAGAAGTTGGCCTCTCCTTTCATCAAATAGGTTGCAAAGGCAACCTTTTGACCCTCCTCAACATTTGCTATAACAAATGCTTTCTCAATTTCTTTTACCTAAGTTTGGGCTTCTATAGGGTCTGTAGTTCCTTTGAACTCCGGCGGACCTACACTTTTAAAGTCCTTAAAAGTAGTAGCTCGTACTACTCCAGGAATTATGGGTACATTAGCCCCCGTTCTATTAAATTCGGCCGTCAAAAGATTAACGAACTCTTGCATTGGATTAAGCAGACCACCATCCGGTTGGTTAACATTAGTATCTTGATTTCGTTGTCTCCTTCTTGGTGGCATTTTGCTGTTAAGAAAACAACACATCACTATTACCTTCTTCTTGTTGATTAGTTAATATTTGTAATGAAACAATAACTCATACTCATTACTCAATATATTCCATAAAAAGACTTATATTAATTTATAACTTGTAGTATAACACTACATTGTTTATATTACTCAGCCTTAGCTGATTACATTACCATCCAGCAATTACTTTCCAAAAATTGGGATTTACAAAAGACTACCCTTGATATACAAAAGAGGGTTTTACGTCACTACTAGATACATAATATATACATATCTAATCTACTCTAGATATTGCTAGATTACATCTGCCGAATGGCATTCTCGAAATCTTTCTTGGCCAAACCGGCTATGACATATTGACTAATGGTATGTCGAGTCTGTCCTGCTTCCACTAGATATCCAGCTACTTGCTGCTGGAAGTCCACGTGAGAACTCCTATGTATATAGGACATCCTCTCCAACTTTTGTTGTTTAGTCTTTAGCTCCTGCTTGAGCTCAAAGACTTCACATTTCAGCTCCCGGACCTTGTCCTTAGCTAGAATTCTATCATCGTTCTCTTCTTCCCACATACCCTCCATGCTAGTCTTGTCCTCATGGACAGCTTGGAGTTCCTCTTTTAACTTCTTCACCTCTTGGCAAGAATGGACATTCCTATCCAATAATCGACATAAATAGTGCCTTCATTGACTCTTCAAGAGTCAATTCTTACGTAGGTGGAACTCGGTCAAAGGACATCACGCCCACCTCCTCCTCTAGCATGCCATCGAAAAATAGATATATAGTCTAAATCGTCCGAGTCTCCGGACTCTATTACTACCACCTCCGCTCAATCGCTCTTTGGATTGGGTAGTATCTCTACCCGATTAATGAATCTCGCTCACTACATGTATATTTCTATACATATCATTTTCTCCCGACATCTACAATAAAATAATATAGTTTGATTAGTACATCGCCAAGAAAATAATAAAAACACATAACATAATATAATGCATTTTTATAAGGTTATCTTTCATCTTTTACTTCTTTATTAAGGTTATGACTTAAGGTTCTAATCCCCCTTAAGTTTTATAACTAGGCTTTGATACCAACTTGTAGCGCCCCCAAATCCGGGTATCTTCCAACCCGACTGATGATGCTATACTATACAAACTTTCATACATTCATTCCATTGAAAAGTCTCAAAGAACGAACATAACATCTATATATTAAAAGTAATATTTACTTTTCCTGTGTTCTATATTCTACAAAGGTTCTTTGTCATAATATTCCTTACATTACAACAATAGACTCTATATTATTACAAGACGACTTAATAATCATTTTAGCTTTTCCTTTATCCTTTTTCTATCCTTCGAGAAGTTCAGTCTTAGCTGCATTCATATGGTTCAAGCAAGAGTGAGCATAACCAGCTCAGCAAGTATAACAATTTCAATAACAACATGTTTAATACATATGAATCATATATCTTCGATAACTGAACAATAGTTATGAAGTACTATTGATAAATCAAAATAACACTTCATCTTTCTTTCAAAATGTTTCACAATGAATAATATTCAGTAAAACATTCACTCTAGTCAAAGACCTCGAGTATTCATTCTTTCTTTGAAAAGGACAACCCGGAACTAAGTTCGTAAGCCCGGTATTACTTACGAGCACTTCTAGGTGATCATCCTATTGTACTCTATGTTGATCAACACTACATCCATTAAACGTATGTACGTTTAATCATTTGGCAACCTCACGTGCCTGTCGTTTTATTGACAAAACATTT
This sequence comes from Panax ginseng, assembly GCA_020205605.1. Lineage (NCBI taxonomy): Eukaryota > Viridiplantae > Streptophyta > Magnoliopsida > Apiales > Araliaceae > Panax > Panax ginseng. The sequence continues at coordinate 84,053,277 of CM035144.1, forward strand.
GTATAACATTTCAGTCTTCTTTTGAAAACCATATCAAGTAGTTGACAAAAGATAATCACATTTGATAACAGATGAATAGATTATCAACAATCCACTCAATATGTCAAGTCTAGCCAAAAGAATTGGCTTTAACTTCATTGTACTTCAATTCATGCGTAAGGATACATGAACTTCAAAAACTTGTTCAGATTGAACTGAGACAAGAGTTAGAATACTTTCCTTTAAGGCCTGCCATCGTGTAATTACTTTACGTTCAAGTCTTTCAAGTCTCTACAATACATGATCACATAATGCCTTACATTAGGTCACATATAATCAAGTATGTATCTGACTATATCTTACCCTTCATCTCAATCTAATTGTGTATTAGATTTCATTATTACCTGTTCTGGCTTTTATCATTCTATTTACATTCATAAATGGATAAGTTATTATCAACCTTTACACATTACTCTTAAGGTCTAACAATGTTTTAATAATGTTACTTCAAGTTCCTTAAGGTAGGTTTACTTAAAACTAATTACATTTTCTTGCTTTGCATTCATGTTTATTCTTCACTATTTTCCATCAAAGACCGGCATCATCATGGCTGACTTTATAACTATATTTCATGTTTGTATGCAAGTTAAAGATGGGAGTCCCTGACTTGCATCTGGCACGAGTCCTTATTTTAATGGATCGTCGCGGCGCATGAGTTTCAATATGTCATGGTCTCAGTACATGGAAAGTCATGCGCCATAAACAAGATTAAGGTTCTTGTCATGCACGAAGTTTCAGTTTTTTCGGACATCGCCAGTGACATGGCATGACTAATTTGGTCTAGGGTTGGTGCCACGGCGCCAACTCTGTGCACCAGAAAAATTCAGTTTGTGAAATTTTGTGAACTTCCCGGACGCATAACTCCTTCATTATAAGTCCGAATTGGATCGTTCAAAAGCCCATGGTTCACAAATTACGTAACCTATGCGTTCATGCAAGAATTTTATCTATTCAACTTCGTTTGCTAAAAATTTGCCTATTGGTTCATTTTTAACGTAAACGATAAATGTACGTGAACGTCCAACGATCGTTTCTTCGTTCTAAGTCGGAATTCGCTCATTTTCAAGTTCACAACTCTTAAATGATGAACATGACTTATCTCCATTAGAAAATAACCTTTCCGAGTTCAAACTCAAAATTTGACTTCTAATCCGGGAATTTCACGAATTCGACGATTATCGTCTAATCGTGCGATTTCTGGCAAATCTTCATTCTTATGATTTGTTCAAAATTACAAATGAATTCCATTCATCGTGTGAACATCTTAATATACCTATACCAACAACTTATATTCATGGTTGGATTTTGACTTATTTCTTCATAAGCTTATAACTTGATAAATCATAAACTACTTATGATCTCATCATTCATGACTTATGATAATTAAAGTTTCTTAATCATCATACGTATATGTTCTCAACATACTACTTTACTTATGTATACTTGATACATGTGATCATACAAGTTCTTTTACTTTCATATTACTTATATTACTAAACTCATTACAAGTTCATAATACTTTCACATAAGTTTATAACTTATGCTAGCTTAAATGACTTATTGCCAACTTATATGGCTTAAGTTCATTACTTACACATACTTCTTTCTTTTTATAATTCATGTTCCTTAATCCAAGCTTTTCTTATCAACCTATCATGATAGAGATAGAGATAGAAGATAATTGGAGAAGGGATCATACTTTTGAAGTCTTTGGTAAGTAGCTTCTTCTTCTTCTTGACTTATGGAAGTTAACTTATTTGTAACTTAAACTCTCTACCAATTAAGCACTTTGAAATAGCTAACTTGTTTGAACAAATGTTAAATGGCTAGCAAGGCTTCTCTATTTATAGAACTTGCAAGTTTAGGGTAGATTAGTCTTAACACTAAGCCACCTCCTTACTATTCATTGATTAGCTAGCTCTAATCTTATCCTTTGCTTGGCCATTACTTCATTTACTTGGTCACCACTTATTAAGCTTGGTTACCACACTAACTTGATCACCACTCATAAAACTTGGTCATTTCATATTAACCATATTAATATGGTTTGCCCCATGGGTTTGTCAACTCATGGATTCTAGCTTGGGCTTAGATTTAACTAAACCTTGGGCTTTGCTTTAACAAACTCTCACTTGCTTATTAATTCTAAAAGTTGGGCCTTAACCTTAATTGACTTGGGCTTGTACAAAATCCTAACCAATCTTTATAAGTCCATTAATATTACATAATACATATACATATAGTTTATGCATTTATTCTCGTACTCTAATTCATATAGAATTTATATACGATAATTCATCCTTCATACAACTCGTATAATACATCGTATTATACTTGTTTTCATTCCTTTGCATAATACCAAAGTATTGTACAATTATTACTTTACTCATTCCTACTTCGATTTTCTTAACGTTTATAACTTAAGTCCGCAAGCGAAATATTACGTTTTCCATAACTAGATTATTATTACATAATCCATCTTACCTTAATATTCTATCATTACGTATTTCTCAGAAATTCAAAAATAACTCCCGAGCAAATACCGATGAAAAGTGTTTTTCAGAAAATTTCTCGGAAAACTTTCATTTTCGTCTTAGAAATTCAAACACTTTAATTCCTCCACATAGCTCAAATACTACGACATTCCAATATCAATAGGTTATAGAATGACAATCATCTTGATAACACATAGAATATAATTTTATTATTATTTAATTTAATAAAATCATTTTACAATAAGATCTGAATTTTTCTATTAATTCATAAATAACCATGTTCGTAAAATTGGAATATATAAAAATGCATTGAAGAAATTTCATGGCATGGCCAGAGTCGTAGTGCATTGTGGTGTAGCACAACCAGATGTAAAGCTGGCGATGCTGCGCCAAAGGCCTGGGCCAGACAGAAGAAAGTCTGCTACATCTGCAGACTTTAAACACTCATTGTAACTTAGTCTAATGTTATGTTAATGTGAGAAACATGTAATGTAAGGGTTAAAACAGAATCGTGTTATGTGGTTTATTTATATGGTTAGACCTTAAACTAAAGGTTATAACGTAACCAAGATGAGAAATGAATCTATGAGATTAATGTGTATGTGGCTAATTGATGTGATGATCCTAATGGTGTGTGCAGGATATTGGAGTACGTGAGTTGTAATTGTATAGCTTACGCAAGAGGCAAGTTCCCTAACCTTTGCTACTTTATTATTTAGCAAGGTTACTTTTCACTGTTATGTTATATTTATGCAAATTATCTATCTTTAATCTCTTGTTAAACAACTTATTGTCATGCAAGTTCTTTAACCCTCAATTATTGTTGAGCAAGTTAGTTAATCTTTGTTTCTTTATTCCAATCGAGATTTACCTTGGTTATTCAAAGTCTGTAATTTTATTGTAAGAAGTGTGTTTATTCAGCTACTAATAACTGTTGTTTGATCTTCGTTTTTCAAAATCATTGTACTATCTTACATTATTGTACCGAACTCTTAGTTTCTTAGCGATTCTTTACCAATTCAACTAATCCTCAGTTGATGAATGTTCTAAACTCTAAATTACCCTTGAAGTCAACCCAAACCAAACTTCCGTTGGTTTGTTTATGTATTCACACACCTTTGAAATCATGTTGTCGATGATAACATTTGTTCACTTTAGAAATTCTTAATACTCTAACTCTTATTGATTCATCAATATATCTTGTTCATGAAGATATTATAATCAAACCCTCTTATAGTTATTGGTTCCTATCTGATTCAACCAATACTTGGTTGATAAGCGATCTAAAAATCTAGACTTCCTTTGAAGTTAATTCCCAACAAAACTTCCTTTGGTTCGGAACCTGATAATCTAAGCTGAGATTAACAACCCTATATCAGGGGATTATTTTAGAGCTACGTAATAGCGTTAAAATGTTTGCGCAATACATAGTACAAAGGGTTGATCACCTGGAGTACGGGATAATAGTCCATATAGTCGTTTAGACTGTTAAAGGTTACAGTAGAAACACTTGTGAACCTAGGACATAGATGATGAATATAGTCTTTTAGACTATTAAAGGTTAAAGTAGAAATACTTGAAAACTTAGAATAGAGTCTGTGGTCTTGTGACCCTCAGTGTATTCTTTGATGTTGTTATTTATTGTTAACTTAAACGTTCATTATTCCATTGAGCTCATAGCTATTGAATTAAAGTTTCTTGTTCCGGTAAGAATACTCTACCATTGAAATCTCAGTTAATTTTTATTCATAAAATGTTATTGTATATTATCCTTCTTGTGGGCAATTGTTTGCTCACTCTTGCAAAAAACACTGCAGATGAAGTTAAGAAGTTTGAAGAGCTTTCTACAAACAAGGGCAAGGACAATGTGATCGATTAGACGACGTTTAATTTATCTTTTATTTATGAAGCTTATGTAATAGATTTAGTTATGATCATGTTTTAATTTTTCCGCTGATGATTGTAATAAAGGTTAGATGACCTAGGATTTATTTTAGATTATGTAACCTTTAATGGGAGATTGATTGTTTAAACTTTTGAGTTTAGTTATATCCTTTTGTTATAGGTAGTTAGTTTTGATTTAATTGGACAGTGAACACCAAATCTGTGTGATTGAAGGGCCTGGATTTGGGGGTGTCGCAAGAATAATTTAATTGGACATAATTTTGTTGTATAAAATTTATTTATAAAAAAAATTAAAAAAATTCGCGGATCACGTTAATCTTGCAAATAGATTTCATTTTTGGAAAAGTTGATCCTAGACTTAATATTATAAACGGATCTGTATAATTACTTATTAGATATATAATATATGCAAGTCCTTAGTGGAATATATATATATATATATATATATATATATATATATATATATATATATATATATATATATATATATATACTTATGTGGTTAATTCTTGCCTCTTCTAGTTTCATGACAATAAATATATATAATCTTAATAATTTTATAATTAAAATAAAGAGTTTATTTTAATCTTAAAATTGGATTTCATGCTAACTAATTAGAGTTGAAATTGGATTCCATGATAACTAATTGGAGTTGAAAAAGGATTCCATGTTTCCTTAAATAAAAGAGTTTATTTAGATATGAAATAAGATTTCATATTATTCAAAAAAAAAGAGTTTATTTGTGAATAGGAAAGAGAATCTGTAGTTCCTTAAATAAATGAGTTTATTTAGATATGGAATAAGATTTCATATTATTCAAAATAAAGGAGTTTATTTGTGAATAGGAAAGAAAATATGTGTTTTCTTTAATAAAGGAGTTTTTTTTACATGGAATTGGATTCCATAATTAATTAAAATAAATGAGTTTATTTTGATTAAATAATTTGATTAAAATAAAATAGTTTATTTTATTCAAAATTGGATAAATTAAAATAAAAGAGGTTTATTTTGATTTAAATTTAGATTAAAATAAATGAGTTTATTTTGATTCAAAATTAGATTTTATGTTAACTAAATTTTCCCATTAAATGATATCAATATATATGTTGAATGTTTATTATTCATGAGATTAATATTATTTATTGATGCATATGGTGATGTGTATATGATAATAAATGGGATTGATTATGGACTACTGACCAATGTGATTGTATTTTATTTTGTTAGATGCATGAATGTATGAGTTTTATAAAATGGGGTCTACGTACCTCGTCGTCTCTAGTTTTTTCTTAATGCAAATTCTAACTCCCTCCTATGTATTGTAGCATCCCCAAATTCGGGTCCCAAATCACCACGAATCTTGGTATACTAATTCTATAACTATTGCGGAAGATATAAACATAAATTGTTTATACATTAAACATACACATTATTCCCCAAGGTCGAGAACCTTCATTTAATACACAAATTAATATCCTAACTAGCATACAATAATATTATCATACAATATTGTTATAATTTGGCTGCACACGTAAACTAAAGTTGGATATGTTTTTAACTTTTCCATATATCTGATGCATTCGTCTTAATCTACAATATTTATCATGATATAGCAAGGATGAGCATAAGTTTGCCCAGCAAGTATAAGTTTATTTAAAGATATATCATGATGGAAAGAATTGAACAAAAGCTGGCTACAGTTCTACAATATAATCGTGAACTAGAATGAACAAATTTTACATAGCTGAACGAACATTGAACATAAACATATCAATTATATCTGGACCGATTGGTAATAAAGGTGATCAGCCTTTCATACATGATGAATACATGCAGTATGCACAGAGTGTGATTTAATAATTCTTAGACATGGTAATCAGTAATGATTATCCACGAGTTATATTTGAATAAACAACTCGAAATTGAGTTAAGGAAAACTTGTCTGATCCGTTGATTATCGTTATGCATTTTAATAAGCTTTGTCTGAAGACCTAATATAAATTATATCGATCTACAAATTAGAATAATATCATCACAATATTTAAAATAACCTAAACACATTATCACATAACCCTATCAGTCTATAAAACACATAAAACCTAACCACAAGTCAAAATTTTTACAGTCTGAGTCGAGTTCGGTGCAATTCTGACATCCCGACATTTTAGTCGGACAAATATCGAGTTTAAGTTCAATTAAACTCTGCTTAAACACTTAATAACTATATTAGATAATTTTATTATCAGTCAAAATATTTTTCATAAGCTCGTAATAATTTTCAAATAATTATTATCATTTATCATGAATTTTCAATCAATAATATCCTATTTAAAAGAATTAAATACCACATAATTTCTTTATCATTAATATTTATTTAATACTAAATATTAATGAAAATCATAACATAATATTATAATATATTTATAATATATCAAAGTATTTTTAATACCTTTAAAATCATATTTATATGATTTTTAAACCTTTAAATCCATTATCCGTTAATTTCTATTAATATTAAAATATTAATATTTTCATGACAAAATATCAAAAGTTATATTTTATAACTTCAAATATTTTTATAATACTTAAATAATTTTATATGATTTTTAAATCATTAATTCTATTTTTCCATAATTTATTTAATATATTTATTACATAAATTAATTACCATCAATATTAATTAATTAATGAAATTCATCACAAAATATTAAAAGACACTAAAAATAACTTAGAATATTTTCTTATACCATAATATAATTTTTTTTCCATGATTTTTCAAGTATTAAATTCATTTTTTAATAATTTATTTAATATTATAATTAAATAAATTAAATAAAATTATTATTCCAAAAATATTAAAAATTTATGAAATATATTCAGAATAATCAAAAACTAATTTTTAGGCTTTAAAACAATTTTTTTGGAATTTATTTTGTATTTAAATAATTAAAAACTATTTTTATCTATTAATTAATTAAAATAATTAATTTCTAAAATTAACTGTCGCTATAGGGGCTTTAGGCGACAAATCCGTCGCTAATGGTGTTCTTGAACTATTCTTCATTAAACCCAGATCTTTATGCTTTAAGATATGTGGTACCGCTTGGACCTATTGTAATATTTGATCCTTAAGTTTCAGGCGCCTAATATGTTATGATTGTAGTACTTATGTATTACTACAACAAGAAACAACATTCATGGCCATCCTACATCTTAACAGTAAATTATAGGCCTTCAAAGTCCTTGTCAGACATGTTCTTCATTTTTTGGGTTACCCAAAAAATGAAGAACAGTCAAGGTACCTTTATTGCAGCTTTGAATCTTAACATTCTGGGCTCAGTTGGTGTGATCTAGTGGTTCATACATGTAGTCGAGATGTCAAGGTACAATTCCATATCATCATATCATAGCAACAACATCAACTATGACAGATAAAGGCTAGTCAACCCTTGTCAGAAAGTTCGGTTGCTGAAGGTTTGGGGTTTTCCAGAATTTCAACAAAACAGACGATCAACCAAGGTTTGACCAAGATTAATTTTCGTTCTGGTCATGATCTAAGTAATATAAAAGCATGGACGTGTAGTCCTCATGTCCATCTACAAATATAATACAACAACATGGTCTAAAACACAAGCAAAAGCAAGATCAAGGCCCTGCAAAATGCTGTCAGTCAAGATCTGGGTTTCTGGGTTGCCCAGAAACTCGTTTCCGTGATCGGTCAACGCAATTTGACTGCTTATTACTTGAAATCTAGACACGATCCAACCCTGATTCAAGTTGCAGAAAAAAAGACCACATAACATACTACAAGTTCAAACATTTAAAACACTAAACACATTAATAGGGCGGATCTAGGAGACCTGACATGTGACTGTCAAACACAATTTTTTCCAGTTTTCCAAATTTCTAAAAACTTCAAAATCCTGGATCTAGATGTTATGGATCCATGATCCAACAACCCAGATCATTAAAAGACACCCTATAACACATATCTAACCAATCATTAACAATATTTAACATCAAATCATATGATTTCTAGGTTTAGGGTTTTTTTATACCTTTTATAAGCTTTGATCTTAAAATCTGACTTTTGATTCCTGATCTTGGCCTGCTAATACATGATCCTGGCTTAGTTTGTCACTCCCTCTCACTCTAAGTCCCGAAATTAAAGAAAGAGAAGGGACTTCGAACAAATGAAAAGTAAAGTAAGCTTTTTCTTACTTTTAATCTTCTAATTTTAGATTCAATGTATACAAGCTATGCAAGGTGGCAAGGAAATCTGATATGGGAAGATTTTAGACACATGGGACAAACATAGAGTGATGACTCACAAGATTTCACAAATCTTTTACTTAATGTGTAAGAAAAGGGTAAATGGGTCATTTGTCTTGTAAATTTAATGGCACTTTAAACATTTGCTACAACCCTTAGGGTTTAACTCTTAGGTTTCAAAAATTAAATCTAGGATTTCCAAATTAAGATATTAAAAATGGAAAATTTAAGCTTTCAAATTTATAATTCGTATTTTCTAATTATATTAAAGTTTACTAATCATTTTCAAGCTTGCTAATTAGGATTAATGATTCTTAATTAAAATTAAAATTATCTAATTACCAATTAGGATTTCAAATTTACAAATTAAGGTTTCAAATTCCCGAAACTGAAATTAGAGATTCCAGAACCAGTTTCTACGGTTTCTTATAAATCGTAATAATTTTCGAACTGAACACTGGCGTTCTTAATATAATATTAGGGTTTGCCACCGATATAGGTTATCTAGTTAACCCTTGACCCTTAACCACATAATGTACACATATACAACCATATACACAAAACATATACACTTAAACCCTTAAACCTGAATAATTCACCACAAAAAAATTTTAAATTCAGAAAATTCCTTCCCAAAAATGTCAAATCCATTCACTTATTTTCTGTCTAGGTTTATTATTTAACTTTAAATTAATATTTTAAGATTTTAATATATATCCAAATTCTTGGGTTGTCTCATATACTTCCCCTTGACTGCTGATCAAGATTTCTATTTATTTTAAATAGTTTTGTAATAGGAATTGTAAGACACCAATTTTATGAATAAATAATATTTTCTCGAAATATATTTTTGAATATTATTGTGTGGATTTGATATAATGTTATAGTTGTGGGTAATATTTACAAATTTTGCAAAGTAAGCAAGTGGTTATATAATATTCGATTGGTGGGAATATTCATTTTAACAGGAAATATTAAAGACGACAAAGACAATCATTTGTGGACCCCACAACCAAGTATTGTCGTAGTTAGAAAATGATGTAATTATCTTTTATAAAAATAAGCGTGAAATTTTTACCGTTAAAACCGTTAAACTACCCTTAGTAAAGTAAAGTATAATAATGTCTGGCGTGGTTGCATAGTAGCACACGGTATTGATTATTGATGCTTACGTGAGAAGTCACTCAATTATTGCTACAGTAATTGCTGTATCATATCTCCAATATTATTGATTCAATTATTGTCACAGTATCATCTGCATTTTATGTTATTAAATCAATAATTGAGACGACAAAGTTATTCATATTATTAAATTGCAATATTTACAATGTCTAGAAGTTCTGTCAATGAGAGGTTTTGTCATCTAATTGTGCGCCAATAAGGAGAGATCCTTATCGGAAAGCCCCCTCTTTTATGGGAACGACCTGGTTGTTAAATATTGTGAGTTATAATATTAATGATGAATAAGTTCGTGTTGATTAAAGATAAAATTGATAGTTCCATTGTGTTGGAATTATTAGTGTTAGTGAAAATCGACATTTATTTCGGTATTAATGGATGTCTGGAAGTTATACTGACCAGTCAGGTAATTAATCGGATAAATGAGCAACTAATTGCTATTAATTCACATGATTATAACTATTTGTTCACATGTGTGTACTATTGATTCACATTATTGTTACTATTAGGGGAGTTGGTGCAAGATTGATAATACATGCATGACTAAGTTAAAAATGGAGGTATAGATGGCGGTACTATACTGTAATTCGTATTTTCACATGTCTAGAACTATTGATTCACATGATTTACTATTGATTCACATGATTTACTATTAGGGGAGGTGGTGCAAGTTTGATAATACTTGCAGGACTAAATTAAAAAGAAAGGAAAAGAGGAATGTATTATACTGTAATATTCTGAGCCTCAAAATGTGCAATTATCGAAACTATATTTTCCTATAAATAAAAGCTCATTTCTTCATTATTCTTCACCAATTCACTCAAGCTATAGAGCAATTATTATAGAAAGAAATTATAGAGAGAAAGAAGAAGAGAAGTCTGCTACCTCACTATTCCAGTATCCAGTTTTTTTCTAAGGTAAGGGTTATTATTTCTTTTGTATTCATGAAGAGAGTTATTGTTATTCCATTCCTTATTATTCTGTTGGAATAACCTGTATATGCGAAGTACAGCATACATGGTGAAATTCTTCTGTTATTCCATTCTTTATGATTATGTTGGAATAATCGGTTTATGCGAAGTACCGCATACATGGTGAAATTCTTCTGTTATTCCATTCTTTATTATTCTGTTAGAACATCTTGTCTGTGCGTATTACGCTTGACCTGGTTCCATTATTTATTATTCTGTTGGAATAACCTATCTGTGCGGTCTATCGCATGCCTGGTGAAGTCTTCTGTTATTCAATTCTTTATTATTCTGTTGGAATATCCTGTCTATGCGTTTACGCATGACCTGGTTCTATTATTTATTATTTTGTTGAAATATTTTGTCTGTGCGTTTACGCATGACCTAGTTCCATTATTTATTATTTTGTTGGAATAACCTGCATGTGCAGTCTATCGCATGCCTAGTGAATTCTTTTGTTATTCACCTGCCTGTTTTGGCTTCTATACTCCATGAAATTAGTGGAATATCCTTGATATTTGCGCTTCATCCAGTATCTTTTCATGGAAATATTCTTCTAAGCATTCTTGAATTTTACACTACAAAGAAGTATTATGTTGACAATTTGGACATTATTGATTTATGGATAAATTAGATTATAAATCTTTAAAAATTTATTCTTGAACTTGTTTTATTGAATTCCTATATCATTGTCATCAACCTCATGTTTATATTCTGTTTAAAGTCATCTGTGGCCTATAGTGCATAGATGGACTTGGTATGATTATGACCAGGGATCATTCGGTATAATCATAACCGTAACGTTACAAATGATGTGGTAAAAGTCCTCATTGGCCCGTAGTGCATTGATGGACATTTGTTGGCATGATCATGACCATTAATGAATACACAAATATCTTTGTCCCGTAGTGCATGGATAATTTATGGTCATGATACTAAAGAATATCCTTGGCCATAGTGCAGGGGTAATTCGATGACGTGGATTATTTATTAAGCTGAGTCTCAGCGATAAAAGTGATGAAAAACCTTTTAAATCATAGAAGATAGTATATTTTATTCTCTACTTGACTCTTCTAATGGATTGCTTGTTCCGCTGCAGTTAAACTTGATGTTTGTTATATTGTACCAGTTTAACACTGTTGTAGGCTAACGATAATTTATTATGAATTATCTTAGTCATAATATTTCTTACTGGGCTAGTTGAGCTCACCCTTTCTTTCATTGTTCTCTTCAGGAAATGAGAACGTAGCCGGGACTAGTCGGGGAACGGAGTGACGGTCCAGATGATAGCATTAGTAGTCCTCACTATTTTGTTAAATAGTGTGACAATAAATGTAATGAGGACTCCATTGAGTGTGGATATTGTCTAGATGACAATATTCTTATTAAAACTCTTAGATTATGTTTTATCGTATTTTAGACGACTGTTGTATAATTAAATTGTATTTGAATTTTGTACCATATATTTGGCGACTCAAGATGGGTGATGTATACCTATTTTGGGGGCGTCACAGTATGTATCAAAGCTTAGGGATATGATCCCTGGCTGAGATGTGAGATAAGAACTAGGAGGGGAGAGACGGGGAATTCTTTCGCTAGTATGACCTACCTAAGTTTATTTGGTATTTAATTGGTCGGTCAGAGTATAGGAATAATATGTGATATGTTAATTAACCTTTGTTTTGTGGCAGTATTTGAAAATGACATTCAAGAATGTTAAGAATAGCAATAGAGCACAGGAGACCGTTGACTCACCACAGATCAATAATCAGGATAATGTACATCAGGAAGCCGATAATCCTCATGCAAACAACAACACTGACCAAATGATGAACGATGGAATGTTTAGAGGCTTTATGCAATTAATGCAACATCAGGCGAGAGCGGCTCCTATCCAAAATGAAGGTGGAAACACTGGAAACTCTGGGACGGTCACCGCTAAGCAGTTCAAAGAACTGGGACCACCGGAGTTTTTTGGAGAGCCAAAACCACTTAAGGCGGAGACGTGGATAAAACAAATCTGCAACATATTTGATGTCTTGGGATGCTCTGAGGAGCAAAAGGTTCCCTTTACCACCTTCATGTTGCGAGCAGAGGCAAATTACTGGTGGGAATCTGTAAAGCGCACTCAACCTGTCGCACTGAAGATGACTTGGGAGAAGTTCCAAGAATTTTTCAACGACAAGTACATTCCCGAAAGTATTCGTCACATGAAAGAGGTAGAGTTCATCAAGCTGGAGCAAAACAACATGACCGTGTCGCAATACGAAGTCAAGTTTGCCGAGTTGTCTCGGTTTGCATCCCATTTGGTTGATAATGAGGAGAGAATAACGCAAGTGTTTCTAAGAGGTTTGAAACCCGAAATACGTCAATATCTTATCTCTCATAAACTGTATTTGTATTCAGATGTTGTTAATAGGGCTCAGTTATTGGAGCGCGATAATGAGTCAACCCAACCAAAAGAGAGCAGCCGACAAAATGAATTAGTGATAGCAGTCATCGAAGCGGTGACAATAATCGTGGAGGGAATCAACATGCCAGAAATGGTAACCACTTCGGTGGTAATCATGACCAAAACAATAAGAATGGACATTTCAAGAAGAGGAGATTCAACAATAATGGAAAGACGTCAGCACCATCACCCGTTGTTAAGGAAGGAGAACGACCACCTATCATATGCTTCGAATGCGGAGGGGAGGGACACATCAGTCCAAACTGTGTGATGCCATCCAAAGTGTGTTACAATTGTGGAAGAGAAGGTCACCTAGCCCGATTTTATCACTCATCGAAGACAAGTTCAGCTGGGAAGGAGGCAACAAAGGCCATCCCAAAAAAGTCAAAGCCGATAGTGCGAGGAAGAGTGTTTGTCGTGACCTCTTAGAATGCAAGGAACCCGAACGAGGTCATCGCGGGTAAGCTTATCATAAACTCTAGCGAAGTCTATACCTTATTTGATACCGGTTCTACCCATTCTTTTATTTCTCCTACTTCCGCTCAACGTTTAAATTTGACTCTGGAGAAATTCGACTTTGACTTATCTGTTGAAACTCCGTTGGGAGAAACCTTCATTACATCCACTGTTTATAAGTCTTGTTTAGTTCAAATCGGTACCCTCACATTACCTATCGATCTTATTTCATTGAAAATACTTGCATTTGACGTAATTCTAGGAATTGATTGGTTAACTACTCATCATGCAAAAATTGATTATTTTCGTAAGGTTGTTAGCTTTCATATTCCTAACCAACCTATTATGCTAATTCAATCAACCAAACCATTAAAATCAATCACAGTAATCTCAAGCCATAAAGCTATTCGTTTATTGAAAAATGGATGTCAAGCTTTCTTAGCTCATGTTACGGATTTAAACAAAAATACGTCAATTTTGAATGATATTTCTATTATTAATAAATTTCCTGACGTATTCCCTGAGGAACTTCCTAGCCTACCCCCAGAGTGAGAAATTGAATTTTGTATCGACCTTGAACCTGGTACAAAACCCCTTTCCAAAGCCCCATATCGAATGGCTCCTATTGAACTTCAGGAGTTAAAGACTCAATTATAGGAATTGTTAGACATTGGTTTCTTTCGTCCTAGTACGTCTCCTTAGGGTGCTCCTGTTCTATTCGTGAAGAAGAAAGATGGAAGTATGCGACTTTGTAGTGATTATCGGGAGTTGAATCATGTCACCATCAAAAATAGGTACCCATTGCCTCGCATTGATGACATTTTTGACCAGTTGCAAGGAGTCAAATTCTTTTCAAAGATTGATCTTCGTTCCGGATATCATCAGTTGAAGATTAAAACTGATGGCATTCCAAAGCGCTTTCGTAACTCCCCAGATGGGCATTATGAATTCCTAGTCATGTCTTTTGGATTGACTAATGCTCATGCTACCTTCATGGACATGATGAACCGAGTATTCAAGGAATATTTGGATCACTTTGTGGTTGTCTTTATTGATGACATCCTCATATACTCCAAAAGCCATGAAGACCATGAGCAACACTTGAGGCTGATACTTCAAAAGCTTCGCGAAAACAAGCTTTATGACAAGTTGAAGAAATACAAGTTCTGGCTTGAGGAAGTTGCATTCCTTAGGCACGTGATATCAAATCATGGATTATCTATTGACCCAGCAAAGATTGAAGCAATTCAAAGCTGGGAGCAACCAAAATCGATGGATCAAGCACGTAGCTTTCTCGGCTTTATTTGGTTATTATCGAGAGATTCGTGGAAGGATTTTCTCGAATCGCTACTCCATTAACTCATTGACTCAAAAGATACAAAGTTCGGTTGGAGCGAGGAATGTGAGAAGAGTTTTCAAGAACTCAAGAGAAGACTCATTTCAAAGACCTATTTCGACAATACCATCTCGCCTGGAGAGGATTTGTCATCTACAAGTGATGCTTGTGCAAAGGGTTAGGATGTGTTCTCATGCAACATAGGAAAGTCATAGCCTATGCCTCACGAAAACTCAAAGAATATGAGAGGAATTATCCTACTCATGATCTAGAGTTGGCAGCAGTCATTTTTGCGCTTAAGATTTGGAGGCATTACTTGTACGGAGAGAAGGTGGAGATCTATACGTATCATAAATGCCTCAAATATTTCTTCACTCAAAAGGAACTCAACATGCAACGACGATGACTTGAGTTGTTGAAAGATTATGATTATACCATCCAATACCATCCTGGAAAAGCGAACGTAGTAGCTGACGCATTGAGTAGAAGATCATATGCGGGCACGAGTGCAATATTGTCAACACAAAGGCCCATTTTGTGTAACTTGGAAAGGATGGAAATAGAGTTAAAGACTCCAGGGACCCATGTGATGATGTCGAATATACAAATGGAACCGACTTTAATCGATAAAGTTAAAGCTGCTCAAGCTACAGGCCTGGAGCTGATGCGTATGAGGAAGAAATTGCAAGAAGGTGCTATTTCAGAAGCAAGAATCAATAAAGAAGGAATATTTCGAGTCAACTCCAGACTTTGTGTTCCTAATGATTCTGACTTGAAGTATAAAATCATGATGGAGGCGCACAACACACCATTTGCAATCCATCCTGGGAGTACCAAAATGTATCGTGATCTTCGACATACATTTTGGTGGAGCAATATGATGAGAGAGATAGCAAGGTTTATCTTAAGGTGTCTAACTTGTCAACGAGTCAAGGCGGAGCATCAAGTGCCAAAATGTCCATTGCAACCACTTGAAATTCCAGAATTGAAGTGGGAGCACATTACCATGGATTTCGTTACTGGTCTTCCCAAGGTTTCTCAAGGCATAGATGCGATTTGGGTCATTGTTGATAGATTAACCAAGTCTGTTCATTTTGTACCGATACGAGAAACTTATACACTTGAACGTCTTGCTAGTATGTATATAAACGAGATCGTACGATTGTATGGTATGCCAGTATCCATATTTTCTGATCAAGACCCAAGATTCACTTCAAGATTTTGGGTTAGTTTGTAAAAAGCTATGGGCACAGGTTTACGATTTAGTTCGGCATATCATCCTCAAACGGATGGGCAGTCATAAAGGACTATTTAAACTCTTGAAGATTTATTAAGACTCTGTGTCCTTGACTTCAAGGGAAGTTGGGACAAGTTCTTACCATTGGTGGAGTTTTCCTACAACAATAGTTATCAAGCAAGTATTGGCATGGCTCCATTTGAGGCGTTGTATGGAAGAAAGTGTCATTCTCCAGTATGCTGGGATGAGGTGGGTGAAGCAACGTTGTTGGGACCGGATTTGGTACGTATGACTACGAAAAAGATTCAACTGATCAGATAACGTATAAAAACCTCACAAGATCGACAAAAGAGTTATGCTGATCTTCATCGAAAGGACGTGAAATTCAATATTGGAGATCATGTGTTGTTACGTGTTGCTCCATGGAAAGGAGTTACAAGATTTGGAAAGAGAGGAAAGCTCAATCCTCGATTCATTGGCCCATTTTTAATCCTCGATCGAGTAGGAACTGTGACCTATAGACTCGCCTTACCGCCAAGTATGTCTCGTGTTCATAACATTTTTCACATATCTATGTTACGTAAATATGTGAAAGACTCGAATCATATTATTGAACTAGAACCAGATGAGATAGAGGAAGATTTAACATATGAAGAGGTACTTGTTAAAATCTTGGATAAGAATGATCATATTCTACGCTCCATGGTTATACCTCAAGTCAAAGTTTTGTGGAAAAACCACGATGTGGAAGATATGACCTGGAAGTTAGAATCTGAAATGAAATTAAGGTATCCTCACCTCTTCGACATACCAGGTACACACCCTAATTTCGAGGACAAAATTTCATAAGAAGGGGAGGTTGTAAGACCCCAACTTTTATGAATAAAGATTAATTTCTCTTGAAATATATTTTTGAATATTATGGTGTGGATGTAATATAATGTTATAGTTGTGGGTAATATTTACAAATTTTGCAAAGTAAGCAACTGGTTATATAATATTCGATTGGTCAGGGAATATTCGTTTTAACAGGAATATTAGATGACTGACAAGACAATCATTGGTGGACCCCACAATGGAAGTATTGTCGTAGTTAGAAAATGACATAATTATCTTTTTATAAAAATAACGGCGGAAGTTTTACCGTTAAACTGTTGAACTACCCGGTAGTAAAATTACAGTAATACGCGTGGTTGCATAGTAGCACACGGTATTGATTATTGATGCTACAGACCTGGAGCTGATGCATATGAGGAAGAAAGTGCAAGAAGGTGCTATTCCAGAAGCAAGAATCGATGAAGAAGGAATACTTCGAGTCAACTCCAGATTTTGTGTTCCTAACGATTCTGAATTAAAGTATAAAATCATGATTGAGGCGCACAACACACCATTCGCAATCCATCCTGGGAGTACCAAAATATATCATGATCTTCGATATACATTTTGGTGGAGCAATATGAAGAGAGAGATAGCGAGGTTTATCTCAAAGTGTCTAACTTGTCAACGAGTCAAGGCGGAGCATCAAGTGCCAAAAGGTCCATTGCAACCACTTAAAATTCCAGAATGGAAGTGGGAGCACATTATCATGGATTTTGTTACTGGTCTTCCCAAGGTTTCTCAAGGCATAGATGAGATTTGGGTCATTGTTGATAGATTGACCAAGTCTTCTCATTTCTTATCGATACGAGAAACTTATATACTTGAACGTCTTACTAGTATGTACATAAACGAGATTGTAAGATTGCATGGTATGCCATTATCCATAGTTTCTGATCGAGACCCAAGATTTACTTCACAATTTTAGGTTATTTTGCAAAAAGCTATGGGCACGAATTTACGATTTAGTTCAGCATATCATCCTCAAACAGATGGGCAGTCGGAAAGGACTATTCAAACTCTTGAAGATTTATTAAGACTCTGTGTCCTTGACTTCAAGGGAAGTTGGGACAAGTTCTTACCATTGGTGGAGTTTTCCTACAATAATAGTTATCAAGCAAGTATTGGCATGGCTCCATTTGAGGCATTGTATGGAAAAAAAGTGTCGTTCTCTAGTATGATGGGATGAGGTGGGTGAAGCAACGTTGTTGGGACCGGACTTGGTACGTATGACTATGGAAAAGATTCAAATGATCTGACAACGTATAAAAACCTCACAAGATCGACAAAAGAGTTATGCTGATCTTCATCGAAAAGACGTGGAATTCGATATTGGAGATCATGTGTTGTTACGTGTTGCTCCATGGAAAGGAGTTACGAGATTTTGAAAGAGAGGAAAGCTCAATCCTCGATTCATTGGGCCATTTTTAATCCTCAAATGAGTAGGAACTGTGGCCTATAGACTCTCTTTACCTCCAAGTATGTCTCGTGTTCATAATGTTTTTCACATATCTATGTTACGTATGTATGTGAAAGACCCGAACCACACTATTGAGTTAGAACTAGACGAAATAGCAGAAGATTTAACGTATGAAGAGGTTCCTGTTAAAATCTTGGATAAGAAGGATCATATTCTACGCTCCAAGGTTATACCTCAAGTCAAAGTTTTATGGAGAAACCATGATGTGGAGGAAATGACCTGGGAGTTAGAATCTGAGATGAAGTCAAGATATCCTCACCTCTTCGATATACCAGGTACGTACCCTAATTTCGAGGACGAAATTTCATAAAAGGGGAGGTTGTAAGACCCCAACTTTTATGAATAAAGAATATTTTCTCGAAATATATTTTTGAATATTATTGTGTGGATTTGATATAATGTTATAGTTGTGGGTAATATTTACAAATTTTGCAAATTAAGCACGTGGTTATATAATATTCGATTGGTTGGGAATATTCGTTTTAACGGGGAATATTCGTACGACGGCACAATCATTGGTGGACCCCACAACGGAAGTATTGTCGTAGTTAAAAAACGACAGAATTATCTTTTTATAAAAATAACGGTGAAACTTTTACCCTTATAACTGTTGAAGTACCCGGTAGTAAAAGTACAGTAATACGTGTGGTTGCATAGTAGCACACGGTATTGATTATTGATGCTTACGTGAGAAGTCACTCAATTATTACTACAGTAATTGTTGCATCATATCTCTCATATTATTGATTCAATTATTGTCACAGTATCATCTTCATTTTATGTTATTAAATCAATAATTGAGACGACAAAGTTATTCATATTATTAAATTACAATATTTACAATGTCTAGAAGTTCTATCAAGGAGAGGTTTGGTCATCTAATTGTGCGCCAATAAGGAGAGATCCTTATCGGAAAGCCCCCTCTTTCTTGAGAACGACCTGGTTGTTAAATATTGTGAGTTATAATATTAATTATGAATAAGTTCGTGTTGATTAAAGATAAAATTGATAGTTCCATTGTGTTGGAATTATTAGTGTTAGTGAAAATTGACACTTATTTTGGTATTAATAGATGTCTGAAAGTTATACTGACTAGTCGAGTAATTAATCGGATAAATGAGCAATTAATTGCTATTAATTCACATGATTATAACTATTTGTTCAAATATGAGTACTATTGATTCACATTCTTGTTACTATTAGGGGAGTTGGTGCAAGATTGATAAAACTTACATAACTAAGTTAAAAATGGAGGTATAGATGGAGGTATAGATGGAGATACTATACTATAATTTGTATTTTCACATGTCTAGAACTATTGATTCACATGATTTACTATTAGGGGATGTGGTTCAAGTTTGATAATACTTGCAAACTAAATTAAAAATAAAGGAAAAGAGGAAGGTATTATACTGTAATATTCTGAGCCTCAAAATGTGAAATTATCGAAACTATATTTTCCTATAAATAGAAGCTCATTTCTTCATTATTCTTCACCAATTCACTCAAGCTATAGAGCAATTATTATAGAGAGAAATTATAGAGAGAAAGAAGAAGAGAAGTCTGCTACCTCACTATTCCAGTATCCAGTTTTTTTCTAAGGTAAGGGGTATTATTTCTTTTGTATTCATGAAGAGAGCTATTGTTATTCCATTCCTTAGTATTCTGTTGTCATAACCTGTATATGCGAAGTACCGCATACATGGTGAAATTCTTCTGTTATTCCATTCTTTATTATTATGTTGGAATAACCTATATATGCGAAGTACCGCATACATGGTGAAATTCTTCTGTTATTCCATTCTTTAATATTATGTTGGAATTACATGTTTATGCGAAGTACCGCATACATGGTGAAATTCTTCTGTTATTCAATTCTTTATTATTCTGTTGGAACATCCTGTCTATGCGTATTACACATGACCTGGTTCTATTATTTATTATTTTGTTGGAATAACCTGTCTGTGCAGTCTATCACATGCCTAGTGACGTCTTCTGTTATTCCATTCTTTATTATTTTGTTGGAATATCTTGTCTGTACGTTTACGCATGACCTAGTTCTATTATTTATTATTCTGTTGGAATATCCTGTCTGTGCGTTTACGCATGACCTGGTTCCATTATTTATTATTCTATTGGAATATCATGTCTGTGCGTTTACGCATAACCTGGTTCCATTATTTATTATTCTGTTGGAATAACCTGTCTGTGTGGTTAATTCCATTCTTTATTATACTCAGTTGGTTAAAGTTTTGGCTTTTATACTCCATAAAATTAGTGGAATATCCTTGATATTTGCGCTTCATCTAGTATCTTTTCATGGAAATATTCTTCTGAGCATTCTTGAATTTGACTCTACAAAGAAGTATTATGTTGAAAATTTGGACATTATTGATTTATGGATAAATTAGATTATAAATCTTTAAAAATTTATTCTTGAACTTGTTTTATTGAATTCACATATCATTGTCATCATCCTCGTGTTTATATTCTATTGAAAGTCATATGTGGCCTGTACTTCATAGATGGACTTTGTATGATTATGACTAGGGATCACTCGGTATAATCATAACCGTAACGTTACAAATGATGTGGTAAAAGTCCTCATTGGCCCGTAGTGCATTGATGGACAGTTGTTGGCATGATCATGATCATTAATGAATACACATATATCCTTGGCCCGTAGTGCATGGATAATTTGTGGTCGTGATACTAAAGAATATCTTTGGCCGTAGTGCAGGGGTGATTCGATGATGTAGATTATTTATTAAGCTGGGTCTCAGCGATAAAAGTGGTGAAAAACCTTTTAAATCATAGAAGATAGTATATTTTATTCTCTACTTGACTCTTCTAATGGATTACTTGTTCCGCTGCAGTTAAACTTGATGTTTGTTATATTGTACCAGTTTAACACTGTTGTAGGCTAACGATAATTTATTCTACATTATCTTAGTCATAATATTTCTTACTGGGCTAGTTGAGCTCACCCTTTCTTTCATTGTTCTCTTCAGGAAATGAGAACGTAGCTGGGACTAGTCGGGGAATAGAGTGACGGTCCAGATGATAGCATTAGTAGTCCTTACTATTTTGTTAAATAGTGTGACAATAAATGTAATGAGGACTCCATTGAGTGTGGATATTGTCTAGATGACAATATTCTTATTAAAACTCTTAGATTATGTTTTGTCGTATTTTACACGACTATTGTATAATTAAGTTGTATTTGAATTTTATGCCATGTATTTGACGACTCAAAATGGATGATGTATACCTTTTTTGGGGGCGTCACAGGAATAGTTAGAATTAATTTTGAAGAATTGGAGATCAAGGAGCAAGGAGCGCTTGAAGACCCGTTTGTAATGGAGCCCGGGTTTAAATGTAATAGTTATATTTAAATATTAATTCTTGCACCCCTAGGGTTTGACCTTTTGGTTCACTTGGTGGCTCTAGTGAACCAAACTAGAATAAAAGTTCATAATCAATCCGGGTAGAATATAATACTCTATATGTGCATGTTTATACTATATATATATATATATATTATATATTATGCAAACATGCTTCGCATGTTAATTAATATGATGCGTATTTCATATATATGCTTTCGTGCGCGCTAAACAAGATGGGACAAATTAATAACAAACCCCTCAAAGATTTTATATTAAGTCCTAAGCATTCAAAGATATTTGGAATATCGAACGTCGTCTTCTAGCATGATAAAAAATAATAGAGTAACAATTAATTATTATAAGTTTGTTGTGTCACCAAAAGGCTTATCTTAATTTTTTGAGATGTTAATTTTATCACATTTGATGCTTATAAAGAAAATTGAACAATGTTGTTTTGTTGTGTCACCACAAGGACAATGTGTTTCTTCTTTGAATATATGGAAGTGCTAGGTTGGACTTAACTTAGATAATTTTGATTCGGATGTGCCACCACTTGATAAAAATAATCTAAGAGGCAAAATAAAAGGAGTTACATGATGATGTAATTGACAAGAGTTGTCTACCTATTTATTTATATATAGTTTGTTGTGTCACCACAAGGCTATATACATTTGAAATGGGATCCTTATTCTCACTAGCAAATCTTTAATTAGATTTTGCCGAACTATATAAGTGAGGGCAATATAGTTTGATGAAAATAGTGGGAGATACCAATTTAAAATAAGACCTAAATTATTTTGGTAATTAATAAAAGAATGTATGCTAAAATGTTGTTAATTACAAATTCATTTATAGAATTTTACAATGTCTAAAATTACTATCACTACGTAGCATATTAGATGCTAAATTAATTAGACCGAATTAAATGGATTGATTAAGGAATTTAAGAATAGTTCTCATAGTTGAAAAACTATCTTATGTCCTTAATACGCCTATCCCTGCAATGGTTGCAGACAAAGCCTCTGAGGAGGAGATTTCTACTTTTAGAAAGTGGCAAGATGATGCACAGTTGGCTCAATGCATCATGCTCGCATCCATGAGTAACGAGCTTCAGCGTTAGCATGAAATTATGGATGCTCTTACTATATTCCTGCACATCAAGTGGTTGATGGTGAGGAAAGTAGGACTGATAGATATCAGATATCTAAGGAGCTCTTCCGATCTAGAATGACCGATGACACTACAGTACAGATAAAAGTCCTTAACATTATCAATTTGATTGATCAATTAGAACAACAGGTTTTGTCATGGATGAAGTGTTGAGCCAAGATTTGAACTCCCGGACTCCTTTCACAATTGTTGTGAATTTTTCATATGAACAAGCTAGATATTAGCTTCGCTGATTTGCTTAACATGTTGAAAAATGTTGAGAGTCACTTTCTAACCAAGAAAGACTAAGTCTTACCGATAGGGCCAAAGGATCTTCTAAAAAGAAGAACGATTCTAAGAAGGTAAATAGAAAAGGTATAAAAAAGGATAATAAAAACAAAACTGATACGGATAGCAAAGGATTTTGCTTCTACTGTAATAAGTCTGGACATTGGAAAAGAAACTGCGAGAAGTATCATGTAGAGGCTAACCAGAAGAAGCTTAGTGAAGCTACGGTTACAAATATAGTTTTTGTTCATGATTAAAATAAATTTTTCTTTAAGTTATGGTTCTACTTGGGTATTGGATACCAGCTTTGATTATCATAAATATAAATTTATGAAGGAACCAAGCAAAAGTAGAAAACTAAACAAGGGATAAATAATCCTATGTGTGAAAAATGAAGCAAAAGTTACTGCATTAGCCATAGGAACTTATTGTTTAGTATTGCCTACGGGAAAGTCAATTAAGTCAATAAGTTGTTATTGTATTCTAATTCTCATTGGAAACATTATTTCCATTTTATTGTTGGATAATGAAATCTTTGGTATTATAATTAAGAACAATTGTTGTTCTATTTATAATAATTATGTTTTGTATAGAAATGGAATATTACTTAATGGATTTTGTATAATTGACTTAAGTGAAAAATTATTTTGTAAATTAAACAAACTAGTATAAGAAAAGGAGATGATCATTCAAAGAGTTAAATGTGTATATTTGCTAAAATACAAGTGTGAATTATTTGAAAGGTTCAAATAATTTAGAAGTGATTCAAATTGGCTAAGTATTAGGATTCTTTGATCTGATCAAGGAAGGAATATTTGTGCAATGAGTTTCTAGATCATCTCAAATGGTTTTCTCACTAAGGACACCTCCTGATATGTAATAATTGATTGATGTATCTGAAAAGAAAAAATTGTACCTTGTTAGACATGGTGCGGTCCATAATGACTTTACCGACATTCCAGTATCCCTCTGGGGTCATGCCCTAGAAATGGATGCATATCTACGAAAAGGTAACCTCAAAATCCGGCCACAAGACTCCATAAAAATTATAGACAGGAAGTATTCCTAATTTTAAGTAAGTTAAGATAAGGGGTTGTCCAACTTATGTGAAAAGGTTTCAAAGGATAAGCTTGTGAAAAGATTTGATAAGTACAGATTTGTGGGAAATCCTAAAGTAAGTTTAGGGTATATGTTCTATAATCCTACTTAGCAAAAGGTGTTTGTTGTGAAGCACGCTGCTTTCTAAGATAAAGATGTTTATCATTGAAGGGGCTAGTGGGAGGATAATAGATCTTAAATAGTCGAGAACCACAAAACATTATAAGTCAAATAAGAGGAACATGTAGATAGACCTATTGTACCACAACCGAATCATAAATTTGGAATAGTACCGAAGATACCTAGGAGGTATGGATTCATCATAGATGATGATGATGAGATACACATCATAGAAGATGATAATCTAGTTACATACGATGAGGTAAGAGTTGTAGACACTCAGAGAAATGGATTGAAACAAGCTTCTCAAAAACGGAACATTCGTTTTGATGTGATAATCAAAAGAGTTTGATTTTATCAAAAATAAGAATGAACCTACTGTGTACAAAAGGGTCAGTGGGAGCGTCGTTATATTACTAGTATTATATGTTGATATACTACGGATAAGGAATAACATACCAATGCTACAATCAATAAAGATAAAGTTGTCTAAACATTCCTCCTGAATGATTTGGGAAGAGTATCTTAATTGGGGATACAAATCTACATAGATAGATTTAATAGGATGCTTGGCTTAACCCAATAAACATATATTCATTTGATGCTAAAGTCGTTTAGCATGGTAAACTCCATAGGATGTCTCATATTGATAAGCCCTGGATTGTATCTCTCTTAATAGTCCCCATAGACTCATAAAAGAGATATTGCATGAGTAACTATCATGTATATAATGAAATATACAAGACCTGATGATGATCGATCATATTCTGGAGAAGATCACTGTAAGACAGTAAAAAATATCTTAAAGTACTTAACCGGCACTAAGGATGTGATTAAAATTTATGGTGGGTCTAAATTAAAACTAGAGGGCTTAACAGACTCATGTTTTTCAGACAAAACATGACGACAAAAAATCCACTTTAAGGTAAAGGGTTACCTTGAACAGTGGTGTAGTGAATTGGAAAGGTTTCAAACAGCAAAGAGTTGCTGGTTTAGTGATAAAACAAAGTATATAGCTATAAATGAAGCTGCAAGTTGATTGTTTGGATGAAAAGTTCATTACAGAACTAGGAATAGTTCCTCAGTCTCATCTTGGATCTAAACATGTGTTGTGGCACTTTTATTTGATTATATGAACCATTGAAAGATGGGAAATCACTATAGAGATAGTGGACTCTCAAGAATAACATTACATATCCATTAACTAAAGCTTATCCAACAACAGGATAATCATCACTTAGAGAAGAAGGGTATGAGATACCATGGCGATTGGCTTTAGTGCAAGTGGGAGATTAAAAGTAGTATGCACACAAGCCAATCATGTTTGATGATAAAGCATATACTTTGTAACAATCTAATTCATTTATAAATAAAAAGTATTAATTTATTAAAGGCTTTTAATTATCTACATGATGCGACTTTATAATATGTGATAAACTCATAGTTTTAAGCAATGCTTTTAGAATAATGATGATGATCATTCTAATGAGATCTAAATTCTTAGAAAGCTTAAAACTAAAATAGTTCCCAATCGTTGCATTACTAAATTAGGGATTAGTGAATCCGGATAGATTGGTACATATGTTGCTTGCTCATTGGATGAGGATGATTGGTTTCATGATCATTTGTGTGGAGACACTAAAGCAAGTATTTAGGTGCTTATTAGAGAATAAGTTCACTGAATGTGGCTCGCTAAGGAATACCTAATGGAGTTTTACTTGTTTGTCAATAGGAATTCCTATAGTGATAGTAGTACAAGTGATCCTTGGATTTGAGATCATCATAGTATCTTGTGTATGATGAGTTATACTATGACTTATTCCTTAAGACCCTTATGGTATATCAAAGGGTATGCTTGGGTATAATGCTTCTAGTAAAAGAAGAGAAATGTCCTATGTGATTTGATAAATGTGAACCTAGTAGTCCTTGGCCAAGGTAGAATGAAATTAGAAAGGAGTTTCTAATTTGCATTATTTGGAGTTGTGCATTTAAGAATCGAAATACATATAATTAAATAAAATAAGACTTTACAGTAATTTCATGTCTTATATTTAATTGAGACATTGTATGGTGGAAGGATTGAATTGTACGGTAACTATTTTCTCAAAGGTTCTTTTATGATTAATATTGAAATCTATATTATCTGGAAAGTCTTTGATCGCTAGGGAGGCTTATCCCTATTGTAGAATAAATATTATTTATTTAAATAAATAAATAGTTTAATTTATTTATTTAAATAAGATTAGAATTGTTCTAATTGATTTATTCACAACCAGTTTAATATGGAGAACCTAAAGGGTCACACCATAAAAAGGAAAAATAATTATTTGAGAAGTTAATGACATAATCGTAATAATAAGTTAAGGGCAAAAAGCACCTTTTGGCCATTGTGGTTATAGTGATTTAACAAAATAGTCATTGTGCTTTTAAAATATTCAATTAGCCCACTGTAGTTTTTAAAAATTTACAATTAAACCATTCCGTCCAATTTATTGGACGGACGTTAAATATTTACACACGTGGCATTGAAAAAAAATCAAAAATTTATTATTTTTTACGATGTGGCAAACCCCATCGACCATTTTTATAATTTTTTCTTTTCTTTTATCTCTTTTCCTTTTTTTTAATTATTTTAATTCTAAATAATACAAATAATCAAAATATCTCCTCATTCAAATCCCCCAAATACCAAATCCCTAATTCAAATCCCCAAATTCATTCTCTCCTCCTCGTCAAAATCATCGTCACTATCTCTCCTCCGATTCTCTCCTCCTTCAATATCTTCGACCACTCCGGCACGTTCACAGGCATTGACAACGCCGTTCCTCCATCGCGGACGGCTTTTTTCGCGAATTCGACATGGCTTTACTTGAGTTCTCGACGCAATTTCGCCTTAAAATTCCAAACGTCGATTAAATCGAGCTCGTACATCGAATCGATGCGATCGACTGAGATTCGTTCTCTGCCATTAATGACGGATGAAAACTACCAGAAGAGAAGAAATACTAATGAGGTTTCTCTTTCTCTCTCTAAATTCAAATGGGTTTTGTTTCTGACATACAAACAATATATTGAATCCCAGATGAATATTTTTGTTTCTTATTTCCGATGATTTAGTTTCCACTGTTCCGATGATAGATCCAAATTTATGGTCTGTGTTCCTTGACCTTGTGGCCGGAAATTATGGTCGGAAACTATGGTTTGTGTTCCTTGACCTTATGGCCGGAAACTATGATGAATGCTTATTTTAATTTTTCTTCAGATCTAGAACTTGTCTTAGGGAAGAAGATGAACAGTAGAATAAATATGAATTAAAATATTTATTTTATTGTCAAATATAAAGTCAAAATTTGGTCTTTTACTGTCAAAAATTTGGTCTTTTATTAAAAAAGAATTAAAATATTTATTTTAATTTTATTATTATTTTAATTATTTTTTGTCACATAATCAATGATTGAATTCTTGAGAAATTAATATTTTGATTATTTGTATCAAATTTCTTATTTTATGTTAATTATGTACTTACCTTTTTTATATCATTAAAATATATATTAGTATTAATTTTTAAAATAAAAATAATTATTAAAAGAAAGAAAAAGAATACAAATAGAGAAAATAAATTTAAATATTTATTTTAATTTTATTATTTTTAAATTATTTTTGTTACTTAATTAATGATTTTATTTTTTATTTTTGTAGGAATTAATATAATGTTGTAATAGATCTCATTGATACAAAATTTTTGATATATTATTTGTATTATTTGGAATTGGTTTTTAAAATAGAAATACTTATTAAAAGAGAGGAAAAGAAAAAAGAAAAGAAAACATATTATGAATATTATAATATTAAGTTTTATTAATATTATAACGTATTATAAATATTTAGGTAAAGAAAAAGAGAAAATATTACATAAAAATATTTTTTATTTTAATTTTATTATTTTAATTATTTTTTGCCACATAATTAATGATTTTTTTTTGTTGAAATGAATGTAATGTTGTAATAGATCTCATTGATAAAAAAAATTTGATATATTATTTATATTATTTGGAATTATTTTTAAAATAAAAATAATTATTAAAAGAAAGGAAAAGATAAAAGGAAAATACAAAAATGATCTGTTGCCACGTAAGCTGATCTGTTAACGTCCGTCCAATTTTTTGGACGGAATGGTTTGATTGTAAATTTTTAAAAACCACATTGGGCTAATTGAATATTTTAAAAGCACAGTGACTATTTCGTTAAATCACTATAACCACAGTGGCCAAAAGGTTCTTGATTGGTACATATGTTGCTTGCTCATTGGATGAGGATGATTGATTTCATGATCATTTGTGTGGAGACACTAAAGCAAGTATTTAGGTGCTTATTAGAGAATAAGTTCACTGAATGTGGCTCACTAAGGAATACCTAATGGAGTTTTACTTGTCTATCAATAGGAATTCCTATAGTGATAGTAGTACAAGTGATCCTTGGATTTGAGATCATCATAGTATCTTGTATATGATGAGTTATACTATGACTTATTCCTTAAGACCCTTACGGTATATCAAAGGGTATGCTTGGGTATAATGCTTCTAGTAAAAGAAGAGAAATGTCCTATGTGATTTGATAAATGTGAACCTAGTAGTCCTTGGCCAAGGTAGAATGAAATTAGAAAGAAGTTTCTAATTTGCATTATTTGGAGTTGTGCATTTAAGAATCGAAATACATATAATTAAATAAAATAAGACTTTACAGTAATTTCATGTCTTATATTTAATTGGGACATTGTATGGTGGAAGGATTGAATTGTACGGTAACTATTTTCTCAAAGGTTCTTTTATGATTAATGTTGAAATCTATATTATCTGGAAAGTCGTTGATCGCTAGGGAGGCTTATCCTTATTGTAGAATAAATATTATTTATTTAAATAAATAAATAGTTTAATTTATTTATTTAAATAAGATTAGAATTATTCTAATTGATTTATTCACAACCAGTTTAATATGGAGAACCTAAAGGGTCACACCATAAAAAGGAAAAATAATTATTTAAGAAGGTAATGACATAATCGTAATAATAAGTTAAGTATATTTAATTTAATCTATGGTGATAGAATAAATTAAATAGCTTAATATTTATTATTTAATATTTTAGAAATATTAAATATAAATTAATAAGAGGAGTCTTATTATTATTATTACTACTATTATTATTTAATTCCTAAAGGAGTTTGAGAATTAATTAATAAAATTACTCACATATATTCCTAATAATATTAGGAGACTAATTAATTAAAAGAGTTTAATTAATTATTCCTAATAAGATTAGGAGCCTAATTAATTAAAGAAGTTTAATTAATTAAAATAAAACTCAATTCTTTAATTGTTAAGGAGGGTTGCCTACATCTATAAATAAGAGGAGTCTTATTATGGGTGAGGGTTGTTGTTGTAGTTGACTTTTTCACAACAAACATAATTCCAATAGTTGGAAGAGTACACCCTTTTCTATGAGAGATAAAAAAAAATTAGGGTTTTGCCAAACACCAATCTTCTTGAATATTTCTTCTTTCTTGGTGGATCACCTCTAGAGGCCAAACACTTGGGTGGCTAACATTCATCAAAGGAAGGAACCAAACTCGGTGGATTCAAGTTGAACGTGAAAACGATTTGGAGGTGAACTTGTACCTGAGGAAGCTCGAATATTCAAGGGTATGATTCTTATTCTTTATCTTTTCGTTTAATTAATAATTGTACATAAAGGATGATCCGGGTATATGGTTTGTAAAATTTTTAAAAATAATATTTATCACGTTTCCACTTACTTTGTGCAATTTGATTACGTTCATGAATATTACAAACCTAACACCAGAATGGAGTTGTGTGGACCTATTTTGGGGACGTCACAAATTCCATAGAAAAATATGTCAAACTTTTAATAAATATTTCATGCTAAATTCCTTCATTTATATCAAAATTGAACCAATATCCACCACATAATAATTAATATTATAAGCTCACAATATTAACAACCAGATCATTCCCAGGAAAGAGAGGGCTTTCCTATAAGGATTTATCCTTATTGGTGCGCAATTATATAGCCTAACACATTTTCTCAACAGAACTTTCTAGACATTGCCAATAATGCTAACTAATAATATTATTCAAATAATATAAAATATTGTGCAGATGTTACTGTAACAATTACTGACTCAATGATATGAGATACTATGTAGTAACTATAAGACCCCGAATTTTATAAAATGAAAGTACTCAATTTTCTTATAATTATTATTTTATTTAGTAAATGGTTAAATTGATAAAAGGTTAAAGTTAATGGTGATATTTGAAAATTTTGTAAAATAAGCAAGTTGATATAAAATATTCGTTGTGTCGGGGAATATTCGATTGGTCGGAGAATATTCGTTTTAACAGGGAATATTCGCACGACGGTACAATCATTGGAAAACGACAGAAATATCGTTAAACTAACGGTGAAAATTTTATCGTTAAACTGTCGTAGTTAAACGGTAAAACGACAGTATTGTCATAGTTAGAAAATGACAGAAATATATTTTTATAAAAATAACAGTGAAAGTTTTATCGTTAAACTGTTGAGATAACCCATACAGTAATACGCGTGGTTGCATAGTAGCACACGGTATTGATTATTGATGCTTACGTAAGAAGCCACTCAGTTTACTTAATTATTGCTACAGTAATTGCTGCATAGTATCTCACGTTATTTGATTCAATTATTGTCACAGTATCATTTGCATAATATTTTATATTATTAAATCAATAATTGAGACGACAAAGTTATTCATATTATTATTTGCAATATTGACGATGTCTAGAAAGTTCTATCGAGGAGAGGTTTGGTCACCTAATTGCGGGCCAATAGGGAGAAATCCTTATCGGAAAGCCCCCTCTTTACTGGGAATGATATAATTGTTAAATATTGTGAGTTATAATATTAATAATGAATAATTGTTGGAGTATTAAGAATGTGTTTATTGATGATAAGTGAATTACAAAAGTTAGTGGGGAATAATGCAAACTTAGAAAACTTTAGGGGTACTAAAGTGTAATAAGTTAAATCAATCTGGATCGTCGATGGTGGCTATTATATTAAATCAATCTGGACCATCGATGGTGATTTTAATAGTAAATCATTCTGGACCGTCGGTGGTGGTTTTAAAAGTAAATCAATCTGGACCGTCGGTGGTGGTTTTAAAACTAAATCAATCTGAACCGTCGGTTGTGGTTTTAATAGTAATCAATATGGACCGTCCGTTCTAATAGTGAATCAATCTGGACCGTTCGTGAATTAGTTACTATTTAGTCCATTCTCCTATAAATAGAAGCTTAATTCTTCTTTCATTCTCACCAATTCACGGAGACTCACAAGAAAAACTATAGAGAGCAAGAATAAGAGTATTCTGCTACTTCACTATTGTAGTATCCAGTCTTCTACTAAGGTAAGGGATATTACTTTTTGTATTCCTAAGGGATATTATTTGTTTTATTCGTAAGAGATATTATTTGTTGTATTCGTAAGGGATATTACTCTTTGTATTCGTAAGATATATTATTTTTTGTATTCGTAAGGGATATTATTTATTGTATTCATAAGGGATATTATTTATTGTATTCGTAAGGGGTATTATTTCTTTCGTATTCATAAGGAATACTATTTTTCGTATTCATCCTTTAATATATCGGAATAACCTGTCTACGTGGATTGCGTATCGTATGACAGGTGATAAACCATTTACAGTTTAATATGTTATTTCTTTTCGTATTTTTAAATCTAAACTTCCTATGGTAAGTATTGCTTCTATAATCCTTAAAATTAGTGGAATATCCTTGAGATTTGTGCTTCATCCAGTATCGTTTCATTAAAATATTGATCTGAACTTTCTTATTAAATATCAATATTTTCACCCGGGGTACTATTCACAGGTTACTATTCACCCGGTTACTATTCACTATAATATTATTCACTCGGGTATTCGGGGCACTTTTCATGTCGGGGTACTATTCATGAGTTACTATTCACCCGATTACTATTCACTCAAATATTATTCACTCAGGTATTCGGAGCACTTTTTATATCGAGGTACTATTCACGGGGTACTATTCTCAGAGTACTATTCATAGGGTACTATTCACGGGGTACTATTCATCAAAAAATTTATTTCTTTTATGTCCAAATTATTTTTGATACATGGATATTATTCTTGAATTTTACTCCACAAAGCAGTATCATGTTGACAATTTGGACATTATTGAATTTTGGATAAATTAAGTTATAAATATTTAAAAATTTATCCTTTGCTTTCTTTTAATTGAATTATTATATCATTGTCATCATCATCATTCTTATATTATGATGAAAGTTATCTTTGGCTTACGTGCATAGATGGACTGTTGATTGGTATGATTATCAGCAGGGATAATTTGGTATGATCATAACAATTGATGATTACATGAATATTTTTTGCCCGTAGTGTAAGAATAATTTATGGACATGATACTAACGAATATCCTTGGCCCGTAGTGCAGGGATGATTCGATGATGTGATTTATTTATTAAGATGAGTCCCAGCGATAAAGTTAATGATAAACTTTTTAAATCATACAAGATAGTAGATATCATGCTCTACTTGACTCTTCTAATGGATTGCTTGTTCCGCTGCAGTTAAACTTGTTGTCTATTATATTCTATCAATTTAACATTATTGAAGGCTAATGATAACTTATTCTGCATTATCTTAGCCATAATATTTCTTACTGGGCTAGTTGAGCTCACCATTTTGCTTTCATTGTCCTCTTCAGGAAATGAGAACATAGCCGGGACTAGTCGGGGAACGGAGTGATGGTCCGAGATGGTGCATTAGTAGTCCTCACTATTCTGTAAAATAGTGTGATAATAATTGTAATGAGGACTCCATTGAGTCTAGATATTGTCTAGAAGATAATATTCGTTTTAAAATTCAAATCTTAGGTTTTGTCATATGTTACATGACAGTTGTATAATTAAGTTGTATTTGAATTTTATACCATGTATTTGGTGACCCAAGATGGGTGATGTGTACCTATTTTGGGGGCATCACAGTTGGTATCAAAGCTTAGGGATATGATCCCTGGCTGAGATGTGAGACAAGAACTACGAGAGGAGAGACGGGGAATTCCTTCGCTAGTATGACCTACCTAAGTTTATTTGGTATTTAATTGGTCGGTCAGAGTATAGGGATAATATGTGGCATGTCAATTAACCCTTATTTTGTGACAGTGTTTGAAAATGGCATCTGAAAATGTCGAGATAAGCAATGAAGCACATGAGACCGTTGAGTCACCAACGATAAATATCCAGGATAATGTGCAACAAGAAAACAATAATCCTCAGGTAAACAACAACACTGATCAAATGATGAATGATGGGATGTTCACAGTCTTTATGCAATTCATGCAACATCAGGCGAGAGCGG
This sequence comes from Panax ginseng, assembly GCA_020205605.1. Classification (NCBI taxonomy): domain Eukaryota; kingdom Viridiplantae; phylum Streptophyta; class Magnoliopsida; order Apiales; family Araliaceae; genus Panax; species Panax ginseng. The sequence continues at coordinate 84,087,495 of CM035144.1, forward strand.
CTCCTGTTCAAAATGCAGGTGGAAACACTGGTAACTCTTGAATGGTCACTGCTAAGCAGTTCAAGGAGCTGGGACCACCGGAGTTTTTGGGAGATCCAAAACCACTTAAGGAAGAGACGTGGATAAAGCAGATCACCAAGATATTGTATGTCTTCGGATGCTCCGAGGAGCAAAAGGTTCCCGTTGCCACCTTCATGTTGAGAGGAGAGGCAGATTACTAGTGAGAATCAGTAAAACGTACTAAGTCTGCCGCACTTAAAATGTCTTGGAAAAAGTTCTAAGAACTGTTCAACGACAAGTCCTTTCTCGAAAGTATTCGTCACATGAAGGAGGTGGAGTTTATCAAGTTGGAGCAAAACAATATAACCATGTCGCAGTACGAGGCTAAGTTTGCCGAGTTATCCCGGTTTGCATCCCATTAGGTTGATAATGAGGAGAGAATGACGTGAATGTTTCTACGAGGTTTAAGACCTGAAATACGTCAATACCTTATTTCTCACAAACTATATTTGTATTCAGATGTTATAAATAGGGCTCAGTTATTGGAGCGCGATAATGAGTCAACCCAACAAAGAGAGAGCAGCCGACAAGTCGATAATACCAGTGGTAGCAGTCATCGAAGCACTGACAACAAATGTGGAGGGAATCAACATGCCAAAAATGGTAACCACTTCGGTGGTAATCATAGCCAAGATAATAGAAGTGGAAATTTCAAGAAGAGGAGATTCACTAATGATGGAAAGACGTCAGCACCAGCACCTGTTGTTAAGGAAGGAGAACGACCACCGGTCGTATATTACAAATACAGAGGGGAGGGACATATCAGTCCAAACTGTACGCAGCAGTCCAAAATATGTTATAATTGTAGAAGAGAAGGTCACCTAGCCCGATTTTGTCGTGCAGTGAAGTCAAGTCCAGCTGGGATGGTGACGCCAAAGGATGTTCCAGACAAGTCAGAATAAGTAGTTTAAGAGAGCATTTTTTGTGACGAGAAACCTGAACGAGGTTATCACGGGTAAGCTAATCATAAATTGTTGCAAAGTCTATACCTTATTTGATATCTGTTCTACCCACTCTTTTATTTTACTTAATTGTTCTCAACGTTTAAACTCGACTCTGGAGAAATTAGACTTTGACTTATCTAATGAAACTCTGTTGGGAGAAACCTTCATTACATTCACTGTTTATAAATCTTATTTGATTCAAATCGGCACCCGCACGTTACCTTTCGATCTTATCTCTTTGAAAATACTTGCATTCGATGTGATTTTAGGAATTGATTGTTTGACTACTCATCATGGTAAAATTGATTATTTTCGTAAGGTTGTTAACTTTTATATTCTTAACCAACCTATTATGCGAATTCAAGCAACCAAACCACTAAAGTTGATCACTATCATATCAAGCCATAAAGCTATTCGTTTATTGAAAAATGGATGTCAAGCTTACTTAGCTCATTCCACGGATTTAAACAAAAATACATCAGATTTGAATGATATTTCTATTATTAATAAATTTCCTGACGTATTCCCTGAAGATCTTCCTGGCCTACCCTCAGAGCGTGAAATTGAATTTTGTATCGACCTTGAACCCGATACAAAACCCTCAAATATTTCTTCTCCTAAAATGAACATAACATGCGCCAAAGACGTTGGCTCAAGCTATTGAAGATTACGACCATACCATTCAATATCATAGTGGAAGAGCGAACGTGGTAGCTAACGCTTTGAGTAGAAGATCGTGTGCTTTTACGAGTGCGATATTGTTAATACAAACACCCATTTCGTATGACTTGCAAATGATGGAGATAGAGTTAAAGACTCCAGGGACCCATGTGATAATAGCAAATATACGATTAAAATCGACTTTAATCGATAAAGTTAAAGCCGATCAAGCTACAGACTAAAAGATGATAAATGTGAAGAAGAAGGTTCAATAAGGCGTTATTTTTAAAGCAAGAATCGACGAAGAGATGAAATCTCAACCCTCAATTTTATTGGTCTATTTGAAATCCTTGACCGAGTAGAAACTGTGGCCTATAGACTCGCTTTACCACCAAGTATGTTGCGTGTTCATAACGTTTTTCACGTATCGATGTTACGTAAATATATGGATGACTAGAAGCACATTATTGAATTAGAACCGGATGAGATAGCGGAATATTTAACGTATGAAGAGGTACCTGTTAAAATCTTGGATAAAAAGGAACATATTCTACACTCAAAGGTTATACCTCAAGAGTTAGAATCTGACGAGGTATCCTCATCCCATCAGCATACCAGGTACGTACGTAAATTTTGAAGGGCAAAATTTCATAAGGAGGGGAGATTGTAAGACCCTGAATTTTATGAAATGAAAGTATTCAATTTTCTTATAATTATTATTTTATTTAGTAAATGGTTAAATTGATAAAAGGTTAAAGTTATGGTTGATATTTGAAAATTTTGCACAGTAAGCAATTTGATATAAAATATTCGTTGTGTCGGGGAATATTCGATTGGTCAGAGAATATTCGTTTTAACAGGGAATATTCGTACGACGGTACAATCATTGGTGGACCCCACAATGAAAGTATTTTCGTAGTTAGAAAATGAAAAAAAATATCATTTTACAAAAATAAGGGTGAAAGTTTTATTGTTAAACTATTGAGATACCCATACAGTAATACGCGTGGTTGCATAGTAGCACACGGTATTGATTATTGATGCTTACGTAAGAAGCCACTCAGTTTACTCAATTATTGCTACAGTAATTGCTGCATAGTATCTCACGTTATTTGATTCAATTATTGTCACAGTATCATCCGCATAATATTTTATATTATTAAATCAATAATTAAGATGACAAAGTTATTCATATTATTATTTGCAATATTGACGATGTCTAGAAAGTAATATCGAGGAGAGGTTTTGTCACCTAATTGTGCGCCAATAGGGAGAAATCTTTATCAGAAAGCCCCCTCTTTCCTAGGAATGATCTGGTTATTAAATATTGTGAGTTATAATATTAATGATGAATAATTGTTGAAGTATTAAGAATGTGTTAATTGATGATAAGTGAATTACAAAAGTTAGAGGGGAATAATGCAAACTTGAAAAACTTTAGGGGTACTAAAGTGTAATAAGTTAAATCAATCTGGACCGTCGAGGGTGGTTTTTATAGTAAATCAATCTGGACCATCAATGGTGGTTTTAATAGTAAATCAATCTAGACCGTCGGTGGTTGTTTTAAAAGTAAATCAATCTGGACCGTTGGTGGTGGTTTTAAAAGTAAATTAATCTAGACCGTTGGTGGTGATTTTAAAAGTAAATCAATCTGGACCGTCGATGGTGGTTTTAAAAGTAAATCAATCTGGACTGTCAGTTGTGGTTTTAATAGTAATCAATATGGACCGTCCGTTTTAATAGTGAATCAATCTGGACCGTTCGTGAATTAGTTACTATTTAGTCCATTCTCCTATAAATAGAAGCTTAATACTTCTTTCATTCTCACCAATTCATAGAGACTCACAAGAGAAACTATAGAGAGAGAAACTATAGAGAGCAAGGAAAAGAGTATTCTGCTACTTCACTATTGCAGTATCCAGTCTTCTACTAAGGTAAGGGATATTACTTTTTTTATTCGTAAGGGATATTATTTGTTGTATTCGTAAGGGATATTATTTGTTGTATTCGTAAGAGATATTACTTTTTGTATTCGTAAGGGATATTATTTGTTGTATTCGTAAGTCATATTATTTGTTATATTCGTAAGGGATATTATTTGTTGTTCTTAAGGGATATTATTTGTTGTATTCGTAAGGGGTATTATTTCTTTCTTATTCATAAGGAATATTATTTTTCGTATTCATCCTTTAATATGTCGGAATAACCTATCTACACGAATTACGTATCGCATGACAAGTGAAAATCCATTTGCAGTTTCATATGTTATTTCTTTTCATATTCTTAAATCTAAACTTACTATGGTAAGTATTGCTTCTATAATCCTTGAAATTAGTGGAATATCCTTGAGTTTTGCACTTCATCCAGTATCGTTTCATTGAAATATTAATCTGAAATTTCTTATTAAATATCAATATTTTCACCCGGGGTACTATTCACGGGTTACTATTCACCCAGTTACTATTCACTATAATATTATTCACTCGGGTATTCGGAGCACTTTTCATGTCGGGAGTACTATTCACGAAAATATTATTCACTTGGGTATTCGGAGCACTTTTTATGTCGGGTTACTATTCACGAGATACTATTCTTGAAGTACTATTCACAAGGTACTATTAACAGGGTACTATTCACCGAAAAATTTATTTCTTTTCTATCCAAATTATTTTTGATACATGGATATTATTCATGAATTTTACTCCACAAAGCAGTATCATGTTGACAATTTGGACATTATTGAATTCTGTATAAATTAAGTTATAAATCTTTAAAAATGTATCATTTGCTTTCTTTTAATTGAATTTTTATATCATTGTCATCATCCTCATGCTTATATTGTGATGAAAGTCATCTTTGGCTTACGTGCATAGATGGACTGTTGATTGGTATGAGTATGACCTGGGATAATTTGGTATGATCATGACCATTGATGATTACATGAATATTCTTGGCCCGTAGTGCAAGAATAATTTATGGACGTGATACTAATGAATATCTTTGGCCCATAGTGCAGGGATGATTCGATGATGTGATTTATTTATTAAGCTGAGTCCAAGCGATAAAGTTAATAATAAACTTTTTAAATCATACAAGATAGTAGATATCATGCTCTACTTGTCTATTATATTCTATTAGTTTAACATAATTGAAGGCTAATGATAACTTATTCTGCATTATCTTAATCATAATATTTCTTACTGGGCTAGTTGATGTTATAACCCGATATTTTCTATATAAATAAATCATAAATTTTGCGTATAATATTTTTTTTATATTTATTAAAATAAATATGGGGAAATATATGCCAAGATAATGTGTATATGTATATATGTGATAAATAAATATATATTTATTACATGAATAATTACAAATAATTTTATTTTAGAATTATTGATCATTATAAATTATATTTTTATAATAATTAATTTTATTGTAGAAATGTTTTATTATTTATTTTTTAAAGAAAATATGATATTATATTATTTAAATAATATATGGAATGATTATTAGAATTATTCTAATTTATTTATATGAATTTTAGCTCAGATTAATGAGTTAAGTATTTTAACTTAATTAATAATGTTGTTTATGGAAGATAAATCAGTTATGGAATCCAAACCCTAATTCTGGTTTTGGAACAAGGAATGATAATAATAATATAATATTAATTATATTTTGATTTTTCAGTGCTATAAATATGTACTATATACGTGGACCGATAATGGTTGGTCAATTATGACGTTATATGACAAACCCTAGTATTACCGTTTGAAACCCTAATTTAAAATACAAATTAGAGTTCAAGATTGTTAGGTAATCATGATAATGTGATCAATGTCGGATATTATAATATAAATGCTAATTAGGTAAACCCTAATTATTGACTCAAAACCCTAATGGTGAAATTAAAACCCTAATTGATATTTAGGAACCCTAACTGTCAAACTGGGAAACCCTAATTGCTAATTTAGGATGTTTAATGCTAATTAGCAAACTTTAAACCCTAATGATCATGATTAATGTGATTAAAAACTCTAATTACAAATTGTTAACCCTAATTATTAAATTATTAATCCTAATTGCTAAATTAGTGATCTTAATTATAATTAGTAAATTATAAATCCTAATGTTACTGTATAATATAATTACTAAACCTAATCTAATTAAGGATTTCTAAATTATAATTTTTGAAACTAAAATTTTACATTTTTCAAACCCTAATTGCTAGATCCTATAAATGATATATGCTAAACCTTAGGGTTAAATCCTAAGGGTTTATCAAGATTACAATTTGGCCATTAAAATGGTAAGGTTATTAACCAAAATGCCCCTCCTGTATTATTTAAGCTTACTTGCAGATCTAGACAAATTGGAGTGGTTGGCTAACTCCTACCAACCCCATGTGACTTAAAATAACAAATATCAATCAAATGCTAGCCATTCAATGCATCTAACTTAGTATATATATATAAGATTGAGAGAGAAAATGTGACACTTGTTAGCCCATTTTGCACAAAACACTCAAACATTTTCTCTCAACCCAAACCACAAAAATTTTTAAGTCTATCAATCCCCAAAACCAGCCCCACGAAATCCAGTATTAAATCAGAAGCTTAGATCCGAGGATTTGTTCATAAAGGTATAAAACCCTATTCTAAAATCTGACCATTGATCCATTGTTAAAAGTTATGTTTTAGTGTTAAAACATATGGTTTATAGTTTATTATGATGATCTGGGTTGGTATTATATAGATCCATATCATCTAAGTGTTCAAAATCAAGTTTTAAAAAAATATGGGAAAATTTATTTGTGTTATCTGACAACAAATGTCAGACTCGGTAGATCTTTCTCTATTAATGTTTTTGTTTGTTTTAAATTTTAATCTTGTAGTATGTTATGAGGACTTTATTCTGGAATTTGAAGCAAGTCTAGATCATGCACGGATCGTATGTTATTCATGGTCAAAGGTCGTTAACCGACCATGACTGGACAAAATCTGGGTAACCCAGATCTTGCCCAGAACAGTTTGACAAGGACTTTGTGGCCTCTAATCATACTGTTTGTTGTTGATTTGTTATTTTGGATACATCTAAGTGGTAGTATGTTGGTTAGACTACATTATTGTACCTTTATATCACTTAAAAATCAAACTGGATGATTACAGTGGACGGTCAAACTAGGCCAGACGAGCATGGAAGCTATTTTCTGGGTAACCCAGAAAACGCTTGAACATGTCGTCTGACATGGTTTGACTGGCATAGATCTGCTTTATCTGTTGTTGTTATTGTGACATAATGTGATAGATCTACTCTCTTACATGTTGGCTACACACTGCAACTTTTAAATCACAAAAACATTACAAGATTGACAAGTTGTGGAAGCCCAAAACTAGCCAGTCGAACTGTTCTTCATTTCTGGGTAACCCAAAAAATGAAGAACAGCTCTGACAGCTTGTTCTAGGCCCCAGATCTCGCTTGTGTTGTGCTTGTTGGTCATGCTTGTTGTTTTATCATGTAGTATTACATTAGTTCTACAAATAGTGAGCAATAGATAGCCCAGAAACATTATGATCTGATCAGTGTTCTTGGTCAAACTAGCTAACCTGAAGCTGGCTATGAATGTTCTTGAAGGCTCAAAAACACAATAGACTACATTTTATGTCGCTAAAGGCCTATAGCGACAGTTTTATTAATTTTAATTAATTAAATTTTCAAAAATCATTTAAAATAGAAATAAATTATTAAAAATTCCAAAAATAATTTTAAAAATTATTTTAAGTTATAAAAATTAGCTTTTAATAATTTAGCATATTTTTCATAAATATTAGTATTTATTTAAATATTATTGATATTTAATTTATTTAATAAATACATTAAATAAATTAATTAAAAATGATTTTATTATATTAAAAATCATTTTAAATAATAATAAGGTATTTAAAAATATTTTAAGTTATAAAATATAACTTTTAATATTTAAAGGTAAATTTCATTAATTATTTAATATTAATGATATTAGAATTATTTAATAATTATATTAAATAAATTAGTTTAAAAATGATTTTAATATTATAAAAATCATTTTAAATGAAAATAAAGTGTTTAAAAATATTTTAAGTTATAAAATATAACTTTTAATATTTACAAGATACTTTCATTAATAATTAAATATTAATGATATTAGACTTATTTATTAATTATATAAAATAAATAATTTAAAATGATTTTATTGATTTAAAAATCATTTAAAAGGGATGTAAATGAATTAAAAATATTTTAAGTTATAATTAATGACTTTTAATATTTGGATAAATAATACATTAATATTTTAATATTAATGGTAATTATTTAAAAATAATTCTAAGGTAATTATTCAAAAAGTATGATAAATTATAATAATTATTTAAAAATTATTATAAGGTCATGAAAAATAATATGACTGATATATAAGTCATCTAAATGGATCTTGAGCTACTGTATATAGTCTTAGACTCGATAAATACTCGATAAAGTTGTCGATACACCGATATGTTTCAGAAATTGATCTGGACTTAGATAGGTTGACTTGATAAATGTTTATTTGTGATTCAATGATTGTTAAACATATGTGACAATGTGATTAGGTTATGTGCTGACTGCAAATAGTAGTACTATGTGTTATAGTATGTTATTCTAATCGAACGAATGATCTATTTAATGATAGGGCTTGATATAAAAGATAAATCTAAGTTGTGTAAGCAGCAGACAAGGCAAGTATCTAACCCTGTGCATTTACTTTATGCGATGGACATGCGTAAGACAATATCTGAAGAATTCTTTTTCATTATTCAAATATTTCAACCTTTGTACATACTTATGCAATGATTCTGTATAAGTAAGTTATTAAATTATAATTTGTTGTACAAGTTCCTTAATTCTTTTATTGTAGATCAAGATATATATTCTGTTCGTTAATTTCTAAACATGGTTATACAAGTTTCCTCACTTGGATAATCATTAAATTTTATCACATGTTGATACATACTTGTCGGTGTCCAGTATGTATACGTTGAAATAAAAGTCGTCTATGCTATTTGATCCGGCTAGACACAAACTTAAAAGTGTTGTTGAACAAGATAGAATGTAATAACTCCAGATTTTCTATATAAAATAAATAAGAAATTTTGCGTATAAATTTTTTTTTTATTTAATGACGAGACTAAGTGTCAAGTAAAGTGAACGATAAATGCGAATACATTTATTACTTGAAAAATTAGAAATAATTTTGGAATTATTAATTACCACAAATTATATGGTAATAAATTTCTATAAGCCGAAATGTTTTTATTAATTATTTTCCATGAAAACATGATTGAAAATAATATATGAAGTGATAATTAGATTTATATAATAAATATTTTATTATATGAATTGTTCATAATATTTAAGTTAATTATTTTAACTTGATTATTGATGCTGTGTACGAAGAATAAGTCAGACATGAGATCCAAATCCTAGATTGGGATTGTGATCAAGAGATGAGAATAATAATATTATATTATTTATATAATGATTTTACAGTACCATAATTATGTAATCGGGTATAAAGTGACAGATAATATCGAAAATGACGATACCAATTAGGTCATAACATATTACCGTAGTCTTTGTGAAACCCTAATTATTAAACTCAGTTATGGGATATCTCTGAGTAGTGACTGTGTATATGAAGTTACTGTGAATAAGAATATCGGTAATTAGAAGAAACCCTAATTACTGTTGTATGTCGATAATTAGGACAAACCCTAATTATTATAACCCTAACTGGTTGAAATTAGAAACTGTAACGACTGTGTTAGTAACATACACAGATAATTAAAGAACCACTAATGGTCAATTAGAAACCCTAATTGATGACGTTGAGAAACCCTAATTTTAATTACCGGGTTTAATTTTGATGTTATTGTATAAGTGTTTTAATTTACCAAAGGATAGAAATTAATTGGTAAAATTATAAGAATTAAATCTAGTGATTAAATATTACATTTAATTGCCTTGAACAAGATTGCCCATACACTCTTAAACAAAGCCCAACCATCACCCATAACAAATCAGAAGCAAGAATCAAGAATTTTTGGCAAAAAGGGTATAAGAACACTAAACCTAGAAATCCTTTGATTCGATGTTATTTGATGCAATTGATTGTTTAAAGTTGTGTAATAAAATGTTAATTGATGATATGGGTTGATAAATCAAAGACCCATAACATCAAAGTGTGCAATTTGAAGATTTAAGCAAGTTGGAAAACCAAGATTTCATTATTTTTTCACCAAATGTCGAGGCCATAACTCTTTTGCTCGATCATGAGTTTTGTTCTTCAAAAGTTGTTATCTCAGAAATTCGATATGTGGCCTTTAATCGCAAAAAGAATCAAGTCCATATCATGTATAGATTAGAAGTTATAGATGGTCAAATATGGTCAATGGATCATGATAAACTATTTTTGGGCGGTCTATAATGGGGCATTCTCGTCCACTTTTTGTGCTTTAAAAGGTCTGGGCTTTTGATATGTTGTAGTGCACTGAGTTAGGAAGCCATAGGCTTTGGAATGACCTCATTCCGACCTCGGATGAGGGAATTACGGTGATTGGAAGGAAATGTGTCAAAACCGAAAGTCAAGACGGGATGTGCTATTCGGGACATTGTTTCGATCGGGTTAATGTTTTCAAAACCTTCTAGGCTTTGGTATATTATAGTACACCGAATAAGCTTTCCATAGACTCTAAAACGGACTAAATCCGATATCGAGAGAGAGAGTTATGACATTTCAAAGTAGTAGTGTCAAAACTTCCCAACAAGTGTGGTGCAAATCCATTTGAACGGATTTTTCGGGTGATGTGTTTGAATTTGGAAATGGTCAAAGAATAAAAGTTGTAGCCCCGGAAGTTAGCTTGGCGTGGGCTCAAGAATCGCTTAATAAAATGTTTTAAAATGAAAGAGTTATGGACTATTTTTAGCGGAAGAGGGTAAAGTGAAATGAGATTGAAAAGCTGTTATGAACGTCCACTTTTGACGACTTGTTTGGGCTACCTAATGAACCCGAATTGGGTAATTCAGTATTTTTAAAAATAGTCTTACATACCATGTATAACATATCCAAAAATCAGATTAATCGGAGTTATGAGCAATGCGTTAGAAAATCGCAAAGTGAGCTATTGAAAAATTAGTATAAACCAAGTCCCAAATCGACTAAGTTGAGAACTTCACCATTTTCTAAACCTATAAATAGAAGGGCTTGGCCTTTGTTTCATTCACCAACAATAAGGCCTCCAATTTTTTTTTTTGAGAAAGGCTTTGTTGTGGGAGAACTTTTTATAAAGATCTCCTTCGTTAAATTTTGGCGTGGAAGTGCGTATTCAAATTCGTGGAATTAAGTATTTAGGGTATGTTTCTTATTTAATTTTTGTAATGTTATTATTTTTAATTGTTAGTTAAAGTTTGAATTTTTAAAGTTTAGTTAGTGTTGTTAATAAACTAGTTAGTTTACTATGTTTATTTTGGCTTAGAATTGGTTATGTAAATGAGTTATTTGTGATGACTTTTAATATTTTGTGATGAATTTCATTAATTAATTATTATTAATGATATTAAAGTTATTTAATGATTATATTAAATAATTTAGTTTAAAAATGATTTTAATATTATAAAATCATTTTAAATGAAAATAAGGTATTTAAAAATATTTTAAGTTATAAAATATAACTTTTAATATTTAAATGATAATTTCATTAATAATTAAATATTAATGATATTAAGATAATATTAATGATATTTAGTTTATTTAATAATTATTATTAAATAAATAGTTTAAAAATGGTTTTACTTATTTAAAACCATTTAAAGAGGATATTAAGGATTTAAAAATATTTTAAGTTATAATTAATGACTTTTAATATTTGGATAAATAGTACATTAATATTTAAATATTAATGATAATTATTTAAAATGATTTTTATTATTTTAAAAATCATTTAAAGGTAATATAAATGTTTTAAAAATAGTTTGAGTTATTATAAATAACTTTTTATATTTTAGCAATGGTTTCATTAATAGTTTAGTATTAATTAAACTATTAATGATAATGGAATTGTTTAATGTTTAAATCATTTAATTATGATTCCAATAATTGAAAGTTATAAATTACCAAACTAAATTTGACTTGAGAACCGATTATGAAGTTCTAAATTTGAAGAAGAACACCTATAGTAATGAGTTATATCACTATAGGCCCTTTAGTGATGATTTGAATTATTTTAAATTTTTCAATTTCGGAAATTTGAAAATGATTAAAAATTAAGATGTTCGATATTTACTGAGATGTTGAGGTATAAAATAAGAGTCTTAGACTCAAGATTTACTCGATAAAGTTGTTTCAGACGCGGACAAATGTCGAACCTATAATAGAAAGAAAAGGCTACTTTGTAAGAGCATGGATGAGATATTTGAAAATGTATAAAAATATTTCAAGTATAGAATAGGAACTAAAAGTATGATCACCGTGATTATGTGATTAGACTATGTGATTTAATCGTAATAGATGATTACTATGTGTTAAGATATATTGTTCTAATCGAACTAATGATCCGATTATTGATAGGTTGTGATAAAGAGATAAAACCTAATTTGAGATTTGTAATCGTTGAATCAGCAAGTATCCTACCTTTGCATTTTCTTTTATGCAATGGACATGAGTAAGAAGTTTGAGAATTATTCTATTTCCGCATGCATTATATACGCTTTGATTATCAACATGTTAGCTCGATATATATATTCGTTAAGTTGATTTCTAAATGGTTATACAAGTGTCCCCACTTGGATAACCATGGCATTTATTCACATGTTGATATACCTCGTCAATTACCCGTATACATATATGTTGAATTACATATTATTGTTGAAGCAAGATTAAAACCTTCGGGTTTGGAAACTGCATGTATGAACATCCCTATATGGGAAGATTTTTGCGCCCAAGGCGGATAGAGTGAGCGATGAATTTCGTTCAAGTTATGTAGTATTGATCAATCACAGGTACAATCTGGTCGATCACCCTCCGCGTCTGTAAGTAAGCTAGAGCGGTTTATGGATGGATTTCGCCAAACCTTTTCGAAAATGAAAAGAATGTTCATAGTATGATTCTTAAACCCTATTCATGGGTAGAGCCGAGCCAAATTTAAATAATTTGGAAGAGATTTGTTATGTGAATTTTTATCAAGATGATTACTTCACAACTTTCGATTCGTTGTAGAAGTGTTATGTAAAGAGAATACTTATATTCTTTCAAATTTTATATATATAATTGCTATTACTTTGTTGGGCACTCAAATGCTCATCCTTGCTTAAATTAAATGTTTTCGATTATGTATGAGCAACTCAAGGCTCAGAACACGAACAAAGGAAAAGGAAAGTCGATCGAATAAGTGTGTATCATGAGTTAATGGTTATAGTTGTATTGGTATCTATTCAAGTATTATAAGGAATGTATTTGAAGGTCACGTGCACTGGGAAGTAAACTTTGATGTATGTAAATTAAGTTCGAATGTATTATTATTTTAGTATTATTCAGCTTAAAGAAATGGTATCGTGGAGAACCGAGTTCGGGTTTCAAGTACCTGGATTTGGGGTCGTCACATAGAACATTATTATTATCCAACCGAATTGTTTTAGTTTAGATTCTAGACTGGTATGAACATCCCAAATATGGGAAACTTTTTATGCTTAAGGCGGATATGCTGGACGAAAATATCATCCTTGAATGTAGTATTGATCAATACAGGGCATAACGGGCTGATCACCCCCGTGTCCGTAAGTTATGACGATTTACAGATGAAGTTCTGTTTAACCTTTTCAAAAATAGAAAACAATGTTCATAGTCTGTCAACTGATCCTCATTTATAATCAGTACGTAGTTTCAAAAATTTGAAATCAAATAGATATGTTGTTTATTATTGGTTCAGCTTACTTCACAACTGTTGATTCGTTGTAGAAGTATCGTTCAAAGAAAACATTTAATTCATTCAGCTAACTGTTATTGTTGCTATTACTTCCTGGGCACTCAAATGCTCAACCTTGCTTAATTTAAATGTTTTTAGCTAAGTATGAATAACCTGAAGGCTCTGCCAAGAACAAAGGGAAAGGGAAGATCGTTGAATGAATGATAATGCTATCTTTTGTAATAACTAGACTTTATTAGGATAAGAATGATATATAATAACTATCATGTAATGTTTAAAGGTTTCGTACTTGGGATTGAAAACTCTGATAATATGTAAATTATATTTGATCATATATATTATTGTTATTATTATTAATAATATTCCGCTCATAGAAATGGTATCGTGAAGCATCGAGTTCGGGTTTCAAGTACCCAAATTTGGGGGCTTTACAGAATGGTATCAGAGCTTTAGGGTTAAAACCTTAGGTGGGATAGAACTTAGGCTATATCCTTAGGAAAGAGGGAAACGTTGAAAATATAAACAACTCATATAGAGTTTAAAAAGAGATAAATCAAATAAATTCATCGTTAAACCAAATAAAAGATAACCTATACAAAATTATTGTTTGTTATGTGTATATATTATATGCTAATCAGGATAATTTATGTGTGTAGATGTCAGGTGAAAAAGGATTAGGATACCCTCGGACTATAAAGAATGAGTCGATATCAAAGCCAATAGCTGAAATAGAGGCTCAAAGTGAAAGAAACCTCGATGAGGTGGTTATTTACGAAAATGTCATACCAGATCCGAAAATAGTGGAACTGACAGGTAGTGATTAGGACACTGAAGTTGGAGCTGATCAAGCATCAACTGAAGTGCAAAATCTGCGTGACCAGGTTTCCTCTTTGGAAAAGTTATGGGAAATAGAAAAACTACTAAATAGCCAACTACGGAAAGAATTAATAGAAACAATGGAAGAACAAGATAAGCTTAAAATCCAAATTGATCAAATGGGAGCTAAAAGCAATAAAACGTACGCAGCTCCGAGCAAGAAGGAGAAAAGAAAAATGAAAGACCGTGATATAGGAAATCCTGATAACAACCAAGGAAAAATTAACCGAATAGAAAGGTGTACAAATTGTGACAAGAAACATAAAGGCGTGTGCAGGAAAGGGGAGAATGTTTGCTACAATTGCGGACATGAGGGACATTTCTCTCCCCATTGTCCCAATCCAAAGCGATGTGTCTATTTTATTTATGGGACAGAAGGTTATCAGGCAAAGGGTTGTCCAAGATCAAGAAAAAGGTGTAATGAATAGGTAGTATAGGTTCTGTGGTGTAGGTTTGTTTAATATAATATGTGTGAAAAGTATGTCTGTGTAATGTAATATTTTCAACTTTTGTGTAAGATAAAGCCATAAATCCCGACTTTTGTGGTCACAAAGGGATAGCAGTATGGGCTATGTTATGTAAATTACTTTGAATTAATGAAAATGAACCTATGTTTGAGTAATGAAACATATATTAAACTTATGTGATAAGGTTTAGAATGTAAGTTAAATTATATTTTATTTAATCAGATAATGCCGCCAAGATGACAAACTCGAAATCAAAGGGCAGAAGAATCTGTCAATAACGCTGGGGGACAACAACCAGATCCAATGCAATAATTTGCAAATATGGTAGCTCAAGCAATGCAACAAGGAATGCCAGCCGTAGGGAACCAACAGGACAACCGCTTGGCGAACTTTAAGGACTTCAAGGCTGTAGGACCGCCCGAATTCAAAGGGACAACTGACCTTGTAGAAGCGCAGAATTGGGTTAAGGAGATTGAGAAGGCATTCGTAATAGCTAGGTAGCTGAGGGGAAAAAGGCAGCTTTTGCCACCTACATATTGAAGGGTGAGGCAAATTTTTGGTGGGAAGTGAATCAGGTGAGGGCAGAAGCAGGTGTAGTTGCTTGGGATAGGTTTAAAACTCTATTTTTCAAAAATTATTTTTCATCTAGTATGTAGGCTAGGATGGAGGTAAAATTTATGGAATTAAAACAGGAGAATATGACTGTTGCGGAGTATGCCGCAAAATTTAATGAGTTGGCTAGGTTCGCTCCTCATCAAGTTGATACGGAGGCTAGAAAAGTGATAAGTGGGTTTTACACCTACTTATTGGATATTAATTCACGCGAACTATGCCCATCTCAAGTACATTATAGTGTGTTTTTAGTTGCATTTCATGTTATTTTGCATTGCATTTACTTAAAACTCCTTTTGTGGAACAATTACAGGAAATGACATGACTTGGTGAGGCTAGATGGCATGAGACTGATGGATGCATGGCATGAGGATTAATTGGAGCAGAGAAGCTAAGCATGGGTGTTGATGGATAAGGAAATGAGCAGCAGAACATATCAGTATGTAGCAGCAGAATCAGAACTCAAGTTGCAGAAGTCGCGCGGCCACGCGGCTATACAGATCAACACACGCGCGCCTGCGTGACCACTCGGCTGGACCAGAAACTACACACGCGCACCCACGAGAGAAATACGTAGGAGGAGAGCGCTTGCCGTATGTGATGAGCTGGCTCTTCTTGAAGTTGTTTATTTTAATTTTTAATTTTAAAAGGTTGTAATTAATTAAAAACAATTTCTAACTAGTTTCAGACGTATCATTCATTAGTTTTTACGTATTTTTCATATGGAGAACGAGGGTTTACACTTTTGGGAGAGATTCCAACAGAGAACGAAGCCTAAACTCCATCTTTTCTAATTCTTCTTGGGATTTTCTATCATTGTGTATAACTACTATTATTTTGTGGGATTTATATGAGGATTTGAACGTTAATATTGGTTTATAATCAGCAATTGGGTTTGATCGTTTCTATCCCTTCTATTTCAATTGTTTGCTTATTAGCCATGTTTAACTTTGATCCCATGATGGCTTTTGGTTCAGTCATGAGCTAAACTCCATTATGGGATTCTAACGGATTTTAATATGTAGTTTAGTTGCATGCTTGATTGCTGGACTGTTTTACATATCATAAGGAATTTCTACCATGATTATTTTGCATGCATGAATGAGTGATCACCATTCGTTTTGAAGACTTGTATGGAATTGACAATGAACATCTGAGTATGGATTGTAATCATGATAGCATACGATATATAAATTTTTTGCATGGCTTGTGTATTTCATGAACCAGATAGACATATACTGTTTCACCGTATGAGTTAATATAAGGGCTTGTGCTTAAATTCAATATAGTTGCAATTTCACATAGACATATAGTGATTTTTGTTATATTGATGATTACATGGTGTCTATCGCATTTGGATGTTGTGTAAGTAGGGCATAGTACATTAAAAAATGGCTATGTTTATATTAGTGCTCTTGGCTACTTTCCTGTGATATGTGAACGTTCTTGCATAATGGTGGTAATTAGATGTAGTATTAAATGATGTTAGGATCCCATTATTTTTAGATTTGCTTTATTACATTCTTATTCTCATTTTAGTTATTATTTGCATTTAGAATAAATTCACAATTCTAGTCATTAGTTTAAGCATATAAAAATAGTGATTTAGTTGATGCATAAGAGTTTAAATTAAACAACTTTCTCTGTGGGACGATACTCTACTTACTTTGTATTACATGTTGACACATGTATGCTTGCATGAGTTAGAGCTCTTTTGTTAGAACTAAAAAAGAGGCAACAAGTTTTTGGCGCCGTTGCCGGGGAAAGGCATTTAAATTTAAATAATTATCATCAATTTTAAGCTACATTGTATGACTTAGATATATCTATTCTTATCCCATTTCTATTTTTTTTTGTGTGGTTTCAGGTACTTGTAGATTTTTATGCACTCATGTTCATCTAATTCTGAATTAATATCAGCGTAGAATAACATTAACGGAAAAGGTTGGAAAGCAAGTGTGCGGAGAAATTTACAAGCTCAGTTGGAAAGTACTATATCTGACATGGCAAAAAAACAAAAAGAGGAGCACAAGGCTCTAAGGGATTATTCCATGCCGAATATAAATGGACTACAGTCGAGCATAGTCAGACCGGCGATAGCAGCAAATACTTTTGAGATAAAACCGGGCACTATTCAGATGGTGCAGAATTCGGTACAATTTGGGGGTGCTGCTACGGATGATCCGAATGAACACCTATTGAGTTTTATAGAGATTTATGATACAATCAGATACAACAGTGTGACGGAGGATGCTATCAGACTTAGGCTATTCCCATTCTCATTGAGGGATAAGGCGAGGAGTTGGCTACATTATTTGCCGTCAGGGTCAATCACTACATGGGAGGACTTAGCACATAAATTCTTAGCAAAGTTTTTCCCAATGGCTAAGACTGCAAAGACGAGGACAGCTATCTCTCAGTTTGAGCAACAATAGGGCGAGTCCTTATATGAAGCATGGGAGATATAAAGAGAGATTTGAGGAAGTGTCCGTGCAATCCAGATGCCAGATTGGATGGTAATCAATACATTTTACAATGGATTGGGTTGGCAATCGAGACCTATTGTAGATGCAGCTGCAGGAGGGGAATTATAGGCGAAGAGCTATAACGAGGCCTATACACTTATCGACACTATGGCTGCAAATGATTTTCAGAATCCTACATCTCAGATGCCACAGCCCAAGGTTGCAGGTTTATTAGAGGTAGATGCTATTATTACTCTTGTTTCAGCACAGATGGCAACTATGGCAAAGAAAATAGATACACCTTGGCGAGAGAGAGCAAAAGAAAACAGTTGCTTTCGTATGTGAGATTTTTAAAGGGGTCACACTCCACGGATCAAGTGTGCTATCACTCGTAGAGTCTGGTACAATATGTGAGTAATTACAGGAAAGACCAAGGACAGTTTTAGAACACATACCACCCCAACAACCGCAATCATCCAAACATCAGTTGGTCTAATAACCAAGGGAATCAGCAGAATCAATATCAGCCGAATCAATAATTTCAATCACAGCCATCTTAGCCACATTTTACACCAAAACCACCGTTTCCGCCAGGATTTTCTCAACAACAACAACAACATCACACTCCAGCTCCACCTCAGCAAGAAAAGAAATCAGAAATGGAGGAGATGATGTTGAAATACATGGCAAACACGGAGGTGATGATCAAGAGCCAAGCAGTGGCTATTAAGAATTTGGAGACTCAGATGGGGAAAATGGCGAGCATGCTTAACAACAGGCCCCAAGGTTCTTTGCCAAGTAACACAGAGACAAATCCAAGAAGAGACGAGAAGGAACAGTGCCAAGCAATCACATTAAGATCTGGGAAAGATCTTGCAGGTACTGCTAGTCGCGTGCCCGCGCATGATTACACTGAAGAACCCACGCGGCCGCGCGAGGCAGGGCAGGTGACTGCTGAGAAACAAAATCTGGAAAATTCTGAGGTACAACATGAAGAGAAAGATAAAGCAGGGTCAATTGAGAAACCTATGAGTTCAGTACCACCAGTTCACCCTCGAGTTCCATATCCACAGAGATTAAATAAGGAGAGGGAGGATAAGCAATTTATCAAGTTTCTGGAGGTATTTAAAAAGCTGCAAATCAACATACCTTTCGCCGAGGCATTAGAACAGATGCCAAGCTATGCAAAGTTCATGAAGGGTATATTGTCAAGGAAGAGGAGATTAGACGAGTTTGAGACGGTAGCCTTAACAGAGGAATGCAGTGCAGTGCTTCAACAGAAATTACCTCTAAAGCTGAAGGATCCGGGCAGTTTCACAATTCCGTGCACAATCGAGAAGATGAGTTTTAGTAAGTGTTTATGTGATCTCGGGGCAAGTATAAATTTGATGCCCTTGTCAGTATTTAATTAGTTGGGATTGTCGGCTCCAAGACCGACAAACATTTCGTTGCAGTTAGCTGACAGATCCATCATGTATCCATGGGGAATTGTTGAGGATATCTTGGTGAAGGTGGATAAATTTCTCTTTCCGACTGACTTCATCATTTTAGATTACGAGGAAGATAAAAGCATACCAATCATAATGTGGAGACCATTCTTAGCTACAGGTAGGACTTCGATAGATGTGCAAAAAGGGGAACTCATGATGTGTGTACATGATCAGGAAATTACCTTTAATGTCTTCAAACCCATGAAGTTCCCATCAAATGAAGAAGAATGTTTCCGGATTGATTTGGTGGATAGAGGCCTAAATGATGAGGTACAGAATTGGGTAAACTATGAACCATTGAGTTGTGTACTTGGTGAAAATTCAGAGTTGAAGGTAAAGCCATTGACGAAAGCTGAAGTCATTAAATTGCGGGGTGAGGTGGACAGGCAGGAAGTCACCTTAATTCTGCCTTTGACTTGAGATTCAGAGATAGTCAAGCTAATTGAATATAACTTAGCGCTTGATGGGAGGCAACCCATTATTTCTATCTCTATTTTGTTTTTAATCATTCAGTCAAGTTAATTTGGTTAGCTCATTTTTATTTCATTTGTGATAGTTTGTCTGTTTTGCATAATTAAGTGTGTAGCATGATTTGCATTGAGAATGTTTGAAATAGGCACGATTTTCTTTGGTCGTTGATTCATCTCTTAATAGTGGGCATTAATGTCTATGTAGGTATCAGCAATTGAAGGCATCACTGATATGCAGATTGGAGTTTAACATCAGCGGGCAGAGATATCGAGGATCGCCTTGTTGCGCGCAAGGATCTGATAAAGATAAATGCGCGCGCCTGCGTGACATGCCATTCACAGCCTAACTCATACCCACGCACCTGCACATGAAACACATTGAATACCCACACGGCCGCGCGCGACACCGGACTGAGACAGATTTAAACATTTTAAAAACGTGTTGGAACTAAGTTGGACTCTCATTTGAAATTAAAATAGAAGCGCAATCACAGTGTCTCTCCATAACTCACGTCTCTCCATCTCTATCAGTTATAAATTCAAGCCATCAATCTCTCCACCACGTGATCATCCACGATATCGTCCACATTCTACATCTACCCACGCCTCATCAGTACATTATAAAGCTAGGGTTTCTGATTGGATTTGCATAAACGAGTTTGGGGGTTATCAAATCATAAGCTTTCATTCATTCTCAGTCGAATTCATCTGCATTATCTCTTTTAAAGCAAATGGGTCCAAAAAGAGCTCGCTTAGCTTCATCCTCTTCTTCATCTTCCTCTGGCAGTCAAGGGGAAGACATTGTCGATCATAACAAATTTCTGAATTTGGAAGCTCAGTAGGAGTATTACAGAATTGTGTTGAAGACGTTTGTCAAGGAACGCGGTTTTAAACTGGAGGGGCAAGATGGTCAGTTATGTGTCATGATTCACGAGAGAGGCTGGGGTGGACTAACTGCCACTCCCACGCACATTCTGATGAGCATAGTTCGAGAGTTTTATGCCAATGCCAAGGTCACCATGAGCGGTATCTCTATGGTTCGCGGGTTCGAGATAGATTATAGACCCCCTGCCATCAGAACCATTTTCAGACTCACTGATACACTACCAACAAAGACTGCCAACTGGGTCACCGGTGCACATATAGAAACAGACTTGGAATTGGTGATTGCGGAGTTGTGCGTGTCTAGCACGAAATGGACGTATAAAGCTGGCACAAATTAGCCACGCATATTCCCAGCTGCAGCCCTGAACTGATACTCAAAAGCGTGGAATCTGTTCATATGTGCCATGCTAGTGCCTTCATCTCATCAGCACGAGATCACAGCGGAGAGAGCAATTATTCTGTGGGGGCATAATCACCAGGAAATACATTGACGTTGGCCATCTCATCCATCAAAATATGTTGCGATATCTGCGGGGAAGCACCACTGGGAGCATTCCACACGCATGAGTGGTAGCTATGCTATGTGCTCATCAGGGATGCAACGGGGGCAATGAACAAATGCAATACCCAAGCCAGGACATAACTCATGCCACCATTGAAAAATTTGAGGATTGGGGCAGGAGGCAAACCACACCCGCACAAACGAGGTTTTATCATCCAGCCCACATTTCCCGAGCCGTCACAGCAGCCCTCTCAGACAGATGAGGCAGGCCCGTCCACGCAACCACCTGCTGCCCATGGTGATCGCCAGCTCCAAAGGTTGGAGCGAAAAGTCGATGCCATGTACGATAATTTTGGAGCGTTTGCGACGGGTCTCACAAGGGCCATGGTCGAGGCTTTTGCTCAGCAGGGGACGATGCTTGAGTGGCCTCAGTTTGGGACAGCAGTACCATATCCACCACCAGATTCACCACCCGAGGAGGGTGGTGCCACTGATCATTAGGGGAGTTTTCTTTTCCCTTTACCTTCATTCAATGGGGCATTGAATACTATAAGTTTGGGGGTATTGGGGTAGTAGGATAGTTGCATGTAATTTTTGCATGATTCGTTCAAAATTTTGCATGTTTATTTGTCATGTTGCATGTTTAGTTTATTTGTTTACGTGTTAGAAATTTTTTTGTTTTAGTTAGTTTGCATGTCTCACAAAGTTCTTGCTTTATGGAAATTTTTGTCTAGCTGATGATGATAGTGAATTGTGAAGGATTTTTGAATATTTAGGATAACATGAACTGAGTTATAATGTTTTACACGATGTAATTCATGTTGCTGTTTAAATGCTTTCGGTTTGCACGAATGTGTTCACAATCACTTGTAGGTATAAGAAGTATGTGTTGCATTGCTCGATAGAAAATGTAGTTTTAAAAAGAGAAATATGTGGAAAATGAACTTAGACTGTATAAAACATTGATATTTAAACTTTGGGAAAACATGGGTATGCTATATAAAAAAAAATATAGCAATAACGTGGCTAGTCTTATTTCGGGGCCCTGGCTACTTGAGTAAGTACGCCTGAGGGGAATGTCTCTATACCTAGCACCCTAAGGTCTTTCATGGTCTGGGAGTCATTGGTTGAATACTCGCTAAGGGGTAGCAGTGTTGCCTAATGAAATAAGGCATTGACACAGTCATGTGAAATATATATATATATATATATATATATATATATATATATATATATATATATATATATATATATATAGCAATAAACACCACGGGAAAGAGCGAAAATTTGCCCTCATGAGTAGCAATAAAGCAGTTAAGCCCATTGTTGAAATTCAGTTTGTTTTGATATGTTGGAACAGTCTTCGTTGCATAAGTATACATGAGTATTGATTTAGACTATAATTTTCTATTTTGAGTAATTTAGCATGTGTATTCTTTGCTTAAATCAAGTTTTGGTGAACACAACATCTCTATAGCATGTATGAATTATCTGAGTGTATGATATTATACCTATCGTTTGGTTTGAATTTGTATTCTTGAATCTGGATAATTCGTTGAGGCATTTTGGACTGAAATTCTATTAGAGTTGGAACAATGTGAGACAAATTTGCATATTAATATAGTTGTATAGTAGTGGTTTTGCATTTTCATTGTTATTTAGCATGCATTGCTTGAGGGCAAGCAATAGTTCAAGTTTGGGGGTATTTGATAAGTGGGTTTTCCACCTACTTATTGGATATTAATTCACGCAAACTTTGCCCATCTCAAGTACATTTTAGTGTGTTTTTAGTTGCATTTCGTGTTATTTTGTATTGCATTTACTTAAAACTCCTTTCGTGGAACAATTGCAGGAAATGGCATGATTTGGTGAGGCTAGATGGCATGAGACTGATGGATGTATGGCATGAGGATCAATTGGAGCAGAGAAGCTAAGCATGGGTGTTGATGGACAAGGAAATGAACAATGAGAACATATCGAAGACGCAGCAGCAGAATCGAACTCAGTTGCGAAGCCATAAGTCGCATGCCAATGACTATCTATACAGTCAAAACACGCATACCGCCATGACCACCACTCTATTGGACCAGACATTGCACACGCCAGCATTGTGCGAAATACATAGGAGGGCTTGTGGCATGCATGATGCATTCATTCTTCTTCGCTAAGTCGTTTATTTTCACTTTTAATTTTAAAAGGTAGTAATTAATTAAAAATGATTTTTGACTGGTGCCAGACGTATCATTCATTAGTTTTTACGTATTTTTCATATGGAGAACTAGGGTTTATACTTTTGGAAGAGATTCCAACGGAGAACGAAGCCTAAAATCCATCTTTTCTAATTCTTCTTGGGATTTTCTATCATTGTGAGAGACGACGCCTTTACCGCAAGGGAAGTTGCGGAGGACGCACCGCAAGGGTAGTAGACCCGGGGGGGACCTGGGGCAATCCCCTGAGGGGCATCCGGAGCGCCGGAGGAAAGAAGCGCAAGGATTGAGAGCCGGGGGACCGGCTCGACCTCCTGGAGTCCTTTCCGGAGGGTGGAGGGAAGAAGCGCAAGGATTGAGAGCCGGGGGACCGGCTCGACCTCCTGGAGTCCTTTCCGGAACTCCGTAGGGACGTGCGGAAGGATTGAACCCCCGGCGGAAGGGGGTGAACTCCCGGAGTGCGTTCCGGAGGAACAGCAGCGTGGTAAAAACCCTGCGGTAAAGGCGTCGTCTCTCACTCTCGTAAGTGAGGGAGAGACTGCAGAGAGTGAGTGGAGCGAACGGAGCGATAGACTAGAGCTACATTTCTTTCTTAGAGCTACTGAGCTACTGAGCTAAGGAGCTACTGAGCTACGAGTTTAGAGCTAGAGCTAAGGAGCTAAGGAGCTAATGAGCTCACCTTCCCAAGGGAGGAAGAGCTTGCATTTCGGGGGAAAGCGTTCAGCTTTCTTACTGCTGCTGAAGAAGCCAAAACTTGATTGCACTGCAGATTGGTCGTCAGGACCAGACTATTTCCGCTTTTAAATAAAATAACCTCTTCCTTGTGTTCCTTGCTTGCGTGAAGCCGCGCCCTATTCTCCTAGTCACCTTCCTTGCTTTGAGACCGTGGGCCCCAATAGCAATCAGGTCTGAATCCTAACTACAACTCCTATTTATATAAGAGCGATGGGCTTGGAATCATTTCTCCTTTTCGGCTTAAAGAAAGCCATTTGCAGCCATTTCTTAATCCTAAGAAAGAACGGAAGAGATGCAACGACTCCTCATAAGCTAGCTACTTTCTATCGAAATCGAAGCCTTGGTGTAGTTCTCATCGAGATTCATCGATCAATGCGCTCGCTTGCATGTGCTAGGGAAGGCTCATTCGAAAGGCACTTTATCGAAGGCGATATATTTGGACAATCAATCTACTTTTTCACTATCGAACCCTTGAATTACGTTATTAATGAATTCTTCCTCGGTTCCGCCGATGTCTACTCCGCATGTTCCCCGTTAGCTACTCCGTCAGGCCGCCTACTTTCTAGCACATGAAAGAGGTGTCAAGGCTTAATCCCTCGCCTCGGATCAAAGGCGTGAAGGTAATGAGCATCTACATACGAATCATCCGCCACGAGTGAGAGTCGGAAAGATCCGAAGAAGCAAGATCTCGCAACGCCCATTTCAAGATAGGAGGATTATGCCTCTCTTAGCTTACACACGGGTGAGGTTGTCCCTACCAACTAACTACTAGTTGGTGAATCAATCATTGGGCGAGCATCTTCCGCTAGAGTTACAAAGAGAGATCATGCAGATGTTAGAGTTTATTCAAGGATGACAGCAGTAAGCGAAAGAAAAGGGCTACTCCAAAGATCACGTGTTACGTTGTTATGATCAAAAGGAAGAGTTGAATCGGATGATGATGATGATTCTTTCACCATTCTCATCTCGATTCTGACGAGCCAGTCCAGCTAAATGAGGAAGAAACAGAACAATGTGCCAAAGCAAAAGCAATGGTTGAAACCAAAATGACAGATCTCGATCTAAAAACAGAGCGAGATCAACTACTATTATTTTGCTGGATTTATATGAGGATTTGAACGTTAATATTGGTTTATAATCAACAATTGGGTTTGATTGTTTCTATCCCTTCTATTTCAATTATTTGGTTATTATCCATGTTTAGCTTTGATCCCATGATGGCTTTTGGTTCAGTCATGAACTAAACTCCATTATGGGATTCTAACGGATTTTAATATGTAGTTTAGTTGCATGCTTCATTGCTGGACTGTTTTACATATCATAAGGAATTTTAACCATGATTATTTTGCATGCATGAATGACTGATCACAATTCGTTTTCAGTACTTGTATGAATTGAAAATAAACATTCGAGTATGGATTGTAATCATCATAGCATACGTATATGGGGCTGTTTTGCATGACTTGTGTATTTCGTGAACCAGATAGACATATACTATTTCACCGTATGAGTTAATATAAGGGCTTGTGCTTAAATTCAATATAGTTGCAATTTCACATAGACATATAGTGATTTTGGTTATATTGATGATTATATGGTGTCTATCACATGTGGATGTTGTGTAAGTATGGCATAGTACATTGAAAAATGGCTATGTCTATATTAGTGCTCTTGGCTACTTTCCTGTGATATGTGAATGTTCTTGCATAATGGTGGTAATTAGATGAAGTATTAAATGAAGTAAGGATCTCATTATTTCCAGATTTGCTTTATTACATTTTTATTCTCATTTTAGTTATTATTTGCATTTAGAATAAATTCACAATTCTAGTCATTAGTTTAAGCATATAAAAATAGTGATTTAGTTGATGCATAAGAGTTTAAATTAAACAACTTTCTCTGTGGGACGATACTCTACTTACTCTGTATTACTTGTTGACACATGTATGCTTGCATGAGTTAGAGCTCTTTTGTTAGAACAAAAAAAGAGGCAACAAGTTTTTGGCACCGTTGCCGGGGAAAAGCGTTTAAATTTAAATAATTATCATCAATTTTAAGCTATATTGTATGACTTAGATATATCTATTCTTAAATTTAAAAGAGATCTTTTGTTAGAACTGAAAAAGAGGCAACAAAAAGCGAGAAGGTTTTAGCTGGGATTAAAACCCTGGCTCTATAACAAGGTGGTTATGTTACAGATTCCTACATTTGCAGCACTCATAGAGAAAGCTATTATAGCTTAGGAGGGGAGTGAGGCCATGAGTCTCTATAACAAAGAAAGAATGAACAAGGGTAAGGTTGTGGGAGCTGGGAAGGTGGAGACAAACAGTGGGAATAGGGGTGAAAAGAGGAAGGGGAATAACTTTGGGAATGTGCAGGGGAAGCAGGAAGGTGTAAAGAAGAAGCAGGTGGTGGAATGTGGGAACTGTGGGAAGAACCATTTGGGGGAATGTCTGAAAGGTAAATTTACATGTTTTAAGTACGGGCAGGAGGGCCATATCTCTTCTAACTGCCCCAATCCTAGAATGATTAGTGGGTGTTTTCTGTGCAAATCGAAGGAGCATAAGATGAAGGACTGTGACCCTCCAAATTCGGACCTCCACTTGGTCACTCGAATCCGGTTCATCACGTTCTCATGGTAAAACCATAATAACTAAAATAACGCATACACAACGGAAAATCTACTTTATAATAATATATAATGATTTATTATAATTATTCCCCCAAGTCTCGTAACCTACAGTGCTTAATAGATTACATAATAATATCTAATAAAGACTTGTTACATGATCATACTTAAGCTTAAACATAGTCCACAAATAATCCTAACATAACATAATAACTTTAAACATAAAAAGGATAACCTAGTCGATAGCCTTGCCATTGCCCTTGTCTGCTCCAGAGACACCTCCCTGTTCTTCCTTAACTGAAAGGTTTTAAATAAGCAAAGATGAGCACAAATTTCCCAGCAAGTAATATACAACAAGGGTGTAGGATATAATATCACAAGGTTTGAAATATCGAAGGGTTATTTCTAGGATAGTTCAAAGTGTCAGAATAACATCATGAATAAGGGATATGATAATTCAATATAAATCAACAGATATATATGAATTCAACGGCTAACAATGTATCCAATTGGATAAGAAATTTATACTGAGCAATCACTAAGGACTATGGAACTTCCACTAGAGTTACCAATATTAAACTGATAACCAAAAATATCAAGTACTATAGATGATCAATCTACAATACTTTACGTTATGCATAACACCACAATAATATTTATTCATGTGTTGGGGTTTCCAACAACATACACTCCCCTTACCAAAAGGGTTGTCCAACTCAGTTTTCAGGATTTCCGCACCAATCAATTAGTCTAGCCGAATCAAATGGCATCGACTCTTTCACAATATTCAAGGACAATACCAATTTCAATATGAATAATAACTTTCACAAGGGTTTAACATACTAGCTCATTTGAACGAGAAAGTAATGTAACTTGTATTCAAAGGGATAAGCTTATGGTATTTGTTGAATAAAATAATGCAATGATATTACACAACAAAAATAGTAAGGTTCGGGTACTTGCACAATAAAAGTAAGGTTCAAGGAAACTTTCTTAATAATAATGAGAGTAAGTTTAGGGAACTTGCCTTAAGCGTAGTTTATCCACGTTAATAAATCAATACTTTTGAATCCTATTTATAATGCATTATATGTTCAAGATGTTAATTAGCTAACACGGTCTTTAATCAAGCTTGACATGATTCAAGTATACACATATTACAAAATCAGTTTATAAGTCATCATGAATCAACTAATTAGTTAATTAACAAGCAAATCAAGAATGTTCAAGGTTAAGACCTCCTCTACTCATGGACTTTCCAATTCAATGCAACACCAACTTATCAACTAAGCATCATACGTATATATGTATCAGTAGGTTTTCGATCACATTTAGCATCATAGATATCATATAAGTTACTATCCAAAAGATTAGAATTCATTTTCGGGATTCAGATCAAGCGCAATGCTGCCATGGCTAAGTTTTTTAGGGCCAAGAGCAATTGCTGTGAATCCCCCGACCGCATGCCAAGACTCAGCTACTTCCGTGTGGGTTCTATCCGGTTTTGAATGCATAATCATATATAATGTATTTTGACATGTTAAGGTTCCTTTCATGCTTCTTAGATCAATCTAGGTCCCTTCTTGCATAACATGGTTCTAAGTCTGACAATTTCAATAATTTAAAGTCACTCAAGGTCATGAAACCACAAAGTTTAGCATGCTTGCTTTCTAAACATTCAAGATAGTTATAAAACTCATATTTAGGCATGCTTGTGTGCATTCATAACACATACGTGAAACTAACACCGCTTTAGTTGAAAATATGCTTTGTTCATGCTTCATTTGAAATATAACATACAAGCATAGTATATCCATGGTTACATTACATGAGTTAGTCTAAGAGAGTCATTAAATATGATCACAAATGTCAGATTCTAGTCCTCAAGGTAACATGACAATATTCATCTTCAAAGGTCATATTTTCATTTGTAAAGTATACTAATTCACTCAACATGTTCATGCTTTATTGTCGATCATATAAACACAAGCTAAAGGTTTATTCATTCATGTCTAAGTCACACTAACATGCTTTGCAAAGTCAGAATATAAAACATGTAGAAATCATGTAAGTTAGCATACTAGGCTAAGTCTTTTCTTGAAAATATTCATAACATATGGCTTAACAAGTTTGATCATGCTCAATGGACTTTGTACACTACAACATGCTCATCTATGTGTAAAATCAGTCATGTATAGCTCACTAGGTTCATAATTTGTAGAACATGATCTTTAACATAGTTGGTTTTCAAAACTTAAGGTTCAAATCTCCATTTAAACCATATACCTTCATTAATCATGCAAACCTATTTAAAACATACTCCACTTAGCATAATATACATGCACATACACATTACACATGCTTACATGCTATAATAAGTCTTAGTACTATATCAGATTGCAAAACAAAAACTAAAATCGAACTTCAAAGAATTTAAAGGCAGTTCAAGCTGCTACTCAATACAAATGTCATAAGCAATTGCGTTGCGTACTGGTTCAAAGCCAATAATGATCTACTTTAAGAATCGTCAAACCAAAACTCATAATTTACCCACGAAATCATTTCTAAACACTCATATATCAATTGCAACATGCTTATATGATCATATAACAACTTTATAACCAATACGCAACTTCATTAACATATAATTCCATAAAATCAAGAATTTGAATTTCCATACTCAAGATTCCATTTTTACAGAAACTGAAATTGGAAGGCTAGTAATGGAATTATACCTTTTCAATGTAAAAAGAACTTGTTCCAAATGAACTTCTAAGCTCTAAGAATGCTTGTAAGCTCTCACTCTCACACTTGACAATTCTCAGACAATTTCAAGCAACACTAATTGATAAACATGGATGCCATTTATAGAAGAAGTTTGGACTAGATAATGATTTAGCACTGAGGTTGAATTCATGGTGAAATGAAATGAAACAATGGTTCAAGAAGGGTGGCTCAACCACTCCATTCCAACCACCTAGCTAGCTATGATCATCTAGGATTTAGTCTTGTGGAGAATACGTATTATAGCTTTGAGTTATTGTGCATTGTACTTGGTGACTTTCATTTTGGGACAAAAGGAAAGAACTCAGCAATCTAGTTATCTAGGCTTAGTTTGGTCTATTTAATTTCCACAATGAAATCTTAATGTACAATTGTTACCATATCAGGAATTTTAGGGATAAATTATACACTCACATCATATAGTCCATGTACATTAAATATACACAATAAAATAATGCAGTCGGATATTATTGTTCGGGTAGTTCCATAATTATTTCTACCACTCATATAACCATATTTTAAATGTCTACCCACATTCATATTGTCACATACACATTTCATGATATATTTGTATCATATAGTTTCAATATGTTTAATTACCTTGCTTCTTACAATATAGTTTCATACAACTTAATATATAGTCACATAAGTGCCATAATACACTATATAGTATAGTTGTATTATTACTCATATACACATAACTGTCAATATAATATTATTATATTACCAACTTACTCATTTATGTGAAATAAATAATCATGCACTTTATTAATTAATTAACACCAATATTAATTAATCATTGATCAATATATTTATGGACTTCCATAGATATTACTGTTAATATTTCCCATCACCATGCCACACAAGGCTTTAATGAGTTCATCACAAAACTCCACATATCCTCA
The DNA here is from genome assembly GCA_020205605.1 of Panax ginseng. NCBI lineage: Eukaryota > Viridiplantae > Streptophyta > Magnoliopsida > Apiales > Araliaceae > Panax > Panax ginseng. Next base: position 84,118,179 of record CM035144.1, read on the forward strand.
ATTATTCAGTTATTTAATATAATTGAGTTATCTCATTTCATAACACGAAATCGTTCCTATTCAAATAAATATTTATTTCCATTAATATATTTATTTATTAATACATGGAAATTCTCGGGTATTACATCATCCCCTCCTTATAAAAATTCCGTCCCAGAATTGCTACAAGGTTACACAAACAGATGGGGATAATCCCTCATCATCCTATCTTCTAACTCCCACGTTGCCTCTTCGACATCGTGGTTACGCCAGAGTACTTTTACAGAAGAAATAACTTTATTCCTTAAGGTTTGCTCTTTCCTATCGAGAATTTGGACAGGAATTTCTTAGTATGCTAAGTTCTTCTCTACTTGAATGGGTTCATAAGAAATCACGTGCTTGTAGTCAGGCTTGTACGGATGCAACACAGATATATGAAACACGTTATGGATGTGTTCCAATTCAGGTGGTTGTGCAACTTTTTACGCTACTTCGCCCACCCGCTTTAGTATCTCGAACGGTCCTATGAATCTTGGACTCAGTTTTCCTTTCTTGCCGAAACGGATTTTTCCTTTCCACGGAGATACCTTCAAGAATACAAAACTGCCGACTTCAAAGTCTCGGTCTTGCCAATGCAAGTCTGCGTACTTCTTTTGGCGATCTTGAGCTGCTACAAGTCTATCCCTTATCACTTTTACCACGTCTGCGGTTTGTTGTACTAACTCTAGCACTAGTATTCGTCATTCTCCAACTTCGTCCCAACATAACGGCGTTCTGCACTTCCTTCCGTAAAGAGCTTCATACGGTGGCATGCCGATACTCACATGGTAACTATTATTATACGAAAATTCAACCAAGGGTAGGTGGTCGTCCCAATTTCCCTTGAAGTCCGTCACGCAAGTCCTAAGCATGTCCTCTAGCATTTGTATTGTTCGTTCACTTTGTCCGTCCGTCTGAGGATGATAAGCAGTACTCAACCTCAACTGTGTTCCCATCCTCTCTTACAAGCTTTTCCAGAATTTTGATGTGAAACGCGGGTCTCAATCAGAAACAATTGACACCGGCACTCCATGTCATGAAACGATTTCCTTTATGTACAGACTCACTAATTGATTTAAACTGTAGCGGATCATGATAGGTAGAAAATGTGCGGTCTTCGTAAGTCGATCCACGATGACCCAAATGGCATCCAAACTTTTCTGTGTGACTGGAAGTCCTACAACGAAATCCATCATAATATGCTCCCATTTCCACTCTAGTATTTCCAACGGTTGTAGTAAACCACTCAGTCGCTGATGCTCTGCTTTTACACATTGACACGTAAGACATCTACTAACGTACTCCGTAGTTTCCCGTTTCAGATTTGGCCACTAAAAATGTTGTTTCAAGTCCCGGTACATCTTCGTGCCTCCTGGATGAATGGAATACATCGTATTATGAGCCTCGTACAAAATCTCTTCTCTTAACTCGGCCATTGTCGGTACCCATACTCTCCCTTCAAATCTTAAGATACCGTCTTTATCTATTCAAAATTTTTCTTCCTCTTTTTCCATGATCCTTCTTCTAATTTTCTCACATTCTCCATCTCTTTCCTGTGCTTCTTTTACTCTATCCAACAATGTCAGACAAGTTTCTATTACAAATAACTTTTCTACAGACCTCTCGGGTCCCCTCACTTCTATTTCCAATTTCTCCATATCTCTTATTAACTCTTCCGGAGTTGTCAGTCGAAACAATTTCTCCCTTCCTTTCCTGCTCAGAGTGTTAGCAACTACGTTTTCCTTCCCCGGGTGATACAAAATTTCGCAGTCATAATCCTTGATTAATTCTAACCACCTCTTCTGACGCATATTCAACTCCTTCTGTGTGAAGATATATTTCAGACTTTTGTGGTCCGTGTATATCTCACATTTCTATCCATACAAATAGTGTCTCCATATCTTTAACGCAAAAACTATGGCCGCTAACTCTAGGTCATGAGTAGGGTATCGTTTTTCGTAATTCTTCAATTATCGTGATGCATACGCAATGACCTTGTCGTGTTGCATAAGTACACAACCAAGTCCTCTATGCGACGCATCACTATACACCACAAATCCTCCTGTATCATCTGGTAATGATAATATAGGCGCCTCGCTTAATCTCTTCTTCAACTCTTGAAAACTCTCTTCGCATTTGTCGGTCCATACAAATTTCAACGTCTTCCTTCTCAAATTAGTCAACGGGGTTGCTATCTTAGAGAAATCTTGGATGAATCTTCGATAGTACCCAGCTAACCCTAAAAAACTCCTCACCTCCGTCGGTGTTCTTGGTTGTTCCCAATTACTCACTGCTTTGACCTTTTCGGGGTCTACTGAGATTCAATTCTCATCCACCATGTGGCCTAAGAATTGAACCTTCTTCGTCCAAAATTCGCACTTAGAAAACTTCGCATACATCTTCTCCTTTCGTAGTGCCTCCAAAACAATCTTCAGGTGTTCGGCGTGTTCTTCCTCCGTCTTCGAATATATTAAAATATCGTCGATGAAAACTACTACGAATTTATCCAAATATGGCTTGAAAATTGGATTCATCAGGTCCATAAATGTTGCCGGAGCATTAGTTAAACCGAATGACATTACCAAAAACTCGTAATGTCCATAACGGGTTCTAAACGCAGTCTTTGGTATGTCCTCATCCCGCACTTTTAGATGATGATATCTTGTCCGTAGGTCGATCTTCGAGAAACACTTCTCTCCCTTCTGTTGATCAAATAAGTCATCTATCCTCGGTAGCGGATATCTATTCTTGATCGTTACTCTATTCAATTCACTATAATCGATACAAAGCCTCATCGATCTGTCCTTTTTCTTAACGAATAACACTGGTGCTCCCCAAGGAGACACACTCAGTCGAATGTAACCTTTATCCAATAACTCTTGAATTTTTATCATCAATTCCTTAATTTCTACCAACGCCATACAATATGGAGCTTTTGAAATCGGTGCCATTCCCGGTGCTAAATCTATCACGAATTCGATTTCTCTGTCTGGCAGGAGGCCAGGCAGATCATCTGGAAACACATCCTGAAATTCACGCACTACGGGTAAATCATTAATCTCTACTCCTTTTTTCCGAGTATCCACAATGTAAGATAACCTACACATCTTTTCTTTAACAATTTCTTGGTCTGCATCATCGTAACGCAACACGATTGCTTAAGCGATGGGCTACCATAAAACACTACCTGAGACTTACCCGGAGTCTGAAGGTTCACACATTTGTTCTGACAGTTAATTATTGCTGCATGGTTATATAACCAATCCATCCCCAATATTACATCAAATTCTCCTAGTCTAATAGGAATCAAGTCTACGCTCAATTCATGTCCTCTAATGTTCGCGCGATAATTTTGATAAATGTATTCTACAGGGATTATTTCCTTATTCGCAACTTCTATGATCAAAGGATCTTCTAAACGTTCTCGTGGTGTACTAAGTTTACTAGCAAATTCTTCAGATATAAACGAACAGGTGGCACCTGAATCAAATAATACATAAGCATTTATATTATTGATTGGGATTATACCTGACACCATGTCCTTTGCAGCTACGACGTCTTGGACGGTCATGTTAAAGGTTCGAGCGGTCGATCGGTTGGGTTGCGTTGGTCCACCAATCATCAACTTACTTCCTCCTCCTTGGCTTTCGCCAGCTCCACCGCTTCCTTTCTTCGGGCAATCTTTTATCTGGTGCTTTGTTGATCCACAAGCAAAACATCCTCTGATTTTCTTCGGCTTCGGGCAGTTTGGCGAGATGTGCCCCTCTTAGCCGCAATTATAGCAAGTGTTTTTCCTCTTCCAGCATTCTCCATTATGGCTTCTTCCACATTTGTTGCAAGCTTTGGTCCTCTTCTTGAAGTTTCCTTGGTGATTCCCACCTTGATTGTTGCTTCTGTTGTTGTTGTTGTTGTTTTCCCATTTCCTTTTTCTGGAGTTACTTCCTCTGCTGCTGCTCCCTCCATGATGCTCACTACCAGCCTTCTTGTTCTTCTTCTCCTTATGAAACAGACTTAAGGCCTCACTGACACCTTCCGCAATGATTGCCTTCTCCAACAATGTCGTAAAGGAATCAATCTGGAAGACCGATACCTTATTGTAGAACCACGGTTTTAACCTTTGTTCAAAATGCCTCACCTTCCTCTCCTCATCCATAACTTGGTGTTCTGTAAACCGCGCGTACTGCACCACCGTCATATCACCTTGTTTCAATTCTAGGAATTTTACTTCCATCCTACTCTTCATACTCTTCAGAAAATAGTTTTCAAAAAACAATGTAGTAAACCTCTTCCACGCTATCGTACCTTCCCCCGCCCTCTACTGATTGGTTTCCCACCAATAGTTCGCTTCGCCCCTCATCATGTATGTGGAAAATACTGTCTTCTAGTCTTCACCCACTCGAGCTATAGTGAAGGCCTTCTCGATCTCCTTGATCCAGGTTTGCGCAACTATCGGGTCAGTGGTTCCCATGAACTCTGGGGGTCCTACACTCTTAAAATCTTTGAAGGTTTTTACTGGGACAGCTTGGGGAATGGGTGGTACGGGTTCGTTTCTTCCCCTCGGAGCTTCTCCCAATAAATCTACCAGTCTCTGTATTGGATCTACTGGACCTCTTTCATCATTAACTGACTCTTTTGGGACTATTATTCTACGTCTGGGCGGCATTTTCTGCATCACAAAATTTTCATTTTATTATCTAGTTATAATACTTAGACATTTCTCAATAGAAAAGGACTATAAGTTTATAACACATTTTTGAAATAGGACCATTTATATTCATATGCCGAAGGGTTACATTACATATTCTTTTCTAGCATACTGCTATAAATGATATCACATCTCCCCTAATAGCACAAAAGACGGGGACATACTAATTTACTACCCCTCTAACACTTTTCAAAAATTTGGGGGTTTACCACTATCTCACATCTTACACAAAAGACTGAGATTACAACAACATTTTTAATAACACATAAATAAAACTACTACACTACTGGTCTTCATTCTCTAAACTCAATCTAACATCCCACGCTCAACGGCGCTCCGATATTCCTTCTGTGTGATGTGCACCACCATGTCTCGGCTTATGGTTTGTCGAGTCTGTCCTTTTTCAGCTGGGTAGTGATGTACCCCATCTATCAATCTCTCCATGGCCATGCGAAGAGCATAGCCCATCTTGTTCATCTTCCTCCTCTTGCACCGCACCTCATCCTCTAGGTCATCTGCCCTATCATTAGCTTCTTCCCACTTCTCCTCGAAGTGAATCCTCTCCATCACCTCCATTTCTAAATGATTTCGAAGAGCCTCCTTCTCCGCCCTCTCACTCAACACCTTCTACTCTAATTCCTCTAGCTTTCTTGCCACCTCAACATTTTTTGCCACCGCTCGGTGAAACAAAGCTCACATCTAGATCCCTACTTCCTTACGGTGAGCAATCTCCACCTCTATCTCCTGCATCACTAATTTCCTCTGATGGTCCTCGTCCCTCAACTTCTGGAACGCAAACTCCCTTTCCCTAGCCTCTGCCTCAAGCTCCTCTACCCTACATCCCAACTCTAATATCTGTTCCTCATACTCTTCTAGCATCTGATCCTCAAAAGTAGCCTCGTCGGAGTCTTCCACAGGCTTGGGCTCCTCCTCTAAAGGTTCCTCCTCCGGATCAGACTCCACTTCTTCCTCATCGTCATCATCAAAAGGGGTTACTACTAAAATAGGCTCCGCTATCAAGGGTGTCTCAAATACTATGTGGATATCACGCGGCTTCTCCTCTACTACTCGACTAGGTCCTCCCATGTCAGTCATCCTACAATCACCAACATAAGATAACACAAACAACAACTCCATTAGAATAAACATAAGTTCATTGTATAGAATGAAGTTATATTTCCTAACACGATAAGTCTCTCAAGGAAAACTCTACATAAGTTGTATCTCCTTCCTAACTTCTAAGTTCTCCCGAGTTATAATCTAAGGACACTCGTTCCTAAGGTTTATAACTATGGCTTTGATACCAACTTGTGACGTCCCCAAATTCAGACCTCCACTTGGTCACTCGAATTCGGTTCATCACGATCTCATGGTAAAACCATAATAACTACAATAACGCATACACAACGGAAAATCTACTTTAGAATACTATACAATGATTAATTATAATTATTCCCCCAAGTCCCGCAACCTACAGTGCTTAATAGATTACATAATAATATCTAATAAAGACTTATTACATGATCATACTTAATCTTAAACATAGTCCACAAATAATCCTAACATAACATAATAACTTTAAACATAAAAAGGACAACCTAGTCGATAGCCTTGCCCTTGTCTGCTCCAGAGACACCTCCCTGTTCTTGCTTAACTGAAAGGTTTTAAATAAGCAAGGATGACCACAAATTGCCCAGCAAGTAATATACAACAAGGGTGTAGGATATAATATCACAAGGTTTGAAATATCGAAGGGTTATTTCTAGGATAGTTCAAAGTGTCAGAATAACATCATGAACAAAGTATATGACAATTCAATATAAATTAACATATATATATATATGAATTCAACGGCTAACAATGTATCCAACTGGATAAGCAATTTATACTGAGCACTCACTAAGGACTATGGAACTTCCACTAGAGTTACCAATATTAAACTGATAACCAAAAAATCAAGTACTATAGATGATCAGTCTACAATACTTTACGTTATGCATAACACCACAATAATATTTATTCATGTGTTGGGGTTTCCAACAACATACACTCCCCTTACCAAAAGGGTTGTCCAACTCAGTTTTCAGGATTTCCGTATCAATTGGTTTGGATAGTTTTTATAAACATGCATATAGTCTAGCCGAATCAAATGGCATCGACTCTTTCACAATATTCAAGGACAATACCAGTTTCAACATGAATAATAACTTTCACAAGGGCTTAACATACTAGCTCATTTGAACGAGAAAGTAATGTAACTTGTATTCAAAGGGATAAGCTTATGGTATTTGTCGAATAAAATAATGCAATGATATTGCACAACAATAAGAGTAAGGTTCGGGTACTTGCACAATAAAAGTAAGGTTCAAGGAAACTTGCTCAATAATAATGAGAGTAAGTTTAGGGAACTTGCCTTAAGCATAGTTTATCCACGTTAATAAATCAACACTTTTGAATCCTATTTATAACGTATTATATGTTCAAGATGTTAATTAGCTAACACGGTCTTTAATCAAGCTTGACACGATTCAAGTATACACACATATGGTACAAAATCAGTTTATAAGTCATCATGAGTCAACTAATTAGTTACTTCACAAGCAAATCAAGAATGTTCAAGGTTAAGACCTCCTCTACTCATGGACTTTCCAATTCAATGCAACACCAACTTATCAACTAAGCATCATACGTATATATGTATCAATAGGTTTTAGATCACATTTAGCATCATAGGTATCATATAAGTTACTGTCCAAAAGATCAGAATTCATTTTTTGGGATTCCAGACTGGCACGGTTGCGCCATGGCTTAGCCTAGACCCAAGCATTTACGCTCTCCCGATCGACCGCGCTAAGACTCAAACTTTGCCTTGTGGGTTCTATTCGGTCTCGAACTCACAATCATACATAATGTATTTTGACATGTTAAGGTTCCTTTCATGCTTCTTAGATCAATCTAGGTCCCTTCTTGCATAACATGGTTCTAAGTTTGATCATTTCAATAATTTAAAGTCACTCAAGGTCATGAAACCACAAAGTCTAGCATGCTTGCTTTCTAAACATTCAAGATAGTTATAAAACTCATATTTAGGCATGCTTGTGTGTATTCATAACACATACATGAAACTAACACCGCTTTAGTTGAAAATATGCTTTGCTCGTGCAACATTTGAAATATAACATACAAGCATAGTATATCCATGGTTACACTACATGAGTTAGTCTAAGAGAGTCATTAAATATGATCACAAATGTCATATTATAGTCCTCAAGGTAACATGACAATATTCCTATTCAAAGGTCATATTTTTATTTGTAAAGTATACTAATTCACTCAACATGTTCATGCTTTATTGTCGATCATATAAGCACAAGCTAAAGGTTTATTCATGCATGTCTAAGTCACACTAACATGCTTTGCAAAGTCAGAATATATAACATGTAGAAATCATGTAAGTTAGCACACTAGGCTAAGTCTTTTCTTAAAAATATTCCTAACATAAGGCTTAACAAGTTTGATCATGCTCAACGGACTATGTACACTAAAACATGCTCATCTATGTGCAAAATCAGCCATGTATAGCTCAATAGGTTCATAATTTGTAGAACATGATCTTTAACATAGTTAGTTTTCAAAACTTAAGGTTCAAATCTCTATTTAAACCATATGCCTTTGTTAATCATGCAAACCTATTTAAAACATACTCCACTTAGCATAATATACATGCATATACACATTACACATGCTTACATGCTATAATAAGTCTTAGTACTATATCAGATTGCAAAACAAAACTAAAAATCGAACTCAAAGAATTAAGTGACATGCCAGACTCAATACAATACAAATGTCACAAGCATTGCTGTGGTTCCTGTTCAAAGCCAATATGAGCCTACTTCTTGCAGAATCGTCCATTAAAACTCATAATTTACCCACGAAATCATTTCTAAACACTCATATATCAATTGCAACATGCTTATATGATCATATAACAACTTTATAACCAATACGCAACTTCATTAACATATAATTCCATAAAATCAAGAATTTGAATTTCCATACTCAAGATTCCATTTTTACAGAAACTGAAATTGGAAAGCTAGTAATGGAATTATACCTTTGCAATGTGAAAAGAACTTGCTCCAAATGAACTTCTAAGCTCTAAGAATGCTTGTAAGCTCTCACTCTCACACTTGACAATTCTCATACAATTTCAAGCAACACTAATTGATAAACATGGCTGCCATTTATAGAAGAAGTTTGGACTAGATAATGATTTAGCACTGAGGTTGAATTCATGGTGCAATGAAATGAAACAATGGTTCAAGAAGGGTGGCTCAACCACTCAATACCAACCACTCAATACCAACCACCTAGCTAGCCATGATCATCTAGGATTTAGTCTTGTGGAGAATACGTATTATAGCTTTGAGTTACTGTGCATTGTACTTGGTGACTTTCATTTTGGGACAAAAGGAAAGAACTCAGGAATCTAGTTATCTAGGCTTAGTTTGGTCTATTTAATTCCCACAATGAAATCTTAATGTACAATTGTTACCATATTAGGAATTTTAGGGATAAATTATACACTCACATCATATAGTCCATGTACATTAAATATACGCAATAAAATAATGCAGTCGGATATTATTGTTTGGGTAGTTCCATAATTATTTCTACCACTCATATAACCATATTTTAAATGTCTACCCACATTCATATTGTCACATACACATTTCATGATATATTTGTATCATATAGTTTCAATATGTTTAATTACCTTGCTTCTTACAATATAGTTTCATACAACTTAATATATAGTCACATAAGTGCCATAATACACTATATAGTATAGTTGTATTATTACTCATATACACATAACTGACAATATAATATTATTATATTACCAACTTACTCATTTATGTAAAATAAATAATCATGCACTTCCTTAATTAATTAACACCAATATTAATTAATCATTGATCAATATATTTATGGACTTCCATAGATATTACTGTTAATATTTTCCATCACCATGCCACACAAGGCTTTAATGAGTTCATCACAAAACTCCACATATCCTCAATTATTCAGTTATTTAATATAATTGAGTTATCTCATTTCATAACACGAAATCGTTCCTATTCAAATAAATATTTATTTCCGTTAATATATTTATTTATTAATACGTGGAAATTCTCGGGTATTACAAGGACTGTCTGAAAAGGAGAACGGAGGCAGAAAGCGTGAACATGGGGAAAAGCGGTGGAACTTTGGCGATTACAGGACCAACATCATCTAGCAAGCCGACAAAATCTACTGCAAGGGTCTTCAACATGATAGTCCAAGATTCGGTAGCAGTTGGCAATGGAACTCCAGGTATTTTTCGTATAACTTTTATTTTCTTATATATGATTTTCCTATATATAATAAATTATTTTATAAAGAAATTTTGAAGGAGGAATTTGAGTTCTTTTAAGAAATCAAATTTCCGTTTAATCAGAAAGACAAGCTTTATGTGAATAGTTAAAGATCAGTTCGATCAAATTTGATCGAGATCTACTTGTAATGATTGTGTATGCTATGTACCCTAGTATGTATGGGTTTTAAAACGGTGATTCCGGGGGCAGAATCTTTATAAGGGAGGGTGAATGTAATAACCCGATATTTTCTATATAAATAAATCATATATTTTGCGTATAATTTTTTTTTATATTTATTAAAATAAATATGGGGAAATATGTGTCAAGATAATGTATATATATATATGTGATAAATAAATATATATTTATTACATGAATAATTACAAATAATTTTATTTTAGAATTATTGATCATTATAAATTATATTTTTATAATAATTAATTTTATTGTAGAAATATTTTATTATTTATTTTTTTAAAGAAAATATGATATTATATTATTTAAATAATATATGGAATTATTATTAGAATTATTTTAATTTATTTATATGAATTTTAGCTCAAATGAATGAGTTAAGTATTTTAACTTCATTAATAATGATGTTTATGAAAGATAAATCAGATATGGAATCCAAACCCTAATTCTGGTTTTAGAACAAGGAATGATAATAATAATATAATATTAATTATATTTTGATTAATGTGATTAAAAACCCTAATTACAAATTGTTAACCCTAATTATTAAATTATTAATCCTAATTAGTAAATTGTTAACCCTAATTATCAAATTGGTGCTCTAATTGATAAATTAGTGATCTTAATTATAATTAGTAAATAATAAAACCTAATGTTCTTGTATAATATAATTACTAAACCTAATCTAATTAGGGATTTCTAAATTACAATTTTTGAAACTAAAATTTTACATTTTTCAAACCCTAATTGTTAAATCCTATAAATGATATATGTTAAACCTTAGGGTTTAACCCTTAGAGTTTAACCCTTAGGGTTAAACACTAAGGATCAAACCCTAAGGGTTTATCAAGATTACAATTTGGCCATTAAAATGGTAAGGTTATTGACCAAAATGCCCCTCTTGTATTATTTAAGCTTACTTGAAGATCTAGACAAATTGGAGTGGTTGGCTAACTCCTACCAACCCCATGTGACTTGAAATAACAAATATCAATCAAATGCTAGCCATTCAATGCATCTAACTTAGTATATATATATATATATATATATATATATATATATATATAAGATTGAGAGAGAAAATGTGACACTTGTTAGCTCATTTTGCATAAAACACTCAAACATTTTCTCTCAACCTAAACCCACGAAAATTTTAAGTCTATCAATCCCCAAAACCAAATTTCAATTTAAATCCAAAGATCAAATCGTAAGCTTAGATCCAAGGATTTGTTCATAAAGGTATAAAACCCTATTCTAAAATCTGACCATTGATCCATTGTTAAAAGTTATGTTTTAGTGTTAAAACATATGGTTTATAGTTTATTATGATGATCTGGGTTGGTATTATATAGATCTATATCATCCAAGTGTTCAAAATCAAGTTTTAAGAAAATCTGGGAAAAAAAATTTGTGTTATCTGACAACGAATGTCAGACTCTGTAGATCTTTCTCTATTTATGTTTTTGTTTGTTTTAAACTTTAATCTTGTAGTATGTTATGAGGACTTTATTCTGGAATTTGAAGCAAGTCTAGATCATGCACGGATTGCATGTTATTCATGGTCAAAGGTCGTTAACCGACCATGACTGGACAAAATCTGGGTAACCCAGATGTTGCCCAGAACGGTCTGACAAGGACTTTGTGGCCTCTGATCATACTGTTTGTTGTTGATTTGTTATTTTGGATGGATCTAAGTGGTAGTAAGTTGGTTAGACTACATTATTGTTCCTTTATATCACTTAAAAATCAAACTGGATGATTACAGTGAACGGTCAGACTAGGCCAGACGAGCATGGAAGTTGTTTTCTAGGTAACCCAGAAAACGCTTGAGCATGTCGTCTGACATGGTTTGACCGGCATAGATCTGCTTTATCTGTTGTTATTATTGTGATATAATGTGATAGATCTACTCTATTACATTTTGGCTACACAATGCAACTTTTAAATCACAAAAACATTACAAGATTAGCAAGTTGTGGAAGCCCAAAACTAGTTAATGAATCGTTCTTCATTTCGGGTAACCTGAAAGTAAAGAACGACTCGATAAACTTGTTCTAGGCCCCAGATCTCGCTTGTGTTGTGCTTGTTGGTCATGATTGTTGTTTTATCATGTAGTATTACATTAGTTCTACAAATAGTGATCAATAGATAGCCCAGAAACATTATGATCTGATCATTGTTCTTGGTCAAACTAGCTAACCCGAAGCTGGCTATGAATGTTCTTGAAGGCTCAAGAACACAATAGACTACACTTTATGTCGCTAAAGGCTTATATCGACAATTTTATTAATTTTAATTAATTAAATTTTCAAAAATTATTTAAAAATAGAAATAAATTATTAAAAATTCCAAAAATTATTTTAAAAATTATTTTAAGTTATAAAAATTAACTTTTAATAATTTAGCATATTTTTCATAAATATTAGTATTTATTGAAATATTATTGATATTTAATTTATTTAATAAATGCATTAAATAAATTAATTAAAATGATTTTATTATATTAAAATCATTTTAAATAATAATAAGGTATTTAAAAATATTTTAAGTTATAAAATATAACTTTTAATATTTAAAGGATAATTTCATTAATAATTTAATATTAATGATATTAGACTTATTTATTAATTATATTAAATAAATAATTTTAAAATAATTTATTGATTTAAAAATCATTTAAAAGGGATATAAATGAATTAAAAATATTTTAAGTTATAAATAATGACTTTTAATATTTGATAAATAATACATTAATATTTTAATATTAATGGTAATTATTTAAAAATAATTCTAATTGTTTTAAAAATCATTTAAAGGTAATATAAATGTTTGAAAATATTATAAGTTATTTTAAATAACTTAATATTTTGGCAATGGTTTTGTTAATACTTTAATATTAATTAAATATTAATGGAATTATTTAATATTTGAATCATTTAATAATGATTAGGTGTTTCAAAAGTATGATAAATTATAATAATTATTTAAAATTATTATAAGGTCATGAAAATTAATATGACTGATATATAAGTCATCTAAATGGATCTTGAGCTATCAGATAGAGTCTTAGACTCGATAAATACCGATAAAGTTGTTTGCAGATAATCGAGCATGTTCGTAAATTGATCTGGACTTAAATAGGTTGACTTGATAAATGTTTATTTGTGATTCAATGGTTGTTAAACATATGTGACAATGTGATTAGGCTATGTGTTATAGTATGTTATTCTAATCGAACGAATGATCTATTTAATGATAGGGCTTGATATAAAAGATAAATCTAAGTTGTGTAAACAGCAGACAAGGCAAGATTTCAACCATATTTGAACCATTCTTTTTCATTATTCAAATATTTCAACCTTTGTATATACTTATGCAATGATTATGTATAAGTAAGTTATTAAATTATAATTTGTTGTACAAGTTCCTTAATTCTGTTATTTTAGATCAAGATATATATTCTGTTCGTTAATTTCTAAACATGGTTATACAAGTGTCCTCACTTGGATAATCATTATCGGTGTCCAGTATGTATACGTTGAATTAAAAGCCGTCTAAGCTATTTGATCCGGCTAGACACAAACTTTAAAGTGTTGTTGAATAAGATAGAACTTTATTATTATCCAACTGAATTGTTTTGGCTTGGATTTTAGACTGGTATGAACATCCCAAATATGGGAAACTTTTTATGCGCCTAAGACGGATATGTTGGACAAAAATATCATCCTTGAATGTAGTATTGATCAATACAGGGCATAACGGGCTAATCACCCCCGTGCCCGTAAGTTATGACGGTTTACAGATGAAGTTCTGTTTAACCTTTTCGAAAATAGAAAATAATGTTTATATTCTGTCAACTGATCCTCATTTATAGTCAGTATGTAGTTTCAAAATTTTGAAATCGAAATGATATGTTGTTTATTATTGGTTCAACTTACTTCACAACTGTTGATTCGTTATAGAAGTATCCTTCAAAGAAAATATTTAATTCATTCAGCTAACTGTTATTGTTGCTATTACCTGGTGGGCACTCAAATACTCATCCTTGCTTAATTTAAATATTTTTAGCTAAGTATGAACAACCTGAAGGCTCTGCCAAGAACAAAGGGAAAGGGAAGATCGCTGAATGAATGATAATGCTATCTTTTGTAATAACTAGACATTATTAGTATGAGAATGATATATAATAACTATCATGTAATGTAACGAATGTTTAAAGGTTTCGTACATGGGATTGAAAACTCTGATAATAGGTAAATTATATTTGATAATATATATTATTGTTATTATTATTAGTAATATTCTGCTCATAGAAATGGTATCGTGAATCACCGAGTTCGGGTTTCAAGTACTCGGATTTGGGGGCTTTACAGTTGAGCTCACCCTTTTACTTTCATTGTCCTCTTCAGGAAATGAGAACATAGTCGGGACTAGTCGGGGAACGGAGTGATGGTCCGAGATGGTGCATTAGTAGTCCTCACTATTCTATAAAATAGTGTGATAGTAATTGTAATGAGGACTCCATTGAGTGTGGATATTGTTTAGAAGACAATATTCATTTTAAAATTCTCAGCTTAGGTTTTGTCGTATGTTACACGACAGTTGTATAATTAAGTTGTATTTGAATTTTGTACTATGTATTTGGCGACCCAAGATGGGTGATGCATACCTATTTTGGGGGCGTCACAGTAACTACTGTAGCAATTATTGAATACTGAGTGACTTCTTACGTAAGAATCAATAATCAGATATATTGTACAAG
This sequence comes from Panax ginseng, assembly GCA_020205605.1. NCBI lineage: Eukaryota > Viridiplantae > Streptophyta > Magnoliopsida > Apiales > Araliaceae > Panax > Panax ginseng. The sequence continues at coordinate 84,133,282 of CM035144.1, forward strand.
ATCGTGTGCACTGTAAGCAACAACGCCAGACATCGTATTTTTTATCACCGTATATTTCAACGCTTAACGATAAAAGTTTTGTCATTATTTTTTATAAAAAGGTTATTTATCTCGCTTTCTATATCTGACAGTTATTTCGTTATGTGGTCCACCAATGATTGCACCGTCGTACGAATATTTCCCGACAAAAAGAATATTCCTCGACCAAACGAATATTTTATGATAACTTGCTTACTTTACAAAATTTGCACATATTCCCCCATAACTATAGCATTATATCAAATCAAAACCTTATTGTTCAAAATAATATTTAGAGGAAATTAAATCTTTATTCATAGAAAGTTGGGGTCGTACATTAATTATTATTATTATTATTACAATTATTATTATTATTATTATTATTATTAATTATTATTATTATATTTATTACTATTATTATAATTAGTATAATAGTACTAATAATAATAACTATTACTATTACTATTACTATTACTATTACTATTACTATTACTATTACTATTACTATTACTATTACTATTATTTTTATTATTATTATTATTATTAGTATTATTATTATTATTATTATAAATATTATTATTATTATTATTATTATTATTATTGTTATTGTTATTATTATTATTATTGTTATTTGATTTGGGCGAGAATTTTTAGTGTGAGATAAAATGTGAGCATTTAGATTAAATTGAAAGAATTGAGATAAAATTCGAACCGTTTTTGTACTTTGTCAAATGAAAGATTCAAAATGGGCTCTGATTTATTATATAGATATGTTTACTCTTTTGTGAATCAGGATAACTACATGTTTTTGATATTGAGGGATAATCAAAGGGTTGAATATATGAAAATGTTGGAAGAGGAATGACAACCGACTTGGGAACAAATGACACTCTTATAATCTCCATAGCACTAGTTCAAAAACAACAAACCTAAATTGAAATGAATCTCAATTGTTGAAAGAAAAAAAATTTAGACACGAAAAATTCATAAAAGTTTTACAACAGTAAAACTTTTCGCACCGCGTGGAAGGAACATATAAAAAAGTAAACGTGTACCTCGTACGAGTTGTAAGCACAGATATATAAATAAGACGTATATAAAAAATGATTTATTCGTATGTTTATGGGTTAACCTTTTAGAAAAATTTAAGTGCCTGCATTATCCATAATGATCCCTTTTTTTTGTTAAATTTGTTTGTATATTAAAAAGCAAAAACTTTAGATATTACAATGAAGATCAAATCATAGTTCTCTTCTCCCGAGAAGACTAAAGCTCCTAGATAATTCTAGGAAAAAAAATTACCTAACCTAAATAAATTTTCCTCGAGGCTATGTAATTAGAACATTAAAATTAAGCAAATGGCCCAAATAGGATCAGCAACATTTAGCCCACCAACGTGACCCAAAGTTACCCTGAAAGTTAGCAATTCTGCTAGTTTGAAAATTAAATTTGCGGGTCCTATGCTCATCCCATGAAATTAAATAGTCCACAAGGCCGAAACAACTCTAGAGTAGCAAAGCCAACTCAGAACCTTTTTACCCGTGGGCCCAATTCAAGTTGTTCACCATAAACAAAATAAAACTGGTTATACCCAAGTGCAACACAGCTGAAAATCAAACGTGCACCTTATGATGCCCTCAAAATAGGTCCACATAATTCATTCTGAATGGCCAGATACACACTACAAAATTCAAATACAACTTCTGTGATGCCCTCAAATTTGGGTCCCTTCAAACCTCGAATTTGACTGTCACGATACTACTATCATCAAACTATTTATATCTTTTATTCATAACTTAATGAATATAACTTTGCTTATTAAAATTTAAAATATAAATTCTTTTCATTTTCAGGATTTGTATAATGGCCCCAAACTTTTAAAAGTTTCAAATCTTTGTCATTTACCATTCCTGTCTTACATCATATTCGATGTTATAAAAATATGCGAAATAATTTAAACTTTTTCAATCTCCTTAAAAAAATCTTTTATTGATTTCTTAACTTGAATCAATTACATATCCTTGAATCAAATTTATGATTCATTCTATTCGAATTACTATATAAATTTTTACATCTCGATTCGAATTCCTCTATACATCACGTAGTACAATTTTACAACCCAACATATATTACACATTGTAAACTACTATCATGTACATCTCCTAGAACCTAAACACGATTCAAAAGCATATATTAAATAAACAATTCAATCTCCTTCGATATTATTGAACTCTATCAATCAAGTAGCACATAATCTTTATCGTGGGTCATTAACCTGCAAAAATGGTTGTTTGTAAGGGTGAGCTCGACAGCCCAGCAATTCTACCAGTTTTCATGCAGCACATAGCATATAATAGCATACTCATCTCATGCATTCATAATCCATTAATATTTACTACACATGTTATTTATCATATAACATGCATATAGGTTTACTTCACAAGCATATCATCAAAGATCAACTTTTAAATTTCATACATTTCTCATATGCATTTCATATATATACATTAACATTCTCATAGTATAATATAGCTCAACTAACAATTATAGAATTCATATATCAAATAGGAACTGAAAGACTTGTCTGATTCGTAGTTTATCAACTATGACTTAACTGTTTAAAGCTTATGTGCACTGCGTGTATTCCTACACAATTATATAATCATGAATTTATACTCATTAGTCTTATACACTCATAAATTCTCAATGAAATAATAATTTACATTGTTTCATTTCACTTCTTCAATATACTCTTAGGGTAGCTATGTTGCTAGTCCATTCCACTCTCATGATTGTTTTTTCAAAATGATCTTTTCATCTTTTATCATCTTTAAGGAACATATATAGACATGATCTAAGTTCAGACAGTAAACACACTATTTTTTATCACTATAAAGACTGGCATCGTCCATACTGAGATAAGCTTGGGAGTATGTACCAAGACTACTCCTTACCGTAACCGTAATCAAATTTTCAAAAGTCTAGTTCTCTTGCTAACACCTTAATATCTTGAACACAGTATCAACACATAAAGATATGGTTAAAACAAATTTGGTTTCCCACACTTGTTAACGTTGATGTTAACTTCTAAAACTTTTAGTTTTCTTTTAAACTAATTTGCTCAACTAGGATTAACATGTCTAATAGTCAATGGACCAAGTTGAACATCTTCTCAGGTCTCTAAAATAAACTTTGAGATAATACTCAATTCAAGCTTAAATCATCCTTTTTAAAACTATTTAATCGAGGCTAAATACGTTTATTCAACAAGGGACTCAATATGTTAACTATTAAGTCACATAACGATTCTAACAATCTTTAATACGCATGCTCATATGTATCAAACTTATTTACACAGTTAGTATAGTCCTCACTTTCAAAACATGTTTAAATAACTTATGTTATGCTTAACTAATTGAGTGCACATATCATTCATGCTTAAAGGCATAAACAACTCTATCATACTTGCTTATAAGGTCAGAACACAAGTAATACAGTGCTCATCAAAATTAGTTTCTAAAACTTTTAAATTTCTCTTTAAAACACATACTAAATCGAACTTGACAACCTTTTATGTTCAATATATTTTGAAATTACATTCCTTACCCATTCGCGCACATAACTAGGCCACATTCACATGTTCCCAAAGTCAGAACTTAAAAGACATAAGGTTAGTCAAGTTTCATTTTCAAAACTTTAAGTTTTCTTTTAAAAATTCATGCTAAACCCAATTAATATGCAAGGTAACTTCGAATCATACCTTATACTCATTTGTACATTTAACTAAGCCATATATGCATGCTCATATGTATACTACTCATTTACACCAAGGTTGACTAGTTTAACACTTGAAATCTCATCATAAAGCGTGTTTGAAAAGTTTAAGTCATGCTTAGCTAGATGGTGATCATATTGTCATGTATAGAAGCATAAAATACACTAGCATATGTAGCGTCCCCCGAATCCGGGCCCCAAATCGCCTCGGATTCGGTACACTAATCTTTCTATTACTGTTTGCGGAAGATATAAACATAAATTGTTTATACATTACATTATACATTATTCCCCAAGGTCGAGTAACCTTAACTTAAACACAAATCATAAGCTATCTATCAGATAAGATATTATTCAACTATACTATTACAAAATAGCCGTACAATTTATCCCAAGCTGTACTTGGCATTAACCTTTTCTCAGATCCTAACGCATTCGCCTTATCTGCAATGTTTATCATGATATAGCAAGGGTGAGCATGAAAGTTGCCCAGCAAGTTTAAATACAACAATATAAAGATATATCATGATTGAAGAGTATGAATAATACGCTGGCTATAATTCATCAATATAATTGAGAACAAGCACGAACAAACTTTTGACTGAACAAGGTTTTAAACATGAACAAACATTTCTGAACCAACTGGTAATGAAGGTGATCAGCCTTTCATACCTGACTTATACATGCAAGATGTACAGAGTACAATTTTCATGGCAATCAGCAATGATTAACCATAACCTTGAATAAAACACTCTTATTAGAGTTAAGTAAGAACAAACTTGCTCGAGCAGTTGATTACCGTAACGCAATTTATATCACTTTACAGAAGACCTAATATTAATAATATAGATCTCCAATATTAGAATAATATCATCAATATATAATCTTTGTTATATTTATATACACGAATAACCTAAACACATAACACATAACCCTATCGATCTATCAAGACATAAGACTTAGCATCGAGGTCAAACTATTTTGATCGACTCAAAACCGACACAATTCTATCATCCCGGCGATCTAGTCGGACAATACTCGAGTTTAAGTTCGGTTAAACTCGCTTAATATAACAATTATCACGAGATAATTTTCTTATCGATCAAAACATTTTTCCTAAGCTCGTAATAATTTTTGGATAATTATTACCATTTATCATGATTTTCCAATCATTAAAACCGTATTTAAATGAATTAAATACCACATAATTCCTTAATCATTAATATCCATTTAATATAAAATATTAATGAAAATCCTTGCATAATATTATAATGTAATTATAATATTTCAAAATATTTTAGTGCCTTAAAATCATAATTATTTGATTTTTAAACACTTAAATCCATTATCCGATAATTAATATTAAAATATTAATATTTTCATGCCAAAATATCAAAAGTTATATTTTATAACTTAAAATAATTTTCTAATACTTAAAATCATTTTTATATGATTTTAAAAACATTAATTCTATTTTTCCTTAATTAAATTTTAGTGCGTAGCTTAAGAAATTAGCTACCTCGTGCTTAACTCCAAAGTAATGCCCATCTCTTGGCATAACCTTATATATGTTAACGTGATACTCCATTTTAAATTTAAAGTGGCAATCGGAGTTGTAGAACTCCGTTTATAGCGATTTCCGTCGGAAAATCATAAAAATTGTAATGGTCATAACTTGGTGGTTTTAACTCGGAATTAGCTCATTTTTGGACACGAGCTACATATTATCATATATTTTCATTTCCCAAAAGCCTGGAATTTTTCTCATTAACTAAATGTCCAAAATAGCCCTCGGAAAATTTTGGCCAGAAACTTTTGCACTTTGGCAGTTTGGAGTCCTTCACCAAAACTTAAATAAAACGAAATCTGTAACTCCGATTAATGATCCGTCAATTTTGTTGGATTCGTATCTTTCCGAACTATAGTTTTCATATATCACAATCCATATTTGGGTATGTTTATCTCCCGGAATTTAGCCCGGAAGTGGCTGGTAAAAACTGTCCTTCTAACAGTTTTTCTTAACTTTGTGTAGTTTGGTAGAAATCCCATAACTTGCTCCTCCGATGTCGGATTTAGTCCGTTTCGGAGTCTATGGAAAGCTTATTGAGTGTACTATAACATATCACAAGTCCAGAATTTTTAGAGCACCTTAACAAATCCGAAATTTTCTGTTTAGAGCAGCAGTTCATTAATTCATTTAAAACAAAAAAACTGTTTTGGTTCATCTTCTTTGTTCAAGCTTATCAACCCTAAAAATGGCAAGATCTAACCATAAAATAGCATATATCATGTAGATCTTCCCTCATATGGATCATAAGTTCAACACTTGGTCTAAAACAACCATCAAAAAAAATTTAACTAAACAAAAAGGTTTATACCTTTTATTACTTGCTCTCCTTCTTCTTCTTCTTTATGAGATGGATCTTGAATGGCATGGAAGATCAAAATCTTCTCTCCTATTTCTTCTTGGGAGCTGCCAACATACTACTCTCCTCTCTCACTCTAAATTTCATTTGGTTAGACAATAAAAGAGATGAAAGAGAAACAAAATAAGGTGTATTAGATATATCTATATTACACTCTCTCCATCCTTCTCCTTTTCTCTCCCAAGTCATCCAACCATGTGGTTCATTACTAGATCCACCAATTCTCTCTTTCTCCCTAAAACAAATGCCAAATGGTTGCCTTGCAAGTTAACTTAATGTGTTGGTTAATTAAAGGAGTGACACATGTAAGAGTTGTTCACTAACTAAAGTGAATACACCACATTCATCTCCCCTCATTTTCCCTTCTCATGGCGGCCACTTGGGCCATTTATTTGCCCAAAAAGTAATCTCCTTTAATGCTTTCTTTTAATGCTTATTTGATTTACTAAATGTCCAAAAAGTCCTCTCCCACTTGGGACAAAAGTTGGGCCATTCCTTTTATTTCTAGACTTTCCATTTGTTGCAAACCCTTAGGGTTTAGGGTTTATTAGGGTTTAGGGTTTAGGTTTTAACCCTTAACTTTGCAATTTAATTTCTAACATTTCGAATTTCGGTTTTCAAAATAGAAAATTAACATTTCAAAATTATAATTAAGATTTTCTAATTATATTAAAATATCTTAATCACACTTTAAATCTTACTAATTAGGATTAGCATTTCCTAATTACCATCGCTAATTAAGCAATTAGGGTCAAAATGGTCATTAGGGTTTATAAACCACTAATTAGGGTTTCTAATAGAAAATAAATTTTCTAAATTAGAAATTAAATATTCGTAATTAGATTAGGGTTTTCTAATTACTTAACTTTAAATATTAGGACCTAATTAACATTAAAATATTCAATTAACACTTTCATTTTCCCCATTTACAAATTAGGGTTTTCAAATCCATCATTAGGGTTCCTGACGGAAAATTTAAGTTCGATAATTTGGAAATTAGGGTTTTGCTAATTAATTAAGCGTTACCCTAATTAATATTATAATAATAGCAATTAGAGCATTATAATTCTCCATTATAATCCCGATTAGGGCTTCAATTTATCAAGAATCTGAAACTAGGGTTTTCAGATCAAGTATTAGGGTTTCAGATTTTGAATTAGGGTTTTGTAATCAATTTGTTAAGATTAACCCTAATTAATCTTATAATTATTTACACTTATGCCATTAAGTTCCCGATTTAGGGTTTCATGTACCGAATTAGGGTTTTGGATTCTAAAGCTGAAACTAGGGTTTTCGAAGCCGATTTCTAGGGTTTCTTATCAAACGCTAGGGTTTTCTAAGCTGAACGTTGTTGTTCTTAATATATTCTTAGGGTTTGTTACTGGATATAATTTATCGGTCAACCTTGACCCTTAACCACATTCTGAACACATACATAACCATAAACACAACACATATTCACATAAATCCTTAATCTGAATAATTCACCTAAATCCTTCACAGAATTTTGAAATCCTCAAAATTCCATCCTAATAACATCAAACGCATACACTTATTTTCTGTCTAGGTCTATTATTTGACCTTAAATCAATCATTTAAGATTTTACTAAATTGTCCAAATTCTCGGGTTGTCACATTCACCCCTCCTTCTAAGAATTTCGTCCCCGAAATTCACCTTACACCTACAATCAAGTATACCAAATAGCTTACACCATTCACACATATCACATGCTACCCAATACACCACTCACCGAGTAAAAGTTTTCAAATTGTCTTTGAGGGGTCGATAGACCATGAACACTTAGTTTTTAACGGTAGTGATCATCTGTAAAACAATACATTACTTGGTATGTTTACAATCACAAAGAAGGTAAACTACCATTAATAGTAGTTTTAGGTGATTAGCCTATCGTACTCTTCGTCATGCATAACGTATTAATTATGTGTTGCGAATATTTACGCTTCTCGATTGGATTTTTTTATCCAAACAACATTGTTCACCTCGGTCTTATTATAGGATTAGTACCAAAACAATTTGGTTCGGGAAATTCTTTCAATGAACACTTAAGAGTTTTTATAACATTAGTCTAAATTTGAATCAAATAAGCGTAGACTCATATCGATAATTCAATTCAATTGAATTATTTAGGTGTAATAAACCCGTTGGCAAATTAAAATTTTTGAAAACATTTTTGAGAATGGCGTCATGATGCCATACATTGTATTTACGATCAGATTTGAGGATTTAAATCATTTGGTGATTTTGTCATACTACATTATACCATAGTGGAATAGTGACTTTATGTCAAATTCACACTAAGTAATCTTGCATTGATGACTCCATCATTTTTATCATCTCACTTTTGAGTTACATGGTACATGAGTGATAATTAAAAACAAATTTTGGATATTTCAAATCATTTGAGTCTAAATTTGAAATAAGTAGCATAGATTGTACTTTAAACCGATTTCAAAAATGGTTACTGAGTCTACATTTTTTTTTAAAAAGGCACATAGTGCGTATTTAGCTTGATGTCAAAATTTGAAGTTTAGCATAGCTAGGAGTTTAGGAAAACCTAAGTCTCCACTAATGATCATTTACTTAATATTCTATATGCTCCTATAATCCTTAACACTCCAATCACACAAAACTATACCCAGTTCATAAAACCACACTTATGAGTTCATAACTCGCCACAATTATATGAGTTTAAGAACTTACCCTAGTCGACCTTTGGCGTCAGATTCATTTGAGGGCTCATAAACATTTCATATAACTATGAGTCAAGAATGTCACATAAGTATGAGTTCTAAGAACTCGTACTTAATCCTATATTCTCTACCTATGACCTATTTATCTCGTATATAACAACTAGCGTGACACAACATTTCAATTATTACCAATGCCACCAACTAAGTAGTTTTTACACCAAATACGATTCCCGCCCATACAAGAAATCATACAACTCGGGTTGCCAACACGAGTCCTCATTGAAATCCCCACCTAATACTTAACCCCTTCTCAATCTGAATTTCATTTAATCCGTATTCACAATCCTTTTACGAATCTGCCATTCATTCACACAATGCAATCATGCTTTAAACTTTTCAATCATCGAGTTGATTCTTTACGGTTGTCATAACCTTAACAGATCACGGGTGATCTCATCGTATATATTACGATTTATTTATATGCCTTGATCGTTTTGTTTTACGATCTCCTATCATCGAACTTTTAGTCTTTTAGACTTTTATCTATTCACCTTACATTCAACCTTATTACCAGAGTTAGGGAACTCTGTATCTTAACAACTTACCTAGATTCATCTTTGAATCTTACCGACCAACTAACTCTATGTGAGTTAGATCTTATCCTAATCACTGCGGTTATTGGTCTCAGGTATTCCTACCTAAGCTTTATAACCAACAGCTTTGATACCAACTGTAGCGTCCCCCGAATCCGGGCCCCAAATCGCCTCGGATTCGGTACACTAATCTTTCTATTACTGTTTGCGGAAGATATAAACATAAATTGTTTATACATTACATTATACATTATTCCCCAAGGTCGAGTAACCTTAACTTAAACACAAATCATAAGCTATCTATCAGATAAGATATTATTCAACTATACTATTACAAAATAGCCGTACAATTTATCCCAAGCTGTACTTGGCATTAACCTTTTCCTGTATCCGAACGCATTCGCCTTATCTGCAATGTTTATCATGATATAGCAAGGGTGAGCATGAAAGTTGCCCAGCAAGTTTAAATACAACAATATAAAGATATATCATGATTGAAGAGTATGAATAATCTGGCGGCTATAATTCATCAATATAATTGAGAACAAGCACGAACAAACTTTTGGTGAACAAGGTTTTAAACATGAACAAACATTTCGAACCAACTGGTAATGAAGGTGATCGACCTTTCATACACGACTTATACATGCAAGATGTCTGAGTACAATTTTCATGGCAATCAAACAATGATTAACCATAAGCTTGAATAAAACACTCTTATTAGAGTTAAGTAAGAACAAACTTGCACAGGAAATGTTGATTACTGCAAGCCTTAATTTATATCACTTTACAGAAGACCTAATATTAATAATATAGATCTCCAATATTAGAATAATATCATCACAATATATAATTTGTTATATTTATATACACGAATAACCTAAACACATAACACATAACCCTATCGGTCTATACAAAGACATAAGACTTAGCATCGAGGTCAAACTATTTTGATTCGACTCAAAACCCGACACAATTCTATCATCCCGAGCGATCTAGTCGGACAATACTCGAGTTTAAGTTCGGTTAAACTCGCTTTAATATAACAATTATCACAGATAATTTTCTTATCAGTCAAAACATTTTTCCTAAGCTCGTAATAATTTTCGGATAATTATTACCATTTATCATGATTTTCCAATCATTAAAACCGTATTTAAATGAATTAAATACCACATAATTCCTTGATCATTAATATCCATTTAATATAAAATATTAATGAAAATCCTTGCATAATATTATAATGTAATTATAATATTTCAAAATATTTTTAGTGCCTTAAAATCATAATTATTTGATTTTTAAACACTTAAATCCATTATCCGATAATTAATATTAAAATATTAATATTTTCATGCCAAAATATCAAAAGTTATATTTTATAACTTAAAATAATTTTCTAATACTTAAAATCATTTTTATATGATTTTAAAAACATTAATTCTATTTTTCCTTAATTAAATTTTTAGTGCGTAGCTTAAGAAAATTAGCTACCTCGTGCTTAACTCGATAATGCCCATCTCTTGGCATAACCTTATATATGTTAACGTGATACTCCATTTTAAATTTCGTGGCAATCGGAGTTGTAGAACTCCGTTTATAGCGATTTCCGTCGGAAAATCATAAAAATTGTAATGGTCATAACTTGGTCGTTTTAACTCGGAATTAGCTCATTTTTGGACACGAGCTACATATTATCATATATTTTCATTTCCCAAAAGCCTGGAATTTTTCTCATTAACTAAATGTCCAAAATAGCCCTCGGAAAATTTTGGCCAGAAACTTTTGCACTTTGGCAGTTTTGGAGTCCTTCACCAAAACTTAAATAAAAACGAAATCTGTAACTCCGATTAATGATCCGTCAATTTTGTTGGATTCGTATCTTTCCGAACTATAGTTTTCATATATCACAATCCATATTTGGGTATGTTTATCTCCCGGAATTTAGCCGGAAGTGGCTGGTAAAAACTGTCCTTCTAACAGTTTTTCTTAACTTTGTGTAGTTTGGTAGAAATCCCATAACTTGCTCCTCCGATGTCGGATTTAGTCCGCGTTTGAGTCTATGGAAACTTATTGAGTGTACTATAACATATCACAAGTCCAGAATTTTTAGAGCACCTTAACAAATCCGAAATTTTCTGTTTAGAGCAGCAGTTCATTAATTCATTTAAAACAAAAAAACTGTTTTGGTTCATCTTCTTTGTTCAAGCTTATCAACCCTAAAAATGGCAAGATCTAACCATAAAATAGCATATATCATTTAGATCTTCCCTCATATGGATCATAAGTTCAACACTTGGTCTAAAACAACCATCAAAAAAAATTTAACTAAACAAAAAGGTTTATACCTTTTATTACTTGCTCTCCTTCTTCTTCTTCTTTATGAGATGGATCTTGAATGGCATGGAAGATCAAAATCTTCTCTCCTATTTCTTCTTGGGAGCTGCCGAACATACTACTCTCTCTCTCACTCTAAATTTCATTTGGTTAGACAATAAAAGAGATGAAAGAGAAACAAAATAAGGTGTATTAGATATATCTATATTACACTCTCTCCATCCTTCTCCTTTTCTCTCCCAAGTCATCCAACCATGTGGTTCATTACTAGATCCACCAATTCTCTCTTTCTCCCTAAAACAAATGCCAAATGGTTGCCTTGCAAGTTAACTTAATGTGTTGGTTAATTAAAGGAGTGACACATGTAAGAGTTGTTCACTAACTAAAGTGAATACACCACATTCATCTCCCCTCATTTTCCCTTCTCATGGCGGCCACTTGGCCATTTATTTGCCCAAAAAGTAATCTCCTTTAATGCTTTCTTTTAATGCTTATTTGATTTACTAAATGTCCAAAAAGTCCTCTCCCACTTGGGACAAAAGTTGGGCCATTCTTTTTATTTCTAGACTTTCCATTTGTTGCAACCCTTAGGGTTTAGGGTTTATTAGGGTTTAGGGTTTAGGTTTTAACCCTTAACTTTGCAATTTAATTTCTAACATTTCAATTTGGTTTTCAAAATAGAAAATTAACATTTCAAAATTATAATTAAGATTTTCTAATTATATTAAAATATCTTAATCACACTTTAAATCTTACTAATTAGGATTAGCATTTCCTAATTACCATCGCTAATTAAGCAATTAGGGTCAAAATGGTCATTAGGGTTTATAAACCACTAATTAGGGTTTCTAATAGAAAATAAATTTTCTAAATTAGAAATTAAATATTCGTAATTAGATTAGGGTTTTCTAATTACTTAACTTTAAATATTAGGACCTAATTAACATTAAAATATTCAATTAACACTTTCATTTTCCCCATTTACAAATTAGGGTTTTCAAATCCATCATTAGGGTTCCTGACGGAAAATTTAAGTTCGATAATTTGGAAATTAGGGTTTTGCTAATTAATTAAGCGTTACCTAATTAATATTATAATAATAGCGATGAGAGCATTATAATTCTCCATTATAATCCAGATTAGGGCTTCAATTTATCAGAATCTGAAACTAGGGTTTTCAGATCAAGTATTAGGGTTTCAGATTTTGAATTAGGGTTTTGTAATCAATTTGTTAAGATTAACCCTAATTAATCTTATAATTATTTACACTTATGCCATTAAGTTCTCGATTTAGGGTTTCATGCACCTTAGAATTAGGGTTTTGGATTCTCGGCTGAAACTAGGGTTTCGAACCGATTTCTAGGGTTTCTTATCAAACGCTAGGGTTTTCTAGCTGAACGTTGTTGTTCTTAATATATTCTTAGGGTTTATTCTGAGATATAATTTATCCGGTCAACCTTGACCTTAACCACATTACGAACACATACATAACCATAAACACAACACATATTCACATAAATCCTTAATCTGAATAATTCACCTAAATCCTTCATGTAATTTTGAAATCCTCAAAATTCCATCCTAATAACATCAAACGCATACACTTATTTTCTATCTAGGTCTATTATTTGACCTTAAATCAATCATTTAAGATTTTACTAAATTGTCCAAATTCTCGGGTTGTCACATTCACCCTCCTTCTAAGAATTTTCGTCCCTAAATTCACCTTACACCTTATAATCAGATACCAAATAGCTTACACCATTCACACATATCACATGCTACCCAATACACCACTCACGGAGTAAAAGTTTTCAAATTGTGCTGAGGGGTCGTATAGACCATGAACACTTAGTTTTAACGGTAGTGATCATACCGCAAAACAATACATTACTTGGTATGTTTACAATCACAAAGAAGGTAAACTACCATTAATAGTACTTTAGGTGATTAGCCTATCGTACTCTTACGTCATGCATAACGTATTAATTATGTGTTGCGAATATTTACGCTTCTCGATTGGATTTTTTTTATCCAAACAACATTGTTCACCTCAGTCTTATTATAGGATTCCGTACCAAAACAATTTGGTTCGGGAAATTCTTTCAATGAACACTTAAGAGTTTTTATAACATTAGTCTAGCTGAATCAAATAGCGTAGACTCATATCGATAATTCAATTCAATTGAATTATTTAGGTGTAGCCAAACCCCGTTGGCAAATTAAAATTTTTGAAAATATTTTTGAGAATGACGTCATGATGCCGCACTGTATTTACAGTCCGTTGAGGATTTCGTCATTTGGTGATTTTGTCATACTACATTATACCATAGTGGAATAGTGACTTTATGTCAAATTCACACTAAGTAATACTGCATTGATGACTCCATCATTTTTATCATCTCTGCACCAGGTTACATGGTACATGAGTGATAATTAAAAACAAATTTTGGATATTTCAAATCATTTGAGTCTAGCTGAAATAAGTAGCATAGACTGTACTTTAAACCGTTTCAAAAATGGTTACGAGTCTACATTTTTTTAAAAAGGCACATAGTGCGTATTTAGCTTGATGTCAAAATTTCGAAGTTTAGCATAGCTAGGAGTTTAGGGAAAACCTAAGTCTCCACTAATGATCATTTACTTAATATTCTATATGCTCCTATAATCCTTAACACTCCAATCACACAAAACTATACCCAGTTCATAAAACCACACTTATGAGTTCATAACCTGGCCACAATTATATGAGTTTAAGAACTTACCCTAGTCTGACCTTTGGCGTCCAGATTCATTTGAGGGCTCATAAACATTTCATATAACTATGAGTCAAGAATGTCACATAAGTATGAGTTCTAAGAACTCGTACTTAATCCTATATTCTCTACTTATGACCTATTTATCTCAGATATAACAACTAGCGTGACACAACATTTCAATTATTACCAATGCCACCAACTAAGTAGTTTTTACACCAAGTACGATTCCCCATACCATACAAGAAATCATACAACTCGATTTGCAACAACACGAGTCCTCATTGAAATCCCCACCTAATACTTAACCCCTTCTCAATAATGTAATTTCATTTAATCAGTATTCACAATCCTTTTCTCGAATCTGTACCATTCACACAAAGAATCATGCTTTTTTAAACTTTTCAATCATCGATTGATTCTTTACGGTTGTCATAACCTTAACAGATCATTTGGGGGTGATCTCATCGTATATATTACGATTTATTTATATGCCTTGATCGCTTTGTTTTACGATCTCCTATCATCGAACTTTTAGTCTTTTAGACTTTATCTATTCACCACATTTCAACCTTATTACCGAGTTAGGGAACTCAGATCTTAACAACTTACCTAGATTCATCTTTGAATCTTACTCACCAACTAACTCTATGTGAGTTAGATCTTATCCTAATCATCTGCAGTTATTGGTCTCGTGTATTCCTACCTAAGCTTTATAACCAATGACTTTGATACCAATTTGTAGCGCCCCCGAATCCAAGGCCCCAAATCGCCTCGGATTCGAAGACACTAATCTTTCTATTATTGTTTGCGGAAGATATAAACATAAATTGTTTATACATTACATTATACATTATTCTCAAAGGTCGAGTAACCTTAACTTAAACACAAATCATAAGCTATCTATCGATAAGATATTATTCAACTATACTATTACAAAATAGTCAGACAATTTATCCCAAGCTGTACTTGGCATTAACCTTTTCCTGTATCCGAACGCATTCGCCTTATCTGCAATGTTTATCATGATATAGCAAGGGTGAGCATGAAAGTTGCCCAGCAAGTTTAAATACAACAATATAAAGATATATCATGATTGAAGAGTATGAATAATACGCTGGCTATAATTCATCAATATAATTGAGAACAAGCACGAACAAACTTTTGACTGAACAAGGTTTTAAACATGAACAAACATTTCTGAACCAACTGGTAATGAAGGTGATCAGCCTTTCATACCTGACTTATACATGCAAGATGTACAGAGTACAATTTTCATGGCAATCAGCAATGATTAACCATAAGCTTGAATAAAACACTCTTATTAGAGTTAAGTAAGAACAAACTTCCCTGAACCGTTGATTACCGCAACGCAATTTATATCACTTTACCCGAAGACCTAATATTAATAATATAGATCTCCAATATTAGAATAATATCATCACAATATAATACTGTTATATTTATATACACAGAATAACCTAAACACATAACACATAACCCTATCAGTCTATACAGCACATAAGACTTAGCATCAGGTCAAACTATTTCAGTCTGACTCAAAACTGACACAATTCTATCATCCCGACGATCTAGTCGGACAATACTCGAGTTTAAGTTCAGTTAAACTCTGCCTAACCCTTAACAATTATCACAGATAATTTTCTTATCAGTCAAAACATTTTTCCTAAGCTCGTAATAATTTTGGATAATTATTACCATTTATCATGATTTTCCAATCATTAAAACCGTATTTAAATGAATTAAATACCACATAATTCCTTAATCATTAATATCCATTTAATATAAAATATTAATGAAAATCCTTGCATAATATTATAATGTAATTATAATATTTCAAAATATTTTAGTGCCTTAAAATCATAATTATTTGATTTTTAAACACTTAAATCCATTATCCGATAATTAATATTAAAATATTAATATTTTCATGCCAAAATATCAAAAGTTATATTTTATAACTTAAAATAATTTTCTAATACTTAAAATCATTTTATATGATTTTAAAAACATTAATTCTATTTTTCCTTAATTAATTTTAGTGCGTAGCTTAAGAAATTAGCTACCTCGTGCTTAACTCCAGTAATGCCCATCTCTTGGCATAACCTTATATATGTTAACGTGATACTCCATTTTAAATTTCGTGGCAATCGGAGTTGTAGAACTCCGTTTATAGCGATTTTCGTCGGAAAATCACAAAAATTGTAATGGTCATAACTTGGTCATTTTAACTCGGAATTAGCTCATTTTTGGACACGAGCTACATATTATCATATATTTTCATTTCCCAAAAGCCTGGAATTTTTTCTCATTAACTAAATGTCCAAAATAGCCCTCGGAAAATTTTGGCCAGAAACTTTTTGCACTTTGGCAGTTTTGGAGTCCTTCACCAAAACTTAAATAAAACGTAAATCTGTAACTCCGATTAATGATCCGTCAATTTTGTTGGATTCAGTATCTTCCGAACTATAGTTTTCATATATCACAATCCATATTTGGGTATGTTTATCTCCCGGAATTTAGCCCGGAAGTGGCTGGTAAAAACTGTCCTTCTAACAGTTTTTCTTAACTTTGTGTAGTTTGGTAGAAATCCCATAACTTGCTCCTCCGATGTCGGATTTAGTCCGTTTCGGAGTCTATGGAAAGCTTATTGAGTGTACTATAACATATCACAAGTCCAGAATTTTTAGAGCACCTTAACAAATCCGAAATTTTCTGTTTAGAGCAGCAGTTCATTAATTCATTTAAAACAAAAAAACTGTTTTGGTTCATCTTCTTTGTTCAAGCTTATCAACCCTAAAAATGGCAAGATCTAACCATAAAATAGCATATATCATGTAGATCTTCCCTCATATGGATCATAAGTTCAACACTTGGTCTAAAACAACCATCAAAAAAAATTTAACTAAACAAAAAGGTTTATACCTTTTATTACTTGCTCTCCTTCTTCTTCTTCTTTATGAGATGGATCTTGAATGGCATGGAAGATCAAAATCTTCTCTCCTATTTCTTCTTGGGAGCTGCCGAACATACTACTCTCCTCTCTCACTCTAAATTTCATTTGGTTAGACAATAAAAGAGATGAAAGAGAAACAAAATAAGGTGTATTAGATATATCTATATTACACTCTCTCCATCCTTCTCCTTTTCTCTCCCAAGTCATCCAACCATGTGGTTCATTACTAGATCCACCAATTCTCTCTTTCTCCCTAAAACAAATGCCAAATGGTTGCCTTGCAAGTTAACTTAATGTGTTGGTTAATTAAAGGAGTGACACATGTAAGAGTTGTTCACTAACTAAAGTGAATACACCACATTCATCTCCCCTCATTTTCCCTTCTCATGGCCGGCCACTTGGCCATTTATTTGCCCAAAAAGTAATCTCCTTTAATGCTTTCTTTTAATGCTTATTTGATTTACTAAATGTCCAAAAAGTCCTCTCCCACTTGGGACAAAAGTTGGGCCATTCTTTTTATTTCTAGACTTTCCATTTGTTGCAACCCTTAGGGTTTAGGGTTTATTAGGGTTTAGGGTTTAGGTTTTAACCCTTAACTTTGCAATTTAATTTCTAACATTTCCGAATTTCGGTTTTCAAAATAGAAAATTAACATTTCAAAATTATAATTAAGATTTTCTAATTATATTAAAATATCTTAATCACACTTTAAATCTTACTAATTAGGATTAGCATTTCCTAATTACCATCGCTAATTAAGCAATTAGGGTCAAAATGGTCATTAGGGTTTATAAACCACTAATTAGGGTTTCTAATAGAAAATAAATTTTCTAAATTAGAAATTAAATATTCGTAATTAGATTAGGGTTTTCTAATTACCTAACTTTAAATATTAGGACCTAATTAACATTAAAATATTCAATTAACACTTTCATTTTCCCCATTTACAAATTAGGGTTTTCAAATCCATCATTAGGGTTCTGACGGAAAATTTAAGTTCGATAATTTGGAAATTAGGGTTTTGCTAATTAATTAATTAAGCTACCCTAATTAATATTATAATAATAGCGAGAGAGCATTATAATTCTCCATTATAATCCTGATTAGGGCTTCAATTTATCGAGAATCAAACTAGGGTTTTCGAGATCAAGTATTAGGGTTTTGATTTTGAATTAGGGTTTTGTAATCAATTTGTTAAGATTAACCCTAATTAATCTTATAATTATTTACACTTATGCCATTAAGTTCCGATTTAGGTTTCATGCATCAATTAGGGTTTGGATTCTCTAAATTGAAACTAGGGTTTCGAAACCGATTTCTAGGGTTTCTTATCAAACACTAGGTTTTCTAATCTGAACGTTGTTGTTCTTAATATATTCTTAGGGTTTATTCTGAGATATAATTTATCCGGTCAACCTTGACCCTTAACCACATTCGAACACGTATATAACCATAAACACAACACATATTCACATAAATCCTTAATCTGAATAATTCACCTAAATCCTTCATGTAATTTTGAAATCCTCAAAATTCCATCCTAATAACATCAAACGCATACACTTATTTTCTATCTAGGTCTATTATTTGACCTTAAATCAATCATTTAAGATTTTACTAAATTGTCCAAATTCTCGGGTTGTCACAGCATACATGCTTGAAAGGTCAGAACTTAAACGATATAAGGTTCATCATGTTTTGGTTTATAAAACTTCAAGTTTTCTATTTTAAAATATTATAATCCAACTAATGCAACTCATTATTGCAAAGCAACTTTAAATTGCATGTTAGGTCCCTTTACATACTTAGTTAAGTCAAACTAACATGCTTAGAATACCAGAAGGCAACAAAACTGTAATTCAAGATCTGTTCATGGGCGTGGCCGTATTTGGGATTATCTTTGGGAAGTAATTACGCCGCGCCACTTTAAGCACCAACCAGACTTGGCCTCTACTTCTTCATATTTTATCCCAAACAACCAATACACTTTCATTTAGCATTCTCAGAATAGTACATTAATATCATATCGAACATATAATTCTGATAATACCATGACATTCAATTTAACACTAATTATCAAGGAATCCTTTCTAATTCTTAGGAATTCTTCAAACTCAAACTTTAGAACATGGTTTAAGAATTATACCTTTGTGAAGCTTAAATGACTAAACATTGTCCCGTAGACTTCTGATTGCTCCTTAATTCTCCTAATTCTCCATAGCTAACTTCTTAGAAAACTTCATTCAACGGGAAATGGGAAGAAGAAGGCTCTATTTATAGCCAATCTAGTACTCAGTTAATAGTCTTGCACACTGAATTAATACAAGGGGAGGAAGAAGAAGACAATGGATGTTGAAGAGTTGGTTACGAACTCCATCTCCTCCATTCCCCACATCATCATCGGCTCTACTTCTTAATAATGAAGGAATAGGATAGGCCAATGGCCTATTCATACGGCAGTTGTATAAAAGTGACACTGATTTTAGGACAAAAGCTTATACTCAGTACTTTAGCAATTTAGCTTATCTAGTAAATTTTTATAGCTTAATATTGCTACATTATATAAAGTTATGGGTACATATACACAACATATATGTACACCCACATAAGTACATTCATACTTTAAAATATACACCAATACGTAATATCATGTACCTCATGTACGTTAGTTTAATTCAATTGATATTTTAATATAATTCAGTTGGGTACTCTCAACCCATTATTTCTTATCACACTTTAATATCACAATAATTATTATTAATCATTTATTATCTTTTCATTAATTCTCTTTTAATAATTCCAGTTAAACCTTCAGTCTAGTTTAACTTTAATACTCAGGCCACACAAGGCTCATTTATCTTATTTATTAGAGTTATATAACTCAAGCTCATTATCTCTACAATACAATATTAAGGGTCTAGGCCATGTTTGGCTTTTCCCCAATTCCACATTATTTTAATATTTGATGTAAAGCTTAGGTGTCACACTTTACCTTAACAGTTAATTACCTTACATAATTATATACTATGAACTTATACTCATAACATCTTTATCCAAATAGTCATTTCCTTGCAATAATTAGTATGTACTACATTAATTAATATAATATAATTCTTTCATTATATCACTTAATTAACCAATATTTATTCTAGGTTAATTAATTAACTCTTATTCAAATCCTATTTTGCTAATTAATCCATTCATGGACAACTTAATCATTATTTAAATTTTTATTATCCCTATGAGTCCTTAGTAGCCATTTCTTAAATTTCAAATTCCACAAACTTTCTCGTAACATCCTCATGAATGGCCAAGAATCGAAGTTTGGGTCATAAGCTTGGAAATGGCGCAGCTGCGTCATACCAAGTTCAGACGTAACAAGTTTATGTTTTAACAGAGATAGAATCTACGCTCCTAAATTGTGACACCCCCAAATCTAGGTACTTCATTCCCACAAGATTTGGTGTTCACTATCCATTCATTCATACTATCTACCCAATTAGAATAATATTTAAACCATAAATCCTCCCTTTAAATAGGGTTACATTATTAAATCCAAAAACATCCCAGGTTGTCTAACCTTAAACATCATTCAAGTGCGAAAATAAATTATTACATCACATCATTATATAAAAGTCTAGGATTATAACAATAAAATAAAATTACAAGTCTTCATCACTTGTACATTTTCCCCTTTCCTTTGCTAGTTGAAGGCTCATCTACCTTCTCAACTTTAGCTGCAATAGTAATATTTATGCAAGAGTGAGCAAAACAATTACTTACTAGATATAACAATGAATCAACAGGAGAATAATAATAATAGTACTCTATCAATGATAACCAAAAACTGGAATCCAAAATATGGAATATAAATATCTGAGGGTCATAAGACCATGAACTATGTCCACAGTTGCAAGTAATCTTTCAACTTTAACTTTAATAGTCATAATACTATAAGGACTCCTCGTACTTAGGGGGATCAGCCCTTTGTATAATGTATTATGCACAAACATTTCAACGATAAGCGTAAATTATCCCCTAATAATAATAGGGTTGTTCATCTCAGTATTTAGAGTACAAGTCTGCACCAAAGAAAGTTTGGTTTGGATAAGCTTTTAAGGGTAATTTGAAGTTTAACGAACATCAACTAGAGGACTAGTTGAATCAATAGTGTTTGATAACACAACAGTTGATCAATAATAACATAATATGGAACAATGAATAAGTGTAAGCGAACTAACTATATCTGGAACTCATGCTTAGAAACAACTACAAAGCATAATTATTAAATGACAATAAACCTTGCTTGAATAAAATTAAGCTAGGACTATGAATTATTGAATATACATTAAGTAATAGCAAGCTAAAAATAAAGCTTTCTCATTATGAGAATAGCTTGTGTCAAGTAAATGAACTAAGATAATTCAACATTAGAAATTATAATTCAAGAAAATTGCATTCATAGTACATGAAGGACAATAAAGAAACTTGTCTAACAATAAACAAGTTAGAATACATCAATAAATATTGGAATTCAAAACTTGTTTGAATAAAGCTTAAGTCATAGCTGGCTTGTTCAAATAACTATTAGCAATACAAGAATTCGCTTAATGAAAATTTAAAGTAAGGAACTTGCTCAACGTAAATGTAGAGTTAGAAAACTTGCTCAATGTAAAACTTATCATACCATAACATGTACATTTCTAGTTAAACTTATCATTTTAGCACAAGTCTTATGCTACAATACAAATATTAGAAATTTCCAGGGTGTTAACCTTCACAACACAGGTTTACTATTCATTATGCTTAATAAGTCACAACATATCATTTCCATAGTTTACTAATCATTTAAAACTTTGAATTACTAATCACATAATACAACTCTGTTTTAACCTTGTTGTTACGTGTTTGACATGTTAACACATCATTAGTACAATGTATAGGGGTATATCAAAGTCTGCAGCAGCAACAGACTTCAGTGTCTTAGTATAGGTATGGTATGGCAAATTGAGCCATACACAAGTTCTGGGACCATAGCAATTGCGCTTATATTTTGTTTTGCACCTACAAGAATCGCCATTTTTTTTTAACTTGGCACGTACAAGTAACAAGACCGGTGATGATAGAGGTAGAGATGGCTGATGAATAGTAGCCGACTTTAGCCCAACAACACAAATTTCACCCAATAAACAGTAATATTAACACAAACAATTGATATAGAACTATTACAAACATGTTTGCCAACATATTTAACCAATTAAAACAATTTAACATCAACTAAAACTAGTTTAATTTCTCAAATTTCATGTTTTCACATAAAAACTCAATTTTTTTGATATCTCTTGTAAAAATCATCACTATAATCTCTATACTTGGCCAAACCACTTCATTCAAATTACATTATGCTCGTTTCTTAATGAACTAACATATACAAGACTTAGTTTATAGTTTCACGTACAGTTTGACCACTAAAATTGGTACTTTTCATGAACCATATGAAAATTACATATACTGTCAAAATTTCTACTATTGGAACGAAATTAGCATACAAATTCTTGCTTAAACATAAACTCTAATAATTATAAACACATATACTCACAATTATCAGTTATTTATATCATCAATTCAACAATTTGAATTCACAGAGTACATGAAATTTCGCTGTAAACTCATATACATGTATATACATATATATAATACCCAAAGTTGTGAACATACCTTCAAATGGTCGAACAATTCTTGCTAAACTCACTAGAATTGTCGTGAAATCCTTAAGCTTCCTCTCAATCTCTCTCAACTCTCTATAATCTCTAGGCTAGCAAATCTGATAATACTATGTGTAAACCAATACAAACTGATATAGCCATAATACCTATACTAAATATATCTGTTACCAATTACCAACTAATAAACGTATAGTTTTAAATATATTATATTTATTATTTAATCTATTTTATTTATTTTATTTATTTAATTTAAATTCAAAAATTAGAAATCCAAAAGCCATAAGGCTTTGTTTGTAAAACCATTTAAAATTTAAAGAATTAATATATTTAAGCCTTTATTTGGCAAAAAACTAAATTAAACTCATTTAATTTATTTTAATAAATAATTTAGTTTATAATTTATAATTACATCTTATTTATTTGGATTTCCATATCCAACATTAACCAATTAAATTAATCACATACCATATTTTAATTAAATATACTATTTTAGCAAATATCACCAAAATTATAATTTTCATTATAAATTTATTTAATAATTTAATATACCATTTTAAATTATTAATTAACAATATAACACTTCATGTCATATTACAACTCTCTAAATTATATATTAATTTAATTTAGAACATTATCTAATAAATTTAGATTCAACAACCATCACATCAATAAAATATTTATTTTATTTCATCAATTTCAACAATAGACACATCAAATAAATATTTATATTATTCAATAAATATTTAATATTACAATTTGAAATTCTGGATTGTTACATCATTCCCTCCTTACAAGAATTATGTCCCCAGAATCACAATTCAAACAATCAAATCGTCGCATTCTTCCCTCCTTACAAAGATTCTGTCCCTGGAATCAAAGACACAAACTAAACAAATAACTCAGGATAATTCTTCATCATTTCAGCTTCGAGTTCCCACATAGCCTCTTCGACGTTGTGGTTCCTCCATATCACCTTCACAAAAGGTATCACTTTATTTCTGAGCATTTGTTCTTTCATGTCGACTATCTAGATAAGAATCTCTTCATAAGACAAATCTTTACTGAAATGCAACGGTTCATACTCGATCACATGCTTGTAGTCGGGTTTATATGGTCACAACACCGACACATGAAAAAAATTGTGCACATGCTCTAATTTTGGAGGTAAATCTACTTCTTAAGCCACCTCTCCCACTCTTCGTAATATCTTGAAAGGTCCAATAAACCTTGGGTTGAGCTTTCCTTTCTTGCCAAAACGAATTTTCCTTTCCAAGGAGAAACTTTCAGGAAAACGAAATTTCCTGCTTCAAATTCATGACTCTGCTTGTGTTGATCAGCATACTTTTTCTGTCGATCTTGAGCGGCTACGATCTTGCTCGATGAGTTTGACAACTTCATGATGTTGTACCATTTTCGGGCCTAATGGTTGACGTTCACCAACTTCATCCCTAGCATAGTGGAGTTCTGCACTTTCTGCCGTATAACGCCTCGTATGGCGGCATACCAATGCTTGCGTGGTAACTGTTGTTGTATGTAAATTCCACCAATGGTAGATGATCATCCCAATTTCCTTTAAAATCCATTATGCACGCTCTAAGCATATCCTCTAACGTTTGGATTGTTCGTTCACTTTGCCCATTAGTTTGCGGATGATATGTTGTGCTCATCTTCAGTTACGTTCCCATGCATTCTTGCAGTCTCTAACAGAAATTTGATGTGAACCTTGGATCTCTGTCTGATACAATTGACACTGAAAGTCCATGTCTTGAGATGATCTCTTTAACGTATAGTTTCGCTAGCTGATCAAGATTAAATCTAATCTTTAATGGCAAAAAGTGTGCAGATTTTGTCAATCTGTCCACTATCACCCATATCGCATCGTATCCTTTCTGAGTCGTTGGAAGACCTTCCACAAAATCCATTGTGATATGCTCCCACTTCCATTCTGGTATTTCCAACGGTTGAAGAATCTGCTTGGTCTTTGATGCTCGACCTTCACTTTCTGACATGTCAAGCACTTGGCAAAGCATTCTGCAACGTCTCTTTTCATGTTCAGCCACCAGAAATGACGCCGCAAATCTTGATACATTTTTATACTTCCCGGATGAATCGAATATCTTGAGCTATGAGGTTTTGTCAAGATTTCTTCTTTAATATCTTGAACTGCTGGAACCCAAATTCGTCCCTCGAATCTTAGCATTCCCGCAGTATCGACCTGTTACTTCACTTCTTTACTCTCGACCACACTTTCCTTTATTTTCTTGCATTCTTCATCCTGTAGTTGTGCGTTCTTCACTTTGTCCACCAAAGTTGGACTAGCTTTCATCTGGTACAATTTTTCATCGGATTCTTTTAGAAATTTGATTTCCAACTCTAACCTTGTTATTGCTGAAATGAGCTCCTCTTTATCGGTTAACAACATCAACTTCTCTCGGCCTTTCCTACTCGAGGCATCTGCAACTACGTTAGCTTTGCCCGGGTGATAAAAGATCTTACAATCGTAATCTTTTATCAATTCCATCCATCTCCTTTGATGCATATTCAGGTCTTTTTGTGTGAAAATATACTTCAGACTTTTATGGTCTGTGTAGATCTCACATTTTTCTCCATAGAGATAGTGTCTCCATATCTTTAGAGCAAACACTACTGCCGCCAACTCTAAATCATGAGTCGGATACCCTTTCTCGTAGTCTTTCAGTTGCCTGGATGCATACACAATGACTTTGTTGTTCTGCAGAAGGACACATCCTAAACCCTTATGTGAAGCATCATTGTACACCACAAAATTTCCTGTATTATCTGGTAATGATAACACAGGTGCCACACTTAACTTCTTTTTCAGTTCTTGAAAACTTTCCTCACACTTTTCTGTCCAAACAAATATTTTTCAAGATTTTATAATTTAATTTTAATATTTATTGGAATATATTCAATTTGTACTCATTTAGAAATTTGGTATTGCCTCTCTGGATTATTCCTTGTTGTCAAAATTATTGAGATAGTTTCGTTTTGGCATTGATATTTGAATTCGTATTTGTACTCTTTGAACTAGTTAATCGTGTCAATATGTTTTGAAGACTTTATTCGTTTGTACCATTGTTCGTATATTTTCGTTCACACTCGGAGTTGTTTTGATCATTGATATCTTGTAATAATTAGGTATGTTTGTACTTGATAATTCGATTACACTTGAATATGGGCATGTAAGCCTTGTGATTTGAACCCCTTTTGGCTTATATTTTGTAGTTTGATCCTTAGGGTATACTTGAGCTAACCACCTATGGGGGTACCACATGCATGTCCTCTTGACACAAGGGCATGACACCTTCCGTGGCGGTATGATTAGTCCACGGTGTATCCTTTTGTATGCTCTGGGTATGAGCTTTGGCCATTGATATATTTGTTCAGGATACGTATGGGTCGACCCAGTATTTGATTTGATTCGATTTGTTTGGCGGATTAGTGACGTATGTGTCGTGTGTACTATCCGATTTGATTTGTATACATCATGGTACCGATGTATTTTGTTAGCCTTTGGCTATTTGTATTTGAGCTCAGTATGAAATTGTTATCTTACAACCATTTGATTCAGCCTTATTTGTTTGGGATTCTTTTGGATATAATTATTCGATTGACAGTGTTAATCATTTGTAAATGGACTCTCAAATTTTGATCTATTCGTAATTCGTTTGTAATTCGCATGTGTTCATTCATTCAACTCTTTTAGATTCATTACTTATTGTGATATATTTATTCATCTTCATATCTGTACTGGGCAATTGGCTCATGCTGTGTTCTTTTTTCGGCAGGTAATCAGGGGTGATCAGGATATGTGGGATGAGAGCTACCTTTGATCCAAATGAGTAGATTAGTTTTTGAGAATTATTATTAGACTTGGTGTTCTTAATATTTTGTTAATGGATGTTTGGGCCATTTTGGCATTTTTTTTCTTATTAGTAGAGATTATGTAAGTGTGGAGTTTCTTCTATTTAAATTGGAGTATATGGCAATTAGTGTTCAATTTCATTAGAGATATTTTGAGATTTATTTGAGGTTTGTATTTATTATGATTGTGCGTGACATCCCTTTTTCCTTTTGGGGAAAGGGGGTGTTACAGAGTTGGTATCAGAGCTTAGGTTATGATCTTGTAGATTGCCTTTTAGGCTTGGCCTGTGAGTTATGGGTAGACCAATGGGTAGATATAAGATTTGTATTGCGTTTGATTTTCGTGCTGCATAAATTTGGCCTTGATTATTTGTTTTGATTTGTTTGTTCTTATTTGTTGTTTTGTATCATAGATGGCTCGTAGGTCTTCAAGAATTGCTGGGAGGCAGGGTAATAATAGTAGGAGGGGTTAGAGGCAATCCTAGGTTTAGTCTGTTAATCAGGGTGGAAACAATGGGAACCAAGGTAATGCAACAATAACCCCGGCTATGGTAGCGGCAATGGTGAATGAGGCAAGATTACTGTGCATCGTACACACGTGCTATCACTGCAGGTATTCCACAGATGCAAGGAAATCATAATGCAAATGGCATGGGGGATGATGCAGAGATACCACAACATGAGTAGAATGTTCCTCCCGAGGATCAAGTGGGTCAGCCAATGCAGCCGTTATATTTGTTGTTGGAGAGGTTCAATAAGCAAAAGCCCAATTCTTTTCGTTTTGCTCCGACTCCAATTTATGCAGAGAACTAGATCGCTCACTTGGAAGATTTTTGATGTTATTGGGTGTTCAGAAAATCAGAAGGTGAGGTTAGCAGTTTATAAGCTAGAGGATGATGCTCAGCGATGGTGGAAATTGTTGAAGGCTACACAGGGAGATGGATTTATGGATGGACTCATATGGAGCGGTTTTTGTGACCTTTTCTATTAGCAGTATTTCCCAAACGCTGATAGGGATGCATACATCAGGGAATTTGTGTCCATTCGGCAGAAGGATGATGAGACTATTAATGATTTCATAGCGAGGTTTACTATATCAATGGTTTTATGGGTTCAATATTTGGGACAATGCACAAAGAGTGTAAAAGTTTAAGTGGGCTTTGAAATATGAGTATAGGAGATCGATCATCCACACCATATTTACAGATGTATCACAGGTGGCCAATGCAGCTAAGAGTGTGGAAATGGAACACAAGGACTTTCGAGCTTCAAGATCAGATGGGAGTCAAAAGAGAGATAGAGATAACCAGCAAGGGCAAGGAATGGGACAGTTTGGCAGAAATCAGAATAGAAGGCAAAATAATTGGAATGAGCCTCCATCGGGTCAGCGATTTAATCCTCGAAGGGATTTTGCTTACCTAATGCAGCAAGGTGGTCGTGGTGGTCAGCAGCAGGGTCAGTGGCAAGCTGAAGGGCAATATCAAAATAGGGGATTTCAACGTAATGTGGGGTTTCAAAGAAATCGTAATTAGGGAATTGACGCCAATGTTGTCAAATTCAGGGGCGGTATCCAGGACCGGCAGGTGGGGGCAATCCGAACCTTTTGCCACTTCCACCTGGTCCATGTGTTACTTGTGGTGGGTATCATGCTGGTAGGGTGTGCTATAAAGAGATAGCGGCTTGTTTCTTATGTGGAAAAATGGGACATAGAGCAAGGGACTGCCCAGTTCAGCGTGGTAATGTGGGAGGCGGTAATGCTGGTAATGGTGGTCAGCGCAACACCGGTGGGAGAGTATTTGCATTGACAGCTAATCAGGCGGCCCAAGCACTAGGTACTATTTTAGGCATTCTTCTTGTAGGAAATCATGAGGCATCAGTTTTGTTTGACACTGGATCTACACACTCTATTGTTGCATTTTCATTTGTTCGTCATCTTGGAGTGTCTTCTCAAATATTAGATCCTCATTTGTCTATTGCTACCCCGATGGGGAATTCTGTGATTATTTCTGAGCATTTTCGTGAGTGTCCTTTGAAGTTAGGGAGGGGGGTATTACAGCACACTTCCTTCCGATCAAAATCAAATTCAACTTAGATCAGTTGGCAAGGTTATATGTGAAAGAGATTGTTTCAAGGCACGGAGTTCTGGTGTCAATTGTTTCTGATAGAGATCCGCAGACACGTCGAACTTCCGAAATGTCTACAAGAATGCATGGGTACACAGCCATGAATGAGCACTTATATATCACCCTCACACAGATGGGGATGAGTGAAAGAACAATTCGTACATTAGAAGACATGTTAAGAGCTTATATAATGGATTTCAAAGGAAATTGGGATGATCATCTCATCGTCAGAGATCGGCTACAACAACAAGATTACTACGCTTAGGATTGGCATGTCATTTTATGAAAGCCTTATACGGCAGAAAGTACAGAACTCCGCTATATGGGGATGAAGTTGGTGAAAGACAATTATTAAGCCCAGAATTGGTACAACAAATAGCAGAAATAGTCAAAGTGATCCGAACAAGATTGATAGCAGCTTAAGATAGACAGAAGAAATACGCCGATCCACACCGTAAGAATGTTGAGTGTAAACCGGGAAGTTATGTGTTTTTAAAGGTCTCTCCCTGGAAGGGAAAGATCAGATTCGGAAAGAAAGGGAAATTAAGCCCAAGATTCATTGGACCCTTTGAAGTTCTACGAAGGGTCGGAGAAGTTTCTTATGAGGTAGCCTTACCTCCAGCTCTAGAGAATGTCCACAACGTTTTCCATGTCTCAGTTCTACGACCCTACAAAACCGATTACAAGCACGTGATTGAATATGAACCCCACATTTTGACAAAGACTTATCTTACGAAGAAATTCCAGTTCAAATTGTCGACCGAAAAGAACAAGTTCTGAGAAATAAAGTCATACCTTCTGTTAAGGTAATTTGGAGGAACCACAACGCTGAAGAAGCTACGTGGGAACTTGAAGAGAATATGATGAAGAATTATCCTCATTTATTTACTTAACTTATGTGTAAGCAATTCTGGGGACAAAATCTTTATAAGGGGGGGAGAATGTAACGGGACGAATTGTTGAGTTGTGATTCTGAGGACAGAATCCTTTTAAGAGGGGAAAGATGTGACAACCGAGATTTTGTAATTTAATTTTAATATTTATTGGATTGAATAAATATTTTTTGATGAATTAATTATTAGATTAAATAATTAATTGATGAAATTATGGTAGATTAATTTAATTATATGTGTTATATTTATTAAATTAATGTGGAGAATTTTTATTATTCAAAATATGTATTTATGTGAGCTTATTGAATTAAAAGGAATATTTAATAAGCCTAATGTTATTTTTAATTAATTTAATAATTAACTAGAGATTTTATAATTTGACATAATTAATAAATGAGAAATTTAATTACGTGACTATGTGAATTAATGAAAAATTATTATATTTTATTTAAATTAAAATTAAATAAGATATTGATTTATTTTATAAAGGGGGTGTGATATTATTAAACCATAATATAAGAGATTTATTAAATTAAATTGGGTATAAGCCTTTTAAGGCTAGCCAAACATGGCATTAGTGGAGGTTGGGAGCAGTTAACCCATGATGGGTAACTGACCTCCACAACGCGTCAGTCTGCTTTATTTATTATACGTCTTCTTCTTTTCTTTTCTTATTATCTGTTAAGTCTGGAAAAGCAGAGAGGGAGAGAGTTTGAGAATTTAGAGAGAAAAATTGATAATTTTGAGGAAATTATGAGTGTGTGATTGAAGAAGAGTTGAGAAGGAATTCATCTCCTACTAATCTACACTTTACACTTTGGGTAAATTCTTCAACCCATTATTATTACGTTGTTAAAATTTTTATAAAATATGGCTATCAAATTTTTGTAAAATCTCTGTAGTTGGAGATTGTTTTGACTATGTGAATTTATACGTGATCTTCTGTCACGATAGCATGTTTTACTATATATATTATATGATTCCATATTATCAGTTTCATAAAATATGTCGTATATAATTGCTTCAAAATTACAGAGTGTTGAATTATGGCCATATGGCCCTTACGCACAAATTTAATGCGTTGATCATATATTATCTCCTAAATTTTTATGCTTGTATATATTATGTATGTAAATACGAAGGAAACAAACTTCAAATGAACAGATTTGGTTGTATATTGAATCTGTGGTGTTAAATTTTATGTTTCATGTCAAAAACCTTCAAGAACATCAAGAACAGTGAACATTACATGTTTTAATTCTGTGATTATGTGTTTTAACGTGTTAAAATCATGCTAGAAGGGTTGGGTATTAGTTAATTCTATATTACAATGTTTGGGTATGTCTAAATTCGTGTAAAAATAAGTTAATTGGAGGTTTTGGCCATGTTCTGCAATTTTCGCGAATTGCATAACTGAAACTAGAGTCTTGCGCCGCGGCGCCAACTCCAGAACTAAAGTCCCGTGCCACAGTGCCATCGCACCACATAGCCATCATCAGTACAAATGCATTAAGTCTTAAGTCGCATGAGCCAAGAACAATATATACAGATGGCCAGAAAGTAGCCACTTAGCAGAATGTCCAGAAATGAATTTTTTTTATGTTCAAGTCTAGCAATGTGGTAATAACTTAATCTAATGATCATAAATACATGTTAGACATATAATGAGGTGTTAAAATAAATTCTTAACATGTCAATAACACATTTATGTATGAATTGAATGATTAAATGCATAGTTAGCTTATTGTTCATAATGTGTTAATTATGACAATGAGTGTAGAAATTTGACTAAGTATAGTCATGGACTCGAGTTAGACAAAAAGAACAAACTTGTGATGATTAGTACGTTATAATTGACTGGTATTGTGAACGTAAATGATATGTAGGATTTAAATTAAGGAACGAGTTTAATTAACGTGTAATCTACGCATGAGGCAAGTTTCCTAACCTTACTCATTATCTTAATATGAGCTTATAAGTTGTCTCTTTACTTCGAGAAAATACTCGTTATTATTGATCAAGTCCATTTATTATATTAAAGTGTATTAATCTTTCAAAGTATCATTCTGTTATACAGGAATTATTCTATTATATACCTTTTGAGATTGCTATTTAATTTTAAATTATCAGATATTGTTGAACTTTGTTAGACTAGCGAACCCTTCATGATTCGACTAGTCCATAGTTGATGAGCATTCTAAATTTCAGAACCCTTGATGAATTATCCAAACCAAACTTCCTTTCAAGTGCGGACTCTAATGTCAAATTGAGATGAACAACCCTCAGATAGGGGATTACTTATGCGTTAAGCGTTAAGATATGTGCACGTGATGATGGTACTAAGGGATGATCCCCTAAGTACGAGAAGAAGAGTCCATAGTCTTATGATCATAAAGGTTTCAAGTATAAACACTTGACAACCTAGGACATGGTTCAAGGTCTTATGACCCTCAGAAGTTCTTTTTTTTTTGTTATTCATTCTTGATTCAAAAGATGAGTTTTATGTTTCAGAAGCCTTTGATTTATTCGCATATTATTATTCATTTATTATATTGTTATACTTGTGGGCAATCGTGCTCACTCTTGCGTAATAAGAACATTGCGATTAAGAACTTAAAGATCGACGAGCCTTCCACTAAGAAAGGCAAGGCAAGATTAGCAAGTAATGAAGACTAGTTATTTATGTGTTTATGTAATGATATTCAGGATTTATGTTATTTAAAGACTTATTATTTGTTTAGGATTCCAACAGATATTTAAGGTTAGAGCAACCTGGGATTTTATTTTTATGTAGTTGATGTAACCCCATAAGGGGAGATTTATTTATTTAATTCTATCTGTTGCATAGTTTGCTTTTATTATGTGTAGATAGATAGATGATATTTGTACAGTGAACACCAAATCCTGTGAAAATGGAAGTACCCGAATTTGGGGGTGTCACAACCATGGCTTCAGTCCTTGTTCAAACCTCTTCGCCTTGCGTTCGTCTATGCTACCTTGATATAGCGCAAACCTCGCCAACTCGTTGAAACTTGCGGCATACTCAGACACCGACATCGTTCCCTGCTTTAGTTCCAAAAACTGCACTTCTAGCTGACTCTTCAATCTTTCTAGGAGATAGGTCTCAAAGAATATTTCTTTAAACCTTTCCCAAGTCATTACCTCTTGACCTCCTCGGGTTTTATTGGCTTGCCACCAATAACTCGCCTCTGCTTTTAACATGAATGTTGCAAAAGCAGTCTTCTGGTTTTCCTCTACCCTAGCAACATCAAAAACTTTCTCTATCTCCATGATCCAAGTCTGTACTTCAATCGGATTCATGGCCCCACGGAATTCTGGTGGTGCAACCACCTTAAAATCCTTAAACGTTGTACCTTGGTTCTGAGGTTGATTCTGCAAAGCACCCATCAGTAACGTTGTGAGACCCCAGATTTTATGAATAAATATTTAATTTTTTTCGAAATATTTTTTAATATTATGGTGTGGATTTGATATATTGTTATAGTTGTGGGTAGTATTTGAAAATTTTGCAAAGTATTCAAGTTGTTATATAATATTTGATTGGTCGGGGAATATTCTTTTTTCGGGGAATATTCGTACGACGGCACAATCATTGGTAGACCCCACAATGAAAGAATTGTTGTATTTAGAAAACGACAAAAATATTTTATGAAAATAACGGCGGAGGTTTTTATCATTATATTGTTGAACTACCCAGTAGTAAAAGTCTGAGAATACACGTGGTTGCATAGTAGCACATGGTATTGATTATTGATGCTTAAGTGATAAGTCACTCAGTTATACTACATTATTGCTACAGTAATTGCTGCATCATATCTCTCATATTACTGATTCGATTATTGACAAAGTATCATGTGCATAATATGTTATTTTATTAAATCAATAATTGAGATGACAAAGTTATTCATATTATTAAATTGCAATATTTACAATGTTTAGAAGTTCTATCAAGGAGAGGTTTGGTCACCTAATGCGCGCCAATAAGGAGAAATCCTTATTGAAAGCCCCTCTTTCTTGGGAGCGACACGGTTGTTAAATATTGTGAGTTATGATATTAATGATGGATAAGTTCGTGTTGATTAAAGATGAATTGATAGTTCCATTGTGTTGAAATTATTTGTGTTAAACATTTATTGATGTCTGAAGGTTATATTGTTCAATCGGGAATTTGGAGCACTTTTTGTGTCGAAGTTACTATTCATGAGTTACTATTTATGAGTTACTATTCATGAGTTACTATTCACGAGTTACTATTCACGAGTTACTATTCATAAGTTACTATTCACCCAGTTACTATTCACTCTATTATTGTGCATTCGGGTATTTGGGTAAAATATTATTCCATGAGGAGATGTGCTAATTTTTTCGAATCGTTGGTTGAATGAATTAATATGGACCACCGGTGGAAAGTTATAATAGTGAATCAATATGAATTATTTGGTTTAAAGTTTTAATAGTAAATCAAGATGGACCGTCGCTTTAAGTTTTAATAGTAAATCGATCCGGATCGTTCGTTTAAAAGTAAATCGATCCGGACCGCTCATGAATTAGTTATTATTCAATCCATTCTTCTATAAATAGAAGCTCATTCCTTCATTATTTTTCTTACTTAATTCACTAAAACTCTAGAGAGAGAAATTATAGAGAGAAAGAAGAAGAGTATTTCGCTACTTCACTACTATGATATCCAAAGTGTCTTTACTAGTAAGGGGTGTTATTCTTTCTTATTCATGAAGAGAACTTCATTATTCCATTCTTTATTATTTCGTTGGAATAACTCGTAAAAGTGGCATACCCTATACATAACTCAGATAATGACATACCCTATACTTGGTGAAATCCTTATGTTATTCTATTCTCAGATTATTTCGTTGGAATAACTGTAAAAAGTGGCATACCCTATACATAACTCAGACACGGCAGATACCCTATACTTGGTGAAATCCTTATGTTATTCCATTCTTTATTATTACATTGGAATAACCAAGATATAATTTTACCCTATACTTGGTGGAATGACCTGTATATGCGGTTTACCCAATACTTGGTGATCTTCTTATGTTATTCCATTCTTTATTATCATATTAGAATAACCTGTTTATGTGAAGTACCACATACTTGGTGAAATTCTTTTATTATTCTGTTCTTTATTATTCTGTCGGAATATCCTATCGGTGTGAATTTCACATGACTTGGTTCCATATTTATTATTACGCATTTATTATTCTGTTGGAATATCCTGTCTATGTGTTTTACACCGGACCTGGTTCCGTCTTTATTATTCTGTCTTTATTATTCTGTTGGAATATCATGTCTGTGTGTTTTACACCGGACCTAGTTCCGTCTTTATTATTCTGTCTTTATTATTCTGTTGGAATATCCTGTCTTTGTGTTTTACACAGGACCTGGTTCCGTCTTTATTATTCTATTAGAATAACCTATCTACGCAGAAACTAATCGCATGCATGGTGATTTCTTTTGTTATTCCATTCTTTATTATACTCTCGGTTGGTTAAAGTTTTGACTTCTATACTCCATGAAATTAGTGGAATATCCTTGATATTTGCGCTTCATCCAGTATCATTTCATGGAAATATTCTTCTGAGCATTCTTGAATTTTACTTTACAAAGAAGTATCATGTTGACAATTTGGACGTTATTGGTTCCTGGACAAATTAATTCGTGAACTTGTTTTATTAAATTCTTATATCATTGTCATCATCCTCATGTTTATATTTTTTGAAAGTCATTTATGGCCTGTTGTGCATAGATGGACTTGGTATGATTATGACCAGGGATTATTCAGTATAATCATGACCGTAATGTTACAAATGATGTGATAAAACTCCTCATTGGCCCGTAGTGCATTGATGGACAGTTGTTGGCATGATCATGACCATTGATGAATACACGAATATCCTTGGCATGTAGTGCATGGATAATTTGTGGTCGTGATACTAATGAATATCCTTGGTCGAAGTGTGTGGATGATGTGGATTATTTATTGTCGAGTCCCAGAGATAAAAGTGATGAAAACTTTTTAAATCATAAAAGATAGTAGATTTTATTCTCTACTTGACTCTTTTAATGGATTTCTTATTCCGCTGCAGTTAAACTTGTTGTCTATTGTATTTTATCAGTTTAACATTGTTGAAGGCTAATGATAATTTATCCTGCAATATCTTAGTCATAATATTTCTTACTAGGCTAGTTGAGCTCACCCTTTCTTTCACTGTTCTCTTCAGGAAATGAGAACGTAGCAGGGACTAGTCGGGGGAACGGAGTGATGGTCCAGATGATAGTATTAGTAGTCCTTACTATTCTGTTAAATAGTGTGACACTAAATGTAATGAGGACTGAATTTGAGTTTGTATACTGTCTATGAGGACTCCTTTGAGAATGGATATTGTCTAGAAGGCAATATTCTTGTTTAAACTCTCAGTTTATGTTTTGTCGTATTTTACACGATAGTTGTATAATTATGTTGTATTCGATTTATGTACCATGTATTTGGCGACTCAAGATGGGTGATGTATACCTATTTTGGGGGCGTCACAGTTGGTATCAGAGCTTAGGGATATGATCCCTGGCTAAGATGTGAGATAAGAACTAGGAGGGGAGAGACGGGGAATTCCTTTGCTAGTATGACCTACCTATGTTTATTTGTTATTAATTAGTCGGTCATAGTATAGGGATAATATGTGATATGTTATCTAATCCTTGTTTTGTGGCAGTATTTGAAAATGGCATCTGAGAATGTTGAGAACATCAATGGAGCACAGGAGATCGTTGAGTCTCCACAAATCAATAATCAGGATAATGTGCATCAGGAAAGCGACATTCCTCAGGCAAACAACAACACTGACCAAATGATGAACGATGGAATGTTCATAGGCTTCATGCAATTCATGCAACATCAGGCTAGAGCGACTCCTGTCCAAAATGCAGGTGGAAACACTGGTAACTCTCGGACGGTCACCGCCAAGCAGTTCAAGGAGTTGGGACCACCAGAGTTTTTTGGAGAGCCAAAACCACTTAAGGCAGAGACATGGTTAAAGCAGATCACCAAGATATTTGATGTCTTGGGATGCTCCGAGGAGCAAAAGGTTCCCTTTGCCACCTTTATGTTGCATGAAGAAGCAGATTATTGGTGGGAATCTGTAAACGTACTCCGACTGGACGCACTCAAGATGTCTTGGGAGAAGTTCCAAGAGCTGTTCAACGACAAGTACTTTCCCGAAAGTATTCGTCACATGAAAGAGGTGGAGTTTATCAAGTTGGAGCAAAACAATATGACCGTGTCGCAATACGAGGCTAAATTTGCTGAGTTATCCCGGTTTGCATCCCATTTGGTTGATAATGAGGAGCGAATGACGCGAATGTTTCTAAGAGGTTTGAAACCCGATATACGTCAATACCTCATTTCTCATAAACTTTGTTTGTATTCAGATGTTGTGAATAGGGCTCGATTATTGAGCGCGATAATGAGTCAAAGACAACCAAAAGGTAACGACCAACAACACGATAATAATCATACCGGTGGCAACGACCGTCGGAACAACGATAACCATCGTGGGGGAAATTATCATGCCAAGAATGGTAACCATTTCGGTGGTAATCATGGCCAAGATAATAGGAGTGGAAATTTAAAGAAGAGAAGGTTCAACAATGACGTGAAGACGTCGGCATCAGCACCTGTTGTTAAGGAAGGAGAACGACCACCTATCATATGTTTTAAATGCGGAAGGGAGGGACATATCAGTCCAAACTGTGCGATGCCGTCCAAGGCATGTTATATTTGTGTAAGAGAAGGTCACCTAGCCCAATTTTATCGTTCACCGAAGACAAGTTCAGCTAGGATGGAGGCACCAAAGGTCATCCCAGAAAAGTCAAAACCGGTAGTGCAAGGGAGAGCATTTTTTGTGACTTCTCAAAAAGCAATTAACCCGAACGAAGTTAGCACGGGTTAGTTAATTATAAATTCTTGTAAGTCTATACCTTATAAGATAATCTGGTTCTACCCATTATTTTATCTCTCTTGCTTATGCTCAACGCTTAAATTTGACTCAGGAGAAGTTAGACTTTGACTTATTGGTTGAAACTTCGTTAGGAGAAACCTTCGTTACCTCCAATCGCTTATAAATCTTGTTGATTCAAATCGACATTTTCACGTTACCTATCGATCTTATCTCTTTAAAAATATTTTCCTTTGATGTGATCTTAGGAATCGATTGGTTAACTACTCATCATGCTTTTCGTAAGGTTGTTAGCTTTTATATTCATAACCAACCTGTTATGCGAATTCAAGCAACCAAACCACTAAAGTCAATCACTGTCATATCAAGCCATAAGTAAAGAGCCCCAATCCTTTCATTGTTTACTTCCTTGTGTGAAATGCATCGAAGCAAGACTTTCTGTAGGCGACATCGTGAATGAAGATGGCAAGTTGATAGGTATCATTATGAGGTGCTATCCAGGTTAAGGGATAGAAGTCACAGTTGGTATCGTTAATAAATTTCCTAACGTATTCTTGAAGACTTCCTAGCCTACCCTAGAACGTGAAATCGAATTTTGTATTGACCCCAGTACAAAACCCAATTCTTAAACCCTCAAATATTTTTTCAACTAAAACGAACGTAACATGTGCCAAAGACGTTGGCTCGAGCTGTTGAAGATTACAATCGTACCATTCAATATCATCGTGGAAGAGCGAACGTGGTAGCTGACGTGTTGAGTAGAAGATTATGTGCGTTTACGAGTGCGATGTTGTTAACACAAAGACTCATTTCGTATAACTTACAAATGATGAAGATAGAGTTAAAGACTCTAGGGACCCACGTGAAGATAACAAATATACTAGTAAAATTGACTTTAATCGATAAAGTTAAAGCCGCTCAAGCTACACACCCGGAGCTGATGAATGTGAAGAAGAAGGTTCAAGAGGGCGTTATTCTAAAAGCAAGAATCAATGAAGAGAAGAAATCTTAACCCTTGATTTAATTGGCCCATTTAAAATCCTCGATCGAGTAGGAACTGTGACCTATAGACTCATTTTCCCGCCAAGTATGTCGCGTGTTCATAACATTTTTAACGTATAGATGTTACGTAAATATGTGGACGACCCAAACCACATTATTAATTTAGAACTGGATGAGATAGCGGATGATTTAATGTATGAAGATGTACCTGTTAAAATTCTGGAATATATTCAACGCTTAAAGGTTATACCTCAAGAGTTAGAATATGACGAAGTATCCTCATCTATTCGGCATATCAAGTACGTACGTAAATTTCGAGGGCGAAATTTCATAAGGAGGGGAGATTGTGAGACCCCAGATTTTATGAATAAATATTTAATTTTTTTCGAAATATTTTTTAATATTATGGTGTGGATTTGATATATTGTTATAGTTGTGGGTAGTATTTGAAAATTTTGCAAAGTATTCAAGTTGTTATTTAATATTCGATTGGTCGGGGAATATTCTTTTTTTCGGGGAATATTCGTACGACGGAACAATCATTGGTAGACCCCACAATGAAAGAATTGTTGTATTTAGAAAACGAAAAAAATATTTTATGAAAATAACGGCGGAGGTTTTACTGTTAATACTGTTGAACTACCCGGTAGTAAAAGTACAGTAATACACGTGGTTGCATAGTAGCACATGTTATTGATTATTGATGCTTAAGTGATAAGTCACTCAGTTATACTACATTATTGCAACAATAATTGCTGCATCATATCTCTCATATTATTGATTCGATTATTGACAAAGTATCATGTGCATAATATGTTATTCTATTAAATCAATAATTGAGATGACAAAGTTATTCATATTATTAAATTGCAATATTTATAATGTTTAGAAGTTCTGTCAAGGAGAGGTTTGGTCACCTAATTGCGCGTCAATAGGGAGAAATCCTTATTGGAAAGCCCCCTCTTTCTTGGGAACGACCTAGTTGTTAAATATTGTGAGTTATGATATTAATGATGGATAAGTTCGTGTTGATTAAAGATGAATTGATAGTTCCATTGTGTTGAAATTATTTGTGTTAAACATTTATTGATGTCTGAAGGTTATATTGTTCAATCGGGTATTTGGAGCACTTTTTGTGTCGAAGTTACTATCCATGAGTTACTATTTATGAGTTACTATTCATGAGTTACTATTCATGAGTTACTATCCACGAGTTACTATTCACAAGTTACTATTCATGAGTTACTATTCACCCAGTTACTATTCACTCTATTATTGTGCATTCGGGTATTTGGGTAAGATATTATTCCATGAGGAGATGTGCTAATTTTTCAGACCGTTGGTTGAATGAATTAATATGGACCGCTGGTGGAAAGTTATAATAGTGAATCAATATGGGTCGCTGGTTTAAAGTTTTAATAGTAAATCAGTATGGACCGTCGCTTTAAGTTTTAATAGTAAATCGATCTGGATCGTTCGTTTAAAAGTAAATCGATCTGGACCGTTCATGAATTAGTTACTATTCAATCCATTCTTCTATAAATAGAAGCTCATTCCTTCATTATTTCTTACGAATTCACTAAAACTCTAGAGAGAGAAATTATAAAGAGAAAGAAGAAGAGTATTCTGCTACTTCACTACTATGATATCCAGTGTCTTTTACGGTAGGGGTGTTATTCTTTCTTATTCATGAAGAGAACTTCTGTTATTCCATTCTTTATTGTTACTCATTGGAATAACTTTGTAAAAGTGGCATACCCTATACATAACCTCAGACACGCTGACATACCCTATACTTGGTGAAATCCTTATGTTATTCCATTCTCGTATTATTCATTTGAATAACTTTCGTAAAAGTGGCATACCCTATACATAACTTTTGTGATACGTGGCATACCCTATACTTGGTGAAATCCTTATGTTATTCCATTCTTTATTATTCATTGGAATAACCAGAGATCTTGTGATTTTACCCTATACTTGGTGGAATGACACATATGTCGCGGTTTACCCAATACTTGGTGATCTTCTTCATTATTCCATTCTTTATTATCATATTAGAATAACCTGTTTATGTGAAGTACCACATACTTGGTGAAATTCTTTTATTATTTCATTTTTTATTATTCTCGTTCGGAATATCCTATCGATTGTGAATTTCACATGACTTCGGTTCCATATTTATTATTACGCATTTATTATTACGTTGGAATATCTGTCTATGTGTTTTACAGGACCTGGTTAAAATCTTTATTATTCATCTTTATTATTACATTGGAATATCATGTTCGTGTGTTTTACATGGGACCTAGTTAAAATCTTTATTATTATTCTCGTTTTATTATTCATTTGAATATCCTGTCTTTTGTGTTTTTTACGGACTGGTTCCGGTTTTTATTATTCTCGTTAGAATAACCTATCTATGCTAAATCTTGCATATGCATGGTGATTTCTTTTGTTATTCCATTCTTTATTATACTCGGTTGGTTAAAGTTTTGACTTCTATACTCCATGAAATTAGTGGAATATCCTTGATATTTTGCGCTTCATCCAAAGATCATTTCATGGAAATATTCTTCCGAGCATTCTTGAATTTTACTTTACAAAGAAGTATCATGTTGACAATTTGGACGTTATTGGTTCTGGACAAATTAATTCGTGAACTTGTTTTATTGAATTCTTATATCATTGTCATCATCCTTATGTTTATATTTTTTGAAAGTCATCGTATTCTGTAGTGCATAGATGGACTTGGTATGATTATGACCAGGGATTATTCGGTATAATCATGACCATAATGTTACAAATGATGTGATAAAAGTCCTCATTGGCCCGTAAGTGCATTAATGGACGATTATTGGCATGATCATGACCATTGATGAATACACGAATATCCTGGCATGTAGTGCATGGATAATTTGTGGTCGTGATACTAATGAATATCATTGGTAGTAAAGTGGGGGATGATGTGGATTATTTATTGTCGAGTCCCAAATGATAAAAGTGATGAAAACTTTTAAATCATAAAAGATAGTAGATTTTATTCTCTTTCGACTCTTTTAATTTATTGCTTATTCATTGCAGATTAAACTTGTTGTCTATTGTATTTTATCGGTTTAACATTGTTGAAGGCTAATGATAATTTATCCCGCATTATCTTAGTCATAATATTTCTTATTGGGCTAGTTGAGCTCACCCTTTCTTTCACCTTTGTTCTTCTTGAAATGAGAACGTAGCGAGGACTAGTCGGGGATGGAGTGATGGTCCAGATGATAGTATTAGTAGTCCTCACTATTCTGTTAAATAGTGTGACAATAAATGTAATGAGGACTGAATTTGAGTTTGTATACTGTCTATGAGGACTCCTTTGAGAATGGATATTGTCTAGAAGGAAATATTCTTGTTTAAACTCTCAGTTTATGTTTTGTCGTATTTTACATGACAGTTGTATAATTATGTTGTATTCGATTTATGTACCATGTATTTGGCGACTCAAGATGGGTGATGTATACCTATTTTGGGGGCGTCACAAACATCACTAGCTGTTGAACTGGGTTATCTTCCACATTGTTATTGTTGTTTTCCTCAGTGGTTCTCTGTCCGTGTGGTTGACATCTTGGAGGCATTTTCTGTTAAAATACACCCATTAGATTTTATTCAACCTTCTTTAAGTATTTTCTACTCAATTTGCATACCATATAAGATTATCATGTAACACATAATACTTTGAATAAAATAATAACTTTTATTCATTCATAATCTTTTAAAGACATCAAAACAATAGCATCACTATTATTTACATTACTTTCCTGAACTATAACAGTTTCAGGACAACATTATCATCATCTATCCCATTGGTTATATAATACCCGGGATTTATAATTTATTTACTCCCTAACCACCTATCAGGTACATTCCCTACAATGTCCTACTAAGATACTGCGTAGCCTTACGACGCTCTTCCTCCATAATTCGAGTCATTGTTCGGCGATCTAAAATGTATGATGGCAACGTCTCGAACTGAATAGGATAACACATGACCCGATCTTGAGCTCGATTGATCACGGTGTTGAATACATTATTCATCTCCTCCATCTTCATCCTCTTTGCCTGTGCGTCTCTCTCTGTCATCCTGGCTCGTTGAAAAGTTTCCTCATATGCGTCTTCGGCTCTTGCCCTCTTCGTAGATTCTTCTTTCAACTTGTTCTTCAACTCTGCAATCTTTGCTATCATTCGCTCGTTTTCCCATTCCGTGTGGATCAGCTTCTCTTCAACATTGTTTATCCATTCTTCTTGATCCTGGATCTCGTCGTCCTTCTGTGCCATTGAGGTCCATTGTTCAACCTACTATCTCC
Organism: Panax ginseng; assembly: GCA_020205605.1. Lineage (NCBI taxonomy): Eukaryota > Viridiplantae > Streptophyta > Magnoliopsida > Apiales > Araliaceae > Panax > Panax ginseng. The sequence continues at coordinate 84,176,856 of CM035144.1, forward strand.
TCTGTAAATCCTCGATGATGTCCTGAAGTTCAACATTGCGGTCGTGTACTTCGTCGTACACACGGGCAGCTATCGAGTTAAGTGGACGCTCTTCCTCCTCATCCTCCTCATCTGACTGTAGCAGCTCAGCAGGGTCCTCCTCGTCCGTCTCTATCTCATCATCCACAACAGGTATTCTCTCCTGCTCAACTACAATAACCAACGAAGTTGCTTCCCATGGCAGTAGTTGTTCCCAAACCACCTGAATATCTCAAGACTCCTCCTCTCTAGGCATCTGGGATCCTTCCTCCCTAGCCTGACTGGATCCTCTTACATAAGCCATCCCGTCAACCAAATTTTTAAGTTTAATTACTAATCATCACTACTCGACACTCACGAGCACATAAGTTATAATCACATAAGCAGATAAGTGTTTTATTACTTCCTCCTTAAAACTCGATAAGAGTTTATCATCACTATCTTTTCAAAGGTTACTTCCTAAGGCTTTTCCCCCACCTAAGGTTCATAACCTAAGGCTTTGATACCAACCTGTGACACCCCCAAATCTAGGTACTTCATTCCCACAAGATTTGGTGCTCACTATCCATACATTCATACTATCTACCCAATTAAAATAATATTTAAACCATAAATCCTCCCTTTAAATAGGGTTACATTATTAAATCCAAAAACATCCCAGGTTGTCTAACCTTAAACATCATTCAAGTTCAGAAATAAATTATTACATCACATCATTATATAAAAGTTTATCATTATAACAATAAAATAAAATTATAATTCTTCATCACTTGTACATTTTCCCCTTTCATTTGCTAGTTGAAGGCTCATCTACCTTCTCAACTTTAGTTGCAATAGTAATATTTATGCAAGAGTGAGCAAAACAATTACTCACTGGATATAACAATGAATCAATAGGAGAATAATAATAATAATAATAATAACGGCCAAGGAATAGGCTCATCAAAACTGAATAGTACTCTATCAATGATAACTAAAAATTGGAATCCAAAATATGGAATATAAATATCTGAGGGTCATAAGACCATGAACTATGTCCACAGTTGCAAGTAATCTTTCAACTTCAACTTTAACAGTCATAAGACTATAAGGACTCCTCGTACTTAGGGGGATTAGTCATTCGTACAATGTATGGTGCACAAACATTTCAACGCTAAGCTAAATTATCCCCTAATAATAATAGGGTTGTTCATCTCAGTATTTAGAGTACAAGTCCGCACCAAAGAAAGTTTGGTTTGGATAAGCTTTCAAGGCTAATTTGAAGTTTAACGAACATTAACTAGATGACTAATTGAATCAATAGTGTTTGATAACACAATAGTTGATCAATAATAACATAATATAGAACAATGAATAAGTGTAAGCGAACTAACTATATCTTGAACTCATGCTTAGAAACAACTACAAAGCATAATTATTGAATGACAATAAACCTTGCTTGAATAAAATTAAGCTAGGACTATGAATTATTAAATATACATTAAGTAATATCAAGCTAAAAATAAAGCTTGATCATTATGAGAATAGCTTGTGTTAAGTAAATGAACTAAGATAATTCAACATTAGAAATTAGAATTCAAGAAAATTGCTTTCATAGTACATGAAGGACAATAAAGAAACTTGTCTAACAATAAACAAGTTAGAATACATCAATAAGTATTAGAATTCAAAACTTGTTCGAATAAAGCTTAAGTCATAGCTGACTTATTCAAATAACGATTAGGAATACAAGAATTCGCTTAATGAAAATTTAAAGTAAGAAACTTTCTCAACGTAAATGTAGAGTTAGAAAACTTGCCTCGAGTGTAAGCTATAATATTACACTCACATTCACCTACACATAGGTTTAGAACCACAATACCTATTAGATATGCTAACATACCATAACATGTACATTTTTAGTTAAACTTATCATTTTCGCACAAGTCTTATGCTACAATACAAATATCAGAAATTTCCAGGGTGTTAACCTTCACAACACCTGTTTACTATTCATTATGCTTAATAAATCACAACATATCATTTCCATAGTTTACTAATCATTTAAAACTTTAAATTACTAATCACATAATACAACTCTGTTTTAACCTTGTTGTTACATGTTTGACATGCTAACCCATCATTAGTACAATGTATAGGGGTATATCAAAGTAGTGAGAAGTGAGCAGACTTGATGTTCGAGGATAGGGTATGGCATGCAATTACGCCCATACACAAGCCCTGGGACTGCCAAGAGCATTGCTGCACAGGCCGTAGCTCTCGCCATTTTTGCCTTGGCACAGCAGCAGGTAGCAATGATTGCTTGTACTGTGATGATGTGAGGAGAGAGATGGTGATGAATGATGAGTCAAACTTTAGCCCAACAAAGACAATTTTCACCCACTAAACAGTAATATTAACATAAACAATTAATATAGAACTATTACAAACATGTTTGCTAACATATTTAACCAATTAGAACAATTTAACATCAATAAAATTAGTTTAATTTCTCAAATTTCATGTTTTCACATAAAAACTCAATTTTTTGATATCTCTTGCAAAAATCATCACTGTAATCTCTATACTTGGCCAAACCACTTCATTCAAATTACGTTATGCTCGTTTCTTAATGAACTGATATATACAAGACTCAATTTACAGTTTCACATACAGTTTGACCACTAAAATTGGTACTTTTCATGAACAATATGAAAATTACATATACTGTCAAAATTTCTACTGTTGGAACGAAATTAGCATACAAATTCTTGCTTAAACATAAACTCTAATCATTATAAACACATATACTCACAAATATCAGTTATTTATATCATCAATTCAACAATTTGAAATCACAGAGTACATGAAATTTTGCTGTAAACTCATATACATGTATATACATATATATAATACCCAAAGTTGTTAACATACCTTCAAATGGTCGAACAATTCTTGCTAAACTCACTGGAATTATCGTGAAATCCTTAAGCTTCCTCTCAATCTCTCTCAACTCTCTATAATCTCTAGGCTAGCAAATAACCAACAGATAATACTATGCGTAAACCAATACAAACTGATATAGCCATAATACCTATACTAAATATATCAGTTACCAACTAATAAACGTATAGTTTTAAATATATTATATTTATTATTTAATCTATTTTATTTATTTTATTTATTTAATTTAAATTCAAAAATTAGAAATCCAGAAGCCATAAGGCGTTGTTTGGCAAAACCCTTTAAAATTTAAAGAATTAATATATTTAAGCCTTGTTTGGCAAAAACTAAATTAAACTCATTTAATTTATTTTAATAAACAATTTAGTTTATAATTTATAATTACATCTTATTTATTTGGATTTCCATATCCAACATTAACCAATTAAATTAATCATATACCATATTTTAATTAAATATACCATTTTAGCAAATATCACCAAAATTTAATTTTCATTATAACTTTATTTAATAATTTAATATACCATTTTAAATTATTAATTAACAATATAACACTTCATGTCATATTACAACTCTCTAAATTATATATTAATTTAATTTAGAACATTATCTAATAAATTTAAATTCAACAATCATCACATCAATAAAATATTTATTTTATTTCATCAATTTCAACAATAGACACATCAAATAAATATTTATATTATTCAATAAATATTTAATATTACAATTTGAAATTCCGGATCGTTACATAAATACTTCACATATACCTCATAAATGGCAACTCATCCAAAATCAACATCTTCTTTGATCCCACATCATGGATTACTATTTTCTTTAATAATTTAATTATCAAACTTCGAGTTTTAAAATTCTATTTTTCCTTAATAGTTTAACCAACTATGAAATCTCCTTTACGGGTTTCTCACCACAAAACTCAAATATAAAGCACCCACTATAATCACATATTCACTATTTACTTAAGTGATTCTTAAACCCCTTCAAATTATATTATTCCATAATATAACTTCTACTTTAATATAAATTAACCAATATTTCTACTTGTTAGTTAATTCTCATAATTAACTAATTTATGCTTTATTATCTCAATCTATCCATGGATAGCTTAAGCACTAACTAAAACTCATATTACATCATACTAGTTACTAGTATATATATTCAAGAAAATAGTGATTATCCATCAAAGATATTTAATGTCACTAACTCACTATGATAATGTAATTCTATAAATTATTTAATTTCGATAGATAAATCTTATTCATCTTCTTATTAATTCATCTCTACAATTTATAACAAATATATAATAATGATATATATTTATTAAACACAAAATCACTTATTACATAGCTCATATTACCCTATGTAACACAATACAACATACCTCGTATCACATATATATTCTTGTTCGAACCCATCTCATGCTTTAAGAATTCTATCTACTAAATTCTTATTGTAATATTTTCTAAATATTCGGGTTCTTACAACTTCATTTATACAACTGTCATGCAAAATACGACAACACATAAACTGAGAGTTCCAATACAAATATTGTCTCGTAGACAATATTCAAACTCAAATAAAGTCCTCATTACATTATTATCACACTATTTTATAATAAAGTGAGGACTAATATAATAACCATCTCGGACAATTACTCCATTGCCCGACTAGTCCCAGCTACACTCTCACCTCCTGAGAAGAACAATGGAACCAAAAGGAAAAGGGTGAGCTCAACTAGCCCAGTAAAGAATATTATGATTAAGATAATAAAGAAAAAATTATCATTAGTCCTCAATAGTGAAAAATCTAATAGAATACAATAGACAACAAGTATTAGATCAACAACTGCAGCGGAAATAGCAATCCATTAGAAGAGTCAAGTAGAGCATAATGTCTATTATCTTCTATGATTTTAAAATCCATCATCAATATTTTATCCATATAATACCAATAAATAAATGTTTCAAATCAACATATTATCCATGCACTACGGGCCAAGGATATTCGTTTGTATTACCAATGGTCATGATTATGCCAAAAAATTGTCCATTTATACACTACGGGTTAAAGAGAACTTTCACCACAATATTTGTCTGTAACATTATAGGTCATGATTATTCCAATACACAATTCCTGGTCATAATCATACCAATCAACAGTCCATCTATGCATTATGGGCCAAAGATAACTTTCACCACAATATAAGCATGAGGATGATGACAATCAATCAAGTGAGATCAAGGATAAATATTAGAGATTTATAATTTAATTTATCCAGAGTTCAAGAATGTCTAAATTGTCAAAATGATCACCAATTGTGTAGTAAAATTCAAGAATGATATTCATGTATCAAAATAATTTGGACAAAAAAGAAAATTAAATTTTGTTATGAATAGTACTCATGAATAGTATCGTATGAATAGTCCCCATGAATAGTACCGTAAGAATAGTACCCCGACATGAAAAGATTAAAATTTTAATAAGAGAGTTCAGACCAATATTCTAGTGAAATGATATTAGATGTGAAGCACAAATCTCAAGGAATTTCTAATCATTTCAGGAATTATAGAATCAATAGTAAGTTTAGATTTAGGAATATGAAATGAAATAATATAAGAAACTACAAATGGATTTTCACTCGTTATACGGTAATCCGCGTAAACAGATCATTTCCGCAACTTAATAAAGAATGAATACAAAGGGTTATTCACCATGCATGCGGTAATCCGCGTAGACAGGTTACTCCCGTAGATTAATAAAGAATGAATACGAAGGATTATTCACCATGCATGCGATAATCCTTGTAGACGGGTTACTTCCGCAGATTAATAAAAAAATGAATACGAAGGGTTATTCACTATGCATGCAGTAATCCGCGTAGATAGGTTACTCCCACAGATTAATAAAGAATAGAATGATAACCCTTATGAGTATGAAGAAAATAACATCCTTTACGTATACGAAAGAAATAATACTCCTTACAAATATGAAAAATAATATCCCTTACCTTAGTAGGAGATTGGATACTGCAATAGTGTAGTAGCAAAATACTCTTCTTCTTTCTCTCTTAGTTTCTCTCACTATAACTTGTGATTATAACTTTGCTCTTCAAAAATGGTAGAAAATAATGAATGGATGGAGGAGTATTTATAGGCTAGGAAATGGTGGTAAATTACAAGGTTGATTATACTTTAGTACCTTCATCTTTGCCTCCATTTTTAATTTAGTCCTTCAAGTATTATCAATCTTACATAAACTCCCTTAATAGTACTTGTATGTGAACCAATAGTTCCTTGCATGCAAACTAATAGCAATTAATTGCTCATTTATCCGATTAATTACCCGTTTGGTCAATTTAACATCCAACAATCAACTATTATCGAAATAAATGTCAATTTCCACTAACACTAATATTCTCAACACAATGGAATTATTTTTATCAACAATTTCATCTTTGAATTTTGGAGTTTGACTTTTTCCAAAATGTTAGCTGTTAACTTTTTGACCAAAAAGTCAACCTCGACAAATTTTGTGTTTATAGTCTATTTTGACTAACTTCAGCGTCCCAGACTCAAATATCTCGTCCGCGTCTCCAAATTCAACTATGAATTCAAATTCAAATTTTAATTTCATTTTCTTGTGTTTTATACACGCTTTTGCTTTCTAAGTTAGTTTAAACTATTTAATTAGTCTTGACTAACTATTAAATTAAATCTCATCATTTATCGCTAATAATTATATATAACACATTTTTAATCTTTCAACAATTATTCATCATTAATATTATAACTCATAATATTGACAACCAAATCCTTCCCAGGAAAGAGGGGGCTTTTTGATAAGGATTTCTCTTTATTGGTGCGTAATTAAATAACCTAACCCCTTTCCTTGACAGAACTTTTTAGACATTGTCAATAATACAAATAATAATATGAATAAATGTGTCGTCTCAATTATTTGTTTAATAATATAAAATATTGTGCAGATGATACTGTGACAATAATAAAATCAATAATATGATATACTATGCAGCAACTACTGTGATAATTATTGGATAAAACTAGGTGACTTCTTACGTAAGCTTTAATAATCGAGATCATTGTATAATAATACAGTGTCTTCATCGCAATAACGATAGACACGTATTCGCAGTACTTTTATCATAAGGGTATTTTAACAGTTTAATAGTAAAAGTTTTGCCATTATTTTTATAAAAAGGTATTTCTGCCGGTTTCTATATCTGATATTTATTCCATTGTGGGGTCCACCAATGATTGCGCTGGTGTACGAATATTCCTCGACCAAACGAATATTCCCCGACAGAATGAATATTTTATGACAACTTGCTTACTTTGTAAAATTTTCACATATCACCCCTAACTTTAACCTTTTATGAATTTAACCATTTACTGAATAGAATAGTATTTATAAGAAAAATTGAATACTTTTATTTCATAAAATTTAGGGTCTTACAATCTCCCCTCCTTATAAAATTTCGTCTCAGAAATTTACGTGCATACTTGATATTTCGAAGAGGTGAGGATACCTTGCTTTCATTTCTGATTCTAACTCCCAGGTCATTTCGTCAATATTATGGTTTTTCCATAAAACTTTGACTTCAGGTATAACCTTTAAGCATAGAATCTGTTCCTTCTTATCCAAGATCTTGATAAGTACCTCCTCATGCGTTAAACCTTCGGCTATCTCGTCTGGTTCTAATTCAATAATGTAGTTTGGGTCTTCCACATATTTACGTAGCATATATATGTGAAAAACGTTATGAACATGAGATATACTTGGTGGTAAGGCGAGTCTATAAGCCACAGTTCCTACTCAATCGAGGATTTCAAATGGACCAATAAATCGAGGATTTGAGCTTTCTTCTCTTCACCGATTCTTAATTCTGGAATAACACCTTCTTGTACTTTTTTTCTTCATATTTATCATCTCCGGGTCTGTAGCTTGAGCAGCTTTAACTTTATCGATTAAAGTTGATTCTAATCGTATATTCGTCATCTTCACATGGGTCCTTGGAGTCTTTAACTCTATCTCCATCCTTTGTAAGTCATACAAAATGGGTCTTTATTTTGACAATATCGCACTCGTACCCGCATAATATCTTCTACTTAATGTGTCAGCTACAACGTTCGTTTTTTTAGGATGGTATTGAATGGTATGGTCGTAATCTTTCAACAGCTCGAGCCAACATCTTTTGTGCATGTTAAGTTCGTTCGAGGTGAAAAAATATTTGAGACTTTTGGAGTATATTAGGATGTCATCAATAAAGACAACCACAAAATGATCCAAATATTCGTTGAATATTCGGTTCATCATGTCCATAAAAGCAGTGTGGGCATTGGTTAATCCGAAAGACATAACTAGAAATTCGTAATGCCCGTATCGAGTTCTAAAGACAGCCTTTGGAATGTCATCAATTTTAATCATTAACTGATGATATCCGGAACGTATATCGATCTTTGAGAAGAATTTAGCACCTTTCAACTGGTCAAACAGGTCATCAACGCAAGGTAACGGATACCTATTTTTGATGGCGACATGGTTCAACTCCCGATAGTCAATGCAGAGTCGCATACTCCCATCTTTCTTCTTTATGAATAAAATAGGAGCACCTCAAGGCGATGTACTAGGACGAATGAAACCAATGTCTAACAATTCTTGTAGTTAGGTTTTTAACTCCTGAAGTTCAATAGGAGCCATTCAATATGGGGTTTTGGAAATGGCTTTTGTATCGGGTTCAAGGTCAATACAAAATTTAATGCTCTGGGGGGTAGGCGATTAAGTTCTTCGGGAAATACGTCAGAAAATTTATTAACAACAGAAATATTATTTGTGACAACCCAGAAAATTAGATTATCCAGAATTTAAGATTTAAAGAATTAGTTATTAATAAAATGAATTTTTATTAATAATATTCTATGCTATGTGTTTATTAATCATTCTAGAACCTAGGATGATTATAATACAGGAGGATTCTGGCTACGAGCTAGACTAAACGAGTAAGAATTTTCAAGATAAAAATAAAAAAAATTCGGGAACAAAATATTTTCAGGAAAAAAGATGAAATAGACACTATTCACCCAACGAAACCCTAAGGGTTAGGGTTTGAATAACCTAAGCCTTTTTGAGAGTTCGGTATGTCGAAATGACATTCCGTCGAAAGATTTGACGATAATATATCGTGAAAAGTTAAGTAAGTCGATAAAAGTTTTTCTCAAAAAGCGTGCGTAAATCAGACGAAAAAAGCGAAAAAAATCTTTTATATGTACTTTTCATTCGTTTAACTATGTTAGAGAAAAACGTGAAGAAAAATGCTTAACATCAAAAAGTGTTTTTCAGTTTTTCGGAGATCTGAAGAATGCGTAAAAGTTAATCGGTAAAGGGAAGATGAAATATCCAAAAATATTTGGATTCCGAGAATCGCAGGTTTTTTAAACTGTAGGATGAATTTCGAAAGACGGAACCACGAAACTTCCTTTGGAAGTTTCGTGAATAGTATGGAGGTGGAATAGTAAGGAGGTGTGAATAGTAGATTCAGAGCTAAAATGACTATTTTGCCCCTAGCCTTAGTTTACTATAAAAGGAAGCCTTAATTCATTTGTTGGTGATTTTGAAAATCACCAACACATAAGAGAGAGAGAGAAAAGTCGGATGGGAGGAAAAAGGAAGAGGAAAAGCTAGCCCGAGAGCAAGCTTTGTCCAACGGAAGAGGATTAAAGGAGAAAGGTAATCCAATACCTAATCTCTTATAAATGTTCTTTAATTTTTCTATGTTAGAAACATAACTTAATGAGAATAGAAGTAAAAGATGCTAAGAATGATTTTCATATGGTTGAAATCATGAGAAAATGAAGAAATAAGAATTAGAAGTTTAGTTTATAAATTTCTTAAGGAAGTATAAGATTCGTAATGAATTTGAGCGATCCGAATGAGTCATATGAATGATTCGGTGAAATTAGTAAGGAATGATGTCTTATAAAACCAAATTCCAAGAAAAAGTGAAATCGTAATCAAAATATCGATTAAAAATGAAGAACGAATGAAGAACGCGTAGAACACGAAGAACATTGTTGATGGACAAATTTAAAACCATCGTAGTATAATTGTTGTTGATGAACAAGTTTAAAACCATTGCGTATAAGTTAGTTGCTTATTGCTTGGTTAGGAATAATAGAAACGTTCATGAAGAACGGATTAAAACTTAGCTATAACGAAGTTATGGAAAAAATTTTATAAAAGACGAACGAGAATTAGAAAGTTAGTAAATGAACCCGAATATGCGGGGTTTCATAAGAAGGAAATAGAACGTAGAAAACGTGAGTCGTGGACTCAAGAACGAACGAGTTTCGAGTTCGGATGACCGAATTACGGACGAACGAACGAAGAACGTTAATAACGTAAAAAATGAGGGAAGGATGAAGATTAAGCCAATCAAATGGCATGTTAATAGATTTAGAACAAAGTTCTGTTTAAGGGGGATTAAAGTACATAAGATAAGGAAGAGAATGGCTTTGGAACAACCTCGTTCCGAGTTATAACAAATAAGTTATGGGATTGGGAAGTAAGCATCTTAAAACGATCAAACACTTTGAAACAAATTTCAAGAGTTGGGGCTTGGCGCCGCAGTGCCAGCCATGCTTTGTAAGGTGGCTATAACGACCCGGGAATTCAAATTTTCCAGAATTTAAGTTTAAAGAATTAGTTATTAATAAAATAAATTTTTATTAATAATATTATGTGCTATTTGTTTATTAATCGTTCTAGAACCTAGGATGATTATAAGTCGGGAGGATTCTGGCTACGAGCTAGACTAAACGATTAAGAATTTTCAAGACGAAAATGAAAATTTTCCGGGAACAAAATATTTTCGGGGAAAAAGACGAAATAGGCACTATTCACCTGACGAAACCTAAGGGTTAGGGTTTGAATAACCTAAGCCGTTCTGAGAGTTCGGTATGTCAAAATGACATTCCGTCAAAAGATTTTCCGATAATATGTCGTGAAAAGTTAAGCAAGCCGATAAAAGTTTTTCTCGAAAAACGTGCAGAAATCGGACGAAATAAAAATGACGAAAAGTATTGTGTGTACTTTTCACTCATTTAACTACGTTAGGGTAAAATGTGAAGGAAAACGCTCAACGTCAAAAGGTGTTTTTCAGTTTTTCAGAAATCCGAAGAATACGTAAAAGTTAATCGGTAAAGGAAAGACGAAATATCCAAAAATATATGGATTCCGAGAATCACAGTTTTTAAAATTGTCGGACGAAAACCCGAAAGATGGAACCACGTAACTTAAAGGCTAAGTAGACTTAAGGGCTAAGTTAACTTAACACTTAATTAATGAATAGTATGGAGGTGTGAATAGTAAGGAGGTTAGGGGTGAAATGACTATTTTGCCCTAGCTTTGGAAAATCTATAAATAGGAAGCTAGATTTCATTAAAATGAGATTTTGAAAAATCCTATACTAGAGAGAGAGAGAGAATTTGGATGGAGAGGGAGAAGGAAGAGCATGAGAATGAATGTTCGGATTGAAAATGTTCGTGAAATGGAAAAGCTAGCAAATCACCGGTTTTGTCTAACGGAAGAAAAATAAAGAGGAAAGGTATTAAAACCTAACTTCTATGTTAGATTTTCTTTAAAGTTTTATATGTTTAAAACATAACTTAATAAAGATAAGAAGTAGATGATGTTAGGAATGATTTCATATGGTTAAAATCATGAGAAATAATGAAAATAAGAATTAGAAGTTTAGTTGTAAATTTCTTAAGGAAGTATAAGATTCGTAATGAATTTGAACGATCCGAGTGGATTATATGAATAAGTAGGTGAAATAAGTAAGGAATAATGTTCTATAACATCAAATTCCAATAAAAAGTGAAATCGTAATCCAAAAATATCGATTAAAACGAAGAACGAACGAAGTACACGAAGAACATGCGAAGAACACGAAGAACGTTGTTGATGGACAAATTTAAAACCATCATAGGATAATTGTTGTTGATGGACAAGTTTAAAACCATCGCGTATAAGTTAGATGCATATTGCTTGGTTAGGAACGGTAGAAACATTCATGAAGAACGGATTAAAACTTAGCTATAACGAAGTTATGGCAAAAATTTCGTAAAAGAGAAACGAGAATTAGAAAGTTAGTAAATGAACCTGAACATTTAGGGTTTCATAATAATGTAAGAGAATATAGAAAATGTGAGTTGTGGACTCAAGAACGAACAAATTCTTAGTTCGGATGACCGAATTACGAATGAACAAACGAAGAATGTTAAAAACGTAAAATGAATAAAGGGTGAAGATCAAGCCAATCAAATGGCACGTTAACGGATCGTGCGTCTCTCTCTATCATCCTGGCTCGTTGAAAAGTTTCCTCATATGCGTCTTCGGCTCTTGCCCTCTTCGTAGATTCTTCTTTCAACTTGTTCTTCAACTCTGCAATCTTTGCTATCATTCGCTCGTTTTCCCATTCCGTGTGGATCAGCTTCTCTTCAACATTGTTTATCCATTCTTCTTGATCCTGGATCTCGTCGTCCTTCTGTGCCATTGAGGTCTGTTGTTCAGCTACTATCTCCTGTAAATCCTCGATGATGTCCTGAAGTTCAACATTGCGGTCGTGTACTTCGTCGTACACACGGGCAGCTATCGAGTTAAGTGGACGCTCTTCCTCCTCATCCTCCTCATCTGACTGTAGCAGCTCAGCAGGGTCCTCCTCGTCCGTCTCTATCTCATCATCCACAACAGGTATTCTCTCCTGCTCAACTACAATAACCAACGAAGTTGCTTCCCATGGCAGTAGTTGTTCCCAAACCACTGAATATCTCAAGACTCCTCCTCTCTCAGGCATCCGGGATCCTTCCTCCCTAGCCCCGGTTGGATCCTCTTACATAAGCCATCCCACAACCAAATTTTTAAGTTTAATTACTAATCATCACTACTCGACACTCACGAGCACATAAGTTATAATCACATAAGCAGATAAGTGTTTTATTACTTCCTCCTTAAAACTCGATAAGAGTTTATCATCACTATCTTTTCAAAGGATACTTCCTAAGGCTTTTCCCCCACCTAAGGTTCATAACCTAAGGCTTTGATACCAACCTGTGACACCCCCAAATCTAGGTACTTCATTCCCACAAGATTTGGTGCTCACTATCCATACATTCATACATTCATACTATCTCAAAATGAAGTTAACACTTAAAAGAAATTATCAAGAATTAGGGCTTGGTACTGCGGCGCCAACCATGACTTGTAAGGTGGCGCTGCAGTGCCAGACCAGAAAGTCGGGTACTACAAAATCGCATCGTGGCATGAGAGATAGAAGGGAGAGTGGCGCCGCAGCGCTAGTGTAGGGAAAAAGCCAGAGAAGAGCTTTTAACTGCTCAACTCTTGGGGGAAAGATATGGGAAGATAAAGAACATAAGATTCGTCCAATGTAACACTTAATTTAGTGAATTAAACCTTTAATGAAGGTCGAATGAAAAGGTTATATGAGAGTAAAAGAGAAAGAATGTAAACGCGGATTACGGAACCGATATCCGGGGACCGTAGTTACGATAAGCGAACGTGGAGGATTGCTATGGTTGTGATTCCTTAAACGTTGAGCGACGAGGGTAATGAATAACATTTTGATGTTATGTCATGATAGTGAGAGATAAGTGTAAAGCATATAGACGCAGTAAATGCAACGCTGTTATGATAAATGAGCGGTCTTAGCATACAACGAACGGTATGGCTTGGACATTAAGAATGACTACTGAAAATGGGGTTCAAGTAATGGATAACGAAAGTAATAAGTAAGATATGAATGGTATTAACGTAACGAAGTCGAGTTAAGGATTAAAGGGAATGATCGCTCTGAGTATACAAAAGACTGTATGACTTAGACGATAAAGAATGAATACTGAGGCGTAGCATTTAGTTTCCAGGAAGCCATAAGGAATGAGAAATTAACTTAACGAAGATTATAGTTTAATAAGTTCGGATAAGTTACGATAAGTTTAAGTTGTAGTACAATCGTAACCTTTGATGGTTGACATATGGGAGTTGGGATAAACAATCCCTTCAGAGAGCGAAGGTATATACAAAACTGGAAACCGATCTAACTCATTGTTATGGGCAGTGTAGACGAGATGGGAACTTGTTTGTTGGTTGTTTGTGGGAAACTACTCAAAGTACCATATGGACTACTAGCAGAGAAGTGAAGTGTGCTGAGTCTTAGAGAAGTAATAAGAAGAAAATAAGATAAAAAACATCAAAGATGATGAATGTATAAGTAAGACATCTCCATATGTCATGAAGTCGTAGAACGGTAGTGAAAGTGGTTGCGTAAACTTAGGTTGCAAGAAGGCAAACCCTAAGAAGTGAAGTTAAGTAAACTAATGCATAAGTCAAATATACATGACTAATTACTGTATATGTTATTTTTTTCTTACGTGCTACATAGGAATTGAAATGAGCAGTTTGGCGTAAGCTGTAGCTGGGCGTAAGGCAAGTTTCCTAACTTCATTCATATTTCAAATGAATGTTAGTTTCTTAAACTTCTCAGATGTTGAACTTGAGAAGTTCCGTCTATGTGATAATGTGCGATATTTGTACAAGGTGGTAGAACGTATGAAGCCTTGAGCCACAATGTGAACACTTCGGTGTTTCTATGAAATGAACTATTCAGTGATTTAACTATTCAATAAGAGAATGCTCTGTTTATACATGATCCGTTATTGTTAAGTCTGTGCTAATGATTCTAGCCAGACAGAATGTGTATGAAAAAGGTAGAAGAATGAAAGTATTTTAAAACGAAAGTTAATATTGTTTTAAAATGATAGGAATCGAGATTATTCCTATTATTCAAGCTGCTTCATAACCTTTGTTCGGTTATTGAAGTCTTAAAACAATGTTTGAATTTTTGAAGATGTTTGTTCAACTGTGATGACTTACTGGGCAATTGAATGCTCACACTTGCTTTAAATGAAAAACATTTTCAGCGAACGATGTTAGAAGAACTTAAGGATCCCATAAAGATCAAGCTGACGGTATCCAAATGAAGTGTCATTCAGAATGTGGATGAGCAAGAAGATTGAGCGAAGACTTGTAATATAGAAATATGAAATTGAACTATAGACTAGTTTAAGAAACTATTAAGTATCCTTGGTGGCAGATAAAAGTCACTCTTGTAAGATGAAACAAATAATGTATTTATCATTATTTATAATAAAAAAGGTTATATGGTTTTTAGAACCTGGGATTTGAGAGTGTATGTTGTTATATTTTAGTATATATTGATGTATGTTTGGAAGAAGATGGGATCGTGACGTACGGAATCCGGGTGTGAAGATAGACCAGATTTCGGGGTGTTACAGTGGCGCCGCAACGCCAAATCAAGGAGGTAGCTACTGGAAACTCGCGCCGCAACGCAAGCAATTGCAAGGAGGGTGGTGCAGCAGTGCCAACCTAGGAAGCCAGCACTGCATAGTGGCGCTGCAGCGCGAGGGGAAAGAAAGGAACTGGAGCCGCAGTGCCGGTGCAGGGCAAGGACCAGTGATGAGCTTTTAACTACTCAAATCCTGGGGAAAGTGTAATGAAAGCTAATGAACATATAGTTCATCAAATTTAACACTTAAACAAGTGATTTAAACCTTAGATGAAAGTTGAACGGAAAGTTTGAGCGAGATTAAAAGATAGAGAATGTAATTGCAACGCAGTTGCGATGAACGACCAGTCTTAGCATACAACGAATGGTATGGCTTTGACATTAAGAATGAGTAATGAACGTGGGGTTCATATAGTGGATAACGAAAGTATTAAGTAAGATATGAATTATCAAGAAATCCGTAACGAACGGTAATAAGATTAATGAAAGCCGAATGTGAGTCGAATGGAGAATGTTAGAATAAAATGTAAGCATTAAACACTTTAACCAACGTGAAGGTTGAGTGTACGCAAATATTAAACGGGCAGTGTGACGCTCCCAAAATAGGTATACGCCACCCATCTTGGGTCGCCAGATACATGGTATAAAATTCAAATACAAACTTAAATATACAACATGAGCTTTGAGTTTTAATACAAATATTGTCTTCTAGACAGTATTCAAACTCAAAAATTCTCATATATACTGTGAGTTTCAATACAAATATTGTTACGTATATAATACGACAATATTCATATTTAAATTATTACAATGCCATATATAAAGTACAGTAGCAAATATATCAAGTCCCCGAAGGGACACGAGAAGATATATGTTCTCCTCATTCTAATGGAGTGCACCTTTGACGCTTCCAAATTATGATTTACCTCACCCTATTGTTGTTCACCAAAATTAAATATCAAATGATGTATAAAACATGTCACACACATTTTAAGTTCTCAGTATGATTATTATGCCACACCGTTTTATAATTTGATTCGGCTTGTGACTAATTCGTATCACCACTTTATACCCATGTTCTCTCTGCTAGTCCCAGCTACCCTTTTATTACCTGAAAGGGGTGGTGAAGTAAAAGGGTGAGCTCAACTAGCCCAGTAAGAAATATTATGACTAAGATAATGCAAAATAAATTATCGTTAGTCTTCAACAGTATAACAACTAATAGAATATAATAATAGACAATAAGTTTTAGATCAACAACTGCAACGGAAAAAGCAATCCATTAGAAGAGTCAAGTAGAACATAATGTCTACTATCTCCTCTAGATTAAAAGTCCATCGTTAATACTTCATTCCTATAATACTCATCAACAGTTCTTTGCTATACTCATGACAAAGAGAACTCTCATCACCTGTCTTCACCTGAACCACCATGGATTATATTAAATCATAATTCATATTTATAATCAAGTAAATCAACATTCCAACTTTGCACTACATGCCAAAGATATATAACTGTAAAACCAATAATGTTGAGACTCAGCTTAATAGTATCACGACCACGAATTATCCATGCACTACGGGCCAAGGATATTCATGTTTTCAATTACGGTCATGATTATACCGAATAATCCCTGGTCATAATCATACCAAGTCCATCTATGCACTACGGGCCAAAGATGACTTTTACCACATCATTTGTAATATTACGGTCATGATTGTACCGAATAATCCCTGGTCATAATCATACCAAATCCATCTATGCACTACTAGCCATAGATGACTTTCCACACAATATAAACATGAGAATGATGACAATGATATAAAGAATCAATCAAATGAGATAAAGGATAAATATTAAAGACTTTAACAATATAATTTATCCAAAATTCAATAATGTCCAAATTGTCAACATGATCACCAATTGTGGAGTAAAATTCAAGAATAATAATATTATATCAAAAATAATTTGAACAGAAAATAATATTTCAACGAATAGTTAACGAAGATAATAACATTATTCATTATATTATAAGCTCCATTTAATATTATTCATTATATAATAACATTAAATTCATTTACTAATATTATTAATCATTAAATAATATTTTAAATCAATGATTTCATAACACCTT
This sequence comes from Panax ginseng, assembly GCA_020205605.1. NCBI lineage: Eukaryota > Viridiplantae > Streptophyta > Magnoliopsida > Apiales > Araliaceae > Panax > Panax ginseng. The sequence continues at coordinate 84,194,369 of CM035144.1, forward strand.
AATCAAAATATTATAAATCACTTAATAATCTCATAATCTAATATTATTAATATTACAACAATATTTTAATCATTTCATAAACTTATAAACAATTTATTTAAATTGTTTATACTTTACTAATTAATGCATTTAATCATCTTAAAATGCCAAACTCATAAGATTTCATCACCAATAACCAAAACCCTCATCAAAAATCTGCATATATCTTATATAGGATTCTCAAGCCATAAAATCCTATTTTCTAATTTTCTTACTTCACATAACATAATTAATTCATTTACTCATAACTAGTCTATTTTCATGAAAAATACCAAATCAAGACAAACAAATTTTCTTTTAAAGGATTTAGCGTAATATAGTCCCATATTGAACATATATTTTCTCGAAATTTTTAAAATTCATTTACTATTTTTCATATAGCAAAATCGCCAAATTTTTAGACATTTATCATAAACTCAGACGTTTGTCCAAAAATTTCAAAATTTACTGAGTATACTTCATTATATACATGTACTCCCAATACAAATTTCACCAATTTTGGAGTTAACCACAAGGAGTTATAAGGGTTTACTTTTAAAATAGTCTTTTCCCATAAAATTCATACCTCCTAATCTATACATCCAAAAATTGCCATTTTTGGACACAATCTAGAAAACTCATCAAATTATTATTTTAAATTTTTTCAGAATTTTCGAAGGTTGGGAAAATTACGAAACTGAAAAATATAATAACCTTTACAATCCCTTGCCTCAAAAGAGTAGTATTTCTGACTGGAATATCGGATGTAAAGCAGAAGGAAACTTGCACTGGATAACAACTCTCAAAGTATCTAAATACTCACAAAAATATGCTCGACAATATAGAGAGAGAAAAAACTTATTTCTAGTGTGATTTTCAATTCTAACCTAAGCACCTATTTATAGGAAAATGCTAGAACGCCAAATGAGACTAAATTAATAAAATATTATTAATTATTCAAAATTTCCCGCATGCCACTTTTGATCAAAATTCTAGCCACCACCAAAATCAGCACATGTATTCAACACCAACCAAAAGTGGGTCCCACCTAATTTTAATAAAAAAATATTTTATTTTTTAAAACTTTAGTAATTCATAATAAATAGCCCTTTTATCAGAAAAATACGAATTATATGTCCATTCCACACGAAATCGAATTCTCTACAACTTTGTAGCTTTAAGTTTTTCCAAATTCAAGACAGAAAATATCTAAAATCCACAAACGGATGATTTTTAACACCTTTTAAAATTCATAACAAATCATGCGTTAATTTTAACGGTTTAAAATTTGTGGACATATACTCAACTTATATATGTATAACATATCTAAAAATCACAACGATCCAACGGTCGGATTAAAATTATAACTCACATAATAGAGCTTTAAGAACACTGATTTGATTTTTAATACCTCTATTCCGACAAAATACTGATAAAACACCTCAACATTAATTCCTTCATTAATATCCACATAAAAATAAATATTTCCTTCATTAATATTTCCTTATCATATAAATCAATAATTAATTATTCACAAATAATATTACAGAATCACAATAATGACAACCAGGTCGTTCTCAGGAAAGAGGGGGCTTTTCGATAAGGATTTCTCCTTACTAGCGCGCAATTAGGTGACCAAACCTCTCCTTGACAGAACTTTCTAGACATTGCCAATAATGTTATCTAATAATATTATTCAAATAATACGAATTATTGATCTGATAATGGGAAATACTGTGCAATGACAATTATTGAAACAACAATAATATAAAATATCAACGCAGCAATTATTGAACCAATAAAATAAAATATTGAATAGTAATTACTATAACAATTATTGAGTATTGCCTTCATACGTAAGAATCAATAATTCAAAAATACTATGCAATACCGTGTGCTACTGTGCAACCACGCGTATTACTTATTTTAACCACTAGGTAATCCAACAGTGTTAATGGTAACATTTACGCCGTTATTTATAAAACTCAAACTTGTTGTTTTCTTCATCCGACAGTTATTCTGTTATGGAAAACACAAATGGTTGCGCCGTCGTATGAATATTGCCCAACAACCAGAATATTCCACGACCAAACGAATATTCCCCGACAGAAATGAGTATTTTATAACCACTTGCGTATTTTGAAAATTTTATATATATCACCCTTAACTTTAAACTTTTATCAATTTAACTATTTACTAAATAGAAAAATTGAATACTTTTATTTTATAAAATTCAGGATCTCACAGCAAGAACCTACATCCCGTGTATGGTTTGACCGTAGGGTAATGAAGACCAATGATTAAACTTGTTAACGGTGAAGAACTGAATTAAAGACAAGTACGTTTAATATAAAGAAGTCGAGTTAATGATTAACTTGAATGATCGTTCTGAGTATACAACAGACTGTATGACTGAGACGGTATGAATGAATCCTGAGGTATGACATTTATTTGCCAAAAAGCCCTAAGGAATAAGAAATTGACTTAACGAACATTATAGTTTAATGGTTCGGATAAGTTAGATGAATTTAGGTTGTAGTACAATTGTAACCTTTGATGGTTGACATATGGGAGCTGGGCTAAACAATTCCTTTAGAGAATGAAGGTATATACGAAACAGACAACCAATCTAACTCACTGTGAAAGACAGTGTAGACGAGACAGGAACTTGTTTGTTGGTTGTTTATGGAAAACCACTCAGAGTACCATATGGACTACTAGCAGAGAAGCGATGTGTGCTGAGTTTTAAAGAAGTTATAAGAAAAAGATAAGAATGAAAATCATCAAAGATGATGAACGTATTGAGTAAGACATCTCCGTATGTCATGAAGCCGTAAATCAGTAAAGGAAGTTGTCCCGTAAACATTAGATTGCAAGAACGCAAACCCTAAGAAGTAAAGTTAAGCTTAAACCAATGCGCAAGTCAAGTATATGACTAATTGGTGTATGTGTTATTTCCTTATGTGTTTTATAGGGATTGGAATGAGCGATTCAAAATGTATGTTGTCAGGCATGCGTATGTGAAGGCAAGTTTCCTAACTTCATTCATATTCTAAATGAATGTTAGTTTTTTAAACTTGTTAGATGTTAAACTTGAGAAGTTCTGTCTATGTGTGAATGTGCGATATTTGTACAAGGTTGTAGAACGTATGAGGCCTTGTGCCACAATATGAACACTTTGGTATTTCTATGAGATGAATTGTTCTGTGATTGAACTGTTCAATAAGAGAATGTTCTGTTTATACATGAACCTTTATTGTTAAGTCTGTGCTATTGATTCTATCCAAACATGATGTGTATGGAAAAGGTAGAAGAATGAAAGTATTTCAAAGTGAATGTGACTAATATTTTAAAATGATAGGAATCGAGATTATTCCTATTATTCAAGTTGCTTCATAACCTTTGTTCGGTTATCGAAGTTTTAAAGGAATGTTTGAATTCTTAAAGTTGTTTGTTCAACTGTTATGACTTGCTGAGCAATTGAATGCTCACACTTGCTTTAAATGAAAAACATTTTCAGCATACGATGTTAGAAGAACTTAAGGATCTTGTAAAGATCAAGCTAACTGGTGTCCAGATGAAGTGTCATTCATTAGATGAATGAGCGTGAAGATCAAGCAAAGACTTGTAATGTAGAATAGTTTAATTAAACTATAGACTAGTTTAATGAACGGTTATGTATCCTTGGTGGCGGATCAAAGTCACTCCTATAAGAGATAAAGAATAATGTAATTATCATTATTTGTAATGAAAGAGGTTATAAGGTATTAGAACCTGTGAATTGAGAATGTATGTTGTTATATTTCATTATATAAAGATGTATGTTTGGAAAGAAGTGGGACCGTGACGTACGGAATCCAGGTGTGAAGATAGACCAGATTTTGGGGCATTATAAAGTAGTATCAGAGCTGATAGGTTATAAATCTTAGGTATGAGTACCTAAGACTATAATCGTAGAGAGAATGATAAGAAGATCGTTGAGTTAAATGATTAAGGAAGAAGATCACCACGTGATCATAGTGAATCATAATAACAGATGATCTGTTAAACGATGAATGATTTATAGCTAATGTTATGAATGAATGGTACTATGAAGTAGTACGGGAAGAAAAACTCAGATTGAGTTGTAAAGGATAGTATACGAATTAAAGAAAATTCGTATTAGGTAAGGAGAAAAATTAGAAGTTGTAAGATTTCAATTAAGGACTCATGTGATAGCTGAGTTGTATGAACATTTGTTATGGGCAGAGGTTTTTACTTCGGTGTAACAGCTGCTTAGCTTATTACAGTGATAATCATTGGAATATGTCGCCCTATCAATATTTATATGATGAGAAGGTGAATCTTTTCTCATGTATATACTTGATAGGTAGAGAATGATAAGGTAGGTGTGAGTTCTTGAAACTCATACTTATGGTAAGTTCGTGACTCATAATCATATGGTATGCTTTTGAACTTCTCAGGGAATGGACGCCTATGGTCTGACTTGGATAGTTCTTAAACTCATATTATTTTGGAAAGTTCCTGAACTCATAATGTGTGGTAAGTAGATGGATTGTACTAAAGTATAGGGATGTTTAGACTAAAAGCGTGTATTTTCAGTAGAATTAGCATTGAAGGTGCTAGAAAAGATTAAGTATTGTCTCAAGTAAGATAATGAAGGAAGATGGAGAATAGGATATTCCAAGTCATCTAGCTATGCTAGATTTTGAAGTTTATTGAAATTGTGCTTATGTGTGCGCGTTTTGAAAATGAAAGAATTGGTTCAACTTTTGGAACCAATGGATTTTAAAAGAACTATTCTTGGTATATCTATGCTAATTGTTTCGTCTAGACAAAAATTGATTTGAAATATCAAAATGAATTTTATATCATTAGTGCATTTGATGCAAAGATGGTAAAAGGATGGAGTTGTTAATGCAATTGAACCTAGTGTTGGATGTGATCTTACGATCAATAACCCGCTATGGTATGATGTATAATGACGAAGTCATAAACTGACGAAGTCCTCAACGTACTGTGAAAAGTACGGTATCATGACGACATAAAATGTTTTGATGTATTGTGAAAGAATTTAAAGAAGTAGTCGATGACAATTGATTTGGCTAGACAAATGTTTCAAGTTGATATCCAATTTATTGGTATGGTCTAAGCTACTTAATTTGGCTAAGAAAGATGGTATGTCATGATTAAAAGAAAATTGAGCTTTCTTTGTGAAGTTATTTGTTCAACTGTTATGACTTGTTGAGCAATTGAATGCTCACACTTCCTTTAAATGAAAAACATTTTCAGCGTACGATGTTAGAAGAACTTAAGGATCCCATAAAGATCAAGCTGACCGGTGTCCAGATGAAGTGTCACTCATTAAACGAATGAGCGTGAAGACCAAGCGAAGACTTGTAATGTAGAATAGTTTAATTAAACTATAGACTAGTTTTGTAAGACCCCGAATTTTATGAAATGAAAGTATTCAATTTTCTTATAATTATTATTTTATTTCGTAAATGGTTAAATTGATAAAAGGTTAAATTTTATGAAGTACCGCATACATGGTGAAATTCTTATGTTATTCCATTCTTTATTATTTTGTTGGAATATCCTGTCTGTGTGGATTATGCATGACCTGGTTCCATTATTTATTATTACATTTGAATAACTTTGTCTTTCTGGCTCATCGCATGTACGGTGAATTCTTCTGTTATTCCATTCTTTATTATTCTGTTGGAATAACCTGTCTATGTGGATTATCGCATGCATGGTGAATGACCCTTCATATTCATTCTTTATTCAATTGTGGAAATGATCTGTCTACGTGGATTACCGCATGGCGCATGAAAATCCATTTGCAGTTTCGTATATTTTATTATACTCGTATGAGATATCATTTCTTTTGTACTCGTCATGGAATATCATTTTCTACGAGCTACTATTCATGGGTTACTATTCACCCAGTTATTATTCACTCTAGTATTATTCACTCGGGTATCCGGGGCACTTTTCGTACTAGATTACTATTCATGAGTTACTATTTACGAGTTACTATTCACCTAAATTACTATTCACCCAAATATTATTCACTCGGGTATTTGGGGTACTTTTTATGTCAGTGTACTATTCACGAAGTACTATTCCTGAAGTAATATTCATAGGGTACTATTCACGGGGTATTATTTACCCGAAAAATATATTTCTTTTTTCTGTCCAAATTATTTTTGGTACATGAATATTATTCTTGAATTTTACTCTACGAAGCAGTATCATGTTGACAATTTGGATATTTTTAAACTCTGGATAAATTTAAAGTCTTTAATATTTATCCTCGATTTCGTTTGACTAATGCTTATACCATTGTCATCATCATCATGCTTATATTGTGATAAAGTCATCTTTGGCTTACGTGCATAGATGGACTGTTGATTATTGGTTTTACAGTTGTATATTTTTGGCTTACGTGCATAGATGAACTGTTGGTTATTGGTTTTATAGTTGTATGTCTTTGGCCTGTAGTGCAAAGATAATATGTTGTTGAATATCTTTGGCATGTAGTGCAAAGATGATATGTTGTTTGATAGCTTTAGCTCGTAGTGCGAAGATGGACAGGTGTATGACATGATCATGACCACTGGTGATACTAACGAATATCATTGGTCGTAGTGCATGGATAATTCGATGATGTGATTGGCAGGATCATGACCATTAGTTAACAGTTAAATGTCTTTGGCCGTAGTGCACTGACAGACAATTGATTGGTATGATCATGACCATTGGTTTTATTGTTGAATATCTTTGGCCCGTAGTGCAAAGATAGACAACTGATTGGTATGATCATTGTTATTATATTTGAATATCTTTAGCCTTTGGGGTAAGAATATTGAGTAAACGTTCTATTAATCCTTTGTGGCAAGGAGAAACTGTTGATTTACATTATTATAAATATGAATTGTGAATTTAACTAACATCTTTAGTAGTTCAGGTGAAGACATGTGATGAAAGTTCTATTTGTCTTGGGTATAATAAAGAACTGTTAATGGGTATTACAGCGATAAAGTTGATGAAAAACTTTTTAAATCATAGAAGATAGTAGATTTTATGCTCTACTTGACTCTTCTAATGGATTGCTTGTTCCGCTGCAGTTGTTGATCCAAAACTTGTTGTCTATTATATTCTATCAGTTGTTATACTGTTGAAGGCTAAGGATAATTTATTCTGCATTATCTTAGTCATAATATTTCTTATTGGGCTAGTTGAGCTCACCCTTTCTTTCACTATTCTCATCAAGAAATGAGAATATAGCTGGGACGAGTCGGTGAACGGATTGATGGTCCAAATGGTTGTTTTAGTAGTCCTCATTATTCTATAAAATAGTGTGATAATAAATATAATGAGGACTCCATTGAGTGTGGATATTTTCTAGATGACAATATTCTTATTAAAACTCTTAGATTATGTTTTGTCGTATTTTACACGACTGTTGTATAATTAAGTTTGTATTTGTATTCAGTACCATGTATCTGGAAACTCAAGATGGGTGATGTATACCTGTTTTGAGGGCGTCACAGTTGGTATCAAAGCTTAGGGATATGATCCCTGGCTGAGATGTGAGACTAGAACTAGGAGGGGAGAGACGGGTAATTCCTTTGCAAGTATGACCTACCTAAGTTATTTAGTATTTACTTGGTTGGTCAGAGTATAGGCATAATATGTGGCATGTCAATTAACCCTTATTTTGAAACTATATTCTAGAATGATATCTGAAATACAGGAGATGAGAAATTGGAAAATCATGATAGAGAAGAAATAACCGGGAAGGTACAATCCGAAAAGAAAGCAAGGTATTCTCATCTCTTCGAACTACCAGGTACGTAAATTTCGAGGGCGAAATTTCATAAGAAGGGGAGATTGTAAGACCCCGAATTTTATGAAATGAAAGTAGTCAATTTTCTTATAATTATAATTTTATTTCGTAAATGGTTAAATTGATAAAAGGTTAAAGTTAAGGGTGATATGTGAAAATTTTGTAATGTATGCAAGTTGTTATAAAATATTCGTTTGGTCGGGGAATATTCTTTTTGTTGGGAATATCCGTACAACGGCACAATCATTGGTGGACCCCACAATAGAAGTATTGTCATAGTTAGAAAATGACAGAATTATCTTTTTATAAAACTGTTGAACTACCCGGTAGTAAAAGTATAGTAATACGCGTGGTTGCATAGTAGCACACGGTATTGATTATTGATGCTTACGTAAGAAGTCACTCGGTTATACTCAATTATTGCTCACAAAATTCTTGCATCATATCTCTCATATTATTAATTCAATTATTGTCACAAGTATCATCTCGCATAATATGTTATATTATTAAATCAATAATTGAGGCGACAAAGTTATTCATATTATTATTTGCAATATTGACAATGTCTAGAAGTTACATCGAGGAGAGGTTTGGTCACCTAATCAATGCGCCAATAAGGAGAAATCCTTATCGGAAAGCCCCCTCTTTCCTGGGAACTACCTGGTTGTTAAATATTGTGAATTATAATATTAATGATGAATAAGTTCGTGTTGATTAAACATGAAATTGATATTTTCATTGTGTTGGGATTATTAGTGTTAGTGGAAATCGACATCTATTTCGATAATAATTGATGTCTGGAGGTTATATTGACAAATCGGGTAATTAATCGGATAAATGAGCAATTAATTGCTACTAATTCACATGATTATAACTATTTGTTCACATGTGTGTACTATTGATTCACATTCTTATACTATTAGGGGAGTTGGTGCCAGATTGATAATACTTGCATGACTAAATTAAAAATGGAGGTATAGATGAAGGTACTATACTATAATTAATTTTTTTCACATATTTAGAACTATTGAGTCACATGATTTACTATTGATTCACATGATTTACTATTAGGGGAGGTGGTGTAAGTTTGATAATACTTGCAAGACTAAATTAAAAATGAAGAAAAAGAGGGAGGTATTATACTGTAATATTTTGAGCCCCAAAATGTGCAATTATTGAAACTATATTTTCCTATAAATAGAAGCTCATTCCTTCATTATTTTTCATCAAATCACTAAAGCTATAGAGTAATTATTATAAATAGAAAGAAGAAGAGAAGTCTGCTACCTCACTATTCCAGTATCTAGTTTTCTTCTAAGGTAAGGGGTATTATTTTTTTCGTATTCATGAAGAGAGCTGCTGTTATTCCATTCTTTATTATTATGTTGGAATAACCTGTCTATGTTAAGTACCGCATACATGGTGAAATTCTTTTGTTATTCCATTCTTTATTATTATTTTGGAATATGCGGAGTACCACATACATGGTGAAATTCTTCTGTTATTCCATTCTTTATTATTATGTTGGAATAAACTGTCTCTGCGAAGTACCGCATACATGGTGAAATTCTTCTATTAATCCATTCTTTATTATTTTGTTGGAATATCCTGTCTGTGCGGATTACGCATGACCTGGTTCCATTATTAATTATTTTGTTGGAATATCCTGTTTGTGCGTATTATGCATGACCTGGTGAATTTTTCTGTTATTTCATTATTTATTATTCTATTGGAATAACCTGTCTATGTGGATTACCGCATGCATGGTGAATGACCCTTCGTATTCATTCTATATTAAATTGTAGAAATGATCTGTCAATGTGGATTACCGCATGGCGGGTGAAAATCCATTTGCAGTTTCGTATATTCTATTATACTCATATGAGATATCATTTCTTTTGTACTTGTCATAGAATATCATTTTCTTTGGTATTTTTCTTTTGCGAGTTACTATTCACGGGTTACTATTCACCCGGTTACTATTCACTCTAGTATTATTCACTCGGGTATTCGGGGCATTTTTCGTGTCAGAGTACTATTCACGAGTTACTATTCATGGGTTACTATTCACTCAAATATTATTCACTCGGGTATTTGGGGTACTTTTCATATCGAGGTACTATTCATGAGGTACTATTCCCAAATTACTATTCACAAGGTACTATTCACGGGGTACTATTTACCCAAAAAATATATTTCTTTTATGTCCAAATTATTTTTGGTACATGAATATTATTCTTGAATTTTACTCTACGAAGCAGCATCATGTTGATAATTTGGATATTTTTAAACTCTGGATAAATTTAAAGTCTTTAATATTTATCCTCGATTTCGTTTGATTAATGCTTATATCATTGTCATCATCCTCATGCTTATATTGTGATGAAAGTCATCTTTGGCTTTTGTGCATAGATAGACTGTTGATTATTAGTTTTATAGTTGTATATCTTTGACTTACGTGTATAGATGAACTGTTGGTTATTGGTTTTACAGTTGTATGTCTTTGGCCTGTAGTACAAAGATGATATGTTGTTGAATATCTTTGGCATGTAGTGCAAAGATGATCTATTGTTTGATAGCTTTGGCCCGTAGTGAGAAGATGGACTGGTGTATGACATGATCATGACCACTGGTGATACTAACGAATATCCTTGGTTGTAGTGCATGGATAATTCGATGATGTGATTGGAAGGATCATGACCATTAGTTAACAGTTGAATGTCTTTGGCCGTAGTGCATTGACAAACAATTGATTGGTATGATCATGACCATTGGTTTTATTGTTGAATATCTTTGGCCCGTGGTGCAAAGATAGACAACTGATTGGTATGATCATTGTTATTACATTTGAATATCTTTAGACTTTGGGGTAAGAATATTGAGTAAATGTTCTATTAATCCTTTGTGGCAAGGAGAAACTATTGATTTACATTATTATAAATATGAATTATGAATTTAACTAACATCTTTAGTTGTTCAGGTGAAGACATGTGATGAAAGTTCTATTTGTCTTGGGTATAATAAAGAACTGTTAATGGGTATTACAGCGATAAAGTTGATGAAAAACTTTTTAAATCATAGAAGATAGTAGATTTTATGCTCTACTTGACTCTTCTAATGGATTGCTTGTTTCGCTGCAGTTGTTGATCCAAAACTTGTTTTCTATTATATTCTATCAGTTGTTATACTATTTAAGGCTAAGGATAATTTATTCTGCATTATCTTAGTCATAATATTTCTTACTGGGCTAGTTGAGCTCACCCTTTCTTTTCTTTGTTCTCTTTGAAATGATAATATAATTTGGGACGCAGTGGGGAGCATTGACGGTCCAGATTGTTGTTTTAGTAGTCCTCATTATTCTATAAAATAGTGTGATAATAAATGTAATGAGGACTCCATTGAGTGTGGATATTATCTAGATGAAAATATTCTTATTAAAACTCTTAGATTATGTTTTGTCATATTTTACACGACTGTTGTATAATTAAGTTTGTATTTGTATTCAGTGCCATATATCTGGCGACTCAAGATGGGTGATGTATACCTATTTTGGGGGCATCACAAGTTTAATGAACGGTTATGTATCCTTGGTGGCAGATGAAAGTCACTCTTGTAAAAGATAAATAATAATGTAATTATCATTATTTGTAATGAAAGAGGTTATAAGGTATTAGAACCTGGGAATTGAGAATGTATGTTGTTATATTTTAGTATATAATGATGTATGTTTGGAAAGAAGTGGAACCGTAACGTACGGAATTCGGGTATGAAGATAGACTGGATTTTGGGGCGTTACATCATTCAAATCTGACGTATTTTTATTTAAATCCGTGACATAGGCTAAGAAGGCTTGACATCCGTTTTTCAATAAACGAATGACGTTATGACTTGAGATGACAGTGATTAATTTTAGTGGTTTGGTTGCTTGAACTCGCATAACAGGTTGGTTAGGAATATGAAAACTAACTACCTTATGAAAACAAACAATTTTAGCATGATGAGTAGTTAACCAATCAATCCCTAAAATCACATCAAATGCAAGTATTTTCAAAGAGATGAGAACAACAGGTAATGTGAGGGTATTAATTTGAATTAAACAAGATTTATAAATGGTGGATATTATGAAGGTTTCTCCCAATGGAGTTTCAACATATAAGTCAAAGTCTAATTTTTCAGGAATCAAGTTCAAACGTTGAGCACAATTAGGTGAAATAAAAGAATGGGTAGAACCAGTATCTATTAAGGTATAGACTTCACAAGAGTTTATGATTAGCTTACTCGTGATAACTTTGTTTGGGTTCCTCACTTTTTGGGAAGTCATGACAAACGCTCTCCCTTGAAACATTGACTTTAACTTATCCGGGACAGCCTTTGATGTCATTATTAACGCTAGAATTGACTTCGCTATAGGGAATATTCCACCCTCAATTGCTTCGTCGTACTCCTGATCCATGATCTAAATCATTAATCTTCGATCCATATCAAATTGGGGTTGACCACCCTGTACGGGGTAATTCCAAACTCGATGTTGGGTTCTCCCAATTGCTATCAAAAAAGAGATATCCATATCATTTATTTTGGCCTTTTTGGATCGGACATCTCTTTCTAAAATATCAACGCGTTGTGCGACCTTTACCCATACATCTTCTATTCTCACTTGTTCAGTTATTTCTTCTTTTAGTTAATCTTTAACATTTGCATTATCAGATTCCAGCTCTATTATCATATACTCTGCCAAAGAGAGTTTATGTTCAAGCTTCGCATATCATGTAACAAAATCTTGAATTGATGCATCCCTTTATTCTACGACCGCCTGTCATTCTTCACCCTGTTCTTCTAACTCATGAATACGATCTTGTAGTTCTATATTTCTATCATAAAATTCTCCTAATAAATCCTCCTCAATTCATCACTTAAAACTCTATATGAGTTCATCTCTTGATTTTCATATGTCGTTCTTAAATACTGCCACAAAACAAGGGTTAATTAGAGAAATTGACATGTCACATATTATCCTTATATTCTGACCGACCAATTAAATAACAAATAAGCTTAAGTAGGACACACTAGTTCTAACCTCATATCTCCGCCAGAGATCGTATCCCTAAGCTCTGATACCAACTGTGACACCCCTAAAATAGGTCCACACAACCCATTCTGAGTTGCCAGATACACACTACAAAATTCAAATACAACTTTATTTATAAAACTATCATGCAAAATACGACAACACATAAACTGATAGTTTCAAAACAAATATTGTCTGATAGAAAATATCCAAACTTAAATAAAGTCCTCATTACAATTATGGTCACACTATTTTATAACATAGTGAGGACTACTATAATAACCATCTCGGACCATTACTCCACTCCCCGGCTAGTCCCAGCTACATTCTCGCCTCCTGAGAAGAATAATAGAACCAAAAGGAAAAGGGTGAGCTCAACTAGCCCAGTAAAGAATATTATGACTAAGATAATGAAGAAAAAATTATCCTTAGTCCTCAATAGTGAAAAATCTGATAGAATACAATAGACAATAAGTTTTAGATCAACAACTGCAGCAGAAATAGCAATCCATTAGAAAAGTCAAGTAGAGCATGATGTATACTATATCCTATGATTTAAACATTCATCATCAATATTTGATCCCTATAATACCAATCAATAAATGTTTCAAATCAACAAATTATCCATGCACTACGGGCTAGGGATATTTGTTTGTATCACCAGTGGTCATGATCATGCCAAATAAATGTCCATCTATGCGCTACGGGCCAAAGAGGACTTTCTCCACAATATTTGTCTTTAACATTATAGGTCATGATTATACCAATACACAATTCCTGGTCATAATCATACCAATCAACAGTCCATTTATGCACTACGGGGCAAAGATGACTTTCACCGCAATATAAGCATGAGGATGATGACAATGATATAAAGAATCAATCAAGTGAGATCAAGGATAAATATTAGAGATTTATAATTTAATTTATTCAGAGTTCAAGAATGTCCAAATTGTCAACATGATCACCAATTATGGAGTAAAATTCAAGAATGATATTCATGTATCAAATATAATTTGGACAAAAAAGAAAAATAAATTCTTTTATGAATATTACCATATAAATAGTATCCCGTGAATATTACCGTATGAATAGTACCCTAAATGAATAGTACCCCAACATGAAAAGATTAAAATTTTAATAAGAGAGTTCAGACCAATATTCTAGTGAAATGATATTAGATGATGCACAAATCTCAAGGAATTTCTAATCATTTCAGGAATTATAGAAGCAATAGTAAGTTAAATTTAGGAATATGAAATAAAATAATACAAGGAACTGTAAATGGATTTTCACCCATCATGCGGTAATCCGTGTAGACAAATCTGTTAGTTCCCAGAAGGCCCACAATAGATCTAGAAGGGGGGTTGAATAGATCCTTTGATTTCAAAAGTCTTTTTGCAATTTTAGTTTTCATTGCTAAGTAATTAGCAGATGACAAACTTAAGATTTATTTCAAACACAACAGAATAAGTTAAAGTTCCCCTTCATAGATATTTTGTTGACCATATTTCTAAAGTTAGTTTAGATGTAAGTAGTTATCATATTTATAACAGTTATAGCAGTTATGTTCATAATGTAAATGATAGTATGTACAAGACGTAAGGGGTTTTAAGTGGTTCAGAGACTCAAGCTCTTAATCCACTCTTCTACTTCAACAAGCAGGGATTCCACTAAGGAAGTCTTTAAATCTTTGAATCACTAAGATTCCTTCAAGGCCAGCAGCCTTGGAACTCTAGTTCACTAAGAACTCTTCAAGTCCAGCAAACTTGGAACTTCAGTTCACTAAGAACTCTTTAAGGCCTTCATCCTTGGAACTCAGTTAATCCCTTGGACAATGACCCTTCAGGCCCTAGCTTCTTCTTGTTATTGTTGTTGGTGCTGAGCTGCCAAGATGACTTTAAGCTTGTTCATCCTTGATACATGGTAGCTTTTTGTGATCCTCTTTGGATTCTGCATCGAGACTGGATCACTATTGGACTGAATACTAAGTTATTAATGAAGCTTGATCTCTTTGAGTACTTAGAAGTTTGCCACTTCTTCCTTGGTGCAGCTGATCTTGTGGTTGGTCCTTTTCTGGTCTCAGCTTTCACTTCTTCACCACATGAGGTTTGCTAAGTCTTTGCATCTTTGGTAGACCCCGTCTGGCATTTAGCATCCTCTGAACCTTGGTTGGCTTATGTATAGTTTTGGTTCTGTATCTGTTCTTCTTTAGCTCTTGGTGGTTCATAGTGATTCGTAGACTGGCTCTTTGAATCTTTTTTCTAATCTGCCAATCTCTTGAATGCTATTTTTTTTTGCCTTCTCGGCTCTCAGATTGGATGACATTCTTAATGGCATTCTCATTGTTGTTGAGTGAAGACTTTTTCTTATAGAGCTTTTCTCCTTTCTTGCTTTACTTCTACTTTCATAGTCTTACTTCCACTGAGACATATTCTGTTTTGCTCTGTAGAACTCGTAGAGTCAACAACATGTCAAAACCAACAACTTTTCTTTTTAAGCTTCATAAGCTTTCTGTTGGATTATAGCCATTGGAAGCTATGTGAATTGATTCACAGATCTCGAGTTATTTGGTGCAGACTACAAATGTGATATGACATCCCCTTTTTCACTTTTCTAACACTGCAGTCTACTATTTCACCTACCATATTAGAAATGTCACTTTAGTGTGTTAGGCTGGTAGTCACCTTTATTTCTTCTTTCTGATTCCTCGATCAGAACATCAATAGTTATCATTCTGCATCGATGCTTTCAATACCCAACGTTTAAATGGCAGTCTTTGTATTGAGACGTTACTAAGGCTTCACTACTCAGATGACTGAACTCTATAATTCTTATGCAGATAACTGAACTCTACGATTCCATGAATGTTCTTTGAGTTAATAATACAGAACTTCTCTTCCTTCATTCGTGCAGTGCTTTACTACTTCTGCTTGCCTTAACTTGCATTAGGTACTGACAACTTGTCTGAATACTCTGGCTCTCCTTAACTTTAAGACTTATCAGATTGGTCATGCTCAGCTCTCTTTCTCCTTGTGATCTCCCGTTCACATATCATCAATGGTCTGAACCATGCTTAATATTCTTTGTGTATTATGTATAGATTGGTCAGTATCTCTGTTATAGACCTCATCAGTTCCTGCTTCTAATCTAGCAAACACTACGATCATAGCCACACCCAAGATCGTCATCTCTTATTTGACTGCTACTGCATTGCTGACTTCCTTTTGTCAGTCAAGTTTTCTGAAGTCTTCTTACTGTTGCTTGTGGTAGACTTCCCTTGAATAGCTTCATATCTCAATCAGGATGCTGATTGAATTGGTACTTTGATCTTATATTTACTTGTAAGCTATTTGGTGAATGCTCTCTCGCTTCCTTTAGATAGATTGCATCTTTATAGTTCTGTCCAGAGGCTTCATTCTTTGGATGCTTTTTTGTGTGCTCATGTGTTGAGAATCGTCTGCGAACTCTTGCTGGAGAGGGAACATGATAGTCTACTAATTCCTTATCAGAAAAAACTGGAGTCTGTCTGCATCTCTTCATTTTCTAACTTTGAGCTTGAATCATGCTGGATCATTTCATCTGATTTATTAGTGGATTCTTCTTGCTGATTTTTGTATCTTGTTCCTTCTTTATTACCCTTAACATTTTCTTCATTAGATTCAGACTCATCATCACTTAATTAAACGATTGCAGTAGAAGATTCTTCTTTCTTCTTTAGGAAAGATCTAGCAAGTAATCTATTGCTCTTTCTTCTCCTTGGAGATTCAGCTATAGGAGATTCATTTGTTTCTTCATCTTCAGCTTTTGAAGCCTTTGAATCATCAGATGAGCTTCTTTTGGATTCAGCCACAGGGGCAGATGATTCCTCCTCAGACCCTAAGTCCTCTAAAGTAACAAAAGAACTCCTTGGGACTTTAGTAGTGGGAGATCTAGTTTCTTCAGATTTAGACCCTTCCTTATCAGCAGAATGGCTACTTGAGAATTCTTTCATAGAGTTTTTAGTTCTCTTTTCTTCTCCTGAGTCTACTCTTTTCTCTTCAGTAGATAGACTTCTTTGGTGAACTGATATTGACTTCTTCATTACCTTTGCTTTCTTCACGGATGGCCTTTCAGACTTGGATTCTGGAATGATTGAATCCACATCATGTGATAGCTTCTTCTCAATATCATTTGCCTTCCTCTTCTTAGAAGTGCTCTTACTGCTGCTACCATATGTTACTAGCCTTTTCTTTTCCATTGGATTCTTCTTCCAGTTATCAAACAATTTTGGGGAAAGCACCTTCTGACTATTCAGAACTTCACCCTCATCATCCTTGATTTTATTCTTCAGCTTCTTCTTCAAAATGATACTTAGAAATATCCCATAAAAAACCTTTGTAAGTGGTTTGTCTATTGACTTCTTCTTTTTCACCTTATCTAGCCACTCAGACATTAAGTCTAACAGTATGGCACCAAAATTGATTTGCTTTTTAAAAACAATGGCAGTCATGATTCTCAGTTGATGATCACTTACTGTATCATGAGTAGTATCTTTGCTCAGTATGCATTTTCCTACTATCTCAGCAAGAAACTTATATTCTTCAGGAAACTCCTTCTTCTTCATATTCTTCAAAATAGGGTTTCTTTTATAGAGCATAGCTTTCTTCCCTTCTTCAATGTTGACTTCTTCAAGGTTCTTCAGACCTGAGTCTGGAAGACCTAAGCATTGATTAATGTTTGTAGGCTTTAACTTCAGGACCTTAGTGGATAGAGTTCCAGAACTCGTAGTCACATTTGAGTAGAACTCTCTCACCAGGTTTGAGTATATTCGGGTGCATGATTCTAGACATTCAGAGAATCCGTCCTTCTTTACCAACTGAAGAATATCTCGGAACTTCTTCTCAGATTTCTCAAACTTCTTCGTTCCAAGTTGAATACCAGTGATTACACGCACATCTTCCATTTGAAGAGTTAGGGACTTCTGGGTTTACGTCTTTGTAATAGTATTGTGAGATATTAGGAAGCGAATTGAGGATAGATGGCTGTTTGAGAGGATTTGACAGTTTAGAGGTGTTTAGGTTTTGGCTTAGGAAAAGAGTGTATGGATTAGACAGGCTTGCAGCTTTTGATGAACTCTCGAAAGTATACATGCCATTAATTTGAATTTTCCCTCATGTAAATGTTCCCTCCACGTTTCTTAATGTGACAATTGTAAGACTCTGATAGATCATAGTCTATAACTTCTTCTAACATGTCAGTTTATCAAATTTTACTTATCTTCAGTTGACTATTGACTTCTTCAGTTCGTGGAATGGCCTTACAACTTAGCTTAGTACTCCATAAATTCTTAGACTGATCTACAGTCTTTGTGCCTTCTTCGATGATCGTAGTCTGTGGATATGCTCCAATAGAAAACTTCTTCATTAGACTTCACGAGAGTGGCAATACTCATTTTTAGTTTGTATTCTTCTAAGGAGTTACTGCTTGCTTCAGCAGAGATTCTTGTGATGCCAGTCAATTTCTAGATTTCTTCATGATTAAGGTTACTCAGGAAGGGCAAACCTCTTAGTTCAATACTAAGGATCAGGTTTGTGACACCCCCAAATCTGGGTACTTCAATCCCGCAAATTTGGTGTTCACTGTCCAATTAAATCATAACTAACTACCCATAAACAAAGGATATAATTAAACTCAAAAGTTTAAATAATAAATCTCCCATCAATCTCCCATTAAAGGGTTACATAATCTCAAATAAATTCCAGGTCATCTAACCTTTATTACAATCATCAACTAAAAATTAAAACATGATCATAATTTAATCTATTACATAAGCTTCATAAATAAAAGATAAATTAAACGTTGTCGTCTAATCAAGCACTTTGTCCTTGCCCTTGCTTGTAAAAAGCTCTTCAAACTTATAAACTTCATCTGCATTGTTTTGTGCAAGAGTGAGCAAACAATTGCCCACAAGAAGGATAATATACAATAACGTTTTATGATTAATTGAGCTTTAAATGGTAAATTATTCTTACCGGAACAAGAAAATTTAATTCAACAGCTATGAGTTCAAAGAAATAATGAACGTTTAAGTTAATAATAGATAATAACATCAAAGAATACACTGAGGGTCACAAGACCACGAACTCTATTCTAGGTTTTAAGTATTTCTACTTTAACCTTTAATGATCTAAAAGACTATAATCATCATCTATGTCCTAGGTTCACAGGTGTTTCTACTGTAACCTTTAACATTCTAAACGACTACATAGACCATCATTTCGTACTCCAGGTGATCAACCCTTTGTACTATGTATTGCGCACACATTTTAACGTTATTGCGTAGTTCTAAAATAATCCCCTGATATAGGGTTGTTCATCTCAACTTAGATTATCAGGTTCTGAACCAAAGGAAGTTTGATTGGGAATTAACTTCAAAGGAAGTCTAGATTTTTAGAACGATCATCAACCAAGTACTGGTTGAATCAGATAGGAACCCATAATTATTTAAGGGTTTGATTACAATATCTTCATGAACAAGGTATATCGATGAATCAATAAGAGTTAGAGTATTAACAATTTCTAAATTGAATAAATGTTATCATCGACAACATACTTTCAAAGTTGTGTGAGTACATAAACAAACCAAAGGAAGTTTGGTTCGGGTAGACTTCAAGGGTAATTTAGAATTTAGAACATTCATCAACTAAGGATTAGTTGAATTGGTAAAGAATCGCTAAGCAACTTGGAGTTCGAAGACAATAACGTAAGATAATATAATGACATTGAAGAACAAAAATCAAACAATAGTTATTAGTAGCTGAATAAACACACTTCTTACAATAAAATTATAGACTTTGAATAACCAAGGTAATCTCAATTGGAATATAGATACAAAGATTAACTAACTTGCTCAACAATAAATGAGGGTTAAAGAACTTGCATGATAATAAATCGTTAAACAAGATATTAGAAATAGAGAATTTGCATAATTATAACATAACAGTGAAAAGTAACCTTACTGAATAATAAAGTAGCAAAGGTTAGGGAACTTGCCTCTTGCGTAAGCTATACAATTATAACTCACGTACTCCAATATCCTACACATACCATTAGGATCATCACATCAATTAGCCACATACACATTAACCTCATAGATTCATTTCTCATCTTAGTTATGTTATAACCTTTAGTTTAAGGTCTAACCATATAAATAAACCACATAACACGAAACTAAAACTCACTAACACATTTTAGTGCAATCACAATATCTATTAGACATATTAACATCCACTTCCAAAATAACACCTATTTATAGCTAAACTTGTTAATTTAGTACAAGTCTTATGATACTATATAAATATCAGAAATTTCAAGTGTTAACCTTCATAATACTTATTTACTAATCCTCATTCTCAATAAATTATAACATGTCATTTTCATAGTTTACTAACTTCTGATGACTTTAGAATCACTAACCACATAACACTATGTTGTTTTAACCTTGCCGTTACACATTTGACACATTAACATAACCTTACACCAAGTTATGTTGATATCCCAAGTCTGCTGAATGTAGAACTCACCATCTCGTAGCAGGTGTAAGGCGGCAATTTGCGGCGTTTTTGCTTTGGCATCGGTGCGGTTGGGTAGGGTGCATGAACGAGGCGAAAAGCGGCATGAACAAAGAGTCGACTTTAGCCCAACTAACACGAATTTTACCCACCAAACAATGAAATTAACACAAACAAATGATATAAAACTATTACAAACATATTTCCTCATATATATCAATATAGAACAATTTAACAACAATTATACCAGTTTAATTTCTCAAATTTCTCATTTTCATAGAAAAACTTAATTTTTTGACATCCTTTATAGAAATTATCATTGTGATCACAATTCTTGTCGAAATTACTCTATTCAAACTACGTTATCTTCGTTTCTTAATGAACTAGCATAATCAAGACTCAATTCAAAGATTAACTTACAAATTGACCTCCATAATTGGTACTTTTACAAACCATATGTAAAATATTCACTGTAATTCCTTTTCCTTCCTTTTGACCGAAATTAGCATGCCAATTCATGCCTAACTACATACTCTAACATCATAATTATATGCAATCACCATAAACAGTTTATATAACAACAATTCGAAAAACAAATGTAATTTACAGAGTATAAATTTTTACCGTAAACTTATATATATATATATATATAATACTAAGTTTATGTAAAAATTACCTTCATTTAGCTTGAAATCCTTTTTGATAAACACTGAAAATGCTTTGAAATCCTTAGGTTCTCTCTCAATTCTCTCAACTCTCTCAAGCTTCTCTGAATCTATCACCACATACCATAGAATCTATCACCACATCTTGCCACCAATAGTATTATCAAGGCAATATATATATATATATATATATATATATATATATATATATATATATTCGTGCTTCCTAGTTGGTTCAACATATAAATTTTATGCAAAACTTCATTTTTAATTCATGGTTTTTTAGCGAAACCTAGTTTCTTCCTTTTGCTTTCAACTATCCTTCAGTATCGATTATGAATTTGACACCTTCATCTTAGAGCTACTCTTCCTTTACTCTATCTAGCAAAGTTGTACGGATTTTCCATCTAAACAGCTTCTCCTCTGACTTTTCATATATCTTACCTCCTACCACAAATTATTCATTTCTATTATGAACCCATCGTACACAGTTAACAAAATAACTACTACGTTTTTCTTAAGACGTCGGCAACCACGTTCGTTTAGGATTTTGCATTCACAATCCTTGACCAACTCCAGCTATCACTTCAATGCATGCTTAAATACTTCTGTGCGAGAATATACTTTAGACACTTATGGTCTGTTTATATCTCACACTACTTTCCAAAATAACACCTCTAACCCTCAGGGCAACCACTACTACCTCTAACTCTGGATCGTGAGTCAGATGCCCTTTCACATAAAATTTTAATTAACACGATGCGTATAAAATGACCTTGTCGTTCTGCCTAAACACACAGACTAGTATATTGTATGATGCGCCGTTATACAACACAAAGTTCCTGTATTATTTGGTAGAGACAACACAGGTGCCATATTAAATTTAATAATAATTTTTTTTTCAATTCGTGAAAATTCACTCTATAATTTCCTGCAACTTCATGTATCCCTCACGATATTTTCTTAATAACTTCTTGATTTACAACATCGATAGATAACTCCACCGTACAGACGTCTTGAAACTAAAAGAATAAAATATTACCTTTGACTTCCTTAGAGTCTTAAGGTTTATGCGCTTTCTTTGACAATGACTTATCACCACATGGTTTAACAATCTTAGAGTTTCATAAATCAAATCGGAAATAAATCCATTGACATCACGCGGCCTTGAATACAACACGGAACTTCTACACACCAATTTAAAAGAATCATTATTCACACTTTCTATATTTAGGGAATAGTCTAACTCTTCCCGGAGCGAATCTAGTTTCTAAACGAATTCATCAGGAAAAAAAATTAACAAGTGGCACTTGAATTAAATAACACGCAGCCGTATAGATAACTGATCAGAACCATACCTTACATTACGTCCTGGATTGTCATGTTGCATGATTGTTCAGTTGGTAAACTTGGCGGAGCTGATTCCATAATAACCAATTTGCCACTGCCCCCTTTGCTTCCACTTGCTTTTCCTACCGCTTTCTTTGGGCACTCTCGAGCCAAGTGCTCCTTTGATCCACACGTGAAGCAGCCTCCCTTCCTTGGTCTTGAACACTTTAGTGCAATGTGGCCCTTCAAACCACAATTAAAGCACACCCTTTTTCCCTTCAAACAACCACCTACATGTTTCTTTCTGCAGTTGCTACACGCCTCCACCTTCTTCTTTTCCTTCCCTTCTTGATTTTCAGCGTTAATATTATTGTCCCACTTTCTTTTCCAGGCATTACCAGTATGACTATCATCCACCTTATCATTTGCACTCTTCCTTCCCCTCTGCTCTTGATTGTATGCCAGAGTATTACCTTCCCCGTCTACATTAATCGTTCTTTCCAGCTCTATTGTAAACGAATTTGGTTGAAACATCGAGATTTGATTATACAGCCAGAAATTTAGTTGATTTTCCAGTGCTCCCATCAGCAAATTCACCAATTGCGGCACTGGATTTGCGTTAGCTTCCCTATTATATGCATATTCCTTGGGTCTCTATTGACGTTGTTGTCTTCTTCTAGGTGTCATCTTACTGTTTAAAATTGGAACTATTAGATCATCATTCATCCACATATTAAAATTTTCAAACTTGTCTCAACCACTTATAAACAACACATAATATATCTTAATAAACAATGATGCCTTTATTCATTTATTATACAACACATAACAAAATAGCCTCACTGCTATTTATATTATTTATCCTGTAATAACTAAATTCTAGGATTACTTCATCATATCCCACTATTTATTCCAAAAGTCAAGATTTACATTTTATTAATTTTCATTATAATTTATATATCATCTTATTATTTTTCTTGCAATCTACAAGAACATTACACGTTGTACAACTGCATTGCGCTCTTACTCCACGATACGAATCATCAGGAGAGTGGAAGATTAAATTCTAAGTTCCATCATTCGCTTGGCCTTCTTCAACTTGTCTTCAACACAATCATTGCGTTTAGAAGCCTTCACCCATGCGTCTTCATCTCTCGCTCGCTTTGTTGACTTCTTTCCCCAGTTACTCCTACGCAATCTCATTCCTAGCTAATAACTATCCTCTTTAATATTTTGACTGAGCTAATATCCGCTCTACATCTACAAGTTGTGCAGATCAACAAACTCAAGCCTATACCCAAGGTCTACAACATAAATCAACGGGTATGTATAATACTCGTTACTCCTAAGTACTCACGAGCACATAAGTCATTAACACATAAACACATAAGGTCTTTTATCATTTTATCTTTAATGAATTCCCCCAATTCATTCCTTAGAACTCGATAAGAGTTTATCACCTCTATGTTTTCGATTTCCTAGAAGGTTATAGCCTAAGGTTTCCCCACCTAAGGTTCATAACCTCAGGCTTTGATACCAACTTGTGACACCCCCAAATCTGGGTACTTCAATCCCGCAGATTTGGTGTTCACTGTCCAATTAAATCATAACTAACTACCCATAAACAAAGGATATAATTAAACTCAAAAGTTTAAATAATCAATCTCCCATTAAAGGGTTACATAATCTCAAATAAATCTCAGGTCATCTAACCTTTATTACAATCATCAGCGGAAAATTAAAACATGATCATAATTTAATCTATTACATAAGCTTCATAAATAAAAGATAAATTAAACGTTGTCGTCTAATCAAGCACTTTGTCCTTGCCCTTGCTTGTAAAAAGCTCTTCAAACTTATAAACTTCATCTGCATTGTTTTGTGCAAGAGTGAGCAAACAATTGCCCACAAGAAGGATAATATACAATAACGTTTTATGAATGACAATTAATTGAGCTTTAAATGGTAAAGTATTCTTACCGGAACAAGAAAATTTAATTCAACAGCTATGAGTTCAAAGAAATAATGAACGTTTAAGTTAATAATAGATAATAACATCAAAGAATACACTGAGGGTCACAAGACCACGAACTCTATTCTAGGTTTTTAAGTATTTCTACTTTAACCTTTAACAGTCTAAAAGACTATAATCATCATCTATGTCCTAGGTTCACAGGTGTTTCTACTGTAACCTTTAACATTCTAAACGACTACATAGACCATCATTTCGTACTCCAGGTGATCAACCCTTTGTACTATGTATTGCGCACACATTTTAACGTTATTGCGTAGTTCTAAAATAATCCCCTGATATAGGGTTGTTCATCTCAACTTAGATTATCAGGTTCTGAACCAAAGGAAGTTTGATTGGGAATTAACTTCAAAGGAAGTCTAGATTTTTAGAACGATCATCAACCAAGTACTGGTTGAATCAGATAGGAACCCATAATTATTTAAGGGTTTGATTACAATATCTTCATGAACAAGGTATATCGATGAATCAATAAGAGTTAGAGTATTAACAATTTCTAAATTGAATAAATGTTATCATCGACAACATACTTTCAAAGTTGTGTGAGTACATAAACAAACCAAAGGAAGTTTGGTTCGGGTAGACTTCAAGGGTAATTTAGAATTTAGAACATTCATCAACTAAGGATTAGTTGAATTGGTAAAGAATCGCTAAGCAACTTGGAGTTCGGTACAATAACGTAAGATAATATAATGACATTGAAGAACAAAAATCAAACAATAGTTATTAGTAGCTGAATAAACACACTTCTTACAATAAAATTATAGACTTTGAATAACCAAGGTAATCTCAATTGGAATATAGATACAAAGATTAACTAACTTGCTCAACAATAAATGAGGGTTAAAGAACTTGCATGATAATAAATCGTTAAACAAGATATTAGAAATAGAGAATTTGCATAATTATAACATAACAGTGAAAAGTAACCTTACTGAATAATAAAGTAGCAAAGGTTAGGGAACTTGCCTCACGTAAGCTATACAATTATAACTCACGTACTCCAATATCCTACACATACCATTAGGATCATCACATCAATTAGCCACATACACATTAACCTCATAGATTCATTTCTCATCTTAGTTATGTTATAACCTTTAGTTTAAGGTCTAACCATATAAATAAACCACATAACACGAAACTAAAACTCACTAACACATTTTAGTGCAATCACAATATCTATTAGACATATTAACATCCACTCCAAAATAACACCTATTTATAGCTAAACTTGTTAATTTAGTACAAGTCTTATGCTACTATATCAATAACAGAAATTTCAAGTGTTAACCTTCATAATACTTATTTACTAATCCTCATTCTCAATAAATCACAACATGTCATTTTCATAGTTTACTAACTTCTGATGACTTTAGAATCACTAACCACATAACACTATGTTGTTTTAACCTTGCCGTTACACATTTGACACATTAACATAACCTTAGACCAAGTTATGTTGATATCCCAAGTCTGCAGCAACAGCAGAACTCACCATCTCAGAATAGGGTATGGCGGCAATTTGCACATACACACAAAGCCTGGGATCGCATGCAATTGCGCCATTTTTTGCCTTGGCATCGAATTAAGTGCTGGCCGACATTTATGACAGACGCAGTAAAAAGCGGCATGAGCAAGAGTCAGACTTTAGCCCAACTAACACGAATTTCACCCACCAAACAATGAAATTAACACAAACAAATGATATAAAACTATTACAAACATATTTCCTCATAAATAACAATATAGAACAATTTAACAACAATTATACTAGTTTAATTTCTCAAATTTCTCATTTTCATAGAAAAACTTAATTTTTTGACATCCTTTATAGAAGTTATCATTGTGATCACAATTCTTGTCGAAATTACTCCATTCAAACTACGTTATCTTCATTTCTTAATGAACTAGCATAATCAAGACTCAATTCAGAGATTAACATACAAATTGACCTCCATAATTGGTACTTTTACAAGCCATATATAAAATATTCACAGTAATTACTTTTCCTTCCTTTTGACTGAAATTAGCATACCAATTTATGCCTAACTACATACTCTAACATCATAATTATATGAAATCACCACAAACAGGTTATATAACAACAATTCAAAAAACAAATGCAATTCACAGAGTATAAAATTTTGCCGTAAACTTATATATGTACATATATATATATATATATATATATATATATATATATAATACTAAGGTTATGTAAAAATTACCTTCACTTAGCTTGAAATCCTCTTTGATAAACACTGAAAATGCTTTGAAATCCTTAGGTTCTCTCTCAATTCTCTCAATTCTCTCAACTCTCTCAACCTTCTCTGAACTTCTCAGTTTTCTCCTCTTAGGCTTAAGCCAAAAACAAAACTGATAACAGGTATACATAAAATAAAGTAACCGATATGGCCTTAATACGCCTACTAAATATATCAGTTATACTATTATAAACGTGTCCCAATTATAAATATGTTTTATATTATTTATTTTATTTATAATTCAAATATTAAAAATCCAAAAGCCATAAGGCTTTGTTTAGCAAAAAGTCTTTAAAATAAAGACTTAATATTTTAAGCCTTGTTTGGTTAAATCAGTAAAAATTACTTTAATTTTATTTTAATAAACCACTTACACTATAGTTTAAAATCTCATATTTATACCTCCTTATTCAACATTAGATACATAACCAATTCCACATACTAAACAAATTTTCCCACTCAATCCAAATATCACAAAATTATATTTCAATTATAATTTTATTTAATAATTTAACATATCATCTTAAATTATTAAATCAAAACAACAATATAACATATCAAAATAACAATATAACCTCTCATTCTATATTACAACTCTTTACATTATAACTTAACTTAGTTTAAAATATTATATAATAAATTTAATTCAGAAATATTTACTAATAATAACCACGTCAATAAAATATTCATTTCATCAATTTTCACATTAAGCACATCAAATAAATATTTATATAATTAAATAAATATTTAATATTGCAATTTAAAATTCCGGATTGTTACAAGGTTTGTCCCTGAGGCGCTTATTAGATGAAGAGCTTTATAAAATGGTGGCTACAATGACATCACATTGGTCTTTTCTGCTTGAGAGTTTACTTACCAACTCTGGATACTCTTTGGTGTTGGTATTGTTTAGGCTGCAATCGTGGTGTCACTGTGTTCTTACACTACGATCACTAAGACTGATCGAAAGTACTCCACAATTTGAATGGTTGGTTGATATGGTTATTAGTAGCATGTTTTGGGACGTTACTACTGGCTATGGATCTTCATTTGGTTCATCAGTCACAGAGTTTTGGGACTTTTTAATTGGGATATTTTTGTTTTGGGTTAGCTCATGTCTCTATGATCTTGACAGGGGTGGTCTTGGTATTTGTGGAGTGGTTAACAAACATGTACCCTGGTTGACTTATCCTTCAATTTTATCTCAGAACTTCTTGCAAGTATTCCACTTCTTTGTTTTGCTCCCCAAGCTTTACCATCTTCATCATTTGCATCTAGAACTTCTTCAGACTGATTAATAACTTCAGGCTGAAATCACCATGAATGTATAAACCTAAATGAGTCATAGGAAGGTGTCATCAGAATTGATCACTCCATGATTGTTGATAAGACTACGAACGTAGTCTTTCTCATTCAGGCTTCAGTATCTTTTATACTCGTGAAGGTATTTTTAAGTGGTGCATTCTTCATCATTAGTTTAATGATCCTTTGATATGAACTTCCTGGATGTTCCCTTTAGAATGATATACTTTTCATGGATAAGACCAATAGATCTCTTTTATCTTGATATGAATAGCCTGCTTTCATATGAAGATCATCAATTATGTGATTCTTCATTAATGGGGACTCAGCAAGTCTTCAAGAATAATCTTTGACTTTTTGTTCAGGCTGAGATACCGTTGCAGCATCCACCTCTGATGGGTTAGCAAGTCTGGACTCTACAATCGATAGTGACTCTACGATCGAGATGAGTAAAGACTTCTTTGGTTTATTGCTGTGTTTTCCCTTCTTAAGCAATTAACCTTGCAGCTGCTTAAATCCTTGTGACTAAAGCTCATCTGCTTTAGTATTCCTTGTTTGGTCAGATAGATCAAGTACCTGAAGGTTAGGTAAGTTTCTATTTTTGGTACCCATGATTGTTTGGGTCCTACTAGATTAGTTTTCTCAATATCTCAATCCCTCATATTCTTAAATTTATATTACATTGGCATCAATAATCACATTTATGCATATATCGGATTTAGATATAACATTTATGATACATGATGATTAGTGTGTGAATGATTAATTATTTTGATAGGACATTCTTTTTCTTTAATTATTTCACTCTTTGCTTGGTTGTGTTCACAGATATTGAATGTTCTTAGAGTAGGAATCAACGTTATTGCTTATTTGCATCTATTTGATTCATGGAGATGATCAGTTTCTAAGAATTTTCAAGATACTCCTCTAGTGTTGATCATACTCTATATTTTATCAAGAACACGGAACATTGGTTTTGCATACATACCAATCCTTCAGCAAGAGTTAATCCACTTAAGCTTTGTAGGATTTAGATTTACTTACGACATAATCCATACTTCTTTCAAAATGCTATCCTCAACCTGAACTTTGAGTGGAGAGAGAGTTTGTTGACAATTTAAGTATCCAACCTTAATGCACTCTCTCTCTCTTCTCCTTTTTAGAAAGAGTATGGTCTCTTGATAGAGTATTGTTTTAGTACATAAGGTGATGCAACATAATGTTTATGTACGAGTTAATGAGGAACCATACCTTTACACTGTCAGTTTCTTGACAGTCATTTGTCTTGCTATAATGATGTTAGGCATTGATGTGCAAATCTTTACATTCATTACTGACAACTTATTGCTCCATTTGACCTTAGATCAATCAGGCATCATCTTGGAGTTGACAACATAGGAAAGTCTTGGCAGCTTTAGTTCTTTGATAATCTTGAGTCTCAAAGATCAGATATATCCAACTGATTAGCCAAGTACATATTGAATGAAATTTTCTTTCTTCTCTGGATAGGCATTTCTCTGCATGTATAGGCCTTTCATCTTTCAGAATAGAAGATGATAGACTCTTTCCTTTTGATGCCCTTTTTGACTTCCCATCAATAGTCTGCAAACTGCAGATTTACTTTGGACATGGATTGGTCTTGTTGCTGCATTAATTTAGAACAAGGACCAATCTGAGCAGCTTCAAGTGAATATGCACATTTACCTGTACGCATAATTTCCAACGTGTGAGCTCATCAGTAATCATAAGCGACTTACTACTAAACTAAGTTTAGAATATGGTTTATGCCTAGGATCAGACTTAAAGCATTAGCTTTAGAATATAATATAAGAACCTGCTCTAATACCAATTGTTAGTTCCCAAAGGGCACACAATAGATCTAGAAGGGGGGTTGAATAGATCCTGTGATTTCAAAAGTCTTTTTGCAATTTTAGTTTTCATTGCTAAGTAATTAGCAGATGACAAACTTAAGAATTATTTCAAACACAATGGAATAAGTTAAAGTTCCCCTTCATAGATATTTTGTTGACCATATTTCTAAAGTTAGTTTAGATGTAAGTAGTTATTATATTTATAGCAGTTATAGAAGTTAGTTTCATAATGTAAATGACAGTATGTAAAAGACATAAGGGGTTTTAAGTGGTTCACACACTCAAGCTCCTAATCCATTCTTCTGCTTCAACAAGCAGGGATTCCACTAAGGAAGTATTTACATCTTTAAATCACTAAGATTCCTTCAAGGCCAGCAGCCTCGGAACTCTAGTTCACTAAGAACTCTTCAAATCTAACAAACTTAGAACTTCAGTTCACTAAGAACTCTTCAAGGCCTGCAGCCTTGGAACTCAGTTTAGTCCCTTGGACAAGGACCCTTCAGGCCCTAGCTTCTTGTTCTTGTTGGTGGTGGTGGTGGTGCTGAGCTGCCAAGATGACTTTAAGCTTGTTCATCCTTGATACTTGGCAGCTTGTTGTGATCGTCTTTGGATTCTGCATCGAGACTGGATCACTATTGGACTAACTGCTAAGTTGTTCATGAAGCTCGATCTTTTTGAGTACTTAGCGGTTTGCCACTTCTTCCTTGGTGCAGGTGATCTGTGGTTGGTCCTTTTCTGATCTCAGCTTGCACTTCTTCACCACATGAGATTTACTAATTCTTTGCATCTTTGGTAGACTCCGTCTGGAATTTAGCATCCTCTGAACCTTGGTTGGCTTGTGTACAGATTTGGTTCTGTATTTGTTCTTCTTTAGCTCTTGGTGGTTCATGGTGATTCGTAGACTGGTTCTTTGAATCTTCTTTCTGGTCTGCCAATCTCTTGAATGCTATTTTCTTAGCCTTCCCGGCTCTCAGCTTGGCTAACATTCTTAATGGCATTCTCATTGTTGTTGAGTGAAGCCTTTTTCTTGTAGAGCTTTTCTCATTTCTTGCTTCACTTCTACTTTCATAGTTTCACTGCCACTGAGACAAATTCTGTTTTGCTCTGTAGAACTCGTAGAGTCAACAACATGTCAAAACCAACAACTTCTCCTTTTAAGCTTCTACTATTAAATAGTCTTTCATAAGCTTCCCGTTGGAGTATAGCCGTTAGAAGCTATTTGAATCGATTCACAGATCTCGAGTTATTTGGTACAGACTGCAGATGTGACATGACAGCCCCTTTTTCACTTTTTTGACACTACGGTCTACTATTTCACTTACCACGTCAGAAATGTTACTTTAGTGTGTCAGGCTGGTAGTCAACTTTATTTCTTCTTTCTGATTCCTCGATCAGAACATCAGGAGTTGTCCTTCTACATCGATGCTTTCAATACCCAACGTTCGAATGTCAGTCTTTGTATTGAGACATTTCCAAGGCTTCAATGTTCAGATGACTAAACTCTACGATTCTGATGCAGATGACTGAACTCTACGATTCTGAGAATATTCTTTGAGTTTGCAATACATAACTTCTCTTCCTTCATTCGTGTAGTGCTTTACTACTTCTGCTTGCCTTGACTTGTATTAGGTATTGACAACTTGTCTGAATACTCTGGCCCTCCTTAACTTCAAGACTTATCATATTGGTCATGCTCAGGTCTCTTTCTCCTTGTGATCTCCCGTTCACATATCATCAATAGTCTGACCCATGCTTAATCTTCTTTGTCTATTCTGTATAGGTTGACCAGTATCTCTGTTATAGACTTCATCTTGCTTCTAATCTAGCAAACATGACTACGATCATAGTCACACCCAAGATCGTCATCTCTTGCTTGACTGCTACTACATTGCTGACTTCCTTTTGTCAGTCAAGTTATCTGAAGTCTTCTTACTGTTGCTTGTGTAGGACTTCTCTTGAATGGCTTCACATCTCAATCAGGATGCTGATTGAATTGGTACTTTGATCTTTTGTTTGCTTGTAAGCCATTTGGTGAATGCTCTCTGGCTTCTTTTAGGTAGATTACATCTTTATAGTTCTGTCCAGAGGTTTCATTCTTTGGATGCTTTGGGAGTGCTCATATGTTGAGAATCGTGTTAACACTACGATTCTTCCTTGGCGTTGTGAGCACTGATAGGCTTTGTCGAACACTTTTCTCTACAGACTACAATCAAGCTTTAATTCTATAGACTCTACGACTTCGAGAGAAGATTTTACATCAGACTACGATTTCTGCCTTAACACTTGTTGTTCTTATCTGATCTAGCTTGACTATGATTTCTGCCTCTAGTATGATCAGTAGACTCTACGACTTCAAGTGTAGTCTATGATTCTTGACTTGGCTTGGCAGGTGCTTAGACCAACTCTACGATACTGAGTGAGACTCTCCAAGGTAGACTACGATCTATAGCCACTTTCTCGATACTCTACGATTCTACCATGGTTTCTGCAATCCCTCGACTGGCTCGACAGACTACGATGCTACCTTGATAGTCTTCGAATTCTTTGTTTCACCTGGCAGACTTCGAAGACTGGTGCAGTACTCGACGATCAAGCAGGCCTATCTATTACATCAAATAAGATCAACCTAACAAGCTTGACCTTTCTATATTTAGTCCTTGTACATCATATTCTTTTTAAAGACTTTACAAAGCTCTATTTTGTTCATGTAGAATCAACCTAACATATTTGATCATTTCAGTCTAAGTCCTTGTACATGTACTCTTATTAACTATTCAAGGACTTTATAACTTATTTCAATGCAGACATATTTGCATATTCATTCATTAAGGTGCTTATTCCTAACAAGATCATTCACCATGCTTATTCCTAACAAGATCATTTCCACAACTTAATAAAGAATAAATACGAAGGGTTATTCACCATGCATGCGGTAATCCGCATAGACAGGTTACTCCCGCAAATTAATAAAGAATGAATACTAAGGGTTATCACCATGCATGCGGTAATCCGCGTAGACATGTTACTCCCGCAGATTAATAAAGAATGAATACGAAGGGTTATTCACCATGCATGCGGTAATCCGTGTAGACAGGTTACTCCCGCAGATTAATAAAGAATGAATATGAAGGGTTATTCACCATGTATGCGGTAATCCACATAGACAGGTTACTCCCGTGGATTAATAAAGAATAGAATGACAACCCTTATGAGTATAAAGAAAATAACATCCTTTACGAATACGAAAGAAATAATACCACTTACGAATACGAAAAATAATATCCCTTACCTTAGTAGGAGATTGGATACTGCAATAGTGTAGTAGTACTCTTCTTCTTTCTCTCTTAATTTCTCTCACTATAACTTGTGATTATAACTTTACTCTTCAAAAATGGTAGGAAATAATGAATGGATGGAGGAGTATTTATAGACTAGGAAAATGTGATAAATTACAAGGTTAATTATACTTTAGTACCTTCATTTTTGCCTCCATTTTTAATTTAGTCCTTCAAGTAATATCAATTTTGCATAAACTCCCCTAATAGTACTTGCATGTGAACTAATAGTTCCTTACATATGAACCAATAGTTCCTTGCATGAAAACTAATAGTAATTAATTGCTTATTTATCCGATTAATTACCCGTTGGGTCAATTTAACATCTAGAAATCAACTACTATCGAAATAAATGTCGATTTTCACTAACACTAATATTCCCAACACAATGGAGATATTTTTATCAACAATTTCATCTTTGAATGTTCGAAGTTTGAATTTTTTTTTCAAAAAAGTCAACTCTGATAAATTTTGTGTTTATAGTCTATTTTGACTAACTTCATCGTCCCTGTAATACCCGAGAATTTCTACGTATTACTAAATGAATATATTAATGGAAATAAAATTTCTGTGAATAAAAGTGTTATTATTTTGTGAGTTGGTTAATTCGATTTATTCATATTAGATCGATGCGTATTAAGATGCGTGAAGTGACAATGAGAATTGTGAAATGCCTTGTGTGGCATAATGTGAAACGAGAGAATTCACTAAGCGAGTTGAAACGAGAATTAGGAAGATTAATCGGGAATGATTATGTGATTTCATATAAGTAATCAATACGCTCATAGACGTGTAGCAACACCTTTGTGGACATCAATTCATGTCGTACAAAGCGAGTCTAGCGATGAAAATTGACACGGGCTGAAGCTAAACCAGTCTTGTCACTATCGATACGCAAGACAAACAAGGCCGTCCAAAGATATAAAATCAAGCAATTGCTGCCAAAGTGGTCGATTGGAGAAAAATTAATTCTTCTACCTTCGGAAATTAAATGAAGCAATTATGTGATTTGTGTGACATTGGTGAACCATGAAATAAAGTGCACAATTAACTAATATTAAATAATAATTTTTATATTAATTAGTTGTTAACGGTTGTGGTAGAATATTAAATTCTTAGTAATTAACTAATAATGTGTGATTACTATTATTTGTAATATATTATAAAGATAAATAATGATTATGGAAATCCATAACTACATTAATCAATGGTTGGATTAATTAATATTGATGTTAATTAATTAAGGAAGTGCATGATTTATTTATTTAACATAAATAAGTAAGTTAGTAATATAATAATATTATATTGTGATTATGTGCATATACAACTATATTATATAGTGCGATGTGACATTTGTGTGACTATATATATTAAGTTGTATAAAACTATATTGTATGAGGCAATGTGGTTAAACATATTGGAACTATATGTTATAAATACGTTATCTATGTGACAATATGTATGTGGGTATGTATTAAAATAATATACCATGAACACATTGTAAACTATCATTTTGATAAAATGTACATGGAATATATGTATGTTGCATAACATCTACTACCTTGAAATGTTAGGTCATGTTGTGACATTAGGTTATAATATATGGTTGAGATGTGTATTAAACATATAACATAAGAGTGAGAATGTGTAGGAGTATACAAGAAAGTTGAGTTTTTCCTTTTGTCCCAAATTGAGTGTCCCATTTACTCCAAATTCTCATTCACGTGTATTTCAAAAAGGCTAGCCTATGTTCTTCATTTTCTTCCAACTCCCTAGCTCATGATCATGGGGGAGTGGTGATTATGATGAGTTCCAACAACCAATCTAACAACTCCTTGTTAACCCCCATGCAATCCTTTAACACATTAGTTTGATTTAGGGGAGAATGTTATTGTCTAGGTTTTTGATGTTCTATAAGTATGAGCTCTCCTTCCATTTTTCCAAGTGTTGAGAATTTCTAAGTGAGAATTGAGAGCATACAAGCATCCTTAGAGTTTAAGAGTTCAAGTAGTAGCAACTTCTTTCACATTACAAAGGTATAATTCCATTACTAGCTTTTCAATTTCAGTTTCTGTAAAAATGGAGTCTTGAGTCTTGAAATCCAAATTCTTAAATTCATGGAATTGTATGTTAATGAGGTTGGGTAATGTCCATATAGTTGTTATATGATCATATAAGCATGTTGCAATTGATATATGAGTGTTTAGGAATGATTTCGTGGGTAAATTTTGAGGTTGGGCTAAATAGTTGCCGAAGTAGACTGTTCTTGGCTCAAACCAGACACGGCGCAACTGCGCCACATTTTTATTGAGGCACAACGCAGCTGCGCCGGTTGTTGAAATCAGTTTTTAATTTCTGTTTTGCAATCTGATATAGTGATATGGCTTAAACTAGTACGAAAGCATATTTAAGGTGTATATGTAAGTATATGAACCTAAGTTGAGCATGTTTTGATAGACTTGCATGATTAATGAAGGCATATGGTTTACATGGAGATTTGGACTAAGTTTTGAAAACAAACTATGTTAAAGATCATGTTCTTGTTAGAGTTTATGCCCTAGAGGCCAATTATTTGATATAATTGCTTAACGTTTTGATATTATATTTGATTGAATAAATATATGATTTTATTATGGTTTTATTTACTGCGTAATATAATTGTTAACATAATAAAATTCCTTAGAATAGTGATACAAATTATATAGTTTCAAGTATGTGACTTGAACATGAGATTATATATTACTATTTGTATCAGTGTTCTTAAATGTCCCTAGTCGAGTATCATTGTTGATGGGA
This sequence comes from Panax ginseng, assembly GCA_020205605.1. NCBI lineage: Eukaryota > Viridiplantae > Streptophyta > Magnoliopsida > Apiales > Araliaceae > Panax > Panax ginseng. The sequence goes on from CM035144.1 coordinate 84,230,460, forward strand.
CAACAATGATGCATTGAGACTAGTATGTGGATTGATTGATGACCAAATCTCATTGGTCATAAATATATGAGATATTAAGTCAATGCATAGGTACATGTTAGAGAACGATGTACTGGACAGACCCACCATGAGAATTCTATATGGAGCATTATGCGAAGTGTCATTAGCAATTCTCATAGTGACAATGATGTAATGGTCCTCCGACCTGAAATCGCTATATTACTACACGAGAATTTATGTACTTTGATATCATCAAATGTCACCTTTAATAGGGTGGACTATAAAGGTGATTATTGGGTTCATCATTAATCGTGTGAGAAATATGAGTGATCTAGATGGAATTTAACCATCCTATATATTATGGGTGATATCCATAGGCCTCTTGATTGAGTAGGACTATGAAATGCATGGCCATGCTCAAATAGTGATTTGTTTCATATAGTCTACTCATTGATCAAGAAAACTCAGATTAAATTATGAAGAGTATGACACATTCCATGACTCGAGTTTAATCTAGGATATTAAGGTTAAAAGGATTAAATTACATTGAAACATTGGTCACGAAAAGGTTGCATCGAATCATCAATCTTATTATTACTTGGGTAGCAGTGATGCATTACTAGATGTCGCTCACTGTTTATAATTTTATAATATGATTTTAAAATTATTGCCAACGTAATAATAACCTATAGGGTCACACACATAGAACGTTATTTAAAAGGGAATTAATTTAAATTTTAAGGATTTAAATATATTAATATGATTAATAGTATTTAAATCACGAATTTAAATTAAAAGGATAATTTGTATATATGTATATTAATTAAGTAAGACTTAATTAAGAGATATATATATATATAAATTCGGATTTTATAAAATTAGGTTTTGATTTGATTAATTCCTTTTAACTACTATATATATGATATATAGCGACTAATTAGGGTAAGATATCATAATTGAAAAACCTAGCCATTCTTAGAGAGAGACTAGAGAGAAAGCAGTTTGTAAAATCCATTCCTTTTGGTGGCTAGTACCGCAAGTCCTTCTTATTGCAGAATCGTTCGACGGTTCGTGCGGCGTTCGTGTGGATACCGTAGAGGCGCAATCGGTTTGTATTGCGTTGGAGATTCGAGGCGTAGTCGGTTTCAGATTCTCGTTTTTTGTTTATATCTGGTATAATCTTTAAACCTCTGAATTAATTGATTTTCGCATGGATCCTGTTTTAGGGTTTCGAAAATTGCTTTAAAATTTTAATTTTCGCTGTGCGTTTCTGTGCCGAAGCCCAACATTTCTACAAATTGTGAACCTAGTAAGCTATACATGACTGATTTTGTACATAGATGAACATGTCGTAGTATACATAGTTCCTTTGAGCATGATCAAACTTGTTAAGCCTTATGTTAGAAATATTTTCAATAAGAAGCTTAGCCTAGTGAGCTAACATGCATGATTTCTACATGGTTTATATTCTTACTTTGAAAGCATATGAGTATGACTTGGAAATGCATGAATAAACCTTTAGCTTGTGTTTATTTGATTAGTAAGGAAACATGAGCATGTTGAACCTATTAGCAAGCTTTGAATGTGAATATTGTCAAGATACCATGAGGACTAAAATCTGATATTAGTGAGCATGTTTGATGACACTCTTAGACTCACTCATGTAGCATAAACATATATATACCATGCTTATGTAGCATATTTCAAGAAAAGCATGAACAAAGCCTATTTTTAACTAAAGAGGTGTTAGTTTCACGTATGTGTTATGAATACACACAAGCATGCCTAATATAAGTTTTATAACTATCTTGTATGTTTAGAAAGCAAGCATGCTAGACCTTGTGATTTCATGACCTCGAATGGCCTTAAATGGTTGAAATGTTTAATTTAGAAATATATTATAAAAGGGAACCTAGATTGACTTGAGGAGCATGAAAGGACCCTTAACATAAAAAATAGATCATGTATGATTGTTTTGGGCAAGCCGGACAGGAACCACAAAGCAGCAACTGCATCTTGGCTTGGCTAGAAGGCAGTAGCATTGGCGCTTGATCCTAAACTTAAGCCATGGCGCGATTCTTGATCACAGAATCCAGATAGTGAGTTCTGATTTTAAACAGCTATCTTGTATGATGCCTATGATGCTAAGTGTGATCTAAAACCTACTGATGTATGTATATATATGATGCTTAGTTGATAAGTTAGTGTTGCGTTGTAATGGAAAGTCCATGAGTAAGGAAGTCGTAACCTTGAGCATTCTTGATTTGCTTATAACTAAGTATTTGATTCATGATGACTTATGAACTAATTTTGTACCATATGTGCATACTTGAATTGTGTTGAGCTTGATTAAAGACTGTGTTAGCTAATAAATATCGTATACTTATAATACATTATACTAGGATTCTAAAGTGTTGATTTATTAACGTGGATAAACTACGTTTAAGGCAAGTTTTCTTGAACTTCACTCTTTGATTGTGCAAGTTTCTCTAACCTTACTCAAATTTATATTGAGCAAGTATCCTAAGCCCTTGCATTATTTTATTCGACAAATATCGTAAGCTTATCCCTTTGAATACAAGTTATATTACTTTCTCGTTCAAATAAGCTACTATGTTAAACCCTTGTGAAAGCTATTATTCATGTTGAACTTGGTATTGTCCTTGAATATTGTGAAAGAGTCAATGCAATTCGATTCGGCTAGACTATATGCATGTCTATAAAACTGTCCAAACCAATTGATTGGTGCGGAAATCTTGAAAACTGAGTTGAACAACCCTTTTGGTAAGGGTAGTGTATGTCGTTGGAAACCCCAACACATGATTGAATATTATGGTGGTGTTATGCATAACGTATAGTATTGTAGATTGATCATCTATAGTACTTGATATTTTTGGGTTATCAGTTTAATATTGGTAACTCTAGTGGAAGTTCAATAGTCCTTAGTGACTACTCAGTATAAACTGTTTATCCAATTGGATACCTTGATAGTCGTTGAATTCATATATATCTGTTGATTTATATTGAATTATCGTTCTTATTCAAAGAATTGTTGATATTTCTTATCCCTGATGTTATTCTGATACTTTGAACTATCCTAGAAATAACACTTTGATATTTCAAACCTTGTGATATATATCTTACACCCTTGTTGTATATTACTTGTTGGGAAATTTGTGCTCATCCTTGCTTTTAAAAACCTTTCAGTTAAGGCAGAACAGGGAAGTGTATCTGGGCAGGACAAGGGCAAGGGCAAGGCTACCGACTAGCTTATCCCTTTTTATGTTTAAAATCTATTATGTTGTATTAAGACTATTTCAGACTATGTTTAAGCTTAAGTAAGATCATGTAATAAGTCTATATTAGATATTATTATGTAATCTATTAAGCACTGTAGGTTGCGAGACTTGGGTGAATAATTATAATAAATCATTGTATATTATTCTAAAGTAGATTTTCCGTTGTGTATGCGTTATTTTAGATATTATGGTTTTACCATGAGAACGTGATGAACCAAATCTGAGTGATCAAGTGGAGGTCCGAATTTGGGGGCGTCACAGTCCCAGACTCAAATATCTCGTCCGCGTCTCCAAATTCAACTACGAACTCAAATTCGAATTTTAATTTCATTTTATTGTGTTTTATACACACTTTTGCTTTCTTAGTTAGTTCAAACTATTTAATTAGTCTTGACTAACTATTAAATTAAATCTCATCATTTATCGCTGATAATTATATATAACACATTTTTAATCTTTCAACAATTATTCATCATTAATCTTATAAGTCACAATATTGACAACCAGATCCTTCCCAAGAAAGAGGGGGCTTTCCGATAAAGATTTCTCCTTATTGGCGCGCACTTAAATAACCTAACCCCTTTCCTCGACAGAACTTTCTAGACATTGTCAATAATGCAAATAATAATATGAATAGTTGTGTCGTCTCAATTAATTATTTAATAATACAAAAAATTATGCAGATGATACTGTGACAATAATGGAATCAATAATATGAGATACTATGCAGCAACTACAGTGACAATTATTGGATAAAACTGAGTGACTTCTTGCGTAAGCTTCAATAATCAGAGATACTGTGCAATATCGTGTGCTACTGTGCAACAACGCGTATTATTGTACTTTTATCACCGGGTATTTCAACAGTTTAATTGTAAAAGTTTTGCCATTATTTCTATAAAAAGGCTATTTCTCTCGCTTTCTATATCCGATATTTATTCCGTTATGGGGTTCATCAATGATTATGTTGTCGTACGAATATTCCCCGACACAACAAATATTTTACGACAACTTGCTTACTTTGTAAAATTTTCACATATCACCCCTAACTTTAACATTTTATTAATTTAACCATTTACTGAATAGAATAATATTTATAAGAAAAATTGAATACTTTTATTTCATAAAATTTGGGTTTTACAGGCCCCAATAGCATAGCAACACACTAGCCCAAAATGTGCAACAGACGCCATGATGGGACCTCCCCTGCATCATCATCTGGCGGACTGCCAGAAACATTGCAGAGATGCTAAATCGATAACCCAAAATAAGATGAAACACCCAAATGATTTAAAGAAGGTGATAAACATTAACAACACAAAAAATCAGAAGGGAGGACAGGACAACCATAACAAAATAAAAAACAATAGAACCAAGCCGTCGGAAGAACAGGCGGGAGAATGCCATGAAAGTAAATCCAAACCATAGAAAAATCAAAGACAAAACTAATAATTTAGCCACTGTAGTTGACATGTTTTACTTAATACACTATTAAACTATTAATTTTTCACATTACCCCATTGAACTAATTATTATTTTTAAATTGAGTAATTCTATAACTCTGGCTCACAGCTATTAAATTTTTTCAGCTATTATCTGATGACGTGGACGTGAAAAAAAAATTAAAAAAAATAAGACGATGACATGGCCCGTCGTGACTTAACTCAAAAGCATCTTTTTTAGCTTTTTCTGTATAGTATGGTGACTAAGGCTATGGGAGTAAAGGAGCTTTATTCTCGGTCAAGTCTTAAGAGAATGGATCTGATCTGGTTGTTAGCTGGGTTTGGTATGGGCTGTTCGTGGGAACTTTTGAAGAAGTGATTGGTTGGTTCTTTGTTGTGGCACTGCCTCAATTTATCTGATTTCCCATGCTTTCATGATGGATTGTTTTCGAAATATTGTGTTTTTATTTTCATGCTTACTTATATATTGTTTTGATTTAATTGCATGGATTTGTTCTCATTCTGATGTCCCTTTCTGATTTGGGGTTTAGGATTTGCTGTTATCAGATTGCTAATCCGTTGTTTGCTTTAGTACAAATTGGGTATTATTTCGTTCGATTGGTGTTTTTTAATACTCGATTTGTTAAGTAAGGGTTTTTCCTCATTTTAGATATTGGTTTTGTTTGGTCAACTAAGTACTTCATTAGTTAGGTTTCTTCCGGCGTCTTTGCCAGTGATATTTTTGAAATTGTGTTGTTGCTCTAGTGGTGGTCGTTTCAATTGCTTCTATATTGTTCGGCCGGAATCTATGGTTTTGGAGTCGTCGAATTGTCGTACCCCCTTGTGTAATTGGATTTTGGGTTTTCTTTTTGACAAATTTATTGGTTTATATGTGCATTTTGTTCATCTTGTTTATAAATCAGGGTTTGGTGGTTGTCATGGGTCTTATAACTTGTTTATATTTTTTTATTGTCCCGATTTGGATACTTTGTTGCTGTCAAGTTTCAGCTTTGGGATTGTTTGATTCTAGTGATGTCCGTGATTTCCATGATTTGAGTTTAATGATGTTGGGCATGGCCAAAAATGATTTTGCAGATGAGAAATTGGAGGCGGCGGAAGAAAGTGGTGGCGGTGGTGGAGAGTAATCCACGTCTGATAGGTCATGTCATTTTCTTATTTTTTTTCTTTTTCACGTCCACGTCAGATAATAATTATAAGTATTTAAAAGCCATGAGCCAAATTTAACAGAATGGCTCAATTTAAAAATAATAATTAGTTCAATGGGTAATTTTAAAAATTAAAAGTTTGATAGTGTATTAACTAAAATTTGTGAACTGATATCAAACATATTGTAGCAAACAACCCACCAAACCGGAGCAGAGAATCCAAAGCCATCACCTATCAAATCCAAAAATGGGTGGGCCAAGCAGCGATGGGAGGGTGTCGGAGGTTATAGATGAGGAAGCACATGAATGAGATTAGAAATTAGCAACAGAATCTAACAATAGAAATTAACATGAAGCACTAGAAAGATTTCGCAACCATTAATCGTATTGGACCACAACAGATCCATCAATGAACATTCAAATTTGAACATTAATTGATAAACAATAAGAACAGAAATTCAGATCGGAAGGCCACCAGAAACAAACACTGGCACACACAGTTCAGGAACTGGTTAAGAATAAACTAGATCCGAAATGGATCCCTCATTCCTAACATCTCAAACCCAGAAAACCACCAAGATCCGAACCCCAAAACCTATCATCCCCACTTAAGATCAGAACTCCAAACCCAAAACCACTCAGATCATACCCCCTACTATTCGTGACAGAGGACCCCATGATCTAAAGCCCCTCGGACTCGGCTGTGCATAGATTCAAAAATGAAATTTCAGGAAGGTTCCCATTTCAGCTGCCGGAAAAGCCGAACAGTCACCAAGCATGAGAAGTGGAGAGAGAGGGCAGGAGAGCTGGTGGGCCGAAGAGGGGGAAACGGAAGAAAGGGAGACGGGTGGGCCAGATGGAAAAAGGGCTGGAGAAGGAGGAAAAGGGGGCGAGAGCGGAGAAATTCTAGAGAGAAGCGCCCACTTCTCTCTCTAACTTTCCTACTTGAAACCCTCAATATCCACAATGATCCTATAATATTTTTCTATGGATTGATGCAACACACTTCCAAATGTTTTCCTTGTGGTGCCATGTGTATGTTATTGTCGTAATTGTTTTCTTGCGCCGTAAAAAAATGTACTTTAATCATATATAGAAACTTTAAAGGCTTAAATATAAAAGGGATAAGTTCAGATCACCACTTGGGGTTTGGGGTCTTTTCCACTTAACCACCTGTAGTCAGTAAAGTTACATTTAAACTCCCGACTTTTTGAGTTGAAGTGAAAACGTCACTATTTCCATCCAATTTAACCGTGCGTGTATGTCAGACGCCAAAAGCGCGTGAGAAGGGGCTGTAACAGTAAAAAAAGATTGATAAATGTCCAAAATACCCTCTTCTTCTTCCTCTTAGCTTTTAAAATAAATAAATCACAACTTTAACATCCTATGCAACTTCAACTGGTTCTTGAATTTGTTGATGAAATCATCAACTTTTGCATTCCTCTCCCTCACCGTTGCTGGCCGGCGACTCTCCACAATGTCCCTCTCCTCAAAATGCCCAAACTAATTTCTTCATTAGCTTCATCTAGGCTTTGTGACTCTTCATCTTCTTCTTTTTCTTCACTAATTTCTTCATTAGCTTCATGGGTCTGTGTATTTGTGATTTTTGCTTCATGGGTTTGCTCGAAATCGAATTGGATCTGTGATTCAAAGGCTATTTCTTCATAAATTTATTCAACAACCAAATGGGTCATTTTGATGAGATTCTAACTAGAATCAAGATACTAGATCTTACAGCCCTCAACTTTGCTGACCAACGGGCAGCTCTGACTGAGTCGTTTGATTTGTTAAATTGCATCAAAACGACATGCCCGTTGCCCCGTTTAAGCCAGCCTTGGGTTTTGGGGTCTAAGAAAAGAGAAAAAGAAAAGGCTTTCACAGAGAGTGAGTTTTCTCTCTGCACTTTATTCTGTTCAAATTCGATACTTTGTTGTTGCTTAGAACGAGGCTGCATATCGAGGAGAAAAGAGACGGATGCACTTTCTCTCTCTATTTTTGCCACATTGTCTTGTTTTTAAGCCTCAGAATCTAATCTCACTCCCACGCATAAGTGTTTCTCTAATATTACTGGGTTTTGTGTCTCTCTTCCAATAGAAAAGGAAGCGACATTGTTTTGGGACGAAACCCAATAACAAGATCACTCAAATGCTGAGCTTCGTGTGATAAATTGAGGGGAGTAGAGGAACCAGAAGTTTAATTTGGTTTATTTTGTTGGTGTTGGGCTAATTTCAATATCTCTATCTATCATTTTCTAAATTTGGTTATGAAGTTAGTATCTAATTTGGTTATGCTGAGGAGTTGGACAGAGAAATTGAAGAAATTGGGACCAGGGATGATGAAAAGGAAGATGAAAGCTTTTAATATATATATGGAGGGTAATTAAGTCTTTAGCCAACTCAAGTAACGGAGTTAAGTCGGAAAATATTTATTCATTTCAACTCAAAAAGTGGAGAGTTTAAATGTAACTTTACTGACTACAAGTGATTAAGTGGAAAAGACCTCAAACCCTAGGTGTTGATCTGAATTTTACTCAATATAAAACTATCTTGAACAATATATTAATATTTTTCTATTTTGTTGATCGCAGATTTAAATTTTAATTTTGTAATTAAGTTATTAATTAAATATGCCATATCATAAATTGATTATGTGGCCCTCTGGTTAGGGCAATCAGTGTTTATGTTTAATTATTTTAAAAAACCTATTTAAATGATTTTTGCACATTTGTTAAACATTATAGGGTAAACATGTCATAAATTTCATGATTTTTTACCTTTGATATTTAATAAATGTGAAAAGTCACTTTAAATAATATTTTATTTAATTATACATAAAACATTAATTAGTCTAATTAGCAGGTCGCGTCATTAATTTTTGCCAACCGATCGTAACTAGAAAAAAAATAATTAAAAGTTTGATCACTCCAGTCCATCATTTTACAATCTTTTAGTGATATTTGAGTTGTGCTTCTCCTCTACGCTTTGATAGCCTTCCGAAAAACTATACTTGAATAAATTTTTATATAGGGAACTAATATTTTCATATAAAAAATTGATATTTTCACAAAATTTCTCACACAAATTGTGCAGCAAGTCTCACCTTCATGTAAAAAAGACTTGTGAAAATATTATTTTAACATGTGAAAATATTAGTTTCCTATATATATCATTTTCGTATCTAAATAACAAGCATATTTTAGAAAGAGAAACATGCATCATTACGCATCCCATTATGCAAGTAGAATGGTCGAAACAAAAAAGTCACATTTCCTATCATTTATAATCCTGTTATTCCTGTATATTCCAAGTTAAATCAGCAGCACAACAAAATGGTACAAAGTTATATTAACAGGTCAAGCCAAACTTGCTTCTTTACATAAGCTACTGATAGAGGTATGTTAAACAGCCAGAGCCAAATAATTCTTGGTCAATGAGTGCCAAATTCTGGCAGATAAATCTACATTTGATGTTAGGAAAACAAACAGTACTACACTCCGAGGATCAACAGCACATCACCAACAGGGCGCTGCATCATTTCTTCAAGAGGTTGCGTGAGAAAAGCTTCTTGCAGTACGGACTGGTGCGTAGGATTGCATGAGGCTGGACAGCTTCAACTAATGCAACATGAAGAGGTCCCTGGTTTGGGAGTTGGGATCGAAGAAAGCAAAACATCAGGATATATTATGCAAAGAGTTGCCATATATGATGAAAAATTTATATTGATATCAGATACCACTGATGCATGTGGATACATGAGATACGAGGAGATAGTAAGAAAGGGACCCACACATTAAAGTACTGCTTTCAATTCCACGTTAGTCTCAATATACATTTGACATGAAAATTAGTCGACATATATCATTTTACATCAAACCCACACAAAACTCAAAAAATACAAAGACCCGGTTTCTCCTCCTAAACGAGAACTTCCTTTTTCATTTTTTGCATTTTTCAAATTATGAGCAAATCATCTTCTTTTCTTAATCCAACTTTGTCTGATTTCCCAAATTTGTGGCAGTCTTTGATCCTAAATTTATAAATTTCTTAAAGACTTGATTTAAACTGAGGTTGTGTGCAGCTTGATATTGTTTTCCTTTTTCTTTATTCCTAGATGTCGAAACAACTTGTGAATTCTGGTGATTTCCTATCTCCCTTATGCTAGTCAACCTCAATTTGCAGTGAACAAATTTCGACCAATGAACCAAAAAATTATACAGCTACACAACAAGAATTTATTAAAAAATATACGCGACCATATGACATATCGTGATCTTTGAGAAAAGGAGTGTAGTTCAAACCTTGGAAACTTCTAGTGCAGATTGAACAACATAGTTGGCAAATGGATCTTGAAGCAACTGGTCAAAATGAGATACAGACAAGAATTCACGGATGATTCTTGGAATGCTCTCTTCAAAACTCTTGAGAAATTTTTCAACCACATGGCTGCTGAACTTTTGCATTGAGAGGTACACAAAGTGCCCTTCGAACTGAGAAAGCAAGGTGGCGGCAGCTGCGGGGATTTTACGCTCTTCAATATACTGAACAACATAATTTCTGCAACATGAAACAGAATAAGGTTGTAATATGAACAACTTGTGAAATATACTTAATTAAATGAAACATGGCAAAACTATACTAGAAGGGTAGGTTTACAGGGATTTATATAGTGCAGGGAATATAATCATATATGCATATATAAAGTATAATTCTCACAGGCATAAGACTTTAAACCAATATATCCAAATAAATAATAAGACGTAAACTGTAGAGCACTGTAACTTGACATAATATATTTACTAGCATTACCATGATTTCAATGTTAAGATAGATGGTGGAAAAACTAGGAAACTTAAGAAACAAGTGCATTGACAAAAGCCAAGGAGAGATAAGAAGAAGTATCACAACTGTGATATATGAATAACTTTTTGGTACTGCATTTTGCTGATAACCTGATACTCAACTGAACTAAACATATATTCTCTTTTTAAATTGTTAAACTTTAGTCATATTTCATAACAACCAAACCAATGTTGCCTAATCTTCTGACCTGGGAAAGGTACACATACGAATCCACTAATTTTAAGCTACAAAAGTGTGAAAGAAAGAGAATTCTAGTGATTCTGAAAATAAAGGAGAAAACAAAGAAAATAGATTAGCAAGATTATATTGGCAGCACCATAAAGTTGAGATCATAGTTGGCGTCCGTATGACGACAAGTCCTTTACAATGTGCAATTTATACATTATTTATTTTTCTTAATAAGTATATTGGCTATAAAATTCCATATACATTAAAATCCAAAATATAATAACTAATACCATGCAATAGCATTAAAAACACATTGCAACATATATCTAATTTGAGGGAAAAAATGTTATTTATATATTTTTTGGAGTTGCATGAGTTTTATGATTTATGTGGTCAAATTTATAACTTTTAAGGGTTAAAATTGTACATGCAATAAGCATTTAATATTTCATGGAGAAAGAGTATTACTCTTTAAAATAACAAAATAATTATTTACTACTTTTTATGAAAAAGGTAGAAATATTTATTATTTTGTTAAAAAGAAAAATTAATATTTTTATTATTAATATTTATTATTATTATTTTTAATATTATTATTATTTGATTATTATTAGTTATTATTTAATATTATTATTTTTAATATTTATTCTTTTTTTAAAGGGTGTTATTTATTTATTTATTATTTATTGTTTATTATATTATTTATTATTTACTTTTTATGTTTAAGTTAATTATTTATTATTTATTTATTGAACAATAGATGAAACACGTGTTACACAAACACCACTACTGCTTTTGTCTTTTAGTGGGGAATGACTCATTTAGTGGATGACAACTAACATCTAATTAATAAAAAAATTGGAGGAAAAAAGCAATAAAAATCTTCTTCTTCATCATCATCCTTTTTTTTTCTTCTTCTTTTTCGGCCGATCCTTTTCTTCTTTAGTTTTAGGACTCTCTTTGCAGTCGTGTTTTGGAATGCTCTTCGCTGTTGACAGAATAAAAGTTGCAGAGGACTTTTAATTTTCTTCTCTCCCTCTTTTAATTCGATCTGTAATGGGTAAAGTCTATAGGTCTTGGGCTACGAAAACGCCAGCCTACCCCAAGGTGAGCATCGCCATGCTGCTTGTTGTTACGCCTAGGCGACGCCGTGACAACTATGGTTGAGATGAAGCAATATTATTGGGAATGGCGACATGCAGTGAACTTCAGTCTTACGAACTTAAGCAATGGTAAGATTTTTCATTCTCTAAATTTGGTGCAAATGATTTAGTATTACTATAGGTCAATAATCTAAAATAGGTCGTACTAAGTAGGCTTAACAAGCCCTGTATACATGAATTGAAATATTTCACCACCAGAAAATCAACAATATTCAAAGGGATAAGCTGCAAGATAAATAGCTTTTATAATTGAAAGACAAAACCACAATAGTATGATGGATTCTAGTACAGTTGATTATGTAAGAATTAAGAAATAACCCATTACTAAAATTGACTTGAGGAAGATACTGGCATTATAGTAGTTCTTATTCTACCTTTAACATCACCACATCTTATCTCTTGAACTCGTACCGTTGCTGTGATACAATATGAGGGGTAAAAAATTGGTACATAACAAAGGAAGCTTATTTTGAAAGATTTTCAGCAACTCAAAAACATCAAGATTTGTGCACTTAATTATGACATGAGTTATATGTTTACTTGCATCTTTGCTTACATTATATTTCATGTGGACGCGGTTCCTTACTACACAACTTTAGATAACAAGGATAGTACAGCTCCATGGTTCTCAAATGAAAATGTGCCTTCAAGGAAAATTCCTTACTAATAGCATTGCGTAATGATAGGCACTCAATGATGGTGAGCATATGTCAATAAACTAAATACACGATTTGGTAGCATGGAAGTTAATAGATGACTTATTAGATTATCACAGTCAAAGATATAGATCCTGTAGCCAAGAAAATCTATGAGCATAAGATATTTCTATATGGAATGTCCCATCAGTTTGAGAGATCATGAACCAGTAAAAGAACAAATGAACATATTAATATGGTTCATAGTCTTTCAAGTTACTCAAAAGCATGATCATATCAAAAAGAAAATGTTACCCAAAAGAATCTTGAGCAAGCATAAGGCCATTGGCACAAATTTCTGCAACCAACTTTTCTCGATGTTTCCCATTTGAATGAGCAATGCACTTATTCAACACACAGCAACCATGGCGATGCTTTGCAATGTCAACACAATACTTCGTAGCAGCATTGAAAATAAACTGAAAATCCAGATATACAAAAACTGTCAGAACCAAAGATTAGAACTTAGGAGTTTATATGTAGCCTCTTTATTCGGTCTATAAGAATGTAGATATAAAACTTCTCGCTTAAACAGGTCGAAAACCAAGAGTTCGTGCATAACTTGAGATAAATAAAGAACTTCTTGGTGACATTAACAGTCTGAAATTTTACTTGCATTTTAACTTGTCCTGAGGCAGCTTTAGTAGTTGTTACTTTCACAACTCATACGAGATATAAACAATATTTTACTCATCAAGTAATACATTATACACAAAGTGTTTGGACCCATCAACTCATGATTTTATCCAAGAATATCCTCTTGACATTCCATCCATTAAGATGTTCCCTCATTGCTATCTCCTGTTTGAGTGCATTTCTCCTCCCCTAATTAAATACAATACAAGGGGATTTTTATTTGGTCTGTCAGAAACATCATCTTCACTAATAGAGCTGATTCAGATTAGAACTAGAGGTTTAATGCATTTCATTACTGGCTACACCGCTACAGATATGAGTCTGCTGTTAATAGTACAAGTTAGCTGGTCTGGATAACAGAATACATGACTTCTTTCTTCCATCATCTTGGTAAACGTTATACTTCCCCTACCCTCTCTGAGTTAAGAACTACAAAGGTAAAGAACGAATAGAATGTCTTAAAAACTCAGTGCAAGACAGTCCCATCAGCATGGGTTATCTATGCTGCTTCCAGAGTAAAGCTGCCCTGTATTATATCCCTATGTTAAGTCATCAAAGTTGGCAATAATTTCCATTCAACTTGAAATTTGTATTCATTCTAAGGCTTTCAAAAAGGAGATAAGATGGGAGGAATCATTCAGAATGATTGGTGGGTTAACACCCAAACAAGGTCCTCCATAAAATCTGTTCCTTGGAGAAAGTCTATACTATCATCAACGATTTTTCCTCAAGAAACCAATATTTTTTGTCCTTTGTACCCTAGAAGAAGACCCAACAATAATGTTTTTTCAAGCATAAATAGGTTATAAACGATACACCGTATATGTGATCAAGAAAATGGTGGAACTTGTAAATAACAAAATAAAGTGAAAGGCGGAAGATATAAAGAGAAATAAAATATTTAATTAACAATGAGCTAATCTTTTTGTCGTGATGCATAACGTGGTTTATGCCTTCATTTAGGAAGTATGCATGATGATTCACGTACTGGAATTAGCATCCAGAATTGAATTAGTAAACCTTTTTAAGCCAATAGTTAAATATAGCAACTTATACAAAAACAATGAGGCATCACCCCAAGCAGCACAAACCAGAAGGCTATAATTGAACAAAACAAAACACAATAATTCAAACAGGGGCAAATGAATCTTTGAATCAACGTTGATGATAGAATCACAGTATGACTTGTTCATTTAAACTATATGATCACCTTAACATCATAGATCAGATTGATTTATGTGTAGCTCATATTTTGTGGTTTTGCAAGTTATAGTTATTTAAATTGCATCAACAAAAAAATTGATTAAAATTTTAAGCGAAACACAATTGTCCTTTGTTAAATTGCATCAGAAACTGCATAAAATTCTAAGCAAAACACAACTATTGTGACACGTTTATTAATGTGGAAATATTGTACTGACACGGAGTGCATGCAAGCAGGCAATCCTGAAAGAATGATATATGAGGAACTAAGGCAAACTAATAAATTAAGTTGCATTATATTCAACTCCAAAAATATGATTTGTTATAACATAGCTCTGCTGTCGATCTCGATCAGAAGACCACATACAATACCTTATTATGTTCCTTGCCAAAGCACTGCAAGCAACGCTGCACAACATGATTTCCGTTAAGGTCTTTAACAAGATCAAGGAAGCCTGGTTCAAGCGCCATTATAAGTAATGAAATCTGCTGCCTTGTTTTGAGAGTCTCTATTAGTTTCTGCATCGCACATGTGCTGACACCAGAACAAGTAAGCCACCAACAAAGCTTTTCAAAAGATATTTAAAGTTTGTTTTGAGCAAAGAATAAACAGTTAAGAGAAAATGTAAGGATTTTACCCATGTGTATTCAAGCAAATTCTGACAAGCACCCAAGGATCTTCGGTCACCATGAGAACAATCTGCATTCTCTGTTCTTCACTGCAGACTTCCATTAGTTTCTGAACAAGGTAATTGCCAAAAGGATTCACCATAAGTTCAACAGCATGATCAATGATTTCATTAAATATTAATTGGACATCTTGAGTGGTTCCTTCATCAAATTTCTTTTGTAAGAACCGGCAACCATACTGATCCTTCGCCATAAAGTATATTATCCCCTGGAGGCCCAGCAATGAACAATTTGCCGGCTGCATAGACAATGTGCTATAACTCGTTAACCTTGAATTATTTTCACAAATTCTTTCAAAATGGTTTTGATCACTTAGCCCCCTTCTTTTCTCTTGCCTATTCTCTATTGAATTTCCACGGAGGGGATTCTTCTTTAGACCCCTTGAGCGATCATATTGCTTGTCAGCAACAAATTTCACTCTCTTTCCTTGTATAATGAAACTATCTTCACATTTAAAACCCTCTATATCACCTGCATTTGACTTTGACAAGACAGCTGGATTGGCCTTACAGTTTGGAATAGCTCTAGGTTTTTGTTTTATCATGGAACAATTATATGTTGGATTTTCAACACCCAAAGTCAGCTTAGGATTCATAAGCTGGTAAGAATCCAATGGATTCAAGACACTTCTCTCTCCATTAATGTCAATCCCACATTTCTGTGAATGATATAAAGCATCATTACCACAAGGCCTACTCATAGATGGATTCTGCAAATGAATCCCCCCATTACAATAACCTCTCTCTTGCTCCTTTCTTAGCTCCACCACAAAATCCATCAGGCCATTTTGACAACTGGGGTCAGAATATAGAACAGGGGAATGACTCCAAGTGGAATAAGGATCCATTGAAGTACCCACATTATCTCCCTGAGGCAACCCAAGCAATGTTGCCTTGTTATGGTCATAAGAACTCTGAGAATACCCACCAACAGGAGATTGAAAATAGCCATTAAAACCTTCGTTTGAGTAACAATGATCAACATTATAAGGACTACTTCCATGGGGAAAATGACTACTGAGCCTAAATCCATCTGGGTCTATCCCAAAACCCCTAAGATTAGAACAATCATCATGTTCAACGCCAATATGCATTCTAGAAATATTCTCAGACAAACCAAAATCATCCGACATATGCCCATTTGAGTTTTTGGAAACCAGAGAGTCCGAGTAATTAGTAGTGGGCGTTTGATAACCAAATGGGGCCACAGATGGTGACGACCCATCCTCAGAAGAGTAAAACGCACTAGAAAAAGGACATAAACTAATAGGTGAAACTGAAGCACTAGTAAACATATTTTGATGATGGTTTTGATAAAGATGGTACTGACCCAGAGATATCACCTGAGGAATTTCATTTAAATACATGTCAAGCTCTTTTTCACCCTTCATTTTTTCCCCAATCACCTTATCTTTCCCAGCTTGTTTAAGTTTAAACATCATACAAACACAAATGCTTTATATTCAAATAAGGAAATATATACAGATAGATAGAGAAAGAGAAGGGAGTCTAATAAAAGAATAGGAAAGGACAAACAAACCTAGAAATCTTACAACCCTGATCAGGTATCAACACAAGGATGCTACATAATACATAAAAATAACAAAATACAATAGATGATCAATGGGTAAATGAAGAAATTTTGTAGCATATTTGATCACATTTGGGATTGATTTGGTCTGGGTTTTGGGGGAACAAGAAGAAGAAATGTTGATGAACAAGAGAAAACGAAAAATGGGTTTTGATTTTTGAAGGTTGGTTTTGAGTGGGGAGGGAGTATATGGTCTGTTACTGCTCACACCATTAAAATGAGGAGAGAAACGGAAGAAATGAAGAATACAGAGAAAAAGAGAGAGAGAGTATGGAGGTCTGACTAGGACAGTTTAATGATTTTTTAATTATATTATTACTTTATAATTATCTACTCAACCTTTGATTTTTCAGTTAGAGCATCACCAGCCAAACAGATAGCTAACAACTTACCTAAATTTTCTCCTTTTATCTCCCTAGACTTCCTTTCAAGGATTTAATTTAATTATTACCCTACACCAAATTAAATATTTTTTTTTACTTAGTTGAGCACACATTAAGAGTAGTTCTAAATAAAAAGTAGAGTAAAGTGAATGGTGACAAAATATCGATACAAAAAAAACAAATATAAAATGATAGGTGTCTTATTTATATTTTTTTTTGTTTTAAAAATTATTCTATTACAATTCGATTCTAAAAATGTATTTCATTGTAGTTGAAACCACCTATAGGGAACTAATTCACCTTGGTTAATTATGAAATTTGTGACGCCCTAAACCTGAATATGGTGATTTAGGATACTTCTCATCCAACATAATAATAATGACATAAATATAATTATCAATTATTATAATATGTCTCACTTTAATACTAAATTTGGATAAAAATAATAAATGTGAGAATGAAATGAAAAAAATTATGTTTAGTTGCAATTGAAATGGATTAAACTATTTTTTTTTTTTGCTATTTTCAACTGAAATTTAACATTTTTGCCCAAATTTTCATACCCAAAACCTTATAAGTATTTTTTTTTTTATCATTGAGCCACGAGGGTGTTGGATGAGAAAGAGCATGGAATAACTTTGGAATGAATCATTTCAACTAGAATGGAATAAATCATTCCAATCTTCATTTCATTCATTCAATCCAAACACAACATAAATCCCAAGTTTCTCAGACCTTTAAGTCTTCAACACATGATAAAATATTTAGTAATTATTACAAATAGTTACGGTTATCTTCTACTCAACCATCTTTCCCTTCCCTTTATTCTTACGGATAAGGTACAAAGCTCAGCAAGTATAAACAGTTGAATAAACAACAAAATCAAGAATCATGTTACTATTTCTACAACTGAATAATAGTTGTGAAAACATTTCGAATAAATAGGAATAAAAATAATAAATTCATTTTTAGTTAACATTTTTGAAATGACGTACTGAGCGGTCAAAAGACCTTGAACAACACTACAAAAAAAGGGTCATTGCCGACAGCAGTTGTACCGTCGATAATATGGTCAATGTCGACGGGGTAGCCGTCGCTAATGGGTCCAGTCGGCAATGAGGTATTATTTGGTGGGAAAATTTCGCGGTGGAGGGAAAAGTCACTGGCGACGGGGCCTTGAATGAATGGCGACGGGGTTGCCATCGCCAATGAGTCAATATCGACGGGGTTAAGGGCGACGACATTGCCGTCGAGAATGACATTCTATTTTTAGCCCTACCCACGACGGAAACAACTCTAACTTTGTTCCCTCTCTATTTTTGATTTTTCCCTCTCCAGTTTGCCCACTTCTCGCCATTGATTATTAGCCTAGCTCAACATAACTTTCAATTGATTTGCCGAATTGATTGTCACCCCATCGATTATCATTTCACCTTCATTATCTCGCCCGTTTCATTTCCTGGCCGCTGCAGTTTTCCCACTTCTCGCTCACCATTTCATCATCTGTTCCCACTGTATATGTGTGTGGAAAGGTGTATTGCTGAGCTTCTAGAGGTGCCGTTCCTCCATCTCTCTATTGTTGCCATTTCCCAGTCGTCGATGTCACTGTCGTTGCCTTTCGAGGTACAATCTTTGGTCTCTGTATGGAGTATATTGCATATGGAGTATATTGCATCTGTATATATTTACTTGGTAATTATATATGTTAAAACTATTTCCATTATCAATTTGAATCTCTATACTTGCTCTCCTGAAGATTGCATATAGTATGACCCAAGAGACGACATTGAATTAGTGATTAGAGTGACCCAATTTAGCATCTGTCATAAGTATATTATTAGGACTATAAATGTTTACCATTTGTTCAAACTGCATTTGTTTGGTTTTCAAAGTTGTGTTCAAGGAAGGCGTTGTTTCCTAAATAGTACTTGGTAGATGCATCTGAAAGATATTATTTCAATATATATTGGTTCAGAAAATTGATATACATTCTCAATTTAGACCTTGAACTTCACTCATGTTGCGTGCTAATGCACTAATACAATTGCATATTATGATTGACGTGAATAGTTAAGTTGGATGCATGAAGGGAGGGAGGAAGCAAGAAATAAATACTCTGATAGATGATTTGGTTTAACTCTCTCTACCTTTTGCTTGTCCAAAGTGTTTGAATAGCTTTGTCTAGGCCTGCTATCAATGCAAAACTCTTGTACCTACAACAGCCTACTTGCACCAGGTTGAGGTTTGGTGCTCTTGGAGGCTAAACTTAGCTTCTTGTTCATTTCACAAACGTAGTTGTATGAAGTCACTAATAGAAGGCAGCAATTTTAGGTAGATTAAGAAGGAAGTATTAAATGCATACATGTGAAGTAGATAGTTTAGTTAGTGCACTTATTTACTTTCTTACTTCTTACATTGTGTGTTTGCTTGTATTAACATAGGAACAAAAGTAGAAGTCAAAACATTTTAATTTATATTCAATGTTGATTTACCTTTGCTGAATGTATTTTTTTCCTTATCTTTTTTGAGTATTGAATGATGATACATATGCTTATACATTTGTGTTTTGATTTGTTGAAAGATTTTAGGTTTTGATAGGTCAGTTATGTTTTGACAGTTAGCATTATAGGGTTAAGGGGTTTTTACCAGATAAACAAAATGAAAGAGATAATATTTGAATAGTGTTTCTATTTGTATTTTTTAATGAACAGAAAAGGAAAGAAAATAAATGGAGTTTTTGTAATCTCTCACACCCTCTACATTACGAACATAATGAAATTTATTTTGCTTCACATTGTTGGCATTAATGGTTTGAAAGGTGAATGTGTAGTTATATAGAATAATCCTTACTTTCACATGCACATATATTTTTATATAGTTTAGGAAGCTTAGAAACCCGTTTGAGATACATTTAGTATGAGTGAATCTCAAATAGTCTCCGTTTTGGGACTGTTCTTGTATGTTTTGATCTCACTTAGGTCGGTGTTAACGACTTGAGCACGTCTTTATATTTTTTGAATTTTTGGTCAGTATATATCTCTTGATGTTCTTCAGGTGCATATTTAGACTACGATGTGTTAGTCTATTTCGTGTACTTGAAGACCATGGGGAGGTGCTGCCAAAATTTCTAAAAAATCTAAAGATGTGTTCAAGTTGTTGGCATCAGTGAGGCGACACATCCGGGAATGGGATAGACGCTTGACCCGTTAGAGGTGGAGATGAAGTAAGGAAACTCATAAGCTTGCATATACATTAACTTGGAGACTTGATTGTGTTTGTCTAACTTTTATATATATATAGCGCGGTTGTCAAGAGATGTACATTGATCAAGTTGGATGGAGCGTAGGGTAGCCATTGATAAGAGTGGGCTTAGCTCTGAGTATCGTAGTGGGGTTGAACAGTTTCTCAACTTCGCGTTTGAGCAAGTCAGCGGCGATGAGATCAGATGTCCTTGTAAGAGGTGTGTGAATAAAGTGTAGAAGGAAAGGAGTGATGTCATGTGTGACTTATTTGCGTATGGGTTCAAGCAGGGTTATACGACATAGATCTATCATGGGGAAACCTGGTTGGATGAACATGAATCAGAACCAAAATCCAGAGGTGACGAAACCTTTGATTGTACTAACATGATAGTCGAAGCTGCTGGTTCATACTTCCAATAGAATACAGACAGGGATGGCAGTAACGTCGAACAAGAGCTGAATGACGGGGCTAAGGGTTTCTATGAGTTATTGCATGAAGCAGCGACGCCACTATATGATGGGCACGAAAAACACACTGTTTTATCTGCCGTGACTAAGTTTTTACACTTCAAGGACGAGTATGACTGTAGCGAGAGAGGTTTTAATGAACTATTAAGCATTGTAAAGGAGTGCTTGCCTGTAGGCAATAAGTTACCATAGTCGTACTATGATGTGAAGAAAATGGTCAAAAGGCTCAATCTAGGGTATGAGAAGATTGATGCTTGTGAGAATGACTGTATGTTATATTACAATGATGTCAATAAAGATAAGAGGTCATGTGATATTTGTGGTACAAGTAGATACTGTGAACAACGTAAGAAAAAGGGAAAAGAGATGCCGAGAAAGATCTTACGTTACTATCCCATTGCCCCGAGGCTTCAGTGGTTATTCATGTCAACACATACCGCTGAGGATATGAGGTGGCACTCTACACGGGACATAGTCGAACATCAACTGACGCACCCGGCAGATGAGCTTGAGTGGAAATTTTTTGATAGCAAGCACCCCTCGTTTGCTGAAGAGGTTCGCAATGTTAGGCTTAGACTTGCTACGGATGGGTTTAATCCATTTAACGGGCCTTACACAAAGCCCTACTCAACTTGGCTGGTGATTATTGTTGTGTATAACCTCCCACCTTCGATGTGCATGAAAGATCCCTACATGTTCATGCCTTTACTGATTCCGGGTGATAAGAGTCCGAGTAAAGACATCAATGTATACCTCAGGCCGTTAGTTGATGAGTTGAAGATGTTATGGGAAAAGGGGTTCAAACTTATGATATATCTCTTAAGCAGAACTTTGACATGAGGGCAGCTTTACTATGGATAATAAATGACTTCCCGGTGTTAGGAATGATCAGTGGATGGTCGACTTACGGGGGATTGTTATGTCCCGTGTGCATGGGGTCAGTTAAAGCTATGCGGCTCAAACATGGGGGCAAAATGAGTTTCTTTGCAACATCCAGACAGTTTTTGCCGATTGAACATCGTTATCGATGGATGAGTAGACAATTCAATTAAAAAAGCAGAGAACGCGCCAAGCACCGAGCCGTCTTCGGGTCGTGAGTGTTGAGTTGGATTAGTCATTTGAAGTTTCCACCTCCGAGGGAAGAATCACAGTTAGAGCGAGCTTATGGTTACAGAAGGTTCTGGTTGGACACATGGATCCATGTTCTTTGACCTGCCTTATTGGGCTACACTCTGCATCCGTCATTGTTTAGATCCGATGCATACTTAGAAGAGCGTATTTGATAACATTTTTTATACAGTCCTAAATGTCAGTGGTAGAATAAAGGACAACAACAAGTCGAGGCTTGATTTGGTAGAAATGAACATTAAGGAAGATCTGTGGCTATATCAGGAGGGTAGTAAGACGGTAACGCCTAAAGCTGAACATACTTTGACCAGGGAACAGTTGATATTGATATGTATTGGATCAGTGGACTAAAGCTCCCAGATGGATATTCTTTGAATATAGTAAGGTGTTGTAAAGTCGAAGAGCTGAAGTTTTGGGGTCTCAAAAGTCATGATTGTCACGTATTCATGCAGAAGTTAATCCATGTGGCATTTATCGACTTGTTACCGAAACGTGTGGTTGAAGCACTGACAGAGCTTTCTAATTTCTTCAGAGATCTATGCTTGACGGAGCTTCAGCTCAAAGACATAGATAAAATGGAGATACAGATAGTGGAAATAATGTGCAAGTTAG
Source organism: Panax ginseng (assembly GCA_020205605.1). Classification (NCBI taxonomy): domain Eukaryota; kingdom Viridiplantae; phylum Streptophyta; class Magnoliopsida; order Apiales; family Araliaceae; genus Panax; species Panax ginseng. The sequence continues at coordinate 84,253,204 of CM035144.1, forward strand.
AAATGATCTTCCCTCCATCTTTTTTTGATTTAATGGAGCATTTGCCTATTCACTTGCCATATGTTGAGTAAAATCTAGTTACACACAACACGCAAGTATACGCGGTCAACAAGTAATAAAGTGATAAGTTGAGTATCGTTCCCACAGGGAATTCTAATTAATAAATCCCAACCACTAATACTATATCAATTCAATTTTATTCAAACAATGATAAAATGTGATTTCCTGAATTATTAACTCCAAATTAAACACTTAAAGATAATGTACTAAGATAAGCAAATAACTAAGCTAATACTTGAGTGAATGACTTCCGATAGGTAAAGATTAAGACTTCAATATCCCCAATTATGAATTATAAATCAATTATCCAATTATCCCAATTATTATGTCTACTGGATTGTTAACAGGAATTCTCAAACGCCAAAAGCCCTCTTCCAAGTGATCAATTGACTTCTATTTAATCCAGATTAATCTTGCTATATTCCTATGCAAAACAATTGAATTAAACTCTTTCCAATCCCAATTCCTTATATGTTACATGCGGTGAACAGATATTTCAATTCAATTCACAAACCTAATTATTTACCGTGCAAATAACTAAGTCACATGTTTCATCATGTTCAGTTCTAACCCTAGAATTCCTTTCCCAATTCCTTCTAGAGTAACACGGTAATTATTGGCCAAATAATTAATCAATAGAATCAAAACATGATAAATAATCCACTTCAACATAAATAATTAGAATGAGAGAATAACTAATTTATAATCATAAAAAGTTCAATTGAAATCTTAATTAAAGAATTAGTTCATCACTAAATAAGAACCATTAATTGTTGACAAATCATCCTTAAAGAATTACAAATTGAAAATATGGAGAAAAGAAGAAACTCAGAATCAATCCTTAATCTCCAAGTAATCTTGTGTAACCTTCAATGGAAGAACTTGTTGAATCCTCCTAAGAATAATCATCCAAAATTCTCCTTTTTATTTCAGCACTTAGTTTCTTTTTATAGCCTCCCCCAATCCTCATCCAATTAGGTTTTACATTAGCCCCCAATAGACAAATCAAGTCCAACCAGAAGTCAAACGCGCTTAATCCAATCATAAGGTCACGAGGCTCACAATACTGACAAGCCAGCGTAAGTAGTGCAATTTCAAGATTTCCTGCCATTTGGACTTCTCTAAAATTACCAGATTGCCATTAAATGCTTGAATTTCCCATAATTGCCCCTCCAGCTTCCAAATCTGCAAAACAAGATATAAACACAATAAAAATGCTACTAAATAACTTAAGAATGCAATAATTTAAGTCTAAATATATCCAATTTATGGGTATACTACCCATTCATCAAATACCCCAAACTTAAATCGTCAAGGTCCTCATGCGACAAAACATAAGATCACAAAACAAAACTAAACATCATGCACATGCAAAATATTTATATTTATATGTTCGTAATTCCAGCAATTTAGGAGCTCACATAGATCCATATGCCTCAAAAAATCACGTAAACATGCTAATTCCTCATGCAAAAACAGATCAAGAATATCCCAACAATCAACGGATCTAAATCTGTTATTACTGATATTGTGCGTGTGTGTCCACGACATGCTAACCCATGAAAGACAAAAAATATGAAAGATAATAACTTTCTTAGTAAGCATCATACAGTGTGAACTTGAGAACTCATCAAATATACTTGTTTCAACTGAACTCAAACACTTACCCGTATTCAAAAGTCAAAATGGAATACTTTTTTTTTATTTTTTTATTTTTAGCTCTACATAAATGACTGTGCAACGTCTCATCCCATTAGGCTAATAAATGTTACCCTTAGCGAAGCCACCAACGACTCCCTGCACCTATATAAGACCTTAGGCGCTTAGGTTTTAAGATACCCTTCTGCGTGCATTTGCTCAAGTAACACAGCCCCAAACAAGACTAGTCACTCAGATATTATCATTATTATATATATATATATATATATATATATTTTATAGATGGTTGGTGAGTCGTTTTACGCCTCCATCTCACGCTTGTGTTTATGGGGAGTGGTTCTCCTCAACCCACCACAAGACTCAACATTTTTTTTTATATTCCAAATGTTTTTCCCCAAACTCGAAGTTTATGCATGAATTCGGTCTCCTCTAGTTATTCAAATTGTTCTTCCATATCACTAGCAATCCTCCTTTAGAACTCTATTATCTAACCATTTAAACTATCATAGCCAACATGGTCGTTTTTATTTCAAAGTGCCTTCCTATAATATCAATGTCAAATGATAAAGATCCAATTCAAGTCACGAAAATCATATCACCGAATCAACAATCCTTACTAGACTTGTTCATGCAATTCTACTTTCATCATTGGCCCCCAGATATACGCAGACTATCAAAAACTCGGAATTAACATGCAATCCTAAATGCAACTTTACTAATAATCAATCCACAAACTAATAACAAACTACAACTGTTAAAAATAAAACGTCACCACCCTCAAACTAAGCTAGAGCAATGTCCTCATGCGAAAAATAAGTCAAAATAAAACAGAGGACTTCCCTGACGAACTTATTCTTCTGGGGGAGCATCATCGTCCTCACTCATCTCTTGATCGGAAGGGGGAAATACTGGCAGAACGGGAGATGTAGGGAAATGGCTAAGTGGAACGCCTGGATGGGTTTGGATGGTCAGTGCATTTCATGCGGCAAAGAAATTGGTCAACTAAAACTTGAAAATCACGTCTTGACGTCCGATAAGCGCACATTCGGGACTCAATGTTGTAAAACCATTGCCTATCTCCATTGGATACCGGGGACCACACCTCGATGAGTCACCGCCGAGGGGCCGTAAAAGTAGGTGGAGCCTTAGGTGGTGGGGCTTGTGTAGTCGTAATTTGGGGATAATGAAACCCATTCCCTAGGGTGATTAGCGCCACCGACCACACTTTATAACGACGGATCAAGTTGTGGTCCAACACGCATAGGAGTTTGAATCATCTCGCCCGATTTCCATTTGACCCCAAACTTAGCACATAAGACGCAGATCGATGACGGATGTGGTAACCTCTCAGTGGTCCCCGCCATGAGATGCGCTGGAGCATAGATTGTTGAATAAGATGGCCTACATCAATTCTTAGGCCTTGTATGATGGAGTATAATAAGACCCTTTCTTTGGTGACGTGACTCACATGTGTGCAGGGCATCAATTTAGCGCATATGAAGGCATACCATGCTTTTCCATATAGATCGAGGTGAGACAATGGGAAAGTCATGTCGCCACGCCACGCATGGATGGACCAAGTAGTTCCCGGTTGACACAGCTCCCGAATAATCTTTTCATAGTCCGGCCCATTACTCACTAGGTGAGCATATTCATCATGAAGGCCCTCTAAGGGTAGTTGATAGCACCCATTGATATCCTCCTCGCCAAATTCCACGGTTTTACCTCTGACAAATACCCCATAATGGTCATGTTTTCGGCAAGTTGGCATAGAATTCTTTGACCACCGTAATCATCGCTATGTCAGTCGTTTCGGTGAGGGAGAACCAATTTCGTTCAAAGAATCATCATCGCTATGTCTCCATCCTTGGTTTGATCGGATTCGAGACCACGTCGGGGACTAGTGAGATGGTGGCCATGCGGTCAGAAGCGTTTTGAGCCGCGACACTAACAAAACGCTCATTGCCAAATTTTGGAGGTGAAGTTGAAGCGGCCCCCGAATTTCGTAAGGTCATGCGATGACGTTTGATGCCATGTAGAGAATTTCGCAAATAAAAACATACTCATATTTTAGCTTTAAAAGAATCTCGGTTGGATAAATGTGCATAGCAAGATCGAGAAACTCAGATAAAAATACTGGTAGTGTGAGTACGCAGGTGGGGGTGAGGCATGAAACTGGCAAGTATATAAGTTGCACATGATTATTGAGTCAGACAACTTGTCAAACACCTAGGCAGCAACTGAGAACTTGTTCATAACCAGTACTAATTCCCTGTCTATTCATGCCATGCATGTAGCATGCACGAATCTCATGTGTAGGAGTACGTCAAACAGTAATGCGTTATCTATGTGCTCTATTGGATTTCCAGAGGAAAAGAATAATGAATGAAGAACATCTTAATTCGCAATAGTTGAAATACACATCAAATTATACCTTTGCTACCTTTAAAGAATTTGGAGGAGTAGAATTCGGCACACAAGACGCAGACGACCAATGTGGAACGAAGTAATTGACGCGTGGTAGATGGGTGGAAGAAAATTATCCAAAGTTTAATGACCTTGTGATATGGGAGAGGAGAGAGGCGTGATCGACCGATGTGCGTGGGGGAAGGAAGTTGGGCTAGAAGGGCACCACGAGGTTTTAAAGTATCAAGGTTTAACTCGACCTCAAAGCCACGGGCGCCTGGTTTTAGCTTTGCATGGGAGCGTCGGGTATCAGATGGCGTAATCGATGGTCTGGATGGTTGTGCCGGGCGGAAGATTGACCGAAGGCGCCGGGCGCTGGGTCAGGTTGTCGCCGGTGCCCAGAACCGGCACCGAATCTTAGTGATGATGGGGGCGCCAAGGCTGGACTTCATTTGTGTAACGTGCATACATGGATAAGTTTAAGAGTTAGTTTAGTAAACTCGGAATCTGCACTACTAAAAGATAAAAGTAAAAATAAGAAAATTTAAAATCTAAAAAAATAAAATCAAATAATGAGAAAAATTATTGAACTTAATGGGTGCTTCCCAAGAAGCGCTTGGTTGGTTTATCGTCACCCACCGACTTTTGGTGTTATTCAGCTTGTCCACCGGGTCAGAGAGGTACTGGACCGTAGCTTGACGTTCGATTGGTCCACTCCAATAATGTTTCAGACGTTGACCATTGACCTTAAATGTACGCTTTGAGTTCGGTTCCTCAACCTCAATGTTTCCGTGTGGAGTGATAGATATAACTACAAATGGCCCGGACCACCTGGATTTCAATTTTCCCGGAAATAAACGCAAGCGTGAGTTGAACAGTAGTACTTGGTGGCCCGATGCAAATGTTCTATCGAGAATTTTTTTATCGTGCAAGCTTTGACTTTTCTCCTTGTAGAGCTTAGCGTTTTCAGTGGGCATTGAACCGAATTCATCCATCTCGCTCAACCGCAGAACCTTTTCTCACCGCCGCTTCTAGATCAAAGTTTAATTTCCGAATGGCCCAAAGTGTGCATCGTGTTCTAGCTCGACCGGAGATGACACGCCTTTCCAAATACCATTCTCAGACGGGACATGCCGATCGGATTTTTATATCTGTTGTTCGATAGCCCATAGGGCGTCGTCAAGACGCAATGCCCAATCTTTTTCGTGACGGATTGACTAATTTTTCCAGATCCTCTTAACTTCCCGATTCGACACTCTCCGCTTGGCCATTGGTTTGTGGGTGATATGTCTGTTGCAATTTTGTGATTTAACTCCATACTTTACAAGCAATTTAGTGAATCGCTTGTTATGTAAGTGAGTTCCTCATCACTTATTATAGCCCTCGGTGTCCCAATCTGGTAAAAATGTTCTTCTTTAAAAATCGGATGACAACGTTGGCATCATTCGTGGGTAACGCGCATGCTTCTACCCATTTGGAAACATATCGATCGCTAACAAGATGTAATGATTATTAAGAGAAGATGGAAATGGTCCCATAAAATCGATACCCCACACGTCGAATAGTTCCACCTCTAGAATTGTGTTAAGTGGCATTTCATTGCGCTTTGAGAGATATTACTCACATGCGTTGGCATCGATCGCATTTCAAAGACAAAGAGATAAGCATCTTTGAATAAAGAAGGCCGTAAAAATCCCGATTGTAGTACTTTTGGTCATTGCTCGATCATCGGAATAATGACCTCCGTAATCCGAGGAGTGACGGTGGCCTAATATACTATCCATTTTGTGAGGTACACAACGCCTTATCATTTGATCTCTCACATGCTTTAAAATGTAAATGGTTCATCCCAAAAGTATTGCTTCACATCGTGGAGAAACTTCTTTCGTTGTTGTGAGGTCAAATCCGCAGAACACTTTGGCAACCACATAGTTGACATAGTCAAGATACCAAGGCAAAATGGTAGTTACCCTAATAGTTGCTCATCCCGAAATTTTTCATTAATCATCGAGTTGTCTTCTTTTCTGCTCCTTTTTATTTTCCAACCGAGATGTATGATCCGCCACTTGATTTTTCTCATACCTTTTTTTGTTCCGGATCTCCGATCAAATTCTTGTAACAACAAGATTCCAATCAGATTAATCGTGGTTTAGCATCTTTCTTTTCAATTAGATATTTAATAGTCGAATGATCGGTGTAGACAATTACCTTAGTGCCGAGGAGGTAAGCTCGAATTTGTCAAAAGCAAACACCACCGCAAGTAATTCTTTTCGGTTGTTGTGTAGTTCAATTTGGGCATTCGTCAATGTCTTACTAGAGTAGTAGATAGTATGAAAAATCTTATCATGATGTTGTCCCAATACGGCTCCCACTGCACAGAATCATCGGGCGTCGCACATCAATTCGAATGGTAAAGACCAATCAAGGCGCTACAATGATGGTGCAGAGACCAATTTCTTCTTTAATACCTCAAATGCCTCGATGCATGCCCCGATCCATCTTAAACGGTACATCTTTCTCCAAGAGTGAGCATAGGGGTTTTGAGATCTTTGAAAATCTTTAATAAAAGCGCCTATAGAACCCTCGCATGTCCCAAGAAGCTCAATGCCTTTTTATGGATGATGGAGGAGGCGGTTTCTCAATGGTATCAATCTTCGCCTATCCACCTCCAATCCGGATGCGGAAACCTTATGTCCCGTAATAACCCCTTCTTGTACCATAAAATGACATTTTTCCCGATTAAGCACCAAAGTTAGTCTCCACACATCTTTTTAACACCAAGATCGATTCTTCAAACACGAAGTCAAAACTATCACCGAACACGGAGAAATCATCCATGAACACCTCTAAATTTCATTCGACCATATCGGAGAAGATTGCCATTATACAAACACGTTGAAAGGTTGCCACAGATTACATAAACCAAAGGACATACGCCGAATACAAACGCACTGTATGGACATGTGAACGTGGTCTTTTCTTGATCTTCGGCGCTTATGGCAATTTGATTGTACCTGTAATATCCATCTAATGCAGAAAAGAGAATTGATGTCCCGCTAACTCCGTCCAACATCTCGATCAATGAACAAGCAAAGGAAAGTGATCCTTGCGTGTGGCTTTATTCAACTTGCAGTAATCCATACATACTCTCCACTATGTAAAAGTTCTAGTCGGGATGAGCTCATGCGCTTGCTTTTTACCACACCATGCCCCTTTTTTTGCAGACACACCGCATGACAGACTTACCCATGAACCGTCTTCGAGATTGGGTAGATAATACCCAAGATCCAACCATTTTATAATTTCCTTCTTCACCACATCTTTCATAATGGGATTTAACCTTCTTTGCATCTCAATGGTTGGTTTTGCTCCTCTTCCATTAAAATCTTATGCATCTGTAAAGATGGTCTAATACCTCGAATGTCCGCTATAGTCCACCCAATCATTGCTTTTGAACTCTCGCAGTAACTCGTAGCAATTTTTTTCTTTTTGGGTGTCAGTTAACGTTGTCGAAACAATAACGGGTAGAGTCGAATCTTTCCCTAGATAAGCATATTCAAGATGAGAGGGGAGTGGCTTTAATTCCAACACCGGTGGCTCTTCTATCGAGGGTTTGCACTTTTTACCTTCCGTTTTGGGCCTATCAAGGGTGTCGAATGGTTGATTACTTTTCCTAGTAGAAGGATGGTGTGTCTAGCCATTTGACCGCTTTCATTGTCTCGTGATCAAGACTATCGTTGTTCCGTTTCTAACCAACATGGATTCTATCGGATCCTCCGAGTAATTACCGTAAATCTTGTGATTAACTATCTCCTCCATTAAATCCACCCGCAAACACTCACACTTTTTCCTTCTTGGATAAGACATTGCTTTAAACACATTAAAAGTGACTCGTTGATCGTCAACTCTCATCGTCAATTCTCCTTTTTGCACGCCGATTAACGTTCTCCCGCTGCTAAGAATGGTCGTCCGAGAATGATGGAAGTTCCAGATTCCGCTTCACAATCCAAGATAACGAAGTCTCCGCTGGAAAGATGAATTTATCCACCCTTACTAATAAGTCTTCAACGATACTCGTGGATATGTAATCGATCGGCCTCGCCAACATAGTAAACCGATATTTTTTGGTTTTGGTGCTTGGAGTCCGAATCGACGGTAGACCGATAATGGCATCAAATTAATATCGCCCCAAATCACATGCAAGTGCTTTCCCAAAACCGATTACCAATGTCGCATTTTAATAGTAAAGCTACCGGATCTTTCAACTTAGGAGGTAACTTGTTTCAATAATTGCGCTTACATTCTTCTATTAAGCGCCAATCGCTTCAAAATCCCCAGCTTCTTTTCTTTGATAACACATCCTTCATGAACTTAGCGTAACTTCCCAAGATTTGTTCTAAAGCTTCTATGAATGGGATGTTGATATGCAATTTTTAAAAATATCCAAAAATCTTAAAAACCGCTTATCTAACTTGGATTTCAAATCTCTGCGGATATGGTATGGGTGGCATTGTTGTAGATGACCCCGGTGCATTTTCCTCTCCTATTTCCTCTTTATCTTTCCTTTTCACAACTTCTTCTATTTTCGGTTGTGTTATTATCCCCTTGTCCTTATCCTTAATCGCTTGCAACTCCTTCCCACTTCAGAAGATTATCGCTGGCAGGTGCTTATTTCGCCCGGATTTATTTCTCAGATCACTCGGGAGCGTTCCTAGTGGATTCGGGTATTCAATGCATGTGCTATTTGCCCCAATTGATTTTTCCATTCTTTAACGATGCCCCATGGCTTTGCAAAGTCGAGATCTAATTGATTCAATTTCTTATCTTGTTCCTCGCTCTTTTGTCGGAGGCTCTAATGAATTTTTCCAAGGTCGCTTCCCAACTTGATACCTTATCCGGTTGTTGAGGTTGATTTTGGAACCGGAGGTGTGTTGTTGTCAGGTGGTTGAGCTACTGACTTGATTGTTACTCCATGAGAACCCCGGATGATTCTTCCAACCCGGATTATAAGCATTTTGAGTCGGATACGGTTGAGTTGAGCGATTATAATTTCCTACTTAACCGTGGCCGATTTTCAATTTATGGCACATTGATCCGTAGTAGCATGACCCCAAAGACACAACTCACAAACCATCGCCACTCATTGTGTGGTGGCTTGTGGACGCCATATTTCTATATGCTTAGCTATGCATAATCACTTGTCTTTGCGTTAATCGTTGTTAAAGGCCCACTTTATATTTTCCCGATGCTTTTGGATGGTTGGTCCTCGTCATGGGCCATCGATAGTTGTTGGTGGCCATTGTTTTTAACAATTGATACGCCTCATCAAAATTTTTGGACATAATCGCTCTCCCCCGCCTTTGATCAATACTAGACCTCGTGGATGCGTGCAAACCATCACAAAATATCCCTAATTGCATCCATCATGGATTCCATGATGAGGGCACTTACGAGAACATATCCTTAAACCTTTCCCACGCCTCATATAACGATTCGACTCAAGTTGTGCGAAAGTATGAATGTCGTTTCGTAGTTTTGCCGACTTGATTGGTGGGAAGAACTTAGCTAAAAATTTTGAGCTAAGTCATCCCATGTGGTGATTGAACCAGAGGCAAGGAGTGTAACCAAACTTCGTGCTTTATCTTTTAAAGTAAACGGAACATCCTCAACCTTATAACGTCTTCCGATACATTGTTAAATTTGAAGGTATCGCAAACTTCCAAGAAACTCAAGATATGTTCATTAGGATCGCTTCATCGAATTACCCCCAAACCGGCATGTATTCTCAGAAAGCATCCGAATTGATCCCGATTTTATCTCAAACCGCTCGCATTGATTGCACGGCCTCTTAATACTTGATCAGAACTGCGTGACATTTGGTAGGCGTAATCCCTAAGTGATTTTCGCTCGTTCTCCGCCATGTTCATTTAGTATTTCTTGGGTTGTCATTCTTCTTCCAAATGTATAACCTCACTATTCAATCAAGACCGTTCTGGAACTTCTTCTCAAGGTTGTCTCAGATAACGTAAGAAGTTCCTTTCTAGCTTTCGATCTAGTGTCCATACACGAATTCCTGCCAATCCAAGAAGAAAGATTAAGTAGCGTTCAAATTAAAACCGAATTGATTATAACTAATATGAAATTAATATTAATAAAAATTTCCTCGGCAACGGCGCCAAAAACTTGTTGAGTAAAATCTAGTTACACACAACACGCAAGTATACGCGGTCAACAAGTAATAAAGTGATAAGTTGAGTATCGTTCCCACAGGGAATTCTAATTAATAAATCCCAAATACTAATACTATATCAATTCAATTTTATTCAAACAATGATAAAATGTGATTTCCTGAATTATTAACTCCAAATTAAACACTTAAAGATACTGTACTAAGATAAGCAAATAACTAAGCTAATACTTGAGTGAATGACTTAGATATAGTAAAGATTAAGACTTCAATATCCCCAATTATGAATTATAAATCAATTATCCAATTATCCCAATTATTATGTCTAATTGGATTGTTAACAGAATTCTCAAACGCCAAAAGCCCTCTTCCAAGTGATCAATTGACTTTTATTTAATCCAGATTAATCTTGCTATATTCCTATGCAAAACAATTGAATTAAACTCTTTCCAATCCCAATTCCTTATATGTTACATGCGGTGAACAGATATTTCCATTCAATTCACAAACCTAATTATTTACCGTGTAAATAACTAAGTCACATGTTATCATGTCTAGTTCTAACCCTAGAATTCCTTTCCAAATTCCTTCTAGAGTAACACGGTAATTATTGGCCAAATAATTAATCAATAGAATCAAAACATGATAAATAATCCACTTCAACATAAATAATTAGAATGAGAGAATAACTAATTTATAATCATAAAAAGTTCAATTGAAATCTTAATTAAAGAATTAGTTCATCACGGAAATAAGAACCATTAATTGTTGACAAATCATCCTTAAAGAATTACAAATTGAAAATATGGAGAAAAGAAGAAACTCAGAATCAATCCTTAATCTCCAAGTAATCTTGTGTAACCTTCAATGGAAGAACTTGTTGAATCCTCCTAAGAATAATCATCAAAATTCTCCTTTTATTTCAAAGACTTAGTTTCTTTTTATAGCCTCCCCAATCCTCATCCAATTAGGTTTTACATTAGCCCACAATAGACAAATCAAGTCCAACCGTAAGTCAAACGCGCTTAATCCATTCAAGGTCGGTGAGGGCTCAATACCGGCCATTCAAGTAGTAGTAATTTCAAGTATCCAAATTTGGACTTCTCTAAAATTACCAGATTGCCATTAAATGCTTGAATTTCCCATAATTGCCCCTCCAAGCTTCCAAATCGCAAAACAAGATATAAACACAATAAAAATGCTACTAAATAACTTAAGAATGCAATAATTTAAGTCTAAATATATCCAATTTATGGGTATACTACCCATTCATCACCATACGAAGCTAAGTTTGGCGGTCCCGTGCAATATAGATGGATGTATCCATTCGAGAGGTAATGAAATTATTATTTTTAATACGGTAAAATGTTCATTCTTTTTTGCTAATATATATCACATAGGTATATGCGACGTCTAAAGCAAAAGGTGAAGAATAGAGCCCGTGTAGAGGGGTCAATTGCTGAAAGTTATGTTATGGAGGAACTTGTTAATTTTTGCTCGTTGTACTTTGAGCCGAATGTTCAGACGAAGCACAATCGCTTACGTCAGAATCAGGCCGTTGCGCACAAGGAAAATGGTGAATTAACGGCCTTTAGTCATCATGTACGCCCATTCAGCGTTAAAAAAGGCGATTCTTGACCGATAGTGAGTATGCAGCTGCCACATTGTATGCACTTGTCAACATGAATGAAGTAGCGCCATACATTAAGTAAGTAGTCATAATTATATATGTCTGGTGTAATTGTGTCAAGTTCCTTTACAAACACATTAAGTATATAACTGTGTTGCAGTCAATATGATGCTAAAGTACGTGAAGCGAATCCGAGTATATCGGACGGGGATTTGCAAAATTTGAGAAATGGACAATTTGTGCAATGGTTTAAAGATCATATAAGTCTAACCGTTACAAGTTCAATGAATCTACCATCATAGTTTTATTTTTATGGCGTAATTAACTTTAGAATATGTTGTGTTAATGTACATTTTAGGTCCTCACAGATGAGTTAGCTGATAATCGGCTAAAGCTTATAGCCGACGACTTTGAAAGATCTGTAGATACTTATACATGCTGCATTGTCAATGGTTACAGATTTAAGTGTTCCGATATTAGGGATGTTGCTTCTACTGATTCTGGTGTTGTGGTAAAAGTTAGCTGCTACAATAACATTTAGGATGACTGGTATGGACGATTGCTAGAAGTTGTCATTCTCAAATATTGGGGTCATAAAGAATTAGTTTGCTTCAATTTGTCATTGGTTTGATGTTGAGAATAGAGTTAAAGTATATAAAAAATCAGGACGGGTGACTATTAACGTTAATTCAAAACTAAGACTGATGACTGGTGTTGATCAATTTCGCAATCAATGAATACGTGCAAGTATACACGGTCAACAAGTAATAAAGTGAAAGTAGAGTATCGTTCCCACGAGGAATTATTTAATAAAAATTACCAAGTACTAACTCTTAACCAAATCAATTTTATTTAAACAACCAATAATTGTGATTTTTCTAGTTAAGAAAACTAAATTAAACAATTAAAAGAGATTAGTCTAAAAGAAAGCAAATAAACAACTAAGATTTGATTAAATTTAGGTAAATAAGGATTAAGACTCCAATATCCCCAATTATGAATTATAAATCAATTATTCAACTATTCCAATTATTATGTCTACTGAATTGTTAACAGGAATTCTCAAATGCCAAAAGCCCTCTCTCGAGTGATCAATTGCCTTCTATTTAACCCAGATTAATTTTGCTATATCTCTATGCAAAACAATTGAATTAAACTCGTTACAATCCCAATTCCTTATGTGTTACATGCGGCAAATAGATATTCTCATTCTATTCACAAACCTACTTATTCACTGTGCAAATAACTAAGTCACATGTCACCATGCCCAGTTCTAACCCTAGAATTCCTTTCTCAATTCCTTCTAGAGTAACACGGTAATTACTGATCAGATAATTAATCAATAAGCACAAAGCAAGATGAACAATTCACTTCAACATAAATAATTAGAATAAATCAAATAATCAATTTAGAATCATAAAAAGTTCAATTGAAATCTTAATGAAAGAGTTAGTTCATAATTAATGAATTAAAATCAAGAATCCACAATTGAATAGACATTAAAAGATAAAAGTAAGAGAAGAGAAGAGAATATAATCTATTGTCAGTAGCCTTGAGACTCCTCTTTCGCTCCTGCTTTGAATCTTCAATGGTCTCCAAGTTGCTTCAATATCCAAAACTAATAAGAACTAGGGTTATGTTCTAATCTAAAGGAGTGTTTAATCTAGTCTAATCTATGTAATCTCCTCCTATTTTATGCCTTACATCATGTATTTATAGGTTACAAGTCCAATTTTTAGTTTTGGAACAAACCCAATCCAATTTGGAGTCAAAAAGGTGTCAAAATTCACCCAAAACGCGTCCAGGCCATCACCAAGCCCTTCCCCAGCGCCCCAGCACTGGGAACAACGCTCAAACACTGCCTTATAGCGCCCCGGCGCTGTAAAATGAACTAAGAATAGCGCCCCGGCGCTGTTACAAGTTTTGACATTTTCTGCTCTGACATCCTTTGGGAAAATGGCCATAACTTCTTCGCTCAAACTCCGATTTTGATGATTCAAGATGTTCCGGAAAGAGGAAAAGTAGATCTACAACTTTCATTCTTTGAGTATTTCGAAATAAGGTCTGTAACAATACTAAAATTGGCTCTGAAGTGACTGCTATGTAAATGGGAAGCCAAAAACGCGAATCTAGCCACCCTGAACGTCGATCCAAGTAACTTTTGTCCCAATTCCTACAAAACAATATAAAACATGCATGAATAGACACAAACACATAAAAACATCCTAAAAGACTGAGAACAACAATAATAAGCCCGAATGTATCCAATTCATGGGTATATTACCCATTCATCAAATAGTCCCAAACTTAAACATTTGCTTGTCCTCTTTCCCGGGAACGATCTGGTTATCAGTATTGTGAATCTATAATATTAATTAGTAATAATTATTGAGGAATTGTAAATAATTGATGAATATGAGAATTAAATATTTGTTTAATTTATTATAAATGAAGGAATTAATGCTGATGGTTGTTTTTATCAGTATATGTATTTTATCGAAATAAAAGTGTGGAAAAATCATATGTATGTCGGTCATTTTTCGTTTGAAATTTGGAAAAACTTCCTTCTACAAAGTTGTAGAGAATTAAATTTCTTATGGAATGGACATAAAATTCGTATTTTTCTGATAAAAGGGCTATTTATTATGAATTATTGAAGTTTCAGAAATAAATATTTTTATTAAAAATATGGTTGGGCCCCACTCTTGTCCTTTGTTGGTGAAATTTGCTGAGAATTGTTTCAAAAGTGGTGTGCTAAGTTTTTCAAAGGTGGAGTGCTGCAAAAGCCTCCGTAGGTGATTTTGTCAGCTATGGTGTACTAAGCATTTCCTATAAATAGGGTGCTTAGTTAGAAATGAAAATCACACCAGAATTAGAAGTTTTCTCTCTATAATATCGAACGTATTTTTGTGAGTATTTAAATATCTTGAGTGTTGTTATACAGTGCAAGTTTCCTTCAGCATTATATTCGATATTTCAGTCGGAAGTGCTATTCTTTTGAGGTAAGGGATGTTATTTTCTTCGTAAATGATGTTATTTCTTTCAATACCATTATACCGAAATATTTGCACGACAGTTGGATTAATGAAGTGGTAGTTGATTTATGTACCATATATTTGGCGACTCGGAATGGGTTGTGTGGACCTATTTTGGGGGCATCACATGATCAGTGCAGTGTACCCTATGTTGTACAACACTCTAGCTAAACGACTATATGCGTTTTTTTGACCACCTCAGGGGTCTATCAGAATCTTTTCGACGTAAAAATACCCTAATATTAGGGTTGTTTATCTCAAACTAGAGTCCAAACCCCAAAATAATTTGGGTGGACAACTCTACCTAATCCAAATAATGTTTAGAGAATGGTATTAAAATTAATAAAATGTTTTAACATGTGTCTAGACGATAAAATTGACATTAACATAACTCTTAAAAAGTTCATGAATATTAGAACTTTAAAACTTGAACAATTTATGTCAAAGCAAAACTTGAAAAATTTATGCATTATAAAAAATGTTAAACAATTTATGCATTATAGCATAGCTGAACACTTATACAATTAACAGAAAGTTTGTATAAGTCTGAAGGTTGCATAATTGATAAATATTGTGTAAACTGAAATATACATAAGAATTATTCGTACGAATATATACTTAAAAATTGACATTCAAACAGAAGTTGAATGGAGTTAGAATACTTGGTAAATAAAATTTGAGTAAGTATAGGAAACTTGCCTCAAGTGTCTTCTATACTTTAACATTAATCGCCCTTTGAAAGTCCTACACATTTAGTGCACATAGACATACCAATTTGCCAAGTATAAGCATCACACATTGTTTACTTTAACCTTATTCCTTATTTTATAATGTTTGTTTCATTAAACTCGAAACATTATTTAAATTCATATACACATACCAATTAGACATATATTGATGCTAATTATAGCTTACATTAACTTTAGATTCTTAATTCTTAGTGTTCGTTTTTGATGATTTAATCAATGCGCCCAACTTTTATTTTTCATTTTTTTGTTAAGTTATAAAACAGACAGCAGGGTTGGGTGTCTTCTTTAGTTCAAAACTCCCTGTCTGTCAATCCAGACAACGACACAGAGTGTCTGCTTTAACTTTAAATTCCATGTCTGCCAATCCAGATAGCTACACGGAGTGTCTTCTTTAACTTTAAAATCCTTATCTGTCAATCCAGACAGGTTAACTAGTCATCTGCATTAGTTCAAAACCCCCTGGATGAAAACAAAACATGTGTTTTTTCTCCTTATTGACGTACCGACTTTGCAACGTCATAACTTGACCCTCTGTTATCGGAATGAGTCCGTTCGTGCGTTATTTTCTTCCTTGTTACATCTACTACAAATCCCCCTAGGTGAATTTTTTTTTCTAGGTCCATTCTCAGGCCAAAATAGTAGCACAAAATTCCCTACTCGAAATAGTCTTCCAATTTTGACTAGTCTCCTTCCGAAGGACACATCTCCCATCTCCAAACTCGAAATGAGGTCCTTTTTACGTCCATGAACTAGTTAATTAACTTAATACATAACCCCTAAAATGAAAAAAATTCCCAGCAAACCATTTGGAACAGAAAATTGCTCATGGGTAAGGAGTTACACTAGCTCTTTTTAGCTTTTTAACTAGTTTTACTTAAAAATTCGCCATAACTTGGCTACAAAAGCTTTTGATTTCGTTCCAATTCGATAATGTTCATGACTCATAAGAGTATAACATGATACTCTAGAACTTAATTTTTACATTTCATAAGCTACCTCAAAAGGTCACCAAAACAGTCCATAACAATCCGTTTATTGTCCGTTCTTGTATTTCTTTACGCATAGGTTTTAATTTTCATTTTTTATTCCATTTTTCATGCAATTTAACAAGTAGTTTAAGATTTTTAAACCACACACATCCTTATTTCTCCAAGATCCTTCATGATCTTCCATAAAAATATCAACAACTAAACATAATAAAATGCTTTAAATGATGAAGTAGAAGTTAGGGTTTTCATGGCTTACCCTTGTAGTTCTTTTCTAAGTGATTAAAGATGATGACCTTGATCCTCTTTTCCTTCCTTCTTCTACCCATGCTCTTTCTCTCTCTCTCTATGCTCTCTTGTTTTTCTTTTCTTGTTCTTTCTTTTCTCTTCCTAGCTTATGGAATGAAATGAATTAAATGGATACGTGTTGGATGATTTAACTTAATTAAATCTCCCACAAACTAACCTAACCATGTTACAAAAGTTTAATCATCCATGATCAATTAACTTAAGCTAGACAAAATAATAGCATTAAGGCCATGTTTGGCTTGAAACAATTGGGTGGAGGGAACAAACATTAAATGGTTTGCTTCTTTTAGGCCTAAATTTACCAAAAATGGAAAATTTCCATCCACCTTATCTCCTCCCATCTCTCATCCGCCCACTTCTTCTCTTCCTTTGCCTTTCCCAAATTCAATTCGCTAGATGCTTGATTTTTATTTGCAAAAAAATGGCCATCAATTATTTAGTAAGTGACACATTCCTCCCTCTTAGGTTTATGACTCACCTCTCTAGCATTTTCATCCTTTCTTATCCCATGTGTTATTAATCTAGTAAATGACACCTGCCTTCTCAAGTCTTTGGCTCCAAGCTTTGCAAGATTTGACTTAAGTCTTCAAGCCATGGCTTCAAGGCTTAAGCCTCCCTAACTTAGCCATTTTAATTTCCTATCTAAGACATTATAATACCTTAGCCAAGCTATTTTAATTCCATGCCAATCCATTTTAATTCCTAGGCTTCATTTGGCTTGAGTATTTCTTAACTTATTATCTAATTTCTTTCTAGTTAATTCCTCTAACTTTTACATTTAGTCAAAATATTGACTTTCTCCTTTCTAAATTTTGATTTCACTTTCCATCACATTTCTCGAACAAATAATATGTCAAAGTTCGAAAATAATAAAATGCGTTTTAAAGCACAAATAGTGATTATACGTCTTTTCTGATAAAAATATTTTTATTGGAGATTTCGTCTCCCTTTTCCAAATAAACGCCATGCCGTAATTCAAAAACTTCAAAAAACAAAAAACGTTTTTTTTGTTTTATGAATAGTGATTTTACGTTTGTCTCGAAAAAAATTATTTTCTCTCAAAAACTCTAAACACTCATAGTTAGTCACGTAACACGTAAACTAGGTCATTAATCAACCTACAAAATCATAACACACAATTTATTCTATAAAAATATTTATTTTATTTAATAAATATTAAAAATCTTATTACAAAGATATTCCATGATCTCGATCGTTACATTATTCCCCCCTTATAAGGATTTGGTCCCCAGAATCACAATACATGGTTACTTAAAAAGATGGGGATAATAAATGCTCATTTTATCTTCGAGTTCCCACGTTGCCTTCTCGACATTGTGGTTCCTCCGTGCTAATTTATAAATGATATAACTTTATTTCTTAAAATCTGCTCTTTCCTACCCATTATTTGAATAGAAATTTTTTTCATATGTTAAGTCTTTTTTTTCTTCAACCTATTTAGGTTCATCTTCTACCGTATAACGTTTCGTAAGGCAACACGCACGTACGCTTGCTCTGCTCGTTTGTTTGAGGATGATACATCGTATACAACCTTAGTTGTGTTCTCTTGTAAAGTTCCTCGAAAGTTTGACGTGAAACGCGAATCCCAATCTAACACCTTCGAAATTGGCACTCCATGTCTTATAAATAATTTCTTTAACATAAAGTTTAACTACCTCACTTATATTTATTCTTATCTTAACTGGTATAAACTATACCGACTTCGTTAAGCGATTATTATACTTCATATAGCGTTAAACTCCCTTTGCGTAACTGTAATAACTATCACAAAATTTCTAATGATATACTCCCATATTCTAGAATTTCTACAATTTTACAGATCATCTAATCTTCATCACTTGGCCTTGACTCTCTGTCAGGTCGAGAGCACTTACTAACACATAATACAACTTCTTATTTTAGCTCCAGTACTACTAGAACCCAAATTTCTCCTTCATATGTTAACATTTCTTCATTATCAATTATAAAATTATTTCTCTTTATAATTGACAATTCTTTACCTCATCTGTGATGCCCCCAAATCTGGGTCCCTTCAAACCTCGGATGTTATATAAATTCTTTCCATTTTCAGGATCTGTATAATGATCTCAAACTTTTATAAGTTTCAAATCTTGGTCATTTACCAATCATGTCTTACATCATATTCGATGTTATAAAAATATGCGGAATAATTTAAACTTTTTCAATCTCCTTTGTAAAATCTTTTATTGATTTCTTAACTTAAATCAATTATATATCCTTGAATCAAATTATGTTATGATTTATTCTATTCGAATTACTGTATAAATTTTTACATATCAATTCTAATTCCTCTATGCATTACATATGTAGACACTCGAAGTTTTGCATTCCTGTTACTAACATTGCAGGAGGGCAGAATCATCTTTCAGAGATAACCCTGGAGGACAAATCAGCTCAATCCCGGAGACAACCCCGGGAGTTTCAATTTCAACCTCGGAGATAACCCCGAGGGATACAGTTCCAGTTCCGGAGATAACCCAGGAATCCTCAGTTTTCCATCTCGGAGACAACCTCGAGATATTCAGTTTTAGTCCCGGAGATAACCCCGGGAGTTTCAGTTCCAACCTCGGAGATAACCCCGAGGAATGCACTTACAGTTCCAGAGATAACCCCAGAAATGCATGTTTTAACCTCCAACAGTTAGCTTCAACCTCAGAGATAACCCCGAGACACTCAATTCCAATCCTGGAGACAACCCCGAGAGGTCAGGCACACCTCAGAGACAACCCTGAGGACCTTCAGTACTCACAACAGCGCAATCTCAGAGATAACCCTGAGTAATAACTGCTACATCAGCCCAAACCGGAGATAACCCCAGTGAGGGGGCAAAATCTTCATTTTTCCACCTCAATCCCACATTCACGCCGTCTCAACAAAATTTCAACATACATTCTACACAGGAGTGTCCCGCAAGAACCATAACTCAAATTCTAAGTGACTACTACACAAGACAGCACACCGGATGGAATTTGAAGACCCAAAGATCTAGGCATGGCCCTATCTTCCCGACTTTGTACAACCTCTTATCCTATGTCATTGTGTAGCACTCAACAACAACATTCCAGAAAGGTATTATACGCCTTAATCGGATGCCCGGATTGAAAGTTATGAAAGTTTGAGCGGACAACGCGTTGCATGCGTACACGTACTTCGAGACAGTAGGGCCCACAGAGGCTGGGGTACCCTGGGTAGTTGCAGGTACACCTACGGCTCCCCCCTCTATAAATAAGGGGCTTGGGGTGGCCATTTTATAAGGAGAAAAGGCGAGGAAACCCTGTCCATTTTGCTCTGCACACTATAAATTATGTGCTTTCTCATTTTAGACACTTGTGAGCTACATACATACTTATTTTATTAATAAGTTTAAGGATAATTACTGATTATACTTATAATTTTTTATTATTTTATTTTACTGATTAATAAGTAGTATGTATGAGGATAATCAATAATTAAGCCAATTTTTTTTGTTGTTGGCATTTCTCTCTAGCGGCCGGTCAAAACATGGTCGTTTTGATTTGGCCGCTAGAGGAGAATGCCAACAAAAAATTTTATCGGGCCATTAGAGGAGTAGTGGTGGGCCCTCATATCGACCATTCACTCTAATTTTGGACAATTTGGATGAGCGTTCGTTGAAACAATCCCTCCGCTAACGTATTCTATGGATCATTTCTCTCTCTCTCTCTCTCTCTCTATATATATATATATATATATATATATATATATATATATATATATATATATATATATATAAACAAACTCATTTAATTGAGCTTTGGATATAATATCTCAAAAGTGCGTTATCGCCTATATATATATATAAATACTTATATATATTATTACCATCAAACTCTGTTTGATTGAGCCTGAATATAATATCTGGTGCGTTTACCGCTTATATATATATATATATTTATATTTCTGTCAGGCCTAGAGTTTACTTCGTGGCCTTTTACTGCTTTATTTACATTTAGTCCCGCTTGGAGTTTACTTCGTGGCGGTTGATTGTCTCTCTCTCTCTCTCTATATATATATATATTTATCGCTTTTATATATTTATATTTAGTCCCACCTGGAGTTTACTTCGTGGTGGTTGATCGTCTATATATATATATTTATAGCTTTTATATATTTACATTTCCAATCCCCCATTGAGTTTAATCCGCGGTGGTTGATCATTTATATATATATATATATATATATATATATATATATATATATATATATTTATAGCTTATATATATATTTTGTAAGACCCCAGATTTTATGAAATAAAAGTATTCAATTTTTCTTATAATTATTATTCAGTAAATGGTTAAATTGATAAAAGTTTAAAGTTAAGGGTGATATATGTAAAATTTTAAAAATACGCAAGTGATTATAAAATACTCATTTCTGTCAGGGAATATTCGTTTGGTCGTGGAATATTCTTATTGTCGGGGAATATTAAATATTTGACTGTAGCAGATCATTTGTGGGCCCCATAATGTAATAAGCGTCGATGAAGGAAACAACAAGTTTGAGTTTTTATAAATAACGACGTAGTTGTTACCGTTAACACTGTTGGAATAACCGCTGGTTAAAATACAGTAATACGCATGGTTGCACAGTAGAACACGATATTGCACAGTATTTTTGAATTATTGATTCTTACGTAAGAAGGCACTACTAAATAATTGTTACAGTAATTACTGTTCAATATTTTATTTTATTGATTCAATAATTGCTGCGTTGATATTTTATATTATTGTTGTTTCAATAATTGTCACTGCATAATATTTCCCATTATCAGATCAATAATTCATATTATTTGAATAATATTATTAGATAGCATTATTGGAAATGTCTAGAAAGTTCTGTCAAGGAGAGGTTAAAAATGAACGTATAAATTATTATGAATTTTAAGAGGTGACTGGTTCAGAAATTGTTGAAGTTTCGGAATTTATCATTTTGGTAGAAAATTCTAAAATGCGTGGGCCCCACCTATGGTTGGTGAAGAAATGTGCTGAAATTCTAATTCAAATGTGGTGGGTGACAATAGTAGCAGGTAAAGCCATCAAGTAACAGGTCAAGTCTGCTTGACGTCTATAACATTTTCTATAAATAGAGGGCTAAGTTAGAATTGAAAATCACACCAGAAACATAAGCTTTCTCTCTTTCTCTCTCTATATTATCGAGCGTATTTTTTTGAGTATTTTGATACTTTGAGAGTTGATAATGAGTGCAAGTTTTCTTCAGCGTCATATCCGATATTTCAGTCAGAAAAACTGCTCTTTTGAGGTAAGAGATTTTAATAGTTATTATGTTTCTTCAGTTTCGTAATTTTTTTGACCTTCAAAAATTCTGGAAAAAATTGAAATGATAATTTGATGAGTTTTCTTGATTGTGTCCAGAAATGGTGATTTTTGGATGGATAGATTAGGAGTTATGGATTTTATGAGAAAAGACTATTTTAAAAGTAAACCCTTATAACTCCTTGTGGTTAACTCTAAAATTGGTAAAATTTTTATTATGAGTACATCTATATAACATCAGTATATTCTGTAAATTTTGGAATTTTTGGACAAAAGTACAATTTATGATAAATGTCTAAATATTCGCGTTTTGGCCATGTGAAAATAGTAAATGAATTGTAAAAATTTAGAAAAATATATGTTCAATATGAGACTATATGCTGCTAAATCCCAGAAAAGAAATATTTTTGGAACTGATTTTGTATTTTTCATGAAAATGGACTAGTTATGAGTAAATGAATTAATTATGTTATGTGAAGTAACAAAATTGAAAAATAGGATTTTATGGCTTGGGAATCCTATATAAGGTATATACAGATTTTTGATGAGGGTTTTGGTTATTGGTAATAAAATTTTATAATTTTGGCATTTTAGGATGATTAAATGCATTAATTATTAAAGTGTAACCAATTAAAATAAATTGTTTATAAGTTTAAGAAATGATTAAAATATTTTGGTAATATTAATAATATTAGATTATGATATTATTAAGTGATTTATAACATTTGAATTAAGGTGTTATGAAATCATTGATTCATGAATATTACTCCTGAAATTAAATGCAGTTGTTGATCGTATTATTTTTATTATCATATATAATATTTTTATAATCCTGGTGATGAAATTTCTCTTTGACTTAAGTGTAAAGATAGGTAGATTATTGGTATGATCGTGACTATGGGTTCTCTTTGGCCAGTAGTGCAAAGATGAATTATTGACTAGTATGATCATGACCATTGAATTTATAATTGAATATTTTTAGCTTAAGAACAAAGGTGAATTGATCAACATGGTTATAATTATTGTTTATAGAAATTCTGAAATGATTATATATTTCTTTAAAATATTAACATCTTTGGCCTGTAGTGCAAAGATGAATTGTTGTTGAATATTTTTGGCCTATAGTGCAAAGATGACCGGTTGTTGAATAACTTTGGCATGTAGCGCAAAGATGAACTTATTAGTATGATTATGAACAGGAACTGTGATTTGGTATAACCATGATCTTTGATGTTTCAGGTAAAGACAAGTGATGAAAATTATCTTCGTCCTGGATGAGAAGAGGAATTTAGAATCACAATTATGATTATGAGTTATTCATATGATTGTGGAAAGGAACTGTTGATTGATGTTACAGGGATAAAATATTATTGGTGGACTTTTAATGTGGAGAAGATAATAGACTTTATAGTCTATTTGACTCTTCTAATGGATTGTTCGTTCCGCTGCAACTATGGTTGAAAAGTTTTATCATCTACCATATGTTCTAAATCTCTGATTTATTACTGATGAAGGCTATTGATAATTTAATTATCTTTAGTCATAATATTATTTACTGAGCTAGTTGTGCTCACCCTTTTGCTTCACAATTCCTTTCAGGTAATAAGAGTGTTGCCGGGTCGAGCGGGGATAACAAGGGAATAGAACGGTGGTCTATAGCTGTTGAGGTTCTCCCTAAATAGTATGAAAATAATTTTATTGAGAATTTTAGATAAGCATGTCATATTGTATACGTCATTTGATATTTAATTTTGGTGAACCGAATAAGGTAAGGTAAACCCAACTTTGGAAGGGTGTTTTGGCACTAACATACAAGATGTCTAATGACCTACGAGTTATCATAAGACATGGTTGTGCACATCCACTTGCTGAGTATATCTACGAGCACTACCTATATGATCTTGGAGTTTATTTGAAATATAATTTTCAACTGGAGACAGTGGAGATAGTTATATGTCAAGAGAAGACTCACCATTGGAAGGAACATGATAGTAATCTTCTCGTCTTTTTTTGGGGTCTATTGGATCAACCAAGGATAATTCTCTAGACATATGATATCTATCATAACTTAGATTCATGGCCTCCTATATAAGAAGGTTTCCTTGAGCACTTCCCAAAGATTTTAATTTCTAAAATAGTTATTATTTGTACCTTTATGTAATGTATCAATGTGAGGTCTTTGTCCAAGTTCAGTCATGAGTCATGATTGGTATTAAAACTCACAAAGATATGTGTTGTTGTATTTTGCACGATAATTGTAGTAATAAAGTTGTAGTTGTTTTCTGTACCATGTATTTGGCGACTCAGAATAGGTTGGATGAATTGGATCTATTTTGGGGGCGTCACATATTTAACTGCTTACAACTTTCATACAAACTACAACATCCTGTGAGCCTAGGAATTATGTGATCACAGATTCAGTTTTCTGAATCTAGATTCGGTTCCCGTGATGGACATTTTCAGCTGTAACCAACTTGTAAATTATTCACGGTGTTTGAATTTCCTTAGATGGCTCTCATGCCCACAAGGAGTTCGGCACTTCTGTGTATATTATTTTCTCGAAGATGCCTCGCATCTCAAAAATAAAAGCAATCAAGCTAAATACATATAATAAAATGGAAGTATTAATGGCATCAATTACTATTGAGCATAAGGGTTTAAAAAACCTCTTTTACAAAACATCACTGCTATATCTTGTTAAAACTGAACTTTTATACAAAATTCAAACCCTTTGTATATAGGTGCAAATGAGGCATAACACTACTTCCAGATAATTGCACATTGACCCCCCCACATATTCATATAACAGTTTAAATTGAAAAGTGGCGGTCACCGTGGTAACACGGATGTCGGGGGGTGCCTAACACCTTCCCTCCGCATAATCAAGCCCCCGGACCCTAAATAGAGTTTGATGGTAATAATATATATAAGTATTTATATATAAATATAAGAAGTAAACGCACCGAATATTATATCCAGGCTCAATTAAACAGAGTTTGATGGTAATAATATATATATATATAAGTATTTCTATATATATATGAAAGTAGTAAACGCTCCGGATATAAATCCTGGCTCACCGAAATCCAGGCTCACCGAACAGAGTTCAATAATAGTTTATATATATATATATATATATTTATTTATTTATTTATATTTTTGTCAGGCCTGGAGTTTACTTCGTGGCCTTTTACTGCTTTATTTACATTTAGTCCCGCTTGGAGTTTACTTCGTGGTGGTTGATCGTCTCTCTCTCTCTCTCTCTCTCTCTCTATATATATATATATATATATATATATTTATACCGCTGTTATATATTTATATCTAGTCCCGCCTAGAGTTTACTTCGTGGCGGTTGATCGTCTCTATATATATATTTACAGCTTTTATATATTTATATTTCCAATCCCCCATGGAGTTTATTCCGCGGTGGTTGATCATTCATATATACATATATATATATATATATATATATAGATTTTATATATATTTAACTGCTTACAACTTTCATACAAACTATAACATCATGTGAGCCTAGGAATCATGTGATCACAGATTCAGTTTTCTGAATCTAGATTCGGTTCCCGTGATGGACATTTTCAGCTGTAACCAACTTGTAAATTATTCACGGTGTTTGAATTTCGTTAGATAGCTCTCATACCCACAAGGAGTTCGGCACTGCTATGTATATTATTTTCTCGAAGATGCCTCGCATCTCAAAAATAAAAGCAATCAAGCCAAATACATATAATAAAATGGAAGTATCAATGGCATCAATTACTATTGAGCATAAGGGTTTAAAAAACCTCTTTTACAAAACATCACTGCAATATCTTGTTAAAATCGAACTTTTATACAAAATTCAAACCCTTTGTATATAGGTGCAAACGAGGCATAACATTACTTCCAGATAATTACACATTGACCCCCCCACATTCATTATATAACAGTTTAAATTGAAAAGTGGCGGTTACCGTGGTAACACGGATGTCGGGGGTTGTCTAACACCTTCCCTCTGCATAATCAATCCCCCGGAACATAATGAATCTCGGTTTCACATACCAGTTAAGCAGTGTTACATCACTAGGTCAATGTGCAAACCTTTTCTCGGTTGAGTTGGTGCAACCATTTAAAAATACCAACTGACGACTCTTACAGTCCAATCGTCGACATATATATGTCGGACCTTTTCACAACTTGTTTTTTCAAACAAATCTCACCTAACATGTGAACACCAAAAAATAAGAACATAAAAGGGACAGTAAAAATCCCGACGTCGACAGGTGGCGACTCTGCTGGGGACATCCAGTAAGAGGGCTTAAGCCGCTACTACAAACTTTTCAAAACTGTTATATGCTTGTGTGTGGATGTTGCATTTACATTTATATAAATGTGTATGAATGCATTTACTTACTGCACTTAAGTGCTTCGTACTATATCTGCCTGTGATATTAGTGCTTCGTATATGTCATCATTTCCATAACGGTGAGACATGTTGTATGTGAATGTATGTTGTGTGGTCCCTCCATTAGGAGGCTATCCTATTGGTGTTTGATTACTAGACTCGTAGGAAGACTAATTCCAATGAGGCTCAAGAAAGGCACCACCCAGATTTGCTCTAGTTGAAAGACCAGATTAATTTCCCGTCAAGTAAATTGCGATGATCTGGGGACCTTCATGCCAAAAAATAGCGAGAGTAACCTAAGATGGGTCAGCCTCTGATAAACCAAATGCGGAGGGAAGTCTCTTCATACTTTCCCATTTCAATTACTTGTAAATTCAATTAATTGTAATTTCATTTCATGTCAATCTCATTGTAATGGAAAAAAATGAAGGAATATGTGTACATGCATTCCTTTTTATATCAAAACCTGACATGCTATCTTATAAACAACTAACATCCATTTTGCAGGATAATACTACTAAAACAGACACATCATATATCATGTAACATTTATACATTCCCTAAGACTAAACTACATAAGTCTTTTTTGTAGGGAAATAATTGGGTCTGTTACCCGTTCAAAGTCCAAAAAGGCAACAAGACTACAACTAATTATGGCTTCATCTGACCAGTTTAATCCTACTCCAGTCTCTCGTGAGGAGTTTGAAGGATTAAGCAAACAAATTACAGATTTGGCTATTTTGCTCAAAGAACTACACCAGTCTACTTAGGGTGCACGAATACTCATACATACAAAATCCTCTGCATCGGGAGGAACCCAAGGTCCGGACAAAGAAGTTCCTATACCTGAGTCTCATTTGGACAAAACTAACAAAACCCTTGAAATCACCCATCTCAAAGAAGATCCAAACACCGGTGATATCAGGAAGAAAGTCCTTCAAATGGAAGAGACCATTTGGTCTATCAAAGGGATTGGAGCACACAGAAGTATTTCATATGCCGACCTTTGTATATTTCCTGGTGTTCATTATCCAGAGAAGTTCAAGACTCCTGACTTTGAAAAGTATGATGGGTTGGGGGATCCTTACACACATTTGAAGGTATTCATTAGAGAACTCAGATCTTATATCGAGGATGAAAAGCTCAGAATGCAGCTGTTTCAGAAAATTTTAACTAGAGAAGCCAGATCATGGTATACCAGATTAGACAACTCCAAGATTCATAGTTGGGAAGAGCTGGCTCATGCCTTCCTCAGTCTGTACAGTTTCCAGTCTCAGATGGCTCTAGACTGGTACCAAATTACCAAGGTCAAGAAACAAGCCAATGAGCCTTTCAGAGAGTATGCTCAGAGGTGGAGGCGCCTTGCTGCTCAAGTTGTTCCCTCTATGATTGAGTCTAAAATGGTGATGACCTTCATAGATATACAAGAAGTGTAATAACCGTAAATTTTATGATTTAATATTAATATTTATATAAATAGAGCCTATGATTTTTATTTTATAAATGCTTACATGGCATGAGGTGAGTAACTCAATTGAATTAAATTGAACTTTTAATAATTGATAAGATGTGGAGAATTATGATAGGTTTATGAAATGTCTTGTGTGACACAATGATGGAATTAGTGAGGAATAAATTAAAGAAGGAATGCATACTAAGTATAAGACGTCAATAAGAGAGGTGGTATATAATTAATTTATTTAATTATATCAGAGTATTGATAAATCCTTGATTTGATTGAAAGCTTGTCTGGAAAGACTAAATCATTTTGTGAGTAACTTAAATTATGTGATATAGCCCAACTTATTAATAATTATTAAGGTGATGTGTAATTTAGTGTTATTTAGGTAAATTAAATTAATTAAATTGTTGCATTAATATTTAAGTGTCTACATGTTTAAAATCCAAATAATAATATGGTAGGAT
The DNA here is from genome assembly GCA_020205605.1 of Panax ginseng. NCBI lineage: Eukaryota > Viridiplantae > Streptophyta > Magnoliopsida > Apiales > Araliaceae > Panax > Panax ginseng. The sequence continues at coordinate 84,281,889 of CM035144.1, forward strand.
AAGGTGGTAGGCCTAAATTGAATTAGTAGATAGACTTAATGAGTTTTCTAGCCAAACTATTATGTTGCTTGCAATTTCGGTTTGGGGTGTGTGGCTAGCCAAATAGAGTAAAATCTTAATGCTATGTGTGTAAACCCAAGAGAAATAAAACCTAGCCATGTGAATTATTTTACCCACCCATTTATTTTTCGGTAGCTATGTTATTATTACCACCCATTTATTTTTGCGCCATGTTATTATTCACCCACTTTATTTTCTAATGACCATGTAAAATTTTTTTGTCTACCCATTTTATTTAATTTGGCTGACCTCATCATTTTTTTTTTCCACTCATTTTAATGATTAGCATGGTGGCGACCTTATGGAAATTTTTTTTTTCACTACTTTTTAATTGACTAGTACAAGTAGCAACTATGTTGATTGTAAGTGAATTAGCTTGGGGAGTAATACTCAATTTCACTTTACTAAGTTCTAGAGAATTGGGTATTACCCATGATTTAGGCTATCATTTAGAACCTTTGTATCTAAGAAAAGGGGAGCTTGCGTGTATTTTCTTTTGGTTGTTGGCGATCTTATGGACATGTGTGATGGGATGTCTTAGAACACTTTAGTCGCTATAAAGTATAGTAGGGATGGCCATGAATACTTTAATTAATTTATGCACTTTTTTTGGTATATATAAACCCCTTATTCTAGTTGTTTCTTTACAAAAAATAAAACAAGAACCAAATAGAGAAGGTGGTGTTCGTGACTAGGTAGTAGAAGGGTAGCAAGAAGTAGCTTTCATCTTAGCAACCAAATCTATTTTTCCAAGCTAAGGTATATAGATAAATTAGTTAAATAAATTTACTTTCCATTTAATTTCTAGTGCACACTTGTTTTCTTTTTGAAGTAGTGTGGATATTTTGTGTTGTTTGTAAAATTAGTATGCTTAACTAGATGTATGCATGCTAAATTAATAATTACCATGTGCTTTCAAACTAAATAAATTAATTTGCATGAATGCATAATGATTTTAAGTAGTGGGAAAAAAAAAAACACAAAGCATGTATAGGAAAAAAAGAAAAGAAAGGTGCGTGTGTGTGTATAATTTTGGGTGCTTCATGATTTTGTTTTGTTTTAAGGATACTGCTAGGCATGAACAAAAAAAAAGAAAAAGAAAGCAAGCAATCAAGCATGTAAATGAAGTGATGGTAGGGGCGGGTAGGTGTACCTATTAAGGGTTGATATATGTGATTTATATTTTGTGTTATAGAAGTGCTGCTTTATTTTTATTTTTTGGCTAATTTCGGTTGCTAGTTGTGCAAGAAAAATTTCTGTACATATTCAATATTTTGGTGAGCTACTATGCATAATAATAATAATAATAATAAAATAAAATCTTTCAGCCTTACCTGCTATGTTAAGGCTAATTAACTCTTAGCAAGAGGTCTAGTTGTACAACAATATAATTAATTGTGGCATAATCAATAATATGTTGCTACATGTTATTTTTATTTTCATGCAATAAGGATGTTGCTATATTTTTAAGGCTAATTTCGGTTGCTAGTGTGCAAGGAATTAAAGATCCTTTTAGCCTTACCTATTATGTAATCTTAAACATTTAAAATGTAGGCAATGTGAAGATTTAAAGAGCTATAAATTGGTACACTAAACTAATTTAATAATAACATTAAAACTTTTATTATGACACTATGTGCATATATTTTTAAGGGAAGTAATGAAAAGGGTAGGTGTATTACCTTTAATAAAAAGTAATATAATTATCAAGAGGGGAAATATTTACCTTTACACTACATTCTAATGTGACATTACTAACATGTAAAAAATTGAAAAGAAAGTGAGTAAGGGTTTTTGATGGTAATCAAGCGGAATAGTGTAATGTCATTTTAAACTCAAATTAATGAAATTAGTTCAGATAACTAATTTGAGCAACAGTTTAATAAATTAATGTTATGTGCATAGTTTTCTTATTTGTGAGCATAATTGTGTAGTAAGTAAAAAATGTAGTATTTTTCAAAATTATATATTGTATGAGAGACTAGTACCTTAAACTAGGATGACGTACGATTAATAGCTAAAGTAAGTCAGTTTTCAACAACCACTAATTTGTACGGCTATATTATTATATCATTGGCAGTATACGTGACGAGGTGTCAAGGTAAACATAATCAACGAACGAGGCAAGTTCCTTACTTCTTACACTGTATACATTCGAATTGTTGTCTCAAGCAAATATCTGTTTTTATTCGAAAATCATTTATATACCTTGACGTTGTTGCAAGCATTGGACTTATCGTTCTTAAATGCATTTTAAAAATTTGTCTAAGCCTTTGATTCGACTAGACTATTATTATGTGTTAAAAGCTATCCAAACCAATTGACTTGGTGCGGACTATCGTAAATCTACTGAGATGAACAACCCTCATTAGAGGGAAAATTATATATTGTCGGGAAACCGACGTGCGCACATAAGTATGATTAAATGTTATGCATAACATATGGTACTTTAGGCTGATCACCTGTTGTACTCGTTTATATTGGATTACAGTGTAATACTGTTAATTCTAGTAAGAGTTCTTAGTCCCTAGTGACTGCTCAGTGCTCATTCATATTGAACCTCGAAATGAATAAATCCTGAAAGTTGTTGATATCCTTCAAGTCTATAGCGACACCTATTAAATACTCTTGATATTTCTTGATATCCTCGAACTACCAATTATTGTTATATCCTTGAAAGATATAAATGCTATAACTGCTTGTTCTTCTGGCTATATTACTTGCTGGGCAAACTTGTTGCTCATTCTTGCTTCCTAAAACCTTTCAGTTAAGGCAGAGCAAGGCGGTACTTCAGGAAAGGACAAAGGAAAGGGAAAGGCGACAGAATAACTTAGTCCTTAAGACTAGAAGTATTATTATTATTGTTATGCTTGTTATGATGTATTCAAGAATGATTAAGTTATGTTTAAGTAAATCCCTGAATTGTCGTAGTAATGGTTACGGTACCTTGGGACGCGAATATTTATATTATATCAATGTAAATTATTCTATTATTTCCGTTGTTAATGATTTAGTAAGATATTCGTAGTTGCACGTGATGCACCGAATTCGAGATATGGGTGTCCGAATTTTGGGGGCGTCACAAGAAGCTCCCTTCTATGAGAGAGTCTTAGCTAGCATTGACAAGCCATTTTCTGAAATGATTAAACATGGAGAGATGGTTGAGATGGATTGAAGTCGGGAAAGATTCAAGACCTGGCCGCTCTGAAAACTGTTGCTGAGCACATCCAGTCTGGAAGTTATGAAAACAACCCCCGGAGGGTCCATAAGAAGAAAGAAGATGATGTTTCCTTGATACTACAAGGACAGAAAGGCAGTCAGAACATACCTATCCAGAGGAGAAACTACTCTCCCTTTTAAGCACAGTCTTGAAACCCTCCATTTCCAAAAAGTGGATGTGACAACTCGAAAACTTAGAGGATCTTGAATGATTAAGTTAAAGTTCAAAACCTAGAGTAAAAATAGAGGAATAATTTAAAATTTTTAAACAGAACCTATATGGTTTACTATTTAAAAAAAGAATTGAGAAAATAAAGGTTATGAAGATTCAAAATCTAAAAAGAGATTTTTGTATGTGAAAATTTTATTTAAAGAAATAAATTTCAAATGAAGAGATGTTATTAGATTAAATTAAATGTGTATATGTATAGATACGTATATACTTGGAGATGAGTTGTATATAATTTAGCTAAATAAGAGGATTGATTATTTAAATTAATCATACAAGAATAAATTAAAAGCTTCATTATAAGAAGCTGGTAGTAGTCAAGCTTTAGAAATCTTATAAAAAAAAAAGAAATAAGAACGTGGCAAGTCAGAATAATATATATGATAAGCTATATGAAAAAGACTTATTGAATGTAGTAAACTGTATTAAGAGGGTTACTAAACGTTAAATTAAATGTCTAGTTTAATATATGAGTATACAAATCATTTTATGATTTATGAAGAATATGTATGTTTACGTAATATGGTAAATATATTAAGTTATATATGGTATATGTACATAAATTGATATAAACAGTTTATAATGTGAGAAAATAAAATTATTAATTATTTTCTATATGTGATGTGTGTAGGTTTGGTGTAACTGGTAATTGGGAGTTAATGAATATATATTATATATGTATTTATTAAGTGGGGGAAAATAAAATTATTGGGAAAAATTTGCGTGATGAAGCTAAAATAGGCGGGTTAAGCATATAATATTTATATATACTTTACCCAAGAGTATTAGAATAAATTCTTATATAAAATTAGTTTAATAAAGAAAAGATATTATATTTATCGTAATATCTTAAGGAAGTAAATAAATTTATATTTATGTTAAGGAAGTAATATCTTGGGTATGTAAATAATTATAATTGCATAAGAAATTATGTGTAGCATATTTATTTTACCATTATAAAATAAATATGTAATTTAAATATGTTATGTTATGTTTTATATATATCAAAGGAAAGCCACATAACCTAATTATATATTAGGTAAGGTAATTAAATAACCTAAGGGTTATGGTATTGAGGAAATGTTAGTATTTAAAAGTTATACTAACCTAATAGATTAATTTGGTCTATTTCAAGTGATTAATAATTTTAAATCTAATTAAAGTAAACCTAATTAGGTTAATGATTAAAGAAATATGTGTAAGTAATTAAATTCCATAAGATTGAAAATAGAAACGCTAAATAAACAATTAGGGTAATATAAATTAAAATTGTTAAACTATGTTTATTACATAGCCCAAAACAATTTGTTAGTTCCTGGAGGCACAATAGTTATCTAGAAGGGGGGGGGGGGTTGAATAGATATTTAAAATTCTTTTTGTTTTACTTTGTCAGTTTTGATAATGATTTAAACACAGCAGAATTAAGGTTTGTTTGATCTCCCCTTTTAGATATAGTGAGTCAATGAGAGTGAGGCAATTATAACAGTTATAGCAGTTATAGCAAGAATACAATAGACACAACAGTTTTAAGTGGTTCAGAGAACTTAAAGCTCCTAGTCCACTCTTCTACTCCTCGAGTAGGAAATCCACTAAGGATGTCTTTTACACTTTCTGAATCTCACAAATTCCTTCTAGACCAGCAGTCTAGGAACTTCTTAGTTCACTCTTGAACTCTTCAAGTCCAGCAGACTTGGTTCTTCACAGTTCACTTTAGAACTCTTCAAGTCCTTCTGACTTGAAACTTCTTACTTCAGTTAATTGGTAATTATTGAGTTCTTGGTTGGTGCTACTCAGTTGCTGTTACGCACTTGTTCGAAAGAACTGAGTAGCTGAGCAAGCTTTCTCTTTTTCTCAGATCATAGAGTTGAGCGTTGAGTGTTCTTCTTATTCTTAGTTTTTGTTCAATGCTCGATTTTTTTGATCATCTCCTGATGTTTTGCATATATGTGATCCTTGAAATCTATCCGTTGAAGCCATCCGTTGAAGCATTAAATGCATTTGACATTTCTGAACTTTGATGGAGACTTTTCTGCACATCTTCTGAATTGCATGTTGGCCCACTAACACAACAGACTGCTTTCTCACCTAACACCTGAAAAGGTGTTTTTCTTTGACCCATGGTCCTTTCCTTATCTTCTTCAATACGTTTCCTTCGTTGTATACTAAGGATATCTTTTGTGCCATTGGGACTGGTGAGGACTTCAACATTTATAACCCATTCCACATTTGTTGGAATTTATCCTTAAACAAAAGGATAAGGCTCGATGCTTTTGACATAGGCAGATGATACTCTACGATTCAGATCGTGGTGTCTTGACACCTTGGTGCTTGATCTAATGCTATCAAACGAGAACACTATGATTTCTCTTAAGGTCTTGCACACTACAATCTTGACTTGCCTATCTTGCAGACTCTATATTTCCGAGAGCACACTACGATCTTTGAGTTAGCTTCGGCAAACGTTTGGACCACTCTATGATTTTTGGAGAGGCCCTTCAAGGCAAACACACTGCGATCTTTGATGCTCTACGATTCTGCCTTGGCTTCTGCAATCTCTTGGTCAGCTTGATAGACTGCGATTCTTGTTGAAGCCTATCTATTACATTTTAAGACATATATCAACCTAACATCTTTGATCTCTTTATCTATACATCCATTTACAAAATGATAACCATTAAGAGCTCAGATCAACCTAACAATTTTGATCTATCACTAAGTCCTTGTACATATATTCATTAAAGGACTTTACATATAATCATGAGCATTTACTTTAAACATCAAATCAAAATATGCACTCTCCAACAATCTCCCCCTATTTGATGTTGACATAACTAAGGAGATTTGTTGTCATGATTATCAAAATCTAGATGCAATTGCTAGAAAGTAAATATGACTTAATATTTCAGTGATCAGCTGAAATTTCTAGAGAATAAGCATGAATTTATTGATGTTGAAGATAGATATTACATTTAAGTTCAGTTATATCAATAAGAAATAAATTTCAACTTATCTCTGTTTCTTTGACCTTTTGCTTGGTGGAGGATTTGCATATTCCTCAGTTCTTCTTCTCCTGCTAGTTTCGTCTCTCCGTGCTATTTCTTCCAGCTCGTTTTGACTTAGTCTTTCATTTTGATCGTGCCTATTCATGAATGCAGGATCTCCAATTGGCATTCATAGGCCTGTGCTGGTCACCTCGTGTGAGGTGGAAGAAGGCCCTTGACTTGTTAATGGTTGAACCATAATAATTGGCTGCTGATCACATCATTGAGTGTGATGGCCAGATTGTGGAGTCTGATGGTGAGGCTGCCTTGTAGGACTCCTTTAGGATTGAGCTGAGAAAGTGCCTCTGCCTCTGCCCTTGCCTTGATCTCCTTTCCCTTTATTCTCCCCCTTTATGTCAGCATCAAGAGCTCGAATGTCTTCCAATAAGCAAGTCATGCCTTGAACAAGCTCGTTGAGCTGACTTTAGGATTGAGCAATGTCATCACGGTTCTCTTGAATGAGAGCATCAGAGTGAACTTCCCTTCATTGAAGGATGTCCAGGACCGTGTCAGTCTGCTGCATTTGACTCAGGGAGAATTCTTGAAATTCTTTCACTAATGTTCGTAAATTTGTGAGACTTTCCATAATAAGATTGTTCTGGGACTCCTGAGTAGTCTATAGGATCAAAAAAACATCCCTGTGTCTTTTAGCAGCTTGAAAATGAATTTGATTCCGTTCATTTATTCTCTGAATCATCTCCTTTATGATCTCCCAAAGCTTCTTTGTTAGCTCAGAGCTTAGGGTGCTTGGGAGGGAGTTGGCAGTATCAATGAGATGATTCAGTCTCAGTTGAACAAGGTTTGAGTGAACTTCAAGTTCTTCCTGTATGTCCTTAGTCACTTTTTGGGATGCTTCAGACAGTTCTGCTTTGGTGGGAAGATCTGATATGAGTTCAAGGAGTTGCGAATTGTTTGGAGGAGGGGCTCTTTTGAATTGATCTTGCAGGGTGTAAAGAGCAAGATCAAGGTTGAAACATTCATTGGAGGATGATGATGGAATATCTGGTGTAGGGGCTTATGTTTGGGCTTCTTGAGTAGGTGGCTCTACGATTTGGGCATGTGACTCTACGATTGGACTTGAGTCAGTAATCATAGAGATGACAGGAGATGGGATTAAAATGAAGTTGGGCATATTTGGGTCATCTGCTTCAGAATTTTGGGATTTTGCAACTAGAAATTGACTTAGTGGATTGAGGACCACTTCCAACCAGCTTAGAAATTCATAAAATTGACTGAAAAAAGATAGTGGATAGTGATTAACTTTGAATAAGATTGGGATAGATAATACCTCATGCACAATTCTTGAAGAGGGACCATTTGTGATTAGCTGTTTAGCAAAGTTGAAGTTTCCTGGAAATCCATGAGCTAGCAAAGAGATGGCTGGATATTCTTTGAAGCTCCAAAATATGTGATTCTAGGAGTTTAGAATTTGATCTTGATAAAAAGGCATAATGGGTAGATAGGAAAATAGTTGATCGTAGTTAGCTTTCCTATACCCATCACAACCCACATCTATGATCTCGACCTCATCATCTTCGTCCTCTTCTCTGTCTTCGTTCAAGGATTCCACTACATCATTGACTTCTTTTTGTTCTATCTCTGGTTCTCTCTCATTTTCTGTAGAAGTAGCTTCTTCTGTCATGGGGATATCATGAAGCTCCCCCTTAACATAATCATCCATTTGCATTTCCAATGGCTCCCCCTCAGCTCAAGCACTTTCTAGGGTGAGAACTTTAGGTAGCTCCCCCTCAACTTAAGCAGTTTTCTCTTGTCTAGCTTCGGATAGCCCCTTCTCAGCAGCTATTCTTTTATCTTCCTCCTTTAAGGCCTTTTCATTGACAAGAATGTATTTCTTGACAAGTTTTCTTTTTGTCTTTTTAGGCTGAGCCACAACCTCAGCACTTCCTTTAGCTTTAGCTCTAATCAGCCAGAGTATCATTTGCAGCAACCTCTTTGGGAGAGGCTTCAGTTTGGTCTCTATGATCGGTAGAGACTCTACGATTGAGGAGACAGATGGCCTCTTGGACTTGTGATTGTTTTTGTTCTTCTTCATCAGCTGTGAGATGGTAGCTCTGTCTTCATCTGCCTCAGCCAGCTGTTCTTTCCTTCTCAAGATCCTCAGGGTTTCAATATCAAAAAGCTCTTGTGGTATATTAGTGGTTGACCCCTGGGGTTTTCTGCCATTTGAGCCTTCAGCTTCCTCTTGCCCTTACTTTTTCTGACCAGGGTAGAGGGTTCTTCCTTATTAGTTTCTTCTTCATCTTCTTCAGTCTCCTTGACCACATACATATTTCCCGGAATACTTGACTCCTTTGCATCAGCAGTCCTACCACTGGACTCAGACATCATTCATACATTTTTAGCTGGATTCCTTTTCCAGTTCTCGAATAGTTGCTGGGTCATTCGTCTGTTTGGATTGATTGATTCTCCTTCATCATCCCCTATCTTATCGCCCAAAGTAGACTGTAGGATGATACTTATGAATCGCCCATAGAGCATCTTTCCAGAGCTCTTTAACTTCGTCGAGCTGAGAATCCATTTCCCAATCCATTCAAGCAGCAGGGCTCCATAGTTAACCTGTATCCCACAACTGATGGCTATCATCAGCTTGAGCTGCACTTCGTTTATAGAATCGTGGCCTGAGCTCTTGCAGCATATGCATTTTCCAACAATGTCTGCCAGAAATTCGTACCTCTGAGGGAACTCTTTCTTCTTGTACCCTTTGACAGTGGGGAACTTTTTGTGGTGCATCCTCTTAAGTGCTTCATGGAAATCGATGTCATCTATGAATGGAAACCCTTCCAATTTGAAACCTGGGGCTAAATTTATATCCTAAACCTTGAGCTTGATTTCCACATCATTGACCCTCGTGGTGATGACATCATTCTCGAACACACCATTTTTGTAGAATTCTTTTATCAGCTTAGGGTAGATTATCATGCACTTACCTAGAGCTTCTTCGAGACCAGCCTTCTTTATCAATGACAGAGTTTTGTGAAATTTGGGTTCAATTGTTTTGAACTCATCAAAACAGAGTCTATAGCCAGAAATGACGTTGGAGGCTGCCATTGATTTCTTTGCAAGGAGTATGGTTGTTTGACCTTTCTTAAGAGTTAGGGTTTCTGCTTGTAGAGAGAAAGAGAGAGATATGCTTTTAAACTTCTGATTTCAAAAAGGCATTTTCAAACTGTACTTGTAACTTCCCTCTCTCCATTTTTCTTAGTGGGGCAGGTGTCAAATTCTGCTTGGCTCTACGAATTTGACTGAGGAGGATTATACTGATTTGCCCTTAACTCTTTCTGAGCTGATGTGTCCTTTGGGGGGGACTTCGATTGTTGAGGTAGCCTTTGTGATTATTGAGTCTGCTCTGCGTTCATCGAGTCTGTTTAGCCATCGTCGAGTCTGAACTGCGATTGTCGTGTCTGCTCAGCAATCGTCGAGTCTGCTCAGCAATCGTTGAGTCTGTTCAGCAATCGTCGAGTCTAAACTGCGATCGTAGAGTCTGTCCGAGTCCTTGTGATGTACTTTTGACTTGGCGTTCTTCTCAGTTCAAGGTAGCTCAGGAAGGGCTAACCTCATAGAATGAATCAAGGGTTAGGTTTGTTCCTGAGGAGCTTATCAGAGAGATTGCTTTATTTTGAACTTTATCATCACAGGATACTCCTTTGATTTGTTGATAGAGCTCTACTATCGTTGAGTCTTCACTACGATCGTTGTCTTTTATGTCATTGCAGCTCTACGATCGTGGACTTCCTTTCATCATGTCTATGTTTTCGAACATAACCTTTATATCTGTATGGTTAGCACAAACTAGAGCATATATTTCATGGTTGTAGATTAAACATGCCTAGCTCACTTATCAACTTGTTAAACCTGGATTCATCTAGAGGCTTTGTAAAGACATCAACAAGTTGATTTTCAGTTGGGATATATTGTAGAGATATGGTTCCATTTTGCACATGATCCCTAATGAAATGATACCTTATTTCTATATGCTTAGTCCTAGAATGCATAACAGGATTATGTGTTATTGCTATGGCACTTGTGTTATCACAGTGAACAGGTATATATTTAAATTCAAACCCATAGTCTGCTAGTTGATTTCTCATTCATAGGATCTATGTACAGCAGTTGCCAGCAGCAATGTATTCAGCTTCTGCAGTTGAAGTAGATACTGAGTTTTGCTTCTTGCTAAACCAGGACATAAGTCTATTTCTTAGCAACTGACAGGTGCCACTAGTACTCTTTCTATCTATTTTATAGCCTGCAAAATCAGCATCTATGTATCATGTTAGTTCAAATAAGGACTCCTTGGTACACCAAAGCCCCAAGTGAGGTGTACCCTTGAGATACCTGAAAATCCTCTTTACAACAGTTAAATGTGATTCCTTAGGATTAGCCTGAAATCTAGCACATATGCATGTTGCAAACATTATGTCCGTGACGCCCCAAATTCGGACCTCCACTTGGTCACTCGAATTCGGTTCATCACGTTCTCATGGTAAAACCATAATAACTAAAATAACGCATACACAATGGAAAATCTACTTTAGAATAATATACAATGATTTATTATAATTATTCCCCCAAGTCTCGCAACCTACAGTGCTTAACAAATTACATAATAATATCTAATAAAGACTTATTACATGATCATACTTAAGCTTAAACATAGTCTAAAATAGTCTTAATACATCATAATAGACTTAAACATAAAAAGGACAAGCTAGTCTATAGCCTTGCCTTTGCCCTTGTCTGCTCTAGAAACACCTCCTTGTTCTTCCTTAACTGAAAGGTTTTAAACAAGCAAGGATGAGCACAAATTGCCCAGCAAGTAATATACAACAAGGGTGTAGGATATAATATCACAAGGTTTAAAATATCGAAGGGTTATCTCTAGGATAGTTCAAAGTGTCAGAATAACATCACGATAAGGGATATGACAATTCAATATAAATCAACATATATATATGAATTCAACGGCTAACAAAGTATCCAACTGGATAAATAATTTATACTAAGCAGTCACTAAGGACCATTGAACTTTCACTAGAGTTACTAATATTAAACTGATAACCCAAAAATATCAAGTACTATAGATGATCAGTCTACAATACTTCACGTTATGCATAACACCACAATAATATTTATTCATGTGTTGGGGTTTCCAACAACAAACACTCCCCTTACCAAAAGGGTTGTCCAACTCGATTTTCAGGATTTCTGCACCAATTAATTGGTTTGGACAGTTTTATTATAAACATGCATATAGTCTAGCCGAATCAAATGGCATCGACTCTTTCATAATATTTAAGGACAATACCAATTTCAACATGAATAATAGCTTTCACAAGGGTTTAACAAAGTAATCTAACTTGTATTCAAAAGGATAAGCTTACGGTATTGGCCGAATAAATAATGCAATGATATTGCACAACAATAATAATAGGGTTCGGATACTTGCTCAATAAAAGTACGGTTCAAGGAAACTTGCTCAATAATAATTAGAGTAAGTTTAGGGAACTTGCCTTAAGCGTAGTTTATCCACGTTAATAAATCAACACTTTTGAATCCTATTTATAGCGTATTATATGATCAAGATATTCATTAGCTAACACAATTTTTAATCAAGCTTGACACGATACAAGTATGCACATAGGGTACAAAATCAGTTTATAAGTCATCATGAATCAACTACTTAGTTACTTCACAAGCAAATGAAGAATGCTCAAGGTTAAGACCTCCTACTCATGAACTTTTCATTTCAATGCAACACCAACATATCAACCAGGCATCACTCATGTATATATATATATCAGTAGATTTTAGATCACATTTAGCATCATAGGTATCACGTAGTTACTGTCCAAAAGATCAAAACTCAATATCAGGGATTCCAGACTGACGCAGCTGCGCCATGGCTAGGCCTAGGACCGACGCAGCTGTGCCGTCCCCTGACCCTGCCAAGACTCAATTGCTGCCTTGTGGGTTCTCTCCGGTCTCGAATGCACAATCATACATAATGTATTTTGACATGTTAAGGTTCTTTTCATGCTTCTTAGATCAATCTAGGTTCCTTCTTGCATAACATGGTTCTAAGTTTGATCATTTCAATAGTTTAAAGTCATTCAAGGTCATGAAACCACAAAGTCTAGCATGCTTGCTTTCTAAACATACAAGATAGTTATAAAAAATCATATTAGGCATGCTTGTGTGTATTCATATTACATACGTGAAACTAACACCATTTTAGTTAAAAAAATAGGCTTTGTTCATGCTTTTCTTGAAATGTGCTACACAAGCATGGTATGTATAGGTTTATGATACATGCGTGAGTCTAAGAGTGTCATCCAACATGATCACAAATTTCATATTCTAGTTTTCAAGGTATCATGACAATATTCATATTCTAAACTTACTAGTGAGTCCAACTTGTTCATGTTTCTTTGCTAATCACTTAAGCTTAAGCTAAAGGTTTATTCAAGCATGTCTAAGTCACATTAACATGCTTTGTAAAGTCGGAATATACAACATGTAAAAATCATGCAAGTTAGCATATTAGGCTAAGTCTTTCCTTGAAAACATTTCTATCACTAGGCTTAATAAGTTTGTTCATGCTCAAGAGGACTATGTTCACTACAACATGTTCATCAATGTGTAAAATCAGTCATGTATAGCTCACTAGGTTCACAATTTGTAGAACATGATCTTTAACATAGTTGGTTTTCAAAACTTAAGGTTCAAATCTCCATTTAAACCATATGTCTCCATTAATCATGCAAGTCTATGAAAACATGCCCACATTAGGTCAACATATCCATATATACATCATACACATGCTTACATGTTAGCTTGAGTCAAAACAACTAGTTACTCATGATCATATTTGAAAATAGATTGCTCAACTGAGTTCAGCAACAGCTGTACCCCAATACAAATGTGGCGCAGCTACGCCATGCCTGGTTCAGGCGCAGAACAGTCTGCTTCGACAACTGTCTATCCAAATTTCAAAATTTATTCACCAAATGGATTCTAGACACTCATATATCAATTGCAACATGCTTATATGATCATATAACAATTATATGGACATTACCTAGCCTCATTATCATACAATTCCATGAATTCAAGAATTTGAACTTCAATACTAAAACTCCATTTTTTTACAGAGAATGAAAATGGCAACTAGGAAAGAGTAGTTATACCTCTGCAATGTGAAAAAAACTTGCTCCAAATGAACTTCTAAGCTCTAAGAATGCTTGTAAGCTCTCACCCTCACACTTGACAATTCTCAGCAATTTCAAGCAACACCAATTGATCAACATGACTGCTATTTATAGAAGAGTTTTGGATTGGGCATTGGTGTTACACAAAACTTGAACTCATGGTGTAATGCAATGAAACAATGGTTGCTCAAGGGTGGTTTAAAAACTCCATACCAACTTCATAGCTAGCAATGATCATCTAGGATTTAGCCTTGTGGAGAATACGTATTATAGCTTTGAGTTACTGTGCATTGTACTTGGTGACTTTTATTTTGGGACAAAAGGAAAGAACTCAGCAATCTAGTTATCTAGGCTTAGTTTGGTCTATTTAAATTCCCATAATGTAATCTTAATGTACAATTGTTCCATATTAGGAATTTTAGGGATAAATTATACCCTCACATCATATAGTCCATGTATAGTAAAATATCTAATAAAATAATGCGAGTCTAATATTATTGTCAAGGGTAGTTCCATAATTATTCCTACCACTCATATAATCATATTTTAAATGTCTACTCACCTTCATATTGTTATATACACACTTTATGATATTTTTATACCATATAGTTTCAAATATGTTTAATTACAATGGCCCTACAATATAGTTTTATAAGACTTAATATATAGTCACATAAATGTCACACCATACTATATAGTTATATTAGTATTATTGTTCACATGCACTTAACTATCAATATAATATTATTATATTAATAACTCACTTAATTATGTTAAATAAATAATCATGCTCTTCCTTAATTAATTAACACTAATATTAATTAATCCAACCATTCATGGGTTTTTCATAATCACCTATTATTAATAATTGCCAAGAAATTAATATTCCACCACAACCATTATCAATTAAATAACAATTAATAATCACATATTAACCGACCTTATTAATATCAATTAAAAATCTATAAATATACTACAACAACACTTAACAATTAATATTACTTAATTGCTCATCTCATAATTTCTTCGCCGATCATTACTATTTGTATTTCCATCACCATGCCACACAAGGCTTTCAACGAGTTTACCACAAACTCCACGTATTCTTAACTATTTAATTATTTAATATAATTGAGTTATCTCATTTCATAACATGAAATTGTTCATACTCCAATAAATATTCATTTTAATTAATATATTTATTTAATAATATGCGAAAATTCTCGGGTATTACAATGTCTGGTCTATTGGCAGTTAGATATAGAAGAGAGCCTATCATACCTCTGTATTGAGTTATATCAATACTTTTACCTTTTTCATCTTTGTCAAGCTTGGTTGTAGGAGAAATTGGGGTTTTCATGGGAGAGGTTGATTCCATGCCATACTTTTTAAGTAAATCTTTAATGTACTTGGCTTGGTTTATGAAGATTCCTTCATCAGTCTGCTTTACTTGTAGTCCAAGGAAGAAATTCAGCTCACCCATCATGCTCATTTCAAACTTGCTCTGCATAAGCTTGGAGAATCTCTTGCATAACTTTTCATCAGTAGATCCAAAAATAATGTCATCAACATATATTTGAACTAATAAGACTTTGTCTTTATGCTTTCTAACCTCTAGTGAACCCATTTTCGACAAGAAAGTTAGTTAATGTTTCATACCATGCTCTAGGTGCTTGTTTAAGACCATATAAGGCTTTGTCTAATCTATAAACATAATTAGAAAGAGATGGATTAATGAAACCTGGAGGTTGCTCTACATAGACTTCTTCTTGAAGTTCACCGTTCAGGAATGCACTTTTTACATCCATCTGAAAGACCAAGATTTCATGTGAGCAGCAAAGGCGAGGAATATTCTGATGGCTTCTAGTCTGGCAATAGGTGCAAATGTCTCATCGTAGTCAATGCTTTCTTCCTGAGAGTAGCCCTTGGCCACTAGTCTTGCCTTATTCCTAGTTATTACTCCATCTTCATCCATCTTGTTTCTGAAGACCCACTTGGTTCCAATGACAGGATGATTCATTGGTCTTGGTACCAATCTCCATACTTTGCTTCTTTTGAACTGATTAAGTTCTTCCTGCATAGATTCTATCCAGCTGGAGTCTTCCATAGCATCCTCTATCTTCTTAGGTTCCATTTATGATATGAAGCTTAGATAGAAACATTCATTTTGGGTGGCAGCACTTGTTTTGACTCTTGCACTTGGATCTCCAATGATTAAGTCTGAGTGTGATCTCTTGCCCATCTGTTTTCTGTTGGGACATCTGTCCTGATGCCTTCTTATCTGAGGTCTTCAAGATCTATATCTGCTTCTTGGTGAGGAGGTTCGTTGTCTTGCATTGGCCTTGCTACGATCTCATTTCCTTGCTCAACGATTTCACTATTTGGAACTATGATTGTAGTGTTGAGCTCGACGACCTCGTTCGTAGTGTCTTGCAGCACTATTTTGTCTAAGTCTGTCTCATTAATGATGATGTGAATCGAGACTTCAAAACTTAGTGTCTTCCTGTTGAACACTTTGTAGGCCTTACTGTCTGTGGCATATCCAAGAAAGATTCCTTCGTTTGACTTGGGTTGAAAATTTGTCAAATACTACTTTCCATTGTTAAGAATGTAGCATGCACAGCCGAATACATGAAAGTAGCTGACACTTGGCTTTCTTCCTTTCCACAGTTTGTAGGGAGTCTTCTTAATCGTAGAGTGTATGAGTGATGTGTTCTGAGTGTAGCATGCAAGTGTTGATGACTTACGCTTGAAGTATTGAGCGAGATGGGATCTTTCTTAGTAGAGTTTTTCCAGCCTCTATTAACGTCCTGTTCTTTCTCTCAGCTACTCCATTTTGTTAAGGAGTTTGTGGAGCTGAGAAGTTATGACTGATGCCATTGTCTGTGCAGAACTGGTCCATTTCTGAGAAGTCGAATTCTCTACCATGATCACTCGTTATAGCCTTGATTTTCTCCCCTTTCTCGTTCATCACTAGTCTGAACATCTTGATCAGTTGGGAGCTTGTTTCATCCTTTGAGGTTAGAAAGAACACCCATGTGAATCTGGTGTAATCGTCCACTATGACTAGTGAGTATCTTTTCCCTCCAAGGCTCGTTGTTACAATTGGCCCAAATAGATCCATGTGAAGCAGCTGCAGGGGCTTGTCAATTGAGTTGGCAGCTTTTCTCTTGAATGAGCTTCTGGTTTTCTTTCCAAGTTAACAAGCATTGCACGTCCTTTCTTTGACGAAGTTGAACTTGGGTAAGCCTGCAACTAGATCTTTTGAGGCCAGTTTGGACATGCTCTTGAAATTAAGATGAGACAGTCTCCTATGCCATAGCCAGCTCATTTCTTTAGATGCTTTAGCCATAAAGCATATTGTCTCGTCTGAGCTTAGTTGTCCAAGATTTACCGTGTATTCATTTCCTTCTCTTTTTCCAGTCAGCTTTATGGCAGATGTCTTCAGATCTCTGACTTTACATTGATTGTTTAGGAATGTTACTTGATGACCCTTGTCGCAGAGTTGACTTATGCTCAGAAGATTGTGTTGTAGTCCTTCCACATAGGCCACTTTGCTGAAAGACACTGCACCATTCCCAGCTGAGCCATATCCTATTGTCTTGCCAGAGTCATTGTCTCCAAAGATGACTGAGGGACCCTCTTTCTCTATGTAGTTAGACAGAAGGGCTTTGTTCCCAGTCATGTTCCTTGAGCATCCACTGTCCAGATACCAGGTTGTGATCGTGGAGCTCTTTTTTTGTTGTAACATTAAACCTTCATTTTGGTACCTATACTTGCATGAGTCCTACTTTGTCAGTACCCTTGGGGACCCAAATCTGCTTGATTTTGGGTCTCACATGCATGGAATTATAATAGCACTTTACAGCCTTGTGACAAACTTTATAGTACACAAAATATCTAATATGATGCATGCTTATGTGTGTGTGAGAATTCTTCCTCCATTTGGACTTTTGTGGATCTTTAGTCATCCTTCTGTTAAGCTGATTTTCCTTCTTCCATGTGTCCTTGCGTTTCATAATTTGTGAGGAGTGTACCTTACCTCTACTATTCCTTCCCAGTTGGTTCGTAGAGTTGATTTTACTCGACTCTACGATTCTTCGAGGTTGGTGAGTAGTGGCTGGGTTACTCTTCTCTTTTCTGAAACCCAGGCCAGCATGAGATCACTTACTCCTTGGAATATGGATTAAATTAGTAGAGCAGGGTTTGACTGGCTCATCCTTCTATGAGGATTTCACAAATATAATGCTTCTACTAAAACTTAAAGCATTACTAGTGTTAGTTTCCTTTACTTTTTCCACAGATGGCTCTGAGGTGGATTCCCCAAAGCCTAAACCTATTCTGTCAGTGACACTTCTCTGACTAGAGATCAGGGAGTCCATGTATGAAGAGGATTTATTCCATGTAGAGATTATCTTCTCTAGTTCCTCAATTTTAGAGGTTAGACTTGACTCTCTTTGTGAATTGAGCTCATTGGTCTGTTTTAGGAGTTTATTCTCAGCTTCAAACTTTGAGAGCGAATCAGTACTTAGAAGGGTTGTTTCCAGTTCTTCTTGAACTTTCTCTTTTTCTTTTTGAAGAAGTGAATAGTCCTTAGACAGAATTCTAAACCATTTCATGTATTGATGCAAATCAGATGTTATGCCATGTAGTGCAGTTCTTAAATCATTAATGTCTACATCAGGAGAATTGAAGTCAAATACCTCATCTATACTCACTTCAAGTAGTTTGTCCTTTTCATTCTTGGCCATTAGGCAAAGATTTGCCATTTGAGGATCTTCATCATCTCCAGATTCAGGAGTTGAGTCATTGTCTGAGTCACTCCACTATCCTCCAGCTACAAGGCCTTTGTCTCTCTTTTGAGACCTTTTGTTGCCTTTGTATTCCTTCTTTGAATGTGATTTCTTCTTTAGTTCTGCTCTGAGAGGTTTGTTGTATTTAGCAATAAAATGGCCAGGTTTCTTGCAATTGTATCATAGATCATTCATTTGCTCCTGGCTGCTGTAGTTGTTGACTTTCTTTGGCTTGTTGGTTTTGCCTTGACGCATGAACCTTCTGAGTCTCTTCACCAACATTGCAAAGTCCTCATCGTCATCTTCATCATAGTCAGAGTCAATTTCAGTGCTGACCATGGAGGTGCTTTCAGTTGCTTTGAGAGCAACACCCTTATCCTTCTTTCTTCCTTCGGATAGAGTTTCTGCTCATTGTGTCAGCACCAATTCGTATGTAAGAAGGTTGCCATATAACTATTGAACAATCATCTTATGGAGATTCTTTGTGTAACGATCGAGAAATTTATTATTTAATTTAAATATTTATGGAATTAAATAAATATTTTAAGTAATTTATTTATTGAGGAAAATAAATAATTGATGAATTGTGGTGAATTAATTTAATAACTAAATTGATTAATGATAATTAAATTGAGTGTTGATAATTTTATTTGAAGGATTTAATTTAAGAAAAATAATTAAATTAAATCAATTGCTTAATATTTAAGAAGATAATTAAATTAAATGAATTGTTTAATTTAATGGAAATAAATAAATTAAATAAAGTGATGTTTCTAATTTATTAATTAAATTAGATATATATTTATTTATTAATTATAAGGTATAATGATAATAAGAATTTTATTATTATTATAAGCTAAAACCAAAGTTATTTAATTAACTAAATTAATGGTGTGACATGAAAACTATATAATAAGAATAATATAAAAATAATTTAGTTTGTAGAATTATAGGGTAGCCAAACAAGGCCTTGTGGCCTTTGGCTTATTTAACTGACGCAAACTTTTTATTTTTCTAACGGAAGGGAACGTGGGAGAGGCCAGTTATATTTTCCTACACGTCTTATTTTTTTCCTAAGGCTAGACAATATAGAAAACACAGAGAAGGTTTGAGAGAAGAAGATAAACACAGAGGGGATTGAGAGTGAGAGCTTGAGAGAAGTTATTCTGTGATTATCAAGTGGAAGAGAAGGGCTTGCTAGTTGTTTTGCTAATCAAGGTATAAACTATCCCCATTCTAACTTTTAGTTCGGTATATATGTATATATATATATTCTATGTGATTGGAAATCACGTGAATTGTGGTATGCATATATGTTCATTTAGGTTTGCAAAACTCTGTTAATCATCATGTATACTTGTTATTTGTTAACAAATTCATAAATTTGGTGTGTAGGAAAGAAATTGAGATATCAGTGTTTATGTTCATATAATATGGCTTAGAAAGTACAAATTTTCATGATCAATACTTGTTATAATCTGTAATTTGTTGGTGGATTATGTTAGTATGTGAAGTAATGAAGGCGGCGTAGTTCGAATCATGTCTATTGATTAAGAAACGAATTCGTGGTAACTGAATTCGCTAAAAGTGTCAAAGTTGAAGAAATTTGGAAAACTATGGTTTTGATTCCTCAAAATGATGTTTATATAATGTTTTTGTATATAGAATGGTGTATAACATTCTTAACTAGGATATTGCAAAGTTCTAGATGTTGAAGTGTGGTGAAATTCTGTAGAATTGGGATTTTTGGCCTATAACAGAGTCTAAGTTCGCGTTCTGCAAAAAACTAAATCTGGTGCATCATGCATGCGCATTGTTCATGTGTGATGGTCTCGCAAGACGCGTTGCATCGCAAGTAGCGTTGCATTCTGTGACATGTAAGTCAAATGTAAAAGCTGGCGTGGCGCGCCGATGGTCGATCAGAACCAGTCTTTGAGTTGTTAACATCATAGCTTGGAAATTGTTAACCTAATTTATTTGATGATTGTAGAGGAACATAAAATGTGTTATAAGATATAACAACATGTTGTAATCACAACGTTAAAACTATAGATTATGAATTGGTGAGTTATGTGATGAACCAAATGTGATGTTTTCAAAAGTTAAAAATAAATGATAAGGTTTATGTTAGTTTGTAGTGAGATTTCAGATTCGTTAAGGATTATAGACTTGATTAAAATGAAAACTAAACTAATGAAATGGGTGTTAATGTAACTAATTGTTGTTACGATTTCAATGATATATGTAGGGTAATTGGCGAAACTTATTACTTGTGTAGCTTACATACAAGGCAAGTTTCTTACCCTAAACTTTCGTTGAGCAAGTTTCCTAACTCTACCTTATGATTATGGAGAAAGTTTTTTTATCCTATCTCAATTACAATTACGCCTGTTTCATAGCTATGCTATCTTTCAGTCAAGAAATCTAATTATTCCTAAATTCTACACTGAAGTTAAACAAGCTTATTGATTCTATCTCGTGTATGATTATACAAGCTCTTGTAACCTAATTCGTTACATCGAGTGAGTTTTACTTTCCTTATTATCATTCAAAACATGTATTGTTCTAATACATTGATCCAAAGAAGATTATTCTAACTCTTTTGAATATAGCACTTTGCATGTATATTATGTTTTTTCAATTGTATATTGTTGTTATTCGATCTTTGATCTTGATAATCTTGTTCAATTCTATATTGATTATATTAAACCCTTATTGATTGAACTAGTCTATTATGGAATAGTGTTCTAAAATTCTAGAACCACTGATAAGTTAGTTCCGAGCTAAACTTTCGTTAGTGCGGAAATTCTAAATTCAAGCTGAGACGAACAACCCTAACATAGGGGATTTTGTACGTGTAACATTTAGTTGTTTGTGCACAATACATGGTACAAAGGGCTGATCTCCCTAAGTACGTTAAGAAGGGTCTGTATAGTCTAAAAGACTGTTAAGGTTGAGGTAATAATACCTAAATACCAGAGACATAGTTTGTGGTCTTAAGACCCTCAGATATTGATTTCGAACTTGTTTTCTATTTTTGAATCGTAGAACAAGTTCAGTACTATTGTTCAGTATTCGTTGTTCATTCTCATGTTGTTATCATTACTACTTCCTATATCAGTGAGCAATTGTTTTCTCACTCTTGCATTTAACACTGCAGCTAAAGTTTAGAAAGTTGATGAGTCGTCTACTAGCAAAAGAAAGGGCAAGATGTCCAAGTGCTAAGGATTTATTGAATGTTGTTAAATATTTTACTTTATGAGACTTGTTTTAATATGTGATGCATTCCACAAACTTATGTAATAATTTTAAGGTTAGATTACCTGGGATTTATTTTGAGACTATGATGTAACCCTTTAATGGGGAAGATTATTGTTTAAGTTATTTAAATTATGTCTTTATCCTTTATGATGGGTAGTTAGATGTAATGGTTTTGGATAGTGAGCACCAAATCCTGTGGGAATGAAGTACCTGGATTTGGGGGTGTCACAGGTTGGTATCAAAGCCTTAGGTTATAAACCTTAGGTGCGGAAACCTTAGGAAGTAACCTTTAAGGAAATAGAAAACATAGAGGTGTTCAACTCTTATCAAGTTTTAAGGAATGGATTAAGGTATCCATTGAAGCTAAACGATAAAAGACATTATGTGTTATGTGTTAATAACTTATGTGCTCACGAGTATCGAAAAATGTTAAGTAAAACTTAAAATATTTTGTTGTCAGGATGTCTAACGAAGGAGGATCCAGTCCAGCTACAGAGGTGATACCTCAGATACCTAGAGACGACGAACCCCAAGATATCCATGTGGTGCGGGAACAGTTGATCTAGGAGGATGAGCCTGTGACCGATCCCGAGGAGGATAGTTCTGAGGAGATAGAGGAGGAGGATGATGAAGAGGATCCTGAGGAGTTTCCACCAAACTCCATATCAGCGGAGATGTATGACGCTTTATACAACCGTAACATAGAATTGTAGGACGAAGTTGAGGAGCTGAAGGAGATGGTTGAGATGCATCATGCTTCGATGGAGCAGAAGGATGCGGAGATTCAGGAACTTGACTCAAAACTTGGAAACACAGAGTGGGACTTAGTTCATACAAAGGGTCAGCATGAAGATTTGTTAGCGGTGAATGAGAAGATGAAGACTGACATGGAGAAATTAAAGGATGACTTCAAAGAGGAATCAGCTTAGCGTGCAAGAGTAGAGGACGCTTGGATGAAGGCGACTCAACGTGCAGACCGTGCTGAGGCTAAGGTCCAAGTTAAGGAAGCCAAGATGAAGGAGATGGATTATTCTTTTAATTTGGCGATTGATAGGGCCCAGGATCGAATCTATTATTACCCACCTCAGTTTGAAGACTCGCCGTGGTTTGTGATGGATCGTAGAACAGTATATCGTATCATGGAGGAAGAGCGTCGGGAAGCCTTACGACGTCTTAATATGTCTAGATAGAGATAATAATAATAATAATAATAATGATAATGTGTGGTTAATTATGTGAATAAATAAATTATGAATCCCTTAATTTGAGTTAGATAAAGGGATAGTATGAGTATGTAATCCTGGAACTTGTTTAGTTCAGGACAGTGAATGTTAATAGCGGTTATGCTATCCTTAACATATTTAAAAACGTTATGAATGAATAAAATATCAAAGTTTATTTGAAATGTTATGTGTTATAGCTTTAATCTTGGAATGTTTAAGAATACCCAAGAAATTGAGTAATGAACTAATAAGCGTATATCTTAATAGAAGATGCCTCCTAGACGAAGACAACCACGTCAACAAGCACCTCCTGAGGGGTCTACTAATAATAACAATGAGGCCAACGTTAATCCGGTTCAGCAGTTGGTAGCTCTGTTGACGGGTGCACTTGCGAATCAACTGCAAACTCAAGTCACGACGTTTAAGGAATTTAAAGCGGTTGGACTGCCAGAATTTCAAGGATTTTTGAATCCAGTGGAAGCCCAAACCTGGATTATGGAAATGGAGAAGGTGTTCGACGTTGCTAGAGTTAACGAGGATCAGAAGACCGCGTTCACAACGTTCATGCTGAAGTCCGAAGCTAGCTACTGGTGGCAAGCAAATAAGGTTCGTGGGGGACAAGGAGTGATATCATGGGATAGATTTAAGGAGATGTTTTTCGAAATGTACTTTCTAGTGAGTTCTCGGAATTAGCTGGAAGTGTAATTTCTGGAGCTGAAGCAAGGAACTATGACGGTGCCAGAATATGCTGCGAAGTTTAACGAGTTGGGAAGGTTTGCCACTTATCAAGTCAATACTGATGAACATAAGGCGAGAAGGTTCGAACAAGGATTGAAGCCCTGGCTTTACAGCAAGGTTTCAATGTTCCAGCTGAACACATTTGCGGCGATACTGGAAAAAGAAATTATCACGGAAGGTGGAAGTGATGCCTTGACTAAGTACAATCAAGAACAAAAGAAGAGGAAGAATGAGAATGAGAATAAGGCTGGTGGAGGTAATGTTGGAAGTAACAATCAGAAGAGGAAGTGGAGCGAGAATTCGACTGCGGGAGGACAACAAGGAAATTAGCAGAAGAAAAAGTTTGAGGCTTGTGCAACTTGCGGGAAGAACCATACTGGGGTATGTTTGAAGGGAAAGCGAGTGTGTTTCAACTGTGATCAGGAGGGACACATTGCACTAAACTATTTTAGTCCAAAGAAAGTAACATGTTTTACCTGCAGTTCGAAGGATCACATGGCTCGTGATTGCCCTAAGAAGCCAGCGGGAAGTGCAAGTGGTGGAAAAGGAAACAACAACGGTGGTGGTGAATTGACTATCTCTGGACCAAAGACGCGGTCAAGCCGAGCCTCTCGTGAGGACTTTCAATATGGCCAGTGTAGGATCTTTGTATGATCTAAGGATGTGGTGTCAGGTATCATACCGATTAATGGTATTAATGCTTATGTACTATTTGATTCGGGTACTACTTGTTCATTTATATCCAATGAATTTTCTCAGAACTTAGATTTGCCCTAGGAAGAATTAGAATTTCCCTTAAGTATAGAGATTGTGAATAAGGAAGTGATTCCTGTCAAATACATATATAGGAATTGTAGAGTGGACATAAAAGGTCATGAGTTGATGGTAGGTTTGATACCAATAAGACTTGGTGAATTTGATGTTATACTGAGAATGGATTGGTTATTCAATTACGGAGCAGTAATTGATTGCCAAAGAAAGTGTGTTAACCTTATGACTCCGTCAAAGGTTGTGTTCTTTGGCAGCAAGTCACCTCGACAAGCAAGTTGTCTGACGGTGATGCAAGCCAAGAAGTTGTTGAGATAAGGATGTGTAGGATACCTAGCCTACATAGTCGATACGCAGAAGAAGAGTGTGAAGTTAGAAGAAATACCGATTATAAGAGATTTTGCAGACGTATTTCCAGACGATTTGCCGGGTCTTCCGTCGGATCAACAAATTGAGTTCGTGATTGATTTACTACCAGTAATGACCCCGATATCTAAAGCACCATATAGAATGGCCCCAGTATAGATGAAAGAGTTGATGGTGCAATTGCAAGAATTGCTTGACAAGAAGTATATTCAGCCGAGTGTTTTGCCATGGGGAGCACCGGTCTTGTTTGTGAAGAAGAAAGATGGATCGATGCGGCTTTGCATTGATTACAAAGAATTGAATAAGGTCACAATTAAAAATAAGTACCCATTACCTAGAATCGATGACCTGTTCGATCAGTTGAAGGGAGCGAGATATTTCTAGAAGATAGACTTGAGAAGTAGTTATCATCAGTTGAAGGTGAGGCCGGAGGATGTACCAAAAACAACATTCAGGACTCGATATGGTCATTACGAGTTTCTGGTAATGTCTTTTGGTTTAACCAACGCACCTGCATCGTTCATGGATTTGATGAACAAGGTGTTTAAACCATTTTTGGAAAAATTTGTGGTGGTGTTTATTGATGATATATTGGTATATTCCAAAACCAAAGAGGAACATGTGGAACACTTGAGATTGACGTTAGAGACGTTGAGAAAAGAGAAGTTGTATGCTAAGTTCTCAAAATGTAAATTTTGGTTGGAACGTGTACAGTTTCTCGGACACGTTATTGATAAGGACGGAATTTTGGTAGATCCATCAAAGGTTGAAGCTGTAATAAAATGGGATCAGTAGAAGACACCATCAGAAGTAAGGAGTTTCTTAGTATTGGCATGTTACTACATGCGTTTTATTAAAGACTTTTCCAAGATTGCGACTCCGTTGACGAATTTAATTAGGAAGGCGGTTAAGTTTGTTTGGACAAAGAAGTGTGAAGAAAGTTTTCGAGAGTTAAAGAAGAGGTTAAGTTCAGCACCTGTGTTGTCTTTGCCTGATGATACAGGGAATTTTGTGGTATATAGTGACGCATCGAGTAAATGACTTGTAACGCCTGAGAAAAATTAGATTTTTATGACAATTAAATTTTTATTTGATTATGTGAATTAAATGAATTTAATTGATTATGATGTGAGTAAGCTATGTGAAGGTCGTTCTATGACCTAGAATGTGCTCACGTGGTTAGTATTCTGGCTTCGTGCTAGAATTATTTGTTTGGAATTTCCGAGACGAAAATAATTGTTTTTCGAGAAATTTCTGTAAAAACACTATTCATCCGTTTCTGTTCGGGGAATTATTTTGAAATTCTGAGAAACGTGTGATGATAAAAAATTGAGATATTATGGAATATCTGATAATATTTCATTTATGGCAAACGCGGTTTTCGCCTGCGGACTTAAAACCTAAGGGTTGAGTATATTGATTTCCGAGAAGGAAATAATATGCATAGAAGGAATGGTGTTAGGGTTAATGCAAGTATTATACATTTATGATACTATTTAGTATCTATGTATAATACGTTGAGTAAATACGAAGTACAATACGATTATTATACGAGTAGTATACGGAGAGAATACATGAATTGTACGTATGTGATACGATTCGTATTATAGAATTAAGTTAAGACTTAATGTTAATTCATTTGGGTTGGATTATATTTAGTCCAATCAATTGAAGGAGCAAGCCCAAGGGATTAGTTGGTTAATCCCAATTCAAGGCCCAATATTAGATTTGGTTAAGCCCAATGTATTAAAACCGAACCGTGGATCGAATAGGTGGATTACCGAATGGGTAAAACCCATTGGGCAACCCATGGGGATGTCACATGAATAGTAAGGAGGTTAGTGGTTTAAAGTCCAAATTACCCTCCATTCTAGTTTCCTATAAATAAGAGGCTAGATTGTTTCATTTGGG
The DNA here is from genome assembly GCA_020205605.1 of Panax ginseng. Taxonomy (NCBI): domain Eukaryota; kingdom Viridiplantae; phylum Streptophyta; class Magnoliopsida; order Apiales; family Araliaceae; genus Panax; species Panax ginseng. The sequence goes on from CM035144.1 coordinate 84,308,724, forward strand.
AGTTTTTCAAATTTCCAACCTAGATTATTTAGAGAGAAAGAGAGCTAGATTACACAAATCTTACATTTTGGAAGCTTTGACTTAGAGTTTTCAAGAGAGTTCATAAGAAGTTCTTGAGGTAATAATCCTTATATTTCATTTCCATCTCTTTTGATTTTTCTTTTATCTTGGAGGATCATAATGGGTTGTATATGTCTTGTATGGTGGATTAAAGATAACTTACCATAGATTCAATCTCTATAAGTCATGAGATCGTAGGAATCATAAGGTTCGATATAGTTTCAAACCATGAAAATATTGTTTGTTGAGATCGATTGTTTTCAAACGATTGAACTCCATCAATACGTTAATATATGCATCTTATTTTGTTAAGATGTAGATATGAAATCCATGGAGTATTCCATGCGATTTGGCTTAGAAAACCCTAGTAACGAAGTTATGGCGAATTTTACGTAATTAGACGTTAAACGTAGAAAACATTGAAATTCCGAATGGGAGGTCGAATGTTGCCGTGAGACTTGAAAACTTTGTTTTTCAATGTCAACACGTGAGATAGGGTAATTAAGAGTTGTGGGTTCGAGAATCGTCGGATTCCGACTTAAAACGAAGAAAACGAGCACTGAACGCTCATTAACATTTACGAACGTCTAGAAAATGAACTCAATAGTGAATTTTGAGTTATTGGATTCAAAAGTGTAGAATTCTTATATGAACGCATAGAGTATGTCATTTATGACGTGTAGGCTTTTGAACGGACCAAATCGGGCTTATAACAAAAAAGTTATGGCCCCGGGAATTTCACAAAGTTTTTTAAAAACTGTTGAGATTCAATCTCTTGAGGTTCAGGCCATGGCTGAGACGTAAGTGATAAATGTTGAACATAGTACAAAGACAAAGTAAAGTTAAAAATCTTGCTAAAGTGAAGATTTGACACCTAAGCGAAAGCCAGACATCGCTAATCGCTGGCCGCATGATGCAGTCTAGTACTAGGATAGGATGGCATGCTTGCAATGCGCGTGTGTTAGGCTTTGGATATTGACTTAGGTTTTGAACTTCAATTGTTCAAGAACATATAGGGGTAATGTTTGTACACTTCATAAGTGTATTAAAGCTATTCCTATACTACCTATAGTAAGGTATATGGTATTGAACTTAGGAATTGAATGCATGTTAATGAGTTAAGAACAATGAACAAAGTTAGTACTTTATCAACGATGTTCGAGTCCGGTTAATAACGTTAGTGGATTAATAAACCGGGACGAAGGGTAATAAGTCATATTGACTTTAATAAAGTTATTAAGTTAACTAAGACATAGAAGAGAAAGAAGTTGGTAGAAACATTTATTTGTTAGCTAATTACGAGGTGTCTTTATGTGAATATATCATGTAGATTACGTAAAAAAACGTAGTCGATCGAGTAAGTTATTTAAAAAAAGATATTTGAAGGCAAGTTTTTTCTTAGCAACATCTAACTTTCAAGTTAGCCAAGTTTTATGTGATTCGTTGAACTAAATTGCAAGACTTGTTTTAAAGAAAGGGTCGATGCGATTTTAACTCGCTAGACTATTCGTAATATATAGATTGATTATTATTCATATCTTTCTATATAGAAATGTTAACGCTATCTATGCCAAGTAATTGGTACGGACGTGAAGGTAAGGTTTGTCATGAACAAACAAAAGTATTTTTCATCGATATTTCGATGGGCACTTGAAGTTTGCCAAAAATATTAAGCGTAAATATGTTTAATGAATGAGTGTTGATCAACATAGAAAGTACTATAGGTTGATCACCTAGAAGTGCTCGTAAGTTATGCGAGATGAACGACCTTAGTCTTTGTGGACTCCTTTTCAAGTATGAAAGCTGAAAATTATTGTTCATGGTCTATCGTAGGTTCGTAATTCCTAATCTATTCTATACTTTGGGAATTGATGTTATGAGCTATTAAAGTATTATTGTTTCATAATACTTCATAACTATTATTCGATTAAGTTTAATTGTTATATAATTCACGAATGTGGTATTACCGTTATCCTTGATTAAACTTGATGAGTATGTCATGCTCACTTCTTGCGTGAATTATATATAGCTGCGTAAATTTTATGATTTAATATTATTATTAAATAGGTGAATTAATTTTATTTTATAAATGCTTACGTGGCATGAGGGAGTAACTTATTCAATTGTATTAAAATTGAACTCTTAATGATTGCTAGGATGTGGAGAATTATGATAGGTTCATGAAATTGTGTGAGAGAGGAGGATGGACTTAGTGAAGGATGATTAAGTATTTGCATGTTTAAAGTCAAATAATAAATTGGGAGTCTATTGATAATAAGTTAATTGATGGACTTTTGAGTTAGTCCAAATAATAAATTTGATAAACTTGGGATATTTAGAATCAATTAGGAAATCGACAAAAATAGTTAGCGAGAGTACAAGGTATTGGTTAAATTAAAATGTGGGCGTGGGGGCGGTGGGCTTTGGGTAAGCTAGCCCCTTGTCTATGTCGAGATCTACTCTCTTGTCCCCAAATTAGGGTCACCAAGTACAAAAAAACGATAGCCTAAACTCTCTTTCACAAACTTCAATTTGCTAATCTAGGCAGGCATGCATGGCTAGGTGAGTGGTTTGGTATGGAGTGGTTGAACAACTCCTTAAGTAACCATTGTTCATTTCTATTGCACCATGAATCCCAACATTGGGTAAAAAGCAAGTGTCTAGTCCATGTTTTCTCTTTAAATACAAGCCACGAGGCGGTCTGTTTTAGTGATAAGAGTGTTGGAGAAATCGAGTAAAGAATTCTTAGTTCTTTAAGCATTACCAAATCGGTGTGTGAGATATCAAGGTTAAAGCTCGAGAAGGTATAATTTCTACTCCGTTCTTAACTTGAGTCTTGTTGATTCTCGTTTTTTTAGATTAATAGGTCAAGTATGATGAATTAGCATGATATAGGGTGTTTAGAAAGTTTACCTTACGATGCATGAATCGTTAAAAATTATGCGGAATCAAGTTGTGGCTACTCTGCAAAAGCGAGCATGTTCTTTATACGAAATCCATGGGGTCTTGTTTGCCTTGCCGTGCCAAGAACAATGATGGGTTCGGTCATGTTAGACCATGTATTAAGAAATTCCCTTAGGTTGTATGCATATAGTAAAGTCTTAATGAAATTAACTTGAAACGAACTTAAACTTTGTCGAAATAGTGTAGGAAGAAGTCTGAACAAAGGTGATGTCTTGGACAAAGCGTGATGTCTTGGACAAAGCGTGATGTCTTGGACAAAAAGCGTGATGTCTTGGACAAAGCGTGATGTCTTGGACAAAGCGTGATGTCTTGGACAAAGCGTGATGTCTTGGACAAAGCGTGATGTCTTTTGGACGAGCGTGATGTCTTGGACAAAGCGTGATGTCTTGGACAAAGCGATGTCTTGAGATGAAGCATGTTGTCTTGGACAAGTCATATATCTTTGGACATGGCGAGATGTCACGGGACTGGAGACGACATCATAACTTGATATAAGGATGGATTAATAAATACTCCTATCTTTGTTATAAACTATTAGTACGAATAAGTTCTAAGTAGAGAATTTTACTAACCGGGAAAATAAATCTAATGCTTGCAAACATGCGTAGAAAAAGGTCGATTGGGATTAATAGGCGTTATGGTCTACTTAAAGCAATGAACCTCTTAGAACTTGAGGAAGAAAGATTATGAATAAACTAGCGGTGGTCGATAGTATGAGCATGTTTAGTATGCAGGTTATGAGTTTTGATGGAGTGCAATGAGATAGAAAGAAAAATGTGTTATGTGTACATGTTGTTGATATATATCAAGTGTGTTTGGCTAATGAATACCTATACTTACATGAATAGGGACAGGACATAGTTCGTTGAGGTGATTTTATATTATAGTAGTAGTAATCAGTTTCAGCGCTAAAGGCAAGTTTCTATCTAAAAAAAAAACTTGTCCTAAAAAACTTGTACTAGTTTCTATCCTAAAAAAATTTTCTAGTTTCTATCCTAAAACTTGTTACTTATATCATGCAAGTTTTCTATCCTACTTATTATTATTATTGTTGGGCAAGTTCCTAACCTCACTCAAATTTACATTGAGCAAGTGTCAGAACACTATTATTATTATTGTGTTGCAAGTTCCTTAATTCACACACTTTATCGTTGAATTGTTGTCATATCAATCATATTTTATCAAGCAAATATGCTTCTTATACATTAGAAAATCACTTGTATACCTTGGCGTTGTTGTAAGCATTGGACTTATCATTCCTAAATGCATGATGAAAAAGCTATCTAAGCCCTTGATTGGCTAGACTATTATTATGAGTTAAAGAGCTATCAAAGCGGAATTGATTTGAGTGCGGACTATATCGTAAATCTCTTGAGATGAACAACCCTCGTAGAAGGAAATTATATATTGTCGAGAGGCAAGCGTGCATTATGAGTATGATTAAATGTTTATGCATAACGTAGGGTACTTTAAGTGATCACTGTTGTACTCTTTCGTTTGTATTGGATTCTGGTGAAATCTTATTAATTCTAGTAAGAGTTCTTAGTCCTTAGTATTTGCTTTCGGTACTCATTCGTGTTGAACCTCGAAATGGATAAATCACGAGATTTTGTTGATATCCTTGATCTATAACGACTCTATTGAATACTCTTGATATTCTTGATATCCTTAAACTATCAATTATTATTATACCCTTGAAAGATTCAAATGCTATAGCGCTTGTTCTTTAGCTATATTACTTCTTTGGGCAAACTTGTTGCTCATTCTTGCTTCCTAAAACATTACGAGTTTAAAAAGAGAAAAAGCGGTACTTCAGGAAAGGACAAGGGAAAGGGCAAAGCGACAGAATAACTTAGTCCTTAAGACTAGAAGTATTATTATTATTGTTATGATTGTTATGATGTATTCAAGAATGATTAAGCTATGTTAAGCTAATCACAGAATTGTTGTAGTAATGGTTACGGTACCTTGGGACGTGAATATTTATATTACATCAATGTAAATTATTCTATTATTTCAGTTGTTAATGATTTTGTAAGATATTTGTAGTAGTAGCGTGATGCACCAAAAATTCGAGATATATGTGTATACGAATTTTGGGGGCGTCACGAGATTAATATCAAAGCCATAGTTATAAACCTTAGGGCGAGAGCCCTTAGATTATAAACGAGGAGAACTCGAGAAGATAGAAAGGGATGAAACTCGTATAGAGTTTTCATAGAGATGGACTTAGCGTGTTCTAGAATATAACTTCATTTCTATCTGATGAACTTATGATTCTAATGGAGTTGTTGGTTGTTTTGTCTTGTGTCGGTGATTGTGGGATGGTGACATGGGAGGACCTAAGTAGAGTAGTAGAAGAGGAGCAGCGTGACATACATACCGTGGTATATGAGGCACCATTGATAGCAGAGCCTATATCAGCTGTAGTTCTATCGATGATGATGATGAGGAAGAGGAGATAGAGCCGATGCAGAAGAGTCGATCCGGAGGAGGGCGTATGGTGGATGAGCCCATGGGGGACTCAAGCGAGGCTACTTTTGAGGATAGGATGTTGGGGGAGTATGAGGAGGCAGATTTTAGAGTTAGGGTGCGAGTTGAGGAGTTAGAGAAAGTGAGGCCAAAAAGGAGAGTCCAAAATTCAAAAAGTGAAGGGCGAAGACCACGGAGAAAGTTAGTGATGCGAGGAGATGGAAGTAGAGATTGCTCACCGTAAGGAGGCGGGAATCGGATGGGGCTTTGTTTCAAAGGCGGTGGCTAGGAATGTAGAAGCTGGCGGGGAAGTTGGAAGAGATGGGCGAGAGGGAGTTGAGCGAGGGGGCGGGGAAGGAAGCTATCCGTACTTTTCGATTAAGGATGGAAGTAATGGATAGGATCCATTTGAAGAAAAAAAAGTGGAAAGGGGCCGATGATAGGGCTAACGATCTAGAAGATGAAGTGAGGTGCAAAAGGAGGAAGATGAATAGGATGAGCTATGCATTTGCTTGCGGCCATGAGAGGGTGATTGATGGGGTAAATCACACTACCAAGCGAGGCGAGGGACGGACGGACGAGCACACCATAGCCGAGAGATGTGGTGGTGCACATTACTCGGAGAGGGAGTACCAGAATGACGTGTGGGCGCGGAATGATAGATTAAGTCTAGGCGTTAAAAGTTATTATTAGTTGTAGTTAGATTTGTGTAGTGTATTATCTATTGTTGTAATCTTTATGTAGAATGTGAGATGTTGTAAACCCCAAACTTTTGAGTTATGTTAGAGGGGTAGTATGTTAATGGTTGTCCCCATCTTTTGTGATATTAGGGGATAAGTTGTGTCATTTATAGAAGTATCTTTGGAGATAATCATGTAATGTAACAATTTGGCATATGAATATAAATGATCTTGTTACTGAAATGTATTAGAAATCTTATTCCTTTTATGGAGAATTGTTTAAGTAATATAATTAGATAATAAAAATGGAAGTGTTATGATGTAGGAAAATGCCTGCCCAGGGCGTAGATTAGCTGCTTGCTTAGGAAGAATTCGGTTAATGATGAGAGAGGACAAGTAGATCCCATTAGGAGGCTTGTAGATTTGTTAGGGGAGGCTCTTGGGGAAGAAATGAACAAGTACCACCCGTTCCCCAAGTAGCTCGTTGCAAACTTGAGGACTTCAAGAGTGTAGGACCTCAAGAATTCATAGGTACTCTAGATCTATCGTAAGCATAAGCGTGGATCGAGGAAATGAGAAAGCCTTTGCCATTGCTCGTGTGGGTGAAGACCAGAAAAACCGTGTTTCGCTACATATATGATGAGGGTGAAGCAAACTCTTTGGTGGGAAGCAAATCAGCAGAGAGAGGCGGGAGAAGGGACTATAACACAGGAAAGGTTTAAGACTTTGTTCTTGAGAATTACTTCTAGAAGAGCATGAAGAATAGGATGGAGGTAAAGTTTCTAGAACTAAAACAAGGGAGATAGCGGTGGCACGATATGCGGCCAAGTTCAATGAACTTCATACGATTCAGACACACACATCAAGTGAACCTTTGAAGAAAGGAAATCTCGGCGCTTGAACTTGGACTAAAACCTTGGTTGTTCAACAAGGTGTCGGTCCTTCAAATCGACTCTTCGCCACATTATTGGAGAAAGCGATAATTCTTTGAGGGAGGTAGCGAGGCATTGAGCCAATACAACAAGGAGAAGAAGAAGCAAGAATCTTTGGAGGAGAGACTCGTGGAGGAGTAGCGGTGGTGGAAGTTATTTGGGAAAGAGGAAATGGGATAATAACATGACAACGACAACTACACCAACCAGAAGCATCAACGATCGAGAGAAAATTATCAAGGAGGATTTAAGAAAAAAGCGAAGCTTGCTCGAAATGTGGGAAAAACCATCGAGGGAATCTTTGGAAGAGTATGACATCTGCTACTGCTGCTGACGAAGGGCACATTTCACCTATTTGCCCGAAAGCGAAAAAAGCGAGGATGTTTGGCGTGTGGCTGTTGAGCATCAAATCAAGGATTGCCCAAAGAAAGAGAAGCAGCGGAGGCGGCGATGGAGAGGAGGCGACAAGGCGATGATCGGCGGACCAACGCAATCAACCACCCGGCCATTGCCGAACCTTTAACATATTATCAAGGCCGCGATGAATGAAGGGGCGTGGTGTCGGTATTCTCCCAATCAATAATATAAATGCCTATGTATTATTTGATTGGTGCTACCTATTCCTTTATTATGCGAAGAATTTGCTAATCGACTAAACATACCTCCACGAACATTTAGAAAACTCATTGAGCGTAGAGATTGCGAATAAGGAAGTAATTCCCATAGAATTTGTTTGCAAAAGCTGTTGTGCAAACATTAGAGGTCACGAACTAAGCGTAGACTTAATTTAGATTAAAGCTGGGAGAGTTTGATGTGATATTAGGAATGGATTGGTTATCAAGCCGCAGCTGCGATAATCGATTGTCGGAAGAAGAGTGTGAACCGCCGGACCTCAAATCGGTCTAAGGTAGTGTTTCTGGTAGCTCATCGCTCAAGCAATCGTGTTGCCTTACGATGATCTGAGGCAAGAAATTGTTAAAGAAAGGATGTGTAGGTTATTTAGCCTATATAGTGGACATTCATCAAAAGAGAATAGAAATGAAAGATATATTAGTGGTAAAAGATTTCCAAGGCGTGTTTTCAAGCGAAGCTGCTGGCCTTAGCGAGACGGAGAAATTAATTCATAATAGACTTATGCAGGGAACGCACCAATTTGAAAGCCCCATATCGTATGGCGCGCCGATAGAAATGAAAGAATTGATGATTCAATTGCAAGAATTACTAGATAAGGGTTACATTCGGCCAAGTGTGTCTCCTTGGGAGCACCGGTGTTGTTTTGTAAAGAAAAAGGATGGATCGATGAGGCTCTGTATCGATTATCGGGAGTTGAGCAAGTGACAATTAAGAATAAATATCCATTGCCAAGGATAGGCGACCTTTTCGATCAATTGAAAGGGGCGAAGTGTTTTTCAAGATAGATTCTGAGCGGGTTATCATCATCGGTTGAAAGTGCGAGAGGAGGGCGTACCAAAGGCGGCGTTTGAACTCATTTACGGACATTACAATTTCTAGTGATGTCATTTGGGTTAACGATGCTGCTCGGTGACATTCATGGACTTGATGAGCGGGTTTTCGAGGCCATACTTAGATAAATTCGTAGTAGTATTTATCGATGACATTTTGATTTATTCAAAGGCGAAGGAAAAACACTGTAGAACACACGAAGATGGTATTGGAAGCATTGAGAAGGGAAAAGATGTCGCTAAATTTTCAAAATGTGAATTTTGGATGGAAAGGGTTCAATTTCTAGGACACGTGATAGATAAAAATGGAATTTAGTGGATCTGCAAAGGTGGAAGCGGTAAATGGCAGGAGCAGTAGAAGGCATGCATGAAGTTAGGAGTTTCTTAGGTTTAGTAAAGGGTCTATCGAAGATTTATCAAGATTTTTCTAAGATAGCAACCCATTGACCAAATCTATGATGAGGAAGGCGAGAGAAGTTAGGTGTGGGACGGAGAAATCGAGGAGAGTTTCAAAAAGAATTGAAGAGGAGGTTGAGTGAGGCGCTGTATTATCATTACCGGATGATACGGGAGGATTTGTGGTGTATAGTGATGCATCGCATAGAGGACTTGGTTGTGTGCTAATGCAACATGGCAAGGTCATTGCATATGCCTCTGACGGTTGAAAGATTTTGAAAAAGCGATACCTACCCATGACTTGGAGTTAGCGGCGGTAGTCTTTGCATTGAAGATTTGGAGCACTATTTGTATGGAGAAAAATGTGAGATATATCACGGATCACAAAAGTTAAAATATATCTTCACACACGAAGGAGTTGAACATCGACAAAGAAGATGGTTGGAATTAATCAAGGATTCTGATTGTGAAATTCTTTATCACGGGAAAAAGCAAGCGTTTATGGCAAGCGCTTTGAGTAGAAAAGGAAGGAGAAGTTATTCAAATTGACAACTCGAGAGGAATTAATAAGAGAAATGGAAAAGTTGGAATTAGAGGTGGAGGAGGAAAAAAAAGCGGAAGGAAAATTACTCATGATGAGAGCTCACTGAAGCGTTATTGGATAGAATAAAGGAAGCACAAGAGAAAGATGAAGAATGTGAGAAGATAAAAAGAGAATAGTAGAAGATAAGGAAGAAAGGTTCAAAGTAGATAAGGACGGTATATTGAGATTTGAGAATTGAGTATGGGTGCGGTATTTGTAATCAGGCGAGAGAGAAATCTATCTGAAGCACACAATAATGTACGTATACATGTTCATCAGGAGGCACAAAAATGTCTAGTGATCTTGACACCATTTTGGTGGCCTAATTTGAAAAAAGAGAGGTTGCGAGTGTGTTAGCGGATGTCTTACTTCAAAAAAGTCAAAAGCGAGAACACGGAGGCCAAGTGGACTACTCAGCCATTTGGAAATACGAGAATGGAAATGGGAGCACATTACGATGGACTTCGTGGTTGGACTTAGGTTTTACAGAAGGGTTATGATGCCATTTGGGGTTTGTGGACCGACTTAAAAAGGCGACTCATTTTCTACCCATCAAGATTCGATTCAATTTGAACGGTTAGCAAATTTGTATGTAAAGGAAATCGTATCGCGACATGGAGAGTGCGGTGTCGATTGTCTCCGTCGAGATCCGCGTTTCACGTCAAAAGTGCGGAAAAGTTTGCGAGGAGCGAATGGGAACTCAATTGAGATTAAATCTTGCTTATCACCCTCAAGTGGCAGGCGAGTGAGCGAACCATACAAAGCGTTGGAGGACATCTTTGAGAGCTTGCGTGATGGACTTGAGGGAATTGGGACGACCATTTACCATTAGTAGAATTAAACTTACAATAATAGCTATCATGCGAGTATCGGTATCTTGCCATATGAAGCTCTCTTCACGGGAGAAAGTGCGGGGCGCCATTATGTTGGGATGAAGTCGGGAAGCGGCGACTTTTGGGACGAAATTAGTCCGACCAAGCGGTAGGCGTGGTAGCAACAATAAAGGGGCAAATTGGTAGCGACTCAAGATCATGAAAAAATGCATGCAGACTTGCATCGTCGAGGCGAGACTTTGAAGTCGGTAGTTTTGTGTTTTGAAGGTATCTCCTTGGAAGGAAAGATCAGATTAGGAAAGAAAGGAAAATTGAGTCAGGGTTCATAGGGCCATTCGAGATATTGAAGCGAGTGGGTGAAGTGGCATCAAAGTTGCTTTGCCACCGAATTGGAACACATCCACAGCGTGTTTCACATTTCCGTACTACTCTGATAGTACAAGTCGACTATAAGCACGTGATTTCCTATGAGCCCATTCAAGTAGAGAAGAATCGGCATATGAAGAAATTCTGTTAGGATAATAGATAAGAAAGAACAAATGCTAAGAAACAAAGTTATATCTTACTTGTAAAGGTTGTTTGGCGAAACCACGATGTCGAAGAGGCCGCGTGGGAATTAGAAGATAGGATGAGGAGAGACTATCCCCATCTTTTAAGTATAACCTTGTATCAATTAGAGGGCGGAATTTTTATAAGGGGAGAGGATGTAATACAAGTAAATTTTATGATTTAATATTATTATTAAATAGAAGCGGTGAATTATTTATTTTATAAATGCTTACGTGGCATGAGGGAGTAACTCGATTGTATTAAAATTGAACTCTTAATGATTGCTAGGATGTGGAGAATTATGATAGGTTCATGAAATGTCTTGTGTGTGAGACAAGGATGGACTTAGTGAAGGATGATTAAGTATTTGCATGTTTAAAGTCAAATAATAAATTGGGAGTCTAGCCCGATAAGTTAATTGATGGACTTTTGAGTTGTGATAAACTTGGGATATTTAGAATCGATTAGGAATCGACCAAATAGTTAAGCGAGAGTACAAGGTATTGGTTAAATTAAAATGTGGGCGTGGGGCGGTGGGGGCGACCAAGCTAGCCCCTTGTCTATATCTGAGATCTACTCTCTTGTCCCCAAATTAGGGTCACCAAGTACAAAAAACGATAGCCTAAACTCTCTTCACATAAAACTTCAAAATTTGCTAATCCTAGGCATGCATGGCTAGCTAGTGAGTGGTTTGGTATGGAGTGGTTGAACAACTCCTTAAGTAACCATTGTTCATTTCTATTGCACCATGAATCCCAACATTGGGTAAAGCAAGTGTCTAGTCCATGTTTTCTCTTTAAATACAAGCCACCGAGGCGGTCATTTTTTTAGTGATAAGAGTGTTGGAAAATGCGAGTAAAGAATTCTTAGTTCTTTAAGCATTACCAAATCGGTGTGTGAGATATCAAGGTTAAAGCTCGAGAAGGTATAATTTCTACTCGTTCTTAACTTGAGTCTTGTTGATTCTCGTTTTTTGATTAATAGGTCAAGTATGATGAATTAGCATGATATAGGGTGTTTAGAAAGTTTACAACCGTGCATGAATCGTTAAAAAATTATGCGGAATCAAGTTGTGACTACTACTGCAAAAGCAGAGCATGTTCACTTTGCTTACGAAATCCATGGGGTGCGGTTTGCCGTACTTAGAACCAATGATGGGTTCGGTCATGTTAGACCATGTATTAAGAAATTCCCTTAGGTTGTATGCATATAGTAAAGTCTTAATGAAATTAACTTGAAAGCGAACTTAAACTTTGTCGAAAATAGTGTGAAGTCACGAAAAGTCTGACGAAGGTGATGTCTTGGACAAAGCGTGATGTCTTTGGACAAAGCGTGATGTCTTCGGACAAAGCGTGATGTCTTGGAAAGCGTGATGTCTTGGACAAAGCGTGATGTCTTGGACAAAGCGTGATGTCTTGGAAAGCGTGATGTCTTGGACAAAGCGTGATGTCTTTGGACAAAGCGTGATGTCTTGGAAAAGCGTGATGTCTGTGGATGAAGCATGTTGTCTTCTTGGACAAGTCATAATATCTTCGGACATGGCGAGATGTCACGGGACTCGGAGAGCGACATCATAACTTGATATAAGGATGGATTAATAAATACTCCTATCTTTGTTATAAACTATTAGTACGAATAAGTTCTAAGTAGAGAATTTTACTAACCGGGAAAATAAATCTAATGCTTGCAAACATGCGTAGAAAAAAAGGTCGATTGGGATTAATAGGCGTTATGGTCTACTTAAAGCAATGAACCTCTTAGAACTTGAGGAAGAAAGATTATGAATAAACTAGCGGTGGTCGATAGTATGAGCATGTTAGTATACAGTTATGAGTTTTGATGGAGTGCAATGAGATAGAAAGAAAAAAATGTGTTATGTGTACATGTTGTTGATATATATCAAGTGTGTTTGGCTAATGAATACCTATACTTACATGAATAGAATGAGAGGACATAGTTCGTTGAGGTGATTTTTAGCTATTAGTAGTAATCAGCGCTAAAAGGCAATTTTCTATCCTAAAAACTTGTTACTTATAAAGTTTCTATCCTAAAAACTTATTACTTATACTTATATTATCCTAAAAGTTACTTATATCCTAAAAACTTATAAAAAACTTATATCATGCTGCAAGTTTCTATCCTAAAAACTTTTTCTATCCCTAACTTATTATTATTGTTGTTAAGTTCCTAACCTCACTCAAATTTACATTGAGCAAGTGTCAGAACACTATTATTATTGTGTTGCAAGTTCCTTAATTTCACACACTTTATCGTTGAATTGTTGTCATATCAATCATATTTTATCAAGCAAATATACGCTTACATTAGAAAATCACTTGTATACCTTGGCGTTGTTGTAAGCATTGGACTTATCATTCCTAAATGCATGATGAAAAAGCTATACAAGCCCTTGATTAACTAGACTATTATTATGAGTTAAAGAGCTATCAAATGGAATTGATTTGAGTGCGGACTATAAATAAATCTCTTGAGATGAACAACCCTCATAGAAAGGAAATTATATATTGTCGGAGAGGCAAGCGTGCGCACATGAGTATGATTAAATGTTATGCATAGCATTAGGGTACTTTAAGTGATCACTGTTGTACTTTCGTTTGTATTGGATTACGGTGAAATCTTTATTAATTCTAGTAAGAGTTCTTAGTCCTTAGTGGTGCTTTTCGGTACTCATTCGTGTTGAACCTCGAAATGGATAAATCACGAGATTTTGTTGATATCCTTGATCTATAACGACTCTATTGAATACTCTTGATATTCTTGATATCCTTAAACTATCAATTATTATTATACCCTTGAAAGATTCAAATGCTATATAGCGCTTGTTCTTCTTAGCTATATTACTTCTTTGGGCAAACTTGTTGCTCATTCTTGCTTCCTAAAACATTACAGTTAAAAAGCGAAGCAAGGCGGTACTTGAGGAAAGGACAAGGGAAGGGCAAAGGTGACAGAATAACTTAGTCCTTAAGACTAGAAGTATTATTATTATTATTATGATTGTTATGATGTATTCAAGAATGATTAAGCTATGTTAAGCTAATCACGAAATTGTTGTAGTAATGGTTACGGTACCTTGGGGCGTGAATATTTATATTACATCAATGTAAATTATTCTATTATTTTAGTTGTTAATGATTTTGTAAGATATTTGTAGTAGTACGTGATGCATGGGTGTCGAAAAAATTTGAGATATGGGTGTATGCGAATTTTGAAGTTTTTATTAAATGTGCTTGTTGTGGTATTAATGGTTGTTGTTAATTGAGAATGATAACCGAGTAGTTAAATAGATAATACTTGAAGCTTTATTTATTTAATCGTAATTATGCCGCCATGAAGGAGACAACGTAACCAAGAGGCCGAGTTTCATAATGAGAATCGTGGGGTCCTAATAACCCTATGCAAGAGTTCGTTAATTTATTAACGGCTGTATTTAACCAAGTGGGGGGGGGGTGGGATTCCTGTAGCTCTTGGGGTAGCAAGAACAATTACCTTTAAGGACTTTAAAAGTGTGGGTCCTCCCGAGTTCCGAGGAACGACGGACCCACTAGAAGCCCAGACATGGGTTAGAGAGATTGAAAAGGCGTTTGTGATAACAAACATAGGTGAGGCGCAAAAGACTTCTTTTGCGACTTACGTGATGAATGGGGAAGCCAACTACTGGTGGGAGGCTCACCAAGGTGGGGCTAGGACAGAGGCTGTTACGTGGGAACAGTTTAAGAAGGTTTTCTTCGAGAACTATTTCCCTACTAGCATGCAGGGTAGGACGGAAATAAAGTTCCTAGAACTTAAGTAGGGGGATATGAAAGTTCCCCAGTATGCCGCCAAGTTTAACGAATTGGCGAGATTTGCTCCACACCAGATGGATACAGAGGAGAGAAAGGTGCGCAGGTTTGAGCAGGGCTTAAAACCCTGGCTCTATAGTAGGATATCTGTTTTTCAGAGTGCTTCTTACAAGACCATTCTGGAAAAGGCTATAATAGCTGAAGGTGGTGGTGAGGCATTGTCTCAATACCACAAAGAGCGAAAGATCAAGAGCAAGTTAGAGGGATTTAGTAAGGCTGAAGTTGCCAGCGGAAGTGGCAACTTGCCAAAGAGAAAGGGTTTTAACCCTGGGAATACCGGGGTAAAGCAGGGAGATCCCAAACGGAGGACGGAAGCATGTAAGACATGTGGAAAGCCTCACATGGGAGTCTTTTTAAAGGGGAAAGCAATATGCTAAAACTATGGGCAGGAGGGGCATTTGTCACCCAACTGTCCTAACCCTAAGAAGAACCAGGGATGTTTTATGCGTGGGTCGATGGACCACATGGCAAGAAAAATTGTGAAGAAGGGTTTAGAGGGGAATAAGAGTTCTGGTAGTGGTAAATTAGCCATTACTGGACCAACACCATCGGTGGGTAGACCCTCAGCTCGTACATTTAATATGACTGTCCAAGATGCAGTTGCATCAACGGATGTGGTAGCAGGTATCATTCCAGTTAATAAGATAAATGCTTATGTGCTATTTGACTCGGGTGCTACTTGTTCTTTTATAGCATGTGAATTTCCTAAGCGATTAGGTTTAATCCCTGAGAAGTTACCTATACCTTTAGACGTTAAGGTAGCAAACGAAGAGATAATCCCCATTGAACATATTCATAAGGATTGTTGTGTAGAAATTAGAGGGAATAAGTTATCGATAGATTTGCTACTGATAAGGTTAAAAGAATTCGATGTAATTCTTGGTATGGATTGGTTGGTTAACCATAAGGCGATAATACATTGCCATAGGAAAAGTGTAAACCTTCGGCTTTCTAAGAAAACCAAGGAAGTGTTCTTCGGTAGTAAATCACCGAGACGCTCTTGTTGTCTGTCAATGAAACAAGCTAGGTAGATGTTGAGAAAAGGGTGTGTAGGTTATATATGCCATGTTATGGATACCCAAAGAGTGGAAACATCCTTGGACCAGATACCTATAGTGCAAGAGTTCGCGAATGTATTTTCAGAGGAGTTACCGGGTATTCCACCGGACAAGGAGGTGGAGTTTTTAATTGATCTGTTACCGGGAATGGCACCAGTTTCAAGGGCACCGTATCGGATGGCGCCAGTTGAGATGAAGGAGTTAATGGTTCAGTTGCAAGAACTATTAGATAGAAAGTACATTCAACCGAGTGTGTCTCATTGGGGAACCAGTGTTGTTTGTCAAGAAGAAGGATGGGTCGTTAAGACTTTGTATCGACTATCGAGAGTTGCACAAGTTGATGATTAAGAATAAATACTCGTTGCCCAGGATCGATGATCTATTTGATCAGTTGAAAGGGGAAAAGTATTTTTCTAAGATAGATTTGCGCACGGGGTATCATTAGTTAAAGGTGAGGAAGGAGGATGTACCTAAGATGGCGTTCAGAACTCGTTATGGTCATTACGAGTTCCTGGTAATGTCGTTTGGGTTGACTAATTCGCCAGCCGCATTTATGGATATGATGAACAGGGTGTTCAAACAATATTTGGACAAGTTTGTCGTATTGATGATATTCTAGTCTATTCAAAGACGCCAAAAGATCATGCAGAATATTTAAGAATAGTGTTGGAAACACTAAGGAAGGAGAAGTTGTATGCGAAATTCACGAAGTGTGAATTTTAGCTTGAGCGAGTGCAGTTTCTAGGGCATGTTATCGATAAGGATGGCATTTTCGTAGATCCGGTAAAAGTGGAAGCAGTTAATGAATGGGAGCAACCGAAAATGCCAACTGAGGTTCAGAGTTTTCTGGGGTTAGCGGGATACTATAGAAGGTTCATTCAGGACTTTTCTAAAATAGCTACTCCATTGACAAATCTGACAAGAAAGTCGATGAAGTATGTGTGGACTGAAAAATGTGAAAACAGTTTTCAAGAATTGAAAAAGAGGTTAAGTGAGGCACCTGTATTGTCCTTACCCGACGATCTGAGAGAAATTTTTGTAGTGTATAGCGATGCTTCAGATAAAGGATTGGGTTGCGCGTGCTTGCAAAGCATGGAAAAGTCATTGCGTATGCATCACGTCAATTGAAGGATTATGAGAAGGTTTATCCTACTCACGATTTGGAATTGGCAGCTGTAGTTTTTGCCTTGAAGATATGGAGGCATTATCTATATGGTGAGAAGTGTTAGATATACACGGACCATAAAAGTCTGAAATATATCTTCGCCACGAAGGAGTTGAACATGAGATAGAAGGTGGTTAGAGTTAATAAAAGATTATGGTGTGATATTTTATATCATCCAAGGAAAGCAAATGTAAATGGTGATGCGCTAAGTAGGAAGGGTAGAGAGAAAGCGTCGATGTTAACAACTCAGAATGAGTTGATAATAGTGATGGCAAACATGGAATTAGAAGTTAAGTTATCGGTGGAGGCGGTGGAAATGTTATTTTCCATGGAAACCCAAACAAACCATAGTGGAAGCGGGTTAGGGGAGTACAATCGAGCAACGAGGAATGCAATCAGATGAAGAAGAGGGTAGAAGATGATGAGAAGACTAAGTATAACCTCGATAAGGAGCGATTACTTCGTTTTGAAGAAAGAATTTGGGTTCCAAATAATCCCGAATTAAAGGAGGAAATAATGATGGAGGCTCATAGTTCGAGGTACTCGATACATCCCGGTAGCACGAAGATATATCAAGACCTTCATCAGAACTTTTGGTGGCCAAACATGAAGAGGGAGATAGCAGAATACGTTAGTAGGTGCTTAACTTATCAAAAAGTTAAGGCTGAACACCAATGACCTAGTGAGTTGTTGCAACCGTTAGAAATTCTAGAGTGGAAGTGGGAGCACATCACAATGGACTTTGTGGTGGGACTTCCGACAACCTGAAAAGGATACGATGTTATTTGGGTGATAGTGGATCGACTAACAAAATCAGCTCATTTTCTACCAATAGGAGTCAAGTATAACTTGGATCAGTTAGCTAAGCTGTATGTCAAGGAAATTATTTCCAGGCATGGAGTACCTGTTTCGATCGTGTCAGATCGTGATCAACGATTCACATCAAACTTTTGGAGGAGTTTGCAAGAACAAATGGGAACGCAGTTAAGATTGAGTACGGCGTATCATCCTCAGACGGATGGTCAGAGTGAAAGAACAATTCAAATGCTAGAAGATATGTTAAGATCTTGCGTTATGGATTTCAAAGGGAATTAGGACGAATATCTACTGTTGGTGGAATTTTCGTACAACAATAGTTTTCACGCTAGTATAGGCATGCCGCCTTACGAAGAGTTGTATGGAAGGAAATGCCGAACTCCATTGTGTTGGGATGAGGTGGGTGAACGTCGAATGTTGGGACCTAAGTTGGTACAATGCAATTTACAGCGGACATGGTGAAGTTAATCGTGTCGATTAATTCTTTGCTCAAGATAAAGCGAGAACAAGTATCACGAGATCCTCACGAGAGAAAAGAGAGAATTCGATGTAGGATCCTTTGTTTTTCTAAAAGTATCGCCTTGGAAGGGGAAGATACATTTTGGGAAGAAAGGTAAGTTAAGTCCAAGGTTTGTAGGACCTTTTGAGATTTTAAGAAGGGTAAGAGAGGTAGCTTATGAAGTAGCCTTACCTCTAGAAATGGAATGCATTCATAATGTGTTTCATGTGTCAGTGTTGCGTCCTTATAAACCAGACTATAAACACGTAATAGAGTATGAATCTATTCAGATAGAGAAAGACTTGTCCTACGAGGAACTTCCAGTTCAAATTATTGATAGGAAGGAACAAGTTTTAAGAAATAAGGTAATACCTTCAGTGAAGGTGTTATGGAGAAACCATAATGCTGAAGAAGCAACGTGGGAGCTCGAGAGTAAAATGAAGGAAGATTTTTCTCATTTGTTTATGTAATTATAAGCTAAGATTCTGGGGACAGAATCCTTATAAGGGGGAGAGAATGTAACACCTGAGAAAAATCGGATTTTTATGACAATTAAATTTTTATTTGATTATGTGAATTAAATGAATTTAATTGATTATGATGTGAGTAAACTATGTGAAGGTCGTTCTATGACCTAGAATGTGCTAACGTGGTTAGTATTCTGGCTTTGTGCAGAATTTCCAAGACAAAAATAATTGTTTTCCGAGAAATTTCCGTAAAAACACTATTCATCCGTTTCTGTTCGGGGAATTATTTTGAAATTCCGAGAAACGTGTGATGATAGAATATTGAGATTAGATGGAATATCTGATAATATTTCATTTATGGCAAATGCGGTTTTCGCCTGCGGACTTAAAACCAAAGGGTTGAGTATATTGATTTCCGAGAAGGAAATAATATGCGTAGAAGGAATGGCGTTAGGGTTAATGCGAGTGTTATACATTTATGATACTATTTAGTATCTATGTATAATATGTTGAGTAAATACGAAGTATAATACAATTATTGTATGAGTAGTATACGGAGAGAATACGTGAATTGTACGTATGGGATACGATTCGTATTATAGAATTAAGTTAAGACTTAATGTTAATTCATTTGGGTTGGATTATATTTAGTCCAATCAATTGAAGGAGAAAGCCCAAGGGATTAGTTGGTTAAGCCCAATTCAAGGCCCAATATTAGATTGGTTAATCCCAATGTATTAAAACCGAACCGTGGATCGAACCGGTGGGTTATTGAATGGGTAAAACCCATGGGGTAACCCATGGGGATGTCACATGGAAAGAGGTGGGCCGACCACTTGGTGTGCAAGCCAAGTTTGAGGCTTGGTCACCAAGTAAAACCAAGTATTTTACTTGGTGACCACACATGAATAGTAAGGAGGTTTGTGGTTTAAAGTCCAAATTACCCTCCATTCTAGTTTCCTATAAATAAGAGGCTAGATTGTTTCATTTGGGAGTTTTAAAAATTTCCAACCTAGATTATTTAGAGAGAAAGAGAGCTAGATTACACAAATCTTACATTTTGGAAGCTTTGACTTAGAGTTTTCAAGAGACTTCATAAGAAGTTCTTGAGGTAATAATCCTTATCTTTCATTTCCATCTCTTTTGATTTTTCTTTTATCTTGGAGGATCATAATGGGTGGTATATGTCTTGTATGGTGGATTAAAGATGACTTACCATAGATTCAATCTCTATAAGTCATGAGATCGTAGGAATCATAAGGTTCGATATAGTTTTAAACCATGAAAATATTGTTTGTTGAGATCGTTTGTTTTCAAATGATTGAACTCCATCAATACGTTAATATATGCATCTTGTTTGGTTAGGATGTAGGTATGAAATCCATGGAGTATTCCATGTGATTTGGCTAAGAAAACCCTAGTAACGAAGTTACGGCGAATTTTACGTAATTAGACGTTAAACGTCGAAAATGTTGAAATTCCGAATGGGAGGTCGAATGTTGCCGTGAGACTTGAAAACATTTTTTTTCAATGTCAACATACGAGATAGGGTAATTAAGAGTTGTAGGTTCGAGAATCGTCGGATTCCGACTTAAAACAAAGAAAACGAGCATTGAACGCTCATTAACATTTACGAACATCTAGAAAATGAACTCAATAGTGAATTTTGAGTTATTAGATTCAAAAGTGTAGAATTCTTATATGAACGTGTAGAGTATGTCATTTATGACATGTAGGCTTTTGAACGGACCAAATCGGGCTTATAACGAAAACGTTATGGCCCCGGGAATTTCACAAAGTTTTTCAAAAACTGTTGATTTTCTGGTACTGAGGTCTGGCGCCGTGGTGCCAGACGTAGTGTTAAATGTCGTGTCGCTTGATGCTAGTACAAAGAAAGTTGAGTACTACTAAGGCGCCCACAGTAACCCTTGTTCAGCGCAGCATGCCAGACCAAAGCCCATACCGCGCTAATGGGCGCCGTAACGCCTTGATCTAAGTACTAGGATGGTCAGTGCAACCATGAAAGTGTTAGGTTTTAGATATTGACTTAGGTTTTGAACTTCAATTGTTTAGGGACCTATAGGGTTAATGTTTGTACATTTCATAAGTGTATTAAAGCTATTCCTATACTACCTATACTAAGGTATATGGTATTAAACTTAGGAATTGAATGCATGTTAATGAGTTAAGAACAATGAACAAAGTTAGTACTTTATCAACGATGTTCGAGTTCGGTTAATAACGTTAGTGGATTAATAAACCAGGACGAAGGGTAATAAGTCATGTTGACTTTAATAAATTTATTAAGTTGGTAGAAACATTTATTTGTTAGCTAATTACAGTGTGCTATGTGAATATATCATGTAGATTCTGTAAAGGTTGTGGTCAGTCGAGTAAGTTATTTGAAGACGCTGAAAGGCAAGTTTTCATAACGCTTGTCTAACTTTCAAGTTAGCCAAGTTTTATGTGATTCGTTAAACTGAATTGCAAGACTTGTTTTAAAGAAAGGGTCGATGCCAGATTTTAACTCGGCTAGACTATTCATAATATATAGATTGATTATTATTCATATCTTTCTATATAGAAATGTTAATGCTATCCTATGCCAAGTAATTGGTACAGACGTGAAGGTAAGGTTTGTCTATGAACAAACAAAAGTATTTTTCATCGATATTTTAATGGGCACGCGAGTTTGCCAAAAATATTAAACGTAAATATGTTTAATGAATGAGTGTTGATCAACATAGAGTACTATAGGCTGATCACCTAGAAGTGCTCATAAGTTATGAGGATGAACGACCTTAGTGCTGTGGACTCCTTTTCAAGTATGAAAACTGAAAGTTACTATTCATGGTCTATCGTAGGTTCGTAATTCCAATCTATTCTATACTTTGGGAATTGATGTTATGAGCTATTAAAGTATTATTGTTTCATAATACTTCATAACTATTGTTCGATTATGTGAATTGTTATATAATTCATAAATGTGGTATTCTTGTTATCCTTGATTAAACTTGATGGTATCATGCTCACTTCTTGCGTGAATTATATAAGCTGCGATTAAGGATGAACGTACTGTGAATGCCAAGAGAGATAAGGGCAAAGCTAAGATGGATGCTTAGGCATTGTGTAATAGTTTAGTAAGTTTGTATGTATTATACATTATGAACAATGAATGATGTAACCAGTTTATGAACCTTGGAAGGATTATACTTTGATTGTAATAAAAAGATAGTAATTACATTCATTTTGTTGTATTTCAATGGAATGATTGTATGGATGTTAGTACAGTGGGGCACCATATGTCGGGTTGGAAGATACCCGAATTTTGGGGCGTCATAGGACTAGGTTGTGTGTTTATGCAGAATGGCAGAGTTATTGCGTATGCATCTCGTCAGTTGAAAGATTACGAGAAAGGGTATCCGACTCATGACTTAGAGTTGGCAGCAGTGGTGTTTGCCCTGAAAATTTGGAGACATTATCTTTATGGAGAAAGGTGTGAGATATATACCGACCATAAAAATCTGAAGTATATCTTTACACAAAAAGATTTGAATATGAGACAAAGAAGGTGGTTGGAGCTGATCAAAGATTATGACTGCGAGATTTTCTATCATCCTGAAAAGGCGAATGTTGTTGATGATGCCTTAAGTAGAAAGGGACAGGAAAAGTTAATGATGTTAACTGCTCAAGAAAAGCTAGTGTCGGAGATGGCTAAAATGGAGATGGAAATTAA
This sequence comes from Panax ginseng, assembly GCA_020205605.1. NCBI lineage: Eukaryota > Viridiplantae > Streptophyta > Magnoliopsida > Apiales > Araliaceae > Panax > Panax ginseng. The sequence continues at coordinate 84,331,257 of CM035144.1, forward strand.
ATATCCGGCAGGATCCGATGAAAAGTTGTTCCAGATAGGTAACAGTTCAACATTGGTAGATAAGGTAAAAAATGCGCAACTTCAAGATGAAGACTGTGAAAAGATAAAACAGAAAGTATCTGAAGGTAAGGGAAACAAATTCAAAATTGATTTGGAAGGGTTACTTCGATTCGAAGGGAGAATTTGGGTTCCGCCAGTACTAGAAGTTAAGGAGGAAATTCTGAATGAAGCTCATAACTCAAGATATTCGATTCACCCTGGGAGTACAAAGATGTACCAAGATCTTAGACATCATTTTTGGTGGCCGAATGAAGAGGGATGTAGTTGAATGCGTGGCAAAATGTTTAACGTGTCAGAAAGACAAAGCTGAACATCAAAGGCCAAGCAGATTGTTACAAATGTTGGAGATACCAGAATGGAAATGGGAGCATATCATAATGGATTTTGTGGTAGGTCTTGCAATAACCCAACAAGGTTACGATGCCATTTGGGTGATTGTCGTTCGATTGATGAAGTTGGCACACTTTTTGCCAATCAAGATTCGATTTACCCTAGATCGGTTAGCAAAACTGTACGTGAAGGAAATTATTTCAAGACACGGTGTACCTATGTCCATTATATCAGACAGAGATCCATGTTTCACATCTAATTTCTGGAAACGATTATAAGAATGCTTGGGAACACAACTGAGAATGAGCATAACATACCATCCTCAGACCAATGGACAAAGTGAGAGAACCATCCAAACACTAGAAGATATACTCAGAGCATGTATCATAGATTTCAAGGGAAATTGGGATGACCATCTGCCCTTGGTGGAATTTGCTTATAATAATAATTATCACGCGAGTATTGGTATGCCGCCTTACGAAGCGCTATACGGCAGAAAATGCAGAACTCCGTTATGCTGGGATGAGGTAGGTGAACGTTAGCTATTGGGTCCAGAATTGGTACAACAGACTATCGAGATCATTAAGATTATTCGAGCAACATTAATAGCAGCACAAGATAGATAGAAGAAATATGCCGATCAACATCGACAAAATAAAGAATTCGATGTCGGTAGTTATGTTTTCTTGAAAGTGTCTCCCTGGAAGGGGAAAATTCGATTTGGCAAGAAGGGGAAATTGAGCCCTAGATTTATAGGACCTTTTGAAGTGCTTCGACGAGTTAGCGAAGTGGCGTACCACGTAGATTTACCTCCGGAGTTGGAGCATGTGGCGACCCCAAATCCGGATACTTGAAACCCGAACTCGGTTCTCCACGATACCATTTCTTTAAGCTGAATAATACTAAATAATAATATAATTCGAACTTAATTTACATACATCAAAGTTTACTTTCCCCAGGTACGTGACCTTCAAATACATTCCTTACAATATCTGACAATAGATTCCATTGTCTTACTAACTATAACCATTAACTCATAATATAAACTCATTGAGCGACTTTCCTTTCCCTTGTTCGTGCTCGAGCCTTCAAAGTTGCTCATACATGCGAAAACATTTAATTAAAGAAAGGATGAGCATTTGAGTGCCCAAATAAGTAATAGCAATTATATATATAATTTGAAAGAATATAAGTATTCTCTTTACATAACACTTCTACAACGAATCAAAAGTTGTGAAGTAATCATCTTGATAAAAATTCACATAACAACTCTCTTCCAAATTATTTAAATTTGGCTCTGGCTCTACCCATGAATAGGGTTTAAGAAACATACTATGAACATTGTTTTCATTTTGAAAAGGTTTAGCAGAAATTCATCCAAACCGCTCTAGTTTTTTAGTGCATGAGAGGGTGATCATTTCATTGTACCTCTCGTATTAATCAATACTACATAACTCGAAGCGAAATTCATCGTTTTATTACATCGCACTCAAGTAAAAAATTTTCCCATATAGGGATGTTCATACATGCTCGGTTCCCAAACCAAGAAGGTTTTAATCTTGCTCAACAATAATATGTAATTCAACATATATGTATATGGGTAATTGAAAAAGTGTATCAACATGTGAATAAATGCCATGATTATCCAAGTGGGGGCACTTGTATAATCATTTAGAAATCAACTTAACAGAATATATATCTGAGCTAACATGTTGATAATCAAAGCGCATATAATGCATGCGGGAATAGAATAATTCTGAAACTTCTTACTCATATCCATTGCATAAAGAAAATGCAAAGGTAAGATATTTGCCTGATTTGCTGATTACAAATCTCAACTTAGGTTTTATCTCTTTATCACAACCTATCAATAATCAGATCATTCGTTCGATTAGAACAATATATCATAACACATAATCTTTGTCTATTACAAACAAAGACATAGTCTAATCACGTCATCACATAATCGCGGTGATCATACTTTTAGTTCATATTCTATACTTGAAATATTTTTATACATTTTCAAATTTCTCATCCATGTTCTTACAAAGTAGCCTTTTCTTTCTTTTTTATAAGGTTCGACATTTGTCTGGCGCATGCAAGCATGACTTTTTTATCGGGTAATTAATGAGTCTAAGACTCTTATTCTCAGTATCTCAACATCGGTCATTTTATTTTAAATGACTTAAAATAATTTTAAAGCTTTTATGATATTTTATCATGCATTTTCAAACATCGGAATCATAATTAAATGATTTATCAAACAATTTTATTATCATTAATAATTAATTAATATTAAATTATTAATGAAACCATTGCTAAAAAATATAAGAGTTATTTATAATAACTCAAACTATTTTAAAACATTTATATTACCCTTAAATGATTGTTAAAATAATTAAAATCATTTTAAATAATTACCATTAATATTTAAATATTAATGTACTATTTATCCAAATATTAAAAGTCATTAATTATAACTTAAAATATTTTTAAATCCTTAATATAAATCTTTAAATGATTTTTAAATAAATAAAACCATTTTTAAACTATTTATTTAATATAAATATTAAATAAACTTAATATCACAAATCATTAACTAAATATCATTAATATATAATTATTAATGAAATTATCTTCTAAATATTAAAAGTTATATTTTATAACTCAAAATATCTTTAAATACTTTATTTTCATTTAAAATGATTTTTAAAATATTAAAATCATTTTTAAACTAATTATTTAATATAATCAATAAATAACTTTAATATCATTAATATTAATTAATTAATGAAATTCATCACAAAATATTAAAAGTCATGGAAAATAACTTAAAATATTTTCTTATACCATAATATAATTTTTCATGATTTTTCATGAATTAAAACTATTTTAAATAATTTATTTAATATTATAATTAAATAAATAAATACCTTTTATATTCCAAAAATATTAAATATTTATGAAATATACTCAAAATAATTAAAAACTATTTTTAGGACTTTAAAATAATTTTCGTAATTTATTTGGTATTTTTAATAATTAAAATCTAATTTTCTAATTTTTAAATCAATTTAGGAAAATAATAATAATAACTGTCGCTAAAGGCCCCTATAGTGATGAAGCGTCATTATAGGTGTTCTTCACCAAGCCCAGAATTCAAAAGGCAGTTAGCAAGTGAGCATGTTTGACCGTGAATAACTTTTTCCTCTTAATGAATTTGGACAATCTATAAATTGGGTCTTGTAGAGAAAATATCATACTACAATTAACAACAATCATAACTTTTAAACAACATCAGATCTGGGATAAATTAATCATCAAAGTAGTTGTCAGAGATGTTCTTCGTGAAGAACAGTTCGAGGTACCTCCTTTGGACCTCTATAACTTGATGATCGTGTAACGTTTATGTGATCTATCAATTCCAGTGTGTAGACAACATGTAGCACTACAACTATAACACTTAACATCATCATAAAAACATCAGATCTAACCGGAAATTGTTGGTCAAAGTAGACCACGAACAACTGTTCAAGAATTTATGGGTTCGCGGTTTTTGGCAGTTTAGTCAATCATGTTTGACCGCTTGTATCTTGTGATCTATAATAGCTCTAGCTTTGATTCTTTTTTCATCCTAAAGACCACATATCAGGCTACATGTTACAAGTTTTAAACATCAAAAACACTAAACACACACGAATCTATAGAAAGTGACATTGGCTTGTCGGACCATATTTTGCTTTTTTCCAAAGTTTGAAAACTTTGATTTTGAGCACTTTGATGTTATGGGTCATGAATTTAATAATCCAGAACATTAATAGACTCTCTATTACACAACTTTAAACAATCAATTGCATCAATTAACATCGAATCGAAGGATTTCTAGAATTTAGGATTTCCTACCTTTTCAAGCTTGATTTTTGATTTCTGGCTTCTTGATGCTTTTGATTTGTGGTTTGTGATAGTTGAGCTTTGATTATGAGCTTATGGGCAAGGCAAATTCGTTGGCTAGAGGTTGAGAGAGTGTAGCTAGAGAGTTTAGAAAATATTAGAGTGTGTTTTCATTATTTCTCCTTGATCTCTATATATAGACCCTTAGATTGCCTTGGATCTTTGATATATTTGGTAATTATAGAGCTCAAAGGACAATAATAGAGTGGTTGGCCGGATTTGGTGGATTAGTAGCAATGATACACAATTATTTCACCAATAATGCATTAAAGTGGATAAAAGGGCAAAATGGTAATTTCCCCTCCAATAATTGATTTCTTCCTTTAATAATGCACAATGGTAGTTTAGACTTCTCATGTCTACCATGAAGGGCATTTTAGACATTGGCCATAACCATTAGGGTTTATCACTTTAGATTTTAAAATTCCATAAATAATATAACTAATAATACACTAAAAGGGTATTTTGGTAATTTCACATATAATTTCATAGGCATTTTTGTACATAGCAATTAAATGTAGTATTTAATCACTAGATGGTAATTCTTATCATTTACCAATTACTTTTCATCCTTTGGTAAATTAAAATATTTATACATTAACATCGTAATTAAACCCAATAATTTTAAATTAGGGTTTTTGATTGAAAAATTAGGGTTTTAAAATTAGGGTTTCTTAACGCCATCAATTAGGGTTTCTAATTGACCATTAGGGTTCTCTAATTATCTGTGTGTGTTCTAGGGTTATAATAATTAGGGTTTGTCCTAATTATCAACGCATAAATGATAATTAGGGTTTCCTTCTAATTACCAAACATTCTTATACACAATAACTTCATATACACGAAATACTACTCATTCATATCTCATAACTGAGTTTAATAATTAGGGTTTCACAGCACGGTAATATGCTATGACCTAATTGACTGTCATTGCTCAATATTATCTGTCTGCACATACACAGTACATAATTATGGTACCGTAAAATCATTATATCAATAATATAATATTACTATTCTCATCTCATGATCACAATCCCAATTCAGGGTTTGGATCTCATATCTGACTTCTCTTTCTTACACAACATCAGTAATCAAGTTAAAATAGTTAACTTAATTATTCTGAACAAATCATATAATAAAATATTTATTATATAATTCCAATTATCAATTCATATATTATTTCCAATCATGTTTTCATGGAAAATAATTAATAAAACATTTCTACTTACAGAAATTAATTACCATAACAATATAATTTGTGGTAATTGATTATTCCAAAATTATTTCTAATTTTTAAAGAAATAAATATATTCACATTTATCGTTCACATTACTAGACACTTAGTCTCGTCATTAAAAAAAAAAAAATATACGCAAAATTTCTTATTTATTTTATATAGGAGATCTCGGGTTGTCACAGAGCATATTCATAATATTTTCCATGTGTCAGTATTGAGGCCATATAAGCGATTATAAGCATGTTATAGAATATGAGCCTTACGGTTTGAGAAAGATTTGTCATATGAAGAAGTCCTGTTCAAATTGTTGTGTAAAAAAGCGAAATCTTGAGGAATAAAGTGATACCATCTGTTAAGGTAATCTGGAGGAACCACAATGCTGAGGAAGCTACATGAGAACTTGAAAGTGTTATGATGAAGAATTATCCTCAGTTGTTTGCTTGATTTTGTATAGCGATTCTGGGAACAGAATCTTGTTAAGGAGGGAAAAATGTAACGAATAAATTTTTCGAGTTGTGATTCTGGGGACAAAATCCTTTTAAGGAGGGAAGAATGTAACGATCGAGAAATTTATAATTTAATTTAAATATTTATGGAATTAAATAAATATTTTAAGTAATTTATTTATTGAGGAAAATAAATAATTGATGAATTGTGGTGAATTAATTTAATAACTAAATTGATTAATGATAATTAAATTGAGTGTCGATAATTTTATCTGAAGGATTTAATTTAAGGAAAATAATTAAATTAAATCAATTGCTTAATATTTAAGAAGATAATTAAATTAAATGAATTGTTTAATTTAATGGAAATAAATAAATTAAATAAAGTGATGTTTAATTTATGATATGAAGCTTAGATAGGAACATTCATTTTGGGTGGCAGCACTTGTTTTGACTCTTGCACTCGGATCTCCAATGATTAAGTCTGAGTGTGATCTCTTGCCCATCTGCTTTCTGTTGGGACATCTGTCCTGATGCCTTCTTATCTGAGGTCTTCAAGATCTATATCTGCTTCTTGGTGAGGAGGTTCGTTATCTTGCATTGGCCTTTCTACGATCTCATTTCCTTGCTCAACGATTTCACTATCTGGAACTACGATTGTAGTGTTGAGCTCGACGACCTCATTCGTAGTGTCTTGCAGCACTATTTTGTCTAAGTCTGTCTCATTAATGATGATGTGAATCGAGACTTCAAAACTTAGTGTCTTCTTGTTGAACACTTTGTAGGCCTTACTGTCTGTGGCATATCCAAGAAAGATTCCTTCGTCTGACTTGGGTTGAAAATTTGTCAAATACTACTTTCCATTGTTAAGAATGTAGCATGCACAGCCGAATACATGAAAGTAGCTGACACTTGGCTTTCTTCCTTTCCACAGTTCGTAGGGAGTCTTCTTAATCGTAGAGTGTATGGGTGATGTGTTCTGAGTGTAGCATGCAGTGTTGATAGCTTCTGCCCAGAAGTATTCAGGCAGATGGGATGCTGCTAGTAGAGTTTTTCCATCCTCTATTAACGTCCTGTTCTTTCTCTCTGGTACTCCATTTTGTTAAGGAGTTTGTGGAGCTGAGAAGTTATAGTCGATGCCACCGCTATGCATGCGTAATCTGGTCCATTTCTGAGAAGTCGAATTCTCTGCCATGATCACTCGTTATAGCCTTGATTTTCTCCCCTTTCTCGTTCATCACCAGTCTGAACATCTTGATCAGTTGGGAGCTTGTTTCATCCTTTGAGGTTAGAAAGAACACCCATGTGAATCTGGTGTAATCGTCCACTATGACTAGTGAGTATCTTTTCCCTCCAAGGCTCGTTGTTGGAATTGGCCCAAATAGATCCATGTGAAGCAGCTGCAGGGGCTTGTCAATTGAGTTGGCAGCTTTTCTCTTGAATGAGCTTCTGGTTTTCTTTCCAAGTTAACTGGCATTGCACGTCCTTTCTTTGACGAAGTTGAACTTGGGTGAACCTGCAACTAGATCTTTTGAGGCCAGTTTGGACATGCTCTTGAAATTAAGATGAGACAGTCTCCTATGCCATAGCCAGCTCATTTCTTTAGATGCTTTTGCCAGAAAGCATATTGTCTCGTCTGAGCTTAGTTGTCCAAGATTTACCGTGTATACATTTCCTTCTCTTTTTCCAGTTAGCTTTATGGTAGATGTCTTCAGATCTCTGACTTTACATTGATTATTTAGGAATGTTACTTGATGACCCTTGTCGCAAAGTTGACTTATGCTCAGAAGAATTTGTTGTAGTCCTTCCACATAGGCCACTTTGCTGAAAGACATTGCACCATTCCCAGCTGAGCCATATCCTATTGTCTTGCCGGAGTCGTTGTCTCCAAAGATGACTGAGGGACCCTCTTTCTCTATGTAGTTAGACAGAAGGGCTTTGTTCCCAATCATGTGCCTTGAGCATCCACTGTCCAGATACCAGGTTGTGATCGTTGAGCTCTTTTTCTATTGTAACATTAAACCTTCATTTTGGTACCTATACTTGCATGAGTCCTACTTTATCAGTACCCTTAGGGATCCAAATCTGCTTGATTTTGGGTCTCACATGCATGGAATTATAATAGCACTTTACAGCCTTGTGACAAACTTTATAGTACACAAAACATCTAATATGATGCATGCTTATGTGTGTGTGAGAATTCTTCCTCCATTTGGACTTTTGTGGATCTTTAGTTATCCTTCTGTTAAGCTGATTTTCCTTCTTCCATGTGTCCTTGCGTTTCATGATTTGTGAGGAGTGTACCTTACCTCTACTGTTCCTTCCCAGTTGGTTCGTAGAGTTGATTTTACTCGACTCTACGATCCTTCGAGGTTGGTGAGTAGTGGCTGGGTTACTCTTCTCTTTTCTGAAACCCAAGCCAACATGAGATCACTTACTCCTTGGAACATGGATTAAATCAGTAGAGCAAGGTTTGACTGGCTCATCCTTCTATGAGGATTTCATAAATATAATGCTTCTACTAAAACTTAAAGCATTACTAGTGTTAGTTTCCTTTACTTTTTCCACAGATGGCTCTAAGGTGGATTCCCCAAAGCCTAAACCTATTCTGTCAGTGACACTTCTCTGACTAGAGATCAGGCAGTCCATGTATGAAGAGGATTTATTCCATGTAGAGATTGTCTTCTCTAGTTCCTCAATTTTAGAGGTTAGACTTGACTCTCTTTGTGAATTGAGCTCATTGGTCTGTTTTAGGAGTTTATTCTCAGCTTCAAACTTTGAGAGCGAGTCAGTACTTAGAAGGGTTGTTTCCAGTTCTTCTTGAACTTTCTCTTTTTCTTTTTGAAGAAGTGAATTGTCCTTAGACAGAATTCTAAACCATTTCATGTATTGATGCAAATCAGATGTTATGCCACGTAGTGCATTTCTTAAATCATTAAAATATACATCAGGAGAATTAAAGTCAAATACCTGATCTATACTTACTTCATGTAGTTTGTCCTTTTCATTCTTGGCTATTAGGCAAAGATTTGCCATTTGAGGATCTTCATCATCTCCAGATTCAGGAGTTGAGTCATTGTTTGAGTCACTCCACTATCCTTCAGCTACAAGGCCTTTGTCTCTCTTTTGAGACCTTTTGTTGCCTTTGTATTCCTTCTTTGAATGTGATTTCTTCTTTAGTTCTTCTCTGAGAGGTTTGTTGTATTTAGCAATAAAATGGCCAGGTTTCTTGCAATTGTAGCATAGATCATTCATTTGCTCTTGGCTGCTGTAGTTGTTGACTTTCTTTAGCTTGTTGGTTTTGCCTTGACGCATGAACCTTCTGAGTCTCTTCACCAGCATTGCAAAGTCCTCATCGTCATCTTCATCATAGTCGAGTCAATTTCAAAGTCTTTGACCTTGGAGGTGCTTTCGGTTGCTTTGAGAGCAACACCCTTATCCTTCTTTCTTCCTTCGGATAGAGTTTACGCTTTCGTTGTATCCCAATTCAGTATGTAAGAAGGTTGCCATATAACTATTGAATATCATCTTATGGAGATTCTTTTGTGTAACGATCGAGAAATTTATTATTTAATTTAAATATTTATGGAATTAAATAAATATTTTAAGTAATTTATTTATTGAGGAAAATAAATAATTGATGAATTGTGGTGAATTAATTTAATAACTAAATTGATTAATGATAATTAAATTGAGTGTTGATAATTTTATTTGAAGGATTTAATTTAAGGAAAATAATTAAATTAAATCAATTGCTTAATATTTAAGAAGATAATTAAATTAAATGAATTTTTTAATTTAATGGAAATAAATAAATTAAATAAAGTGATGTTTCTAATTTATTAATTAAATTAGATATATAATTATTTATTAATTATAAGGTATAATGATAATAAGAATTTTATTATTATTATAAGCTAAAACCAAAGTTATTTAATTAACTAAATTAATTGGGTGACATGAAAACTATATAATAAGAATAATATAAAAATAATTTAGTTTGTGGAATTATAGGGTAGCCAAACAAGGCCTTGTGGCCTTTGGCTTATTCAATGTATAAACTTTTTATTTTTCTAACGGAAGGGAACGTGGGAGAGGCCAGTTATATTTTCCTACGCGTCTTATTTTTTTCCTAAGGCTAGACAATATAGAAAACACAGAGAAGGTTTGAGAGAAGAAGATAAACAGAGAGGGGATTGAGAGTGAGAGCTTGAGAGAAGTTATTCCGTGATTATCAAGTGTAAGAGAAGGGCTTGCTAGTGTTTTTGCTAATCAAGGTATAAACTATCCCCATTCTAACTTTTAGTTCGGTATATACATATATATTCTATGTGATTGAAAATCACGTGAATTGTGGTATGCACATATGTTCATATAGGTTTGCAAAACTCTGTTAATCATCATGTATACTTGTTATTTGTTATCAAATTCGTAAAATTGGTGTGTAGGAAAGAAATTTAGATATCAATGTTTATGTTCATAAAATATGGCTTAGAAAGTATAAATTTTCATGATCAATACTTGTTATAATCTGTAATTAGTTGGTGGATTATGTTAGTATGTGAAGTAACGAAAGCGGCGTAGTTCGAATCATGTCTATTGATTAAGAAACGAATTCGTGGTAATCGAATTCGCTAAAAGTGTCAAAGTTGAAGAAATTTGGAAAACTATGGTTTTGATTCCTCAAAATGATGTTTATATAATGTTTTTGTATATAGAATGGTGTATAACATGCTTAAATAGGATATTCCAAAGTTCTAGATGTTGAAGTGTGGTGAAATTCTGTAGAATTGGGATTTTTGGCCTATAACAGAGTCTAAGTTCGCGTTCTGCAAAAAAATGAATCTGGTGCATCGCGCGGGTGCACTATATCTGGTCTTGTGAGTGGAGTGCATGCAATGTATTTATTATGGTCTGGCCTTGTTACATCAAAGAAAGTATACCGTAACCAGTGTAAAAACTAGCATAGCGCGCCGTTGGTCGGTCAAACCAGTCTTTGAATCATTAATGACATATCTTGGAAATTGTTAACCTAACTTATTTGATGATTGTAGAGGAACATAAAATGTGTTATAAGATATAACAACATGTTGTAATCACAACGTTAAAACTATAGATTATGAATTGGTGAGTTATGTGATGAACCAAATGTTATGTTTTCAAAAGTTAAAAATAAATGATAAGGTTTATATTAGTTTGTAGTGAGATTTCAGATTTGTTAAGGATTATAGACTTGATTAAAGTGAAAACTAAACTAATGAAATGGGTGTTAATGTAACTAATTGTTATTACGATTTCAATGATATATGTAGGGTGATTGGCTAATCTTATTACTTGTGTAGCTTACATACAAGGAAAGTTTCTTACCCTAAACTTTCGTTGAGCAAGTTTCCTAACTCTACCTTGTGATTATAGAGCAAGTTTATTTATCCTATCTCAATTACAATTACGCCTATTTCATAGTTATGCTATCTTTCAGTCAAGCAATCTAATTATTCCTCAATTCTACATTGAAGTTAAGCAAGCTTATTGATTCTATCTCGTGTATGATTATAAAAGCTCTTATAACCTAATTTGTTACATCGAGCGAGTTTTACTTTCCTTATTATCATTCGAAGCATGTATTGTTCTAATACATTGATCCAAAGAAGATTATTCTAACTCTTTTGAATATAGCACTTTGTATGTATATCATGTTTGTTCAATTGTATATTGTTGTTATTCGATCTTTGATCTTGATAATCTTATTCAATTCTATATTGATTATATTAAACCCTTATTGATTGAACTAGTCTATTATGGAATAGTGTTCTAAAATTCTAGAACCACTGATAAGCTAGTTCCGAGCTAAACTTTTACTAGTGCGGAAATTCTAAATTCAAGTTGAGACGAACAACCCTAACATAGGAGATTTTGTACGTGTAACGTTTAGATGTTTGTGCACAATACGTGGTACAAAGGGCTAATCCCCCTAAGTACATTAATAAGGCTTTGTATAGTCTAAAAGACTGTTAAGATTGAGGTAATAATACCTAAATACCAGAGACATAGTTCGTGGTCTTAAGACCCTCAGATATTGATTTCGAACTTGTTTTCTATTTTTGATTCGTCGAACAAGTTCAGTATTATTGTTTAGTATTCGTTGTTCATTCTCATGTTGTTATCCTTGCTACCTCCTATATCAGTGAGCAATTGTTTGCTCACTCTTGCATTTAACACTGCAGCTAAAGTTGAGAAAGTTGATGAGCCGTCTACTAGCAAAGGAAAGGGCAAGATGTCCAAGTGCTAAGGATTTATTGAATGTTGTTAAATATTTTACTTTATGAGACTTGTTTTAATATGTGATGTATTCCACAAACTTATGTAATAATTTTAAGGTTAGATTACCTGGGATTTATTTTGAGACTATGATGTAACCCTTTAATGGGGAAGATTATTGTTTAAGTTATTTAAATTATGTCTTTATCCTTTATGATGGGTAGTTAGATGTAAAGGTTTTGAATAGTGAGCACCAAATCATGTGGGAATGAAGTACCTGGATTTGGGGGTGTCACACTTTGACTCTCTAATAGCAGTGGTTTTGGCATCCCACTTGCTTGGTAAGGCTCTCATGAACTTTATGATCAGATCTTTGTTTGGAAGATCATTCCATAGGCTCGTAGAGAGTTGAGTAGAACGTTGAATCTCTCGTAGGTGGCAGTGACGTTTTCTCCTTGAATGTCTGCAAACATTTCATATTGTTGTGTCAGGAGAGATTGTTTGTTTTCTCTGACTTATTCCGTTCCTTCATGCATGATGAGCAGTGCTTCCCAAACCTCCTTTGTTGTTTTGTTGTTGACCACATTTTCAAACAGATCATCTTCTAAGGATTGAAACAAAATGTTCTTGGCCTTTTTGTCGAGTTGAATGACTCTCTCTCTCATTATGCATCCATTCTCCTTTGACCTTGATCGTATTCTATTTGGATAAATGCAGTAGTGGTGCAAGCTTTATAGGAACGTAGGGCCCATTCTGAACAATTTCAAATAGATCTTCATCTATTGAATCCATGTATGCTTGCATCCGAACTTTCCAGTTGGCGAATTTATCTTTGTTGCCATAGGTGGCTTGCTGCCTCCTCCAGTCATTGATTCGCTTGGTAGGTGTGCCATTGGATCTATTTAAGATTTATAGGATATATAATAGAACCTGCTCTGATACCAATTGCTAGTTCCTAGAGGCAAAATAGTTATCTAGAAGGGGGGAGGTTGAATAGATATTTAAAATTCTTTTCGTTTTACTTTGTCAGTTTTAATAATGATTTAAACACATCGGAATTAAGGTTTGTTTGATCTCCCCTTTTAGATATAGTGAGTCAATGAGAGTGAGGCAGTTATAACAGTTATAGCAGTTATAGCAAGAATGCAATAGACACAACAGTTTTAAGTGGTTCAGAGCACTTAAAACTCCTAGTCCACTCTTCTACTCCTCGAGTAGGAAATCCACTAAGGATGTCTTTTACACTTTCTGAATCTCACAGATTCCTTCTAGACCCAGTGATCTAGGAACTTCTTAGTTCACTCTTGAACTCTTCAAGTCCAGCAGACTTGGTTCTTCACAGTTCACTTTAGAACTCTTCAAGTCCTTCTGACTTGGAACTTCTTACTTCAGTTGATTGGTAATTGTTGAGTTCTTGGTTGGTGCTACTCAGTTGCTGTTAAGCACTTGTTCGAAAGAACTGAGTAGCTGAGTAAGCTTTCTCTTTTTCTCAGATCGTAGAGTTGAGCGTTGAGTGTTTTTCTTAGTTTTTGTTCAATGCTCGCTTTATTTTATCATCTCCTGATGTTTTACATATATGTGATCCTTCAAATCTATCCGTTGAAGCCATCCGTTGAATCATTAAATGCGTTTGACATTTCTGAACTTTGATGGATACTTTTCTGCACATCTTCTGAATTGCATGCTGGCCCACTGACACAGCAGACTGCTTTCTCACCTAACACCTGAAAAGGTGTTTTTCTCTGACCCATGGTCCTTTCCTTAGCTTCTTCAATACGTTTCCTTCGTTGTATACTAAGGATATCTTTTGTGCCATTGGGACTGGTGAGGACTTCAACGTTTATAACCCATTCCACATTTGTTAGAATTTATCCTTAAACAAAAGGATAAGGCTCGATGCTTCTGACATAGGCAGATGATACTCTACGATTCAGATCGTGGTGTCTTGCCACCTTGGTTCTTGATCTGATGCTATCAAACGGGAACACTACGATTTCTCTTAAGGTTTTGCACACTATGATCTTCACTTGCCTATCTTTCAGACTATGTTTCCGAGAGCACACTAGGATTTCTGAGTTAGCTTCGGAAAACATCTGGACCACTCTACGATTTCTGGAGAGGCCCTTCAAGGCAGACACACTGCGATCTTTGATGCTCTACGATTCTACCTTGGCTTCTGCAATCTCTTGGTCAGCTTAATAGACTGCGATTCTTGTTGAAGCCTATCTATTACATTTCAAGACATAGATCAACCTAACATCTTTGATCTCGTTATCTATACATCCATTTACAGAATGATAACCATTAAGAGCTCAGATCAACCTAACAATTTTGATCTATCACGAAGTCCTTGTACATATATTCCTTGAAGGACTTTACATATAATCATGAGCATTTACTTTAAACATCAAATCAAAATATGCACTCTCCAACACAATTAAAGGAGAAGCCCAAAAGAAATGCAATGAAAGCCTATACTTAGCCCACTTGATTAAGGGTATTTTAGACCTTTGATTAATCTAATTTGTGCATTAAAATAAAAGGAAAATAGAGGAGTTATTGTGCATATATATAGCTGGCCACATTAGCCTTTTAAGGCAAAAAAATTAAGCTAATCAAGTCCCAAAATTAGAAACTCTTACACACAAGGACAAGTATGTCATGCTCCCATTGGTGGAAAGCCTAATTAGAAACATTAATGTCATGATTAGGCATGATTAAGAAGGGATAAGGTTAACCCTTTTGTCCAAGGGGCAAAAAAATATGGGGGATATTAGAATTTGTAACGACCCCAAAATTCATACAATTTAATTCTCGACTTTGGTCGTTAACAATACATTGAACCTCTAATTTTACATCATTAAACGATAATACAACCATTGAAATTTGCGAAATAATTAAAATTTTCTATTACAATTAAAATTTTCTATTACAAACTATTCTCGTTCCCAAAACTTTCAACCTTTACATCTAAATATCTCAGAATCATTTTAATACTACAAGAGTTTACATCGCAAAACGATATTACAATTCAACATTAATACATTATTCGGAACCTTAAACATGGTTCAAATAATAATAACTCAGCCAAAGTATATAAATCTTCAAGTATCACATATTATTCATATCTTTCAAGTAGCACATAACTTTACCTTAAATCTTTAACCTACAAAAGTGGTTATTTGCAAGGTTGAGCTCGACAACCCAGAAAAATCTAACAGTTTTTATGCATCAAATAGCACATAATAACATGCTCGATATACATCTCATAAACATTGGACTAACATAACATACATGATGTAGTTCATATAAGAAGTATAAAGATTGAGTTCATTACTCAATCAACATTCATTACTCAATCAACGTAGTCATAAATTGACTTTAACATTTCATACTTTCAACATTAATATAACACACCATGCTATTTGCAATAAAGATTTCAAACAGTTCATCATCAAATTCACAAAGCAAATAGGAACTGAAAGATTTGCCTTGATCATTGTTTACCAATAACAGATTAACAACTTACAACTATCTGTACTTCACGTGCCCTACACAATTATATAATCATACACATCAACTATTAGTCACATAACAACACATAGTAATTGTAATGTAAACTCTACTCCACATCTCATAATCCTTCCTGTTAATTAGTACACAATGTTTAATTAGATTGTGTTAACTTTTCGACTTATGTAATATTCAAAATTTATTCAAGTGTTTAAGTCTTGCTAGGAATACTTATGGGTTTTATATTAAACCCATTTCATATCTTATAATGTTCATTAACACTTGTCACGACGTTTCAACGTTCATTCGTCACATGCCCGAATCGTCTCTTTTGTGTATGCTTAGTGTACATCATTTATTAATGTTAATCATCATTATATTTACTAACATTCATGTTTTATAACTTAGGACACCATCTTTTATCGTCAGGAGCACTACACTTGCATACGTGCATGCCCGACGCCTTCCAATTGCCTCCTAATACATATCAGTCCCACAAATGACCATTTTGACCCCTGTTCCCGACCTCAAATTGAAAAACTTAAAGAACGAAAGTTGTAGGTCTATTCGTCCTCATTCTGGATCATCATGAATCACCTCAATCGGAGTCCGTATCAAAACGTTATGGCCATTTTACTACAAGAGGTCAAAATTGTCCAGTCGTGTCAACTATTTGGGGTGTTGCAGCGCCCCAAATAGCTTTGGGGGCCGCACTGCAGCACCCCTTAGCAGTATGTATGCATTTTGCTTCTTCCAGTTTTACTGTTCTTACGAATTTTTGACCCTTTCTCCTTCTAACCTTCATAACTTGAGTTATACACACCCAAATTAGTCCGTTTTTGACTCTATGGATTCGTAATTCATAGAACTACAACATCCTAGACTTATAACAATTTACAAAAACACTAACTAGCCCAAATCTTGACCCAAAACTCATGTTCATACTAAACTTTCATATTTTAACATATTTAGCTAATTCATTCACTACGAATTCGTTTGTTAACCAAATATATTCATTCAACTTGCGTTATTTTCGTTTCTTATCGTATTAACAATCCATCACCAATTTTACACATAACTCATGCTCACATCAAAGATTTAAGAACAATTTTCAACATAACTTCATAATGAAACACTGTTAACATGATTCCATCATGTTCATCATATCTTTGTGAATTGAAACTTTTGAACAACTATAAAAATCTCATGTAAACGTATATATATATATATATATATATATATATATATATAGACACACACACACACACACACATATACGCACACACACACACACACATCCCATTCACATATCAAAATTATGAAGTTTCACCAAAAAAAATTTACATAAAACTCTAAAACTATGAAAACATAGAAGAACATGATTTTAAAACTTGTTTTTACAACAATTTTATTGTGAAAATCGTTTCATGACATACAATCACATATGAAAACATATGAACACCATATATACATATAAATTTATAATCATGAAAACCTAATTTTACAAAGACTAAATACAAAACATCTTAATTTAGTATAAGAGTTAGTTTGATACCTTTCTATGTTGAATTAGGAGAAAAGATGGAGATGATGAAAGCGTTTTTTGTTTTCTCAAGGTTTCCCTTCTTCTTCTTCTTCTTCTTCTTCTTCTTCTTCTTCTCTGTATTCTCTCTTCTTCTCTTTGTTCTTAGTTTAAACTTAGGTTTAGAAAACTAACGTAACTTAGTGTATATACAATATACATATAACACATATAATTATAGAATATGTAACTCCCAATATAATTATATATACTAATTATCAATTTAATATATAAGTTACAAAAATTAGAATTTTAAAAGCCCTAAGGCTTGTTTGGCAAAACCATATTATTTTAAAATCAGGTTTTAATAGTTAAGGTCATGTTATGGTAAAACAGGTTTAAAACAAAAGTAAGGCCTTGTTTGGGAAAACAATTTTAAAAACTCTTTTAACTCTTTTAATAGATCCTTTAACATATATTTTTAATGTTATCCTTTAATTAATTAAATCTTAACATTAATTTAATTAATTAAAAGTTTAACATCAATTAATCACATAAAATTGTCACATTATAATTACTCGCTAATTATAACTTCATGTAACAATTACCACGTCACTACATTATCTCAATTAAATTA
The DNA here is from genome assembly GCA_020205605.1 of Panax ginseng. NCBI lineage: Eukaryota > Viridiplantae > Streptophyta > Magnoliopsida > Apiales > Araliaceae > Panax > Panax ginseng. The sequence continues at coordinate 84,349,211 of CM035144.1, forward strand.
GAAATATAACATAAAATCATTACATATTAATTAAATATTAAATAATCATTTAATTAATATGATACACTTAATTACATTACTCCATATTAATCACATAATCTCAATAAATAATTCAATTAAAATATTGGTTTACTTCAATAAATATTAAATTAACATTTAAATTCTCTTCACACCAATTCACATATTTCACAATATATAACACATACACATACTCTTACTTAAACAACGTAAAATAAGAATTTTATTTATTAAATTTTCATTTATTAATTCTTAAAAAATTGGGGATGTCACAACATTCCACTCCAATTCACCAACATATATCTCCATCTTCATTACATCTTCATTCACCGCCATTCTTCTTCTTCTTCTATTTTCTCTCACTAGCAAGAACACAAAGAGAGAAAGAGAGAGAGGAGAGGCTTGGTTCTAAGTGAAGAGGAGGAGTATATAGTTCATGCATCCCAAGTTCCTAGTCAACTTTGGAAAGAAAAGAAAAACATCCCACAAGACAAGGTAAGGAAATCAAACCCTAGTTTTTAAGTCATGTATACTCTATGTGATCTTGTGAGAGATTCATGGAAGGACAAGTTCTAATAGGCTAGAGTCTCATATGAATGATAAATCTTGTGTATAGTATGTTTATCTTGCTCATCTATATAGTTTATGTTGGGAAATTTTGGAAAAAGGAAGCTAAAGTAGTTTTGGGAAAAACCCTAATTTAAAGGGGTGATCATTGCTTTTCATTTTGAAATCTACAAATGATTTTTGTGATTTTGTTTCTTGGTATGCTAGAACTATGAGTTAAGAGAAAAACCCCTTTAGAAGCCTGTAAAAATGTTAAAAAATGAGTGAGATATGGATTTATTACTAAAACACCTCAACTAAAGAACTCATGTGCAATAGCAGTCACTTATGGACCAATTTTTCGGGAGCAAAACAGATCCAAATTTGGGAAGATGCGAATCCAACAAGTCTGATTGAACCCAAATCGGAGTTGTAGATTTTATTTTATTCAAGTTTTAGTGAAGGACCCCAAATCTGGAAAAAATCAAAAAAAATCTCAAAAGCTACTCACTGGGTTCGTGATAGCAGGACCCGACCAGAGATTTTTCAATGTTGGGATTTCGGCGGTGGTTCTTCGAGCCAATTTTTTTTAAAATTCTGAAGAATATTAAGATATTTAATCCAAAATTATTCTTGGCAGTTAGCTAATTATTAAGTAATTAGTGGTTTAAACTCATTTAAAATCATTTTAAATGTACTAATTTATAACTTTTAATGCAAATAATGGATTATTAAACTAATTACATTTTGAATGTAATTAACTATTTAATTATTATCTAAGTAGTATTGGGTGATAATTAAGTAGAGTTAGTATTAATAAAGTAATATTGATTATTTAATTAAGATTAAATAATAAATAAGAATAAATGATAATTAATTATTCTTAAGTTAATAAGAAAAAAGTATTAAAGATTTATGAAGTAAATTAATTATTTATTATTCAAGGATAAATAATTAAAATTAAATAAGGACAAAGGTTAATTAATTGTTCATTTATTAATAGTAATGAATAATTAAAGACTAATAAATCAATTATTTATTATTCAAGGATAAATGATTAATTAATTATTACTTATTTAGTATTAAATAATAATTAAAGACAAGTTAATTATTCAATATTTAATTAACATTAAATAATAAGTAGATGTAATTAGCTATTAATTATTAAATAATAACTAAAGGTAATTAATTAATTACTATTTAACTAATATTAAATGGTAATTAAATGAAGATAAATAAAGATAATTTGAATGATTCATTAATTAAAAATTTATAATAAATTGTTTAAGGATCTAATAAGTGTTTATTACTTAAGAAAGACCTTATAAATTTATAAAATCATTAACCTAAGATTTATTAATTATCTTATAGGGTTAATAATGGTAGATTATACTATGTGTACATTGTGATTGAATTATTTGCTATATAATAGCATAAGTAAGTGTATAGACGTACAATTATATGCAGTACTAATTAGTAGACCAACATTGTCAATGCTAGGTCATTCCAAAGAGTTTTAATTAAAGCTAGTTAGTCGTAGCTCGTCGAACATGCAAGTTCTCTAACTCATACTCGAGTTATTATTTTTAAAGCATGTTAGTGGATAATTATTGTTGATTATTCCACATCTAATATTATTACTGAATATTCGTATTAGGGCAAGTTCTCTAACTCAAACTCGAGTTATTATGTTTCAAGCATGCGAGTGGATTAATTATTGACAATTATTTCACATCTTTGATTATTGATTCGCACTCAGTGCATGTTGCATATGTTCATCAAGTATGAAAGGCTGATCACCTTCATTATCATAAGGTTCAGTTAAATTTGTTCATGGTCATTGTTGACCACACAACATAATTATTCAGTTTTTCAGTTATTGAAGTTTTGATTCATGTTCTTTCTTAATTATATTACATTGTTGAAAACTTGAAAGCTTTTTAATTTTCAATCATGATATATATCATTGTACTTAAACTTGCTGGATAAAATAGTTGCTCATCCTTGCTATATCATGATTGCTATATCATTGTACTTAACAAATTTCAGATTAAAACGAAGGCTCGAAGAATGACAGTGGTAAAGGCGAATTCCAAGTTTAGATTATTATGCATTTAAAACTACCAAGTTATCTGATGCAAATGACATTGTAAACCTTTTAAGTTATTGAAGGTATGTATTAAGTTAAGGTTGTAGACCTTGGGGATTATGTTGTAAAAGTTTATTATATAAACAATTTATGTTTATATCTTTCGCAGTAGTTATAGAAATGATGTATCGTAACATACCAGATCTGAGGTAAAAAGTACCCGGATTTGGGGACGTCACAGTTGGTATCAAAGCCGTAGATTATAAACCTTAGGTAGGGGTACCTTATGCTATAACTGCGAAGACAATGGTAAGGAATAAACTCAGATCGAGTTTAAATGATAAGAGATGAATTTAGGAAATTCATCATTAAAGTAAAGAAAAAGATAAATAAGATTCAAATAAGAATCTTGAAGAGATAAAAAGATAAGGATTTAGAGTTACCTGACTCTAGTAATAAAGATGAAAAGTGATAATAAATAGACGATGTCTATAAGATGAAAAGTGTAAATAAAATCATAATATAATATGATTAAAGAGAAGAATAAGAAGTACGCAGTATAAAACGATCATAATGATATAAAGAAATAATTACAAAATAAGACCACGACGTGATCAGATTGAATTGTTGAATAACATATGGTATGTTAAATGATTAAGAAGATATAGCCTGACGCTGTAAAGAGAATGTACTATAAAATGGTACGATGTAAACTCATGTAAGAGTGGTAAATGTTGAGATACAAATTAAATGAAATTTGTATTGAGTAAAGAGGAAACTAGGATTATGTGGGATTTTAATTGAGAACTCATGTCAGCAGCTAAGTCGTATGATTCTTTGTATGGGCAGGGAATTATACTTGGTGTAACAACCACTTAGCTTCTGGTAGTGATAATAATTAAAATATTTGTGTCGCGTTATTTGCTATATACCTGTTGACATGGTGATTCTTTTCTCATGTGTATAACAGATAGGTAGAGAATATAAGATTAGGTAATATGATATTAAGATTAGATACGGTTCTTAAAACTAATGCATATGGTAAGTTCGTGACTCATAATTATATGGTATGTTTTGAACCCCTCGGCGAATGGACTCCTATGGTCTGACTAGGATAAGTTTCTAAATTCATATGATTATAGCAAGTTCCTGGATTTCCAAAGTGTGGTAAGTTTGATGAACTGGGGTATAAATAAGTTTTGAATGGAGAATTGAGGATGATAGGAATAGATATAATTATTAAGCAATGGATCATTATAAAAAGTGAAGATAATGGTGGAAGCATAGGTATTCCAAATCTTCTAGCTATGCTAGACTTCGAAATTTTTGACATCAAGCTAAATTCGCACTATGGTGCCTTTAAAAAAAAGAATTTTTGTTATCAGTAACATAGGGTGACAAAGGTGTGTATGTGGACTGTGAGCCACTAACATCTCATTATCTGTTACAACATGATAACATTAAAACTGATTTTCAATAGTTTTGAATAGTTTAAAGAAGAGTCTATGCTAATTACTTCGGCTAGACAAAAATAATTTGAAATATATCAAAATGTATTTTATATATCATCAATGCATCATGGAACCTGATGCAGAGATGATAAAAATGATGGAGTCATCAATGTAGTATTACCTAGTGTTGGATGTGATCTAAGGATTGTCAGCCCATTATGGTATGATGTAGTATGATAAAATCACCAGATGATGGAATCCTCAAACGGACTGTAAATACAGTGCGGTATCATGACGTCATAAAATGATTTTTAGAATTTTAAACCAGTTAAAGAAAAGTCAAATGCCAATTAAAGTGGCTAGACAAATGTTTCGATTGATGTTCAAATAATTGATATGCGTCTAAGTTATTTGATTCAGCTAGGCAAATGTTATGAAAATTCAAGTATTTCTTTGAGAATTTATCCCGAACCAAATTATTTTGGTACAGAATCTTATGCTAAGTTTAAGGTGAACAACCCCGATTGGATAAAATAATCCAATATAGTAGCACAAATATTCGCTAGATAAGATTGATACGTTGTGCACGACGTAGGGTACGATAGGTTGATCACCTAACGTACGCGTATCTGTACTAGGCTGATCACCTAGTACAACATGTTTATAGAATTGGTTGCGGTGAATACCGTTAAACCTGAGAGTTCATGGTCTATATGACCCCTCAGCATAATATGAAAAGTTTTAACTTCTTAAAAAGGGCAGCAATGGTTGAATGAAATGATAGAAGAGAATTTCTCAAAAGAGAAAATGTAAAGGTTAAATTGTGAACTTATTTTCGATGAATAGAAGAAGCAAAGATTAGTAGACTGTAATTTCGGGGAAGAAATTCTTAAAGAAAGGGTGAATGTGACAACCTGAAAACTTAGAGGATCTTGAATGATTAAGTTAAAGGTTAAAGTTTAAAATCTAGAGTGAAAATAGAGGAATAATTTAAATTTTTTAAGCAGAACCTTTATGGTTTACTATTTAAAAAAAGAATTGAGAAAATAAGGGTTCTGAATATTCAAAATCTAGAAAGAGATTTTTGTATGTGAAAAATTTATTTAAAGAAATAAATTTCAAATGAAGAGATATTATTAGATTAAATTAAATGTGCATATGTATAAATATGTATATACTTGGAGATGTGTTGTATATGATTTAGCTAAATAAGAGGATTGATTATTTAAATTAATCATACAAGAATAAATGAAAAGCTTCATTATAAGAAGCTTGTAATAGTCAAGCGTTAGAAATCTTATAAAAAAAAGAAATAAGAACGTGTCAAGTTAGAATAATATATATGATAAGCTATATGAAAAAGACGTATTGAATGTAGCAAACTGTATTAAGAGGGTTACTAGACGTTAAATTAAATGTCTAGTTTAATATATGAGTATATAAATTATTTTATGATTTATGAAGAATATGTATGTTTACGTAATATGGTAAATATATTAAGTTATATATGGTATATGTACATAAATTGATATAAACAGTTTATAATGTGAGAAAATAAAATTATTAATTATTTTCTATATGTGATGTGTGTAGGTTTGGTGTAACTGGTACTTGGGAGTTAATGAATATATATTATATATGTATTTATTAAGTGGGGGAAAATAAAATTATTGGGAACAATTTGCGTGATAAAGCAAAAATAGGCAGGTTAAACATATAATATTTATATATGTAATAACCCAAGATTTTCTATATAAATAAATCAGATAATTTGTGTATAATTTTTATTATTATAAATATGGGGAATATATGCTAAGATAATGTGGATATATATGTATGTGATAAATAAAATATATTTATTACATGAATAATTACAAATAATTTTATTCGTAATTATTGATTATTATAAATTATATTTTATAATAATTAATTTTATAATAAAAATATTTTATTAATTATTTTCCATGAAAATATGTCATTATATTATTTAAATAATATATGAAATTATTATTAGAATTATTATAATAAATATTTTATTATATGAATTTGTTCAGATTATTTAAGTTAATTATTCATTAACTTAATTAATAAGGCTATTTATGCAAGATAAATCAGATATGGAATCCAAACCCTAATTTTGTATTTTGATCAATGCATGAGAATAATAATATAATATTTATATTTCAATGCTATAAATATGTACTATGTGTATAGACTGATAATGGTTGATCAATTATGATATATCAGTAGAAAACCTAGTAGTACTGTGATTTGATACTCAAACCAGAATAAAGATCGGTTAAAAATTATGTTAATGTGATTATAACAAGTATTAGAATTATAATTGTTAAATTATGGAAAATCGTAATTAATTAGAAACCCTAATTAATTGAGAACCCTAATTGCTAAATTTAAAAACCTAATTTCTAAATTTGGAAACCCTAATTTAAAACTCTAATTACTAATTGTAAACCCTAATCGTGAAATTAGAAACCCTAATTTTATAATTGAAAATCCTAATTAGTAATTAGTAACCCTAATTGCTAAATCGGTAATGCTAATTGCTAATTATTTACCCTAATTGCTAAATTAGTAATTATAATTAGTAAATTGTTAAACTTAATGATTAATTTCTAAGTATTAGAAAACCTAAACTAATTAGCAAACCCTAAATTTCATTTTTTAGAAACTAAAATTTTTATTTTTAAACCTAATTAGAAATCCTATAATTTTTATGCTAAACTTTAGGGTTAAACCCTAAGGGTCAAACCCTAAGGGTTTGCTATGTTACATGTTTGCCATTAAAATCACAAGCATATTGACCATTTTGCCCTTCTTGGATTTTTATTAGGTTGCTTGTGAAAATTGCCAACACTTTAGTTGTTTACCAACTCTAACCAACCCCATGTGACTTAAAACTGTTAGAGTTTATGCCCTAGAGGCAAATTATTTGATATAATTGCTTAACATTTTGATATTATATTAGATTGAATGTATGAATTATTTTATTATGGTTTTATTTACTGCGTTATATAAATGTTAACATAATAAAAATTCCTTAGAATAGTGATACAAATTATATAGTTTCAAGTATGTGACTTGAACATGAGATTATATAATTATAATTAGTATCAATATTCTTAAAAGTCCCTAGTCGAGTATCATTGTTGATGGGACAATAATGATGCATTGAGACTAGTATGTAGATTGACTAATGACCAAATCTAATTGGTCATAAATATATGAGATATTAAGTCAATGCATAGGTACATGTTAGAGAACGATGTACTGGACAGACCCAACATGAGAATTCTATGTGGAGCATTATGCGAAGTGTCATTAGTGATTCTCATAGTTATAATAATGTAATGATCCTCCGACCTGAAATCACTATATTACTACACGGGAATTTATGTGCTTTGATATCATCAAAGGTCACCTTTAATAGGGTGGACTATAAAGGTGATTATTGGGTACATCATGAATCGTGTGAGGAATATGAGTGATCTAGATGGAATTTAACCCTCCTATGTATTAGGGGTGATATCCATAGGCCTCTTGATTGAGTAGGACTATGAAATGCATGACCATGCTCAAATAGTGATTTGTTTCATATAATCTACTCATTGATCAAGAAACTCAGATTAAATTATGAAGAGTATGACACATTCCATGACTCAAGTTTAATCTAGGATATTAAGGTTAAAAGGATTAAATTACATTGAAACGTTGGTCATGAAAAGGTTGCATCAAATCATCGATCTTATTATTACTTGGGTAGCAGTGATGCATTACTAGATGTCGCTCACTGTTTATAATTTTATAATATGATTTTAAAATTACTGCCAACGTAATAATAACCTATAGGGTCCCACACATAGAACGTTATTAAAAGGGAATTAATTTAAATTGTAAGGATTTAAATATATTAATATGATTGATAATATTTAAATCATGAATTTAAATTAAAAAGATGATTTGTATATATATATATATATATATCAACATTTTATGGAAGTTAATTATAACCAAAAACCCTAGCCGCTCTTAGAGAGAGACTAGAGAAAAATTTTGAAATTTCTAATCCTTGGTGGCTAGTACCGCAGTTCTCTTTACTACAGGTCGTGCGATGATTCGCGGGGCATTCGTGTGGATACCGTAGAGGTGTGATTCTGATTGGATTGCGTAAGGGATTCGAAGCCATTTCAGAACTCTTTTATAATCGGTATAATATCTAAACCACTGAATTAATTTCTGTTTTACATAGATCCTATTTTCGGGTTTCAGAATTTGCTTTAATTATTTTATATTTTCGCTGCGTTTTTGTGCCAAAATCCCTACAGTGGTATTAGAACTACATGCAAAATGATTAATTCAGATTACGTGTTTAATTGTTTTCGATATATATGATATGTGATTATACAATTTTACCGATCTGAAATTGATTATATTGTTTTCGATATATATGATATATGATGATACAATTTTACCGATCTGAAATTGAATATATAATATTCTATAATCGATATATTCTGGTATTATGAATATCAGTAATAGATATGCATGTATATGAAGTTCTGTTAATTGTATCTTAAATGGCATAATAACAGTATACAAATTCTGTTCTAATTGGATTAAAGGCATGAAAATTTGATTTAATATGATTAATTGAAACTGGACATATATGATATGTACTGGGTGTATTGTTATTATGATTATTTTGGTGGATTAAATATATGATTCTGAAACTATTTCAGAGATTCGTATGGAAAAATTCTACAATACCGCCAGGGGGAGACCCCCCTTGGACCCCCCATCGTAGCGCACGATGGTCGTGACCCCAATATTTGATATATAGTTTTCTTTGATTATATATATTTTGTTATGTGCTTATTGTGATATGCATGGTGCACAGTTATGGCCTTTTAACCCATAGGTTAGTGGTTTTGGTTTTGAAATACGGCTTGCATGTCGTGCCTTTCTATAAATTCTGATGTAACATTCTCTTCTCATCTAAATCCCCTCGAATGTAACTCGAGGTTTCTTTATGTCGTGACAAGATGAAGGACACGAGATGGAAAGATGATGATGGAGAGGAGGAACATGATTGAGGAAGATCCAAGGAAGCTACTTATTTTAAGATCTTTTACCACCTTAGATTGACCTTCAATCTTTCATTAGCTTGAAAAGATTGACAGTGGATTGGGCCATAACTGTGACACATTTTATTTTACACTTTATTTATGCTTGTGTATGATATGATAAATAATGTGCATGTTTAATAAGATTAAAATTGGTAAGATCTAAATTTATTAATAAAATCCCTCATTAAATTATTAAGTTATCAGATTATCATTTCAATTTATTAACTCATCAAATTATCATTTCAAATTTTTCCAAAATTTTTGAGCATCAGAAAAATTACGAAACTGCAAATGGATTTTCGCCCGCCATGCGGTAATCCACGTAGACAGATCATTTCCACAATTTAATAAAGAATGAATACGAAGGGTCATTCACCATGCATGTGGTAATCCACATAGACAGGTTATTCCAACAGAATAATAAAGAATGGAATAACTGAAAAATTTACTATACATGCGATAGATCGCACACACAAAAGTTATTCTAACGAATAATAAAGAATGGAACCAGTCATGCGTAATCCGCATGCATGTGATATTCCAATGTAATAATAAAGAATGGAACCGTGTCATGCGTAATCCGCATGCATGACGAGGATATTCCAACAGAATAATAAAGAATGAAATAATAGAAGAATTTCACCATGTATGCAAAGATTGCATAGGCAAAGTTATTCCAACATAATAATAAAGAATGGAATAATGAAGAATTTCACCATGTATACTAGTGAGTCGCATATATATAAAAGTTATTCCAATGAGAATAATAAGGAATGGAATAACAATAGCTCTTTTCATGAATACGAAAGAAATAATACCCCTTACTATAATAATAATAATATCCCTTACCTCGGAAGAAGACTGGATACTGGAATAGTGAAGTAGCAGACTTCTCTTCTTCTTTCTCTCTATAATTTCTCTCTATAATAATTGCTCTATAGCTTTAGTGAATTGGTAAAAAATAATGAAGGAATGAGCTTCTATTTATAGGAAAATATAGTTTCGATAATTGCACATTTTGGGGCTCAAAATATTACAGTATAATACCTTCCTCTTTTTCTTCATTTTTAATTTAGTCCTGCAAGTATTATCAAACTTGTACCACCTCCCCTAATAGTAAATCATGTGAATCAATAGTTCTAGACATGTGAAAATACGAATTATAGTATAGTACATCCATTTTTAACTTAGTTATGCAAGTATTATCAATCTTGCACCAACTCCCCTAATAGTAAATGAATGTGAATCAATAGTACACACATGTGAACAAATAGTTATAATCATGTGAATTAATAGTAATTAATTGCTCATTTATCCGATTAATTACCCGATTGGTCAATATAACCTCCAGACATTAATTATTATCGAAATAACTGTCGATTTCCACTAACACTAACAATCCCAACACAATGGAAATATTTTTATCAATAATTTCATTTTTGAAATTTTGAAGTTTGACTTTTTCTGAAAAAGTCAACTGTTAACTTTTTAACCAAAAATTCAACCCCGACAAATTTTGTGTTTATAGTCTATTTTTACTAATTTCATCATTCTGGACTCAAATATCACGTCTGCGTCTCCAAATTCAACTCTTAACTCAAATTCAATTTTTAATAACATTTATTCATTATTATTATAACTCGCAATATTAACAACCAGATCGTTCCCAGGAAAGAGGGGGCTTTCTAATAAGGATTTCTCCTTATTGGCGCGCAATTAGGTGACCAAACCTCTCATTGACAGAACTTCTAGACATCGCCAATATAGCAAATAATAATATGAATAACTTTGTCGTCTTAATTATTGATTTAATAATATAACATATTGTACAGATGATATTGTGACAATAATTGAATCAATAATATGAGAGATATGATGCAGCAATTACTGTAGCAATAATTGAGTATAACTGAGTGACTTCTTACGTAAGCATCAATAATTAATACCGCGTGCTACTATACAACCACGCGTATTACTGTACTTTTACTACCGGGTATTTCATGACAACCTGCTTACTTTGAAAAAAATTTCAAATATCACCCTTAACTTTAAACTTTTATCAATTTAACTATTTATCAAAATAGAAAAATTGAATACTTATATTTCATAAAATTCGGGGTCTTACAATCTCCCCTCCTTAAGAAATTACGCCCTCGAAATTTATGTACGTACCTGGTATTCGAAGAGATGAGAATACCTTGCTTTCTTTTCGGATTGTACCTTCTCAGTTATTTTCTCTATATCATAATTTTCCCATTGCTCATCTCTTGTATTTCAGATATCATTTTAGAATATATCTTCAAAACAAAGGTTAATTGGCATATCACAATTTGTCAACTTATCAAGTAAAAATTTCAAATTAGGTAAGTCACACACTAGCGAAGTATATTACTCGTCTCTCCCCTCCTAGTTCTAGACTCATACATCCGCCAGCGACCATATCTCTAAGCTCTGATACCATTTGTAACGCCCCCAAAATAGGTCTACACGACCCATTCTGAGTCTTCAGATATCACACTATAAAAATCAAATACAAACTTCATTTATAAAACTGTTGAACTGTCGTACAGAGTACGACAACATATTAGCTGTGAGTTTTAATATAATATTGTCTCGTAGACAGTATCCAAACTCAAATTATTACAATGCCATATTAAATACAGCAGAAAATATTTTAAGACCCCAAAGAAAAACAAGAAGATAACTATCCTGTTCATTATAATGAGGTGCACTTTTGACGCATTCAAAGTCGGGTTCTCATCACCCTATTGTTGTTCACCAAAATCAATTATTAAGTGACGTATAATATATGACACACCCATCTTAGGTCCTCAATACAATTATATATTGCATGTCATGTCGTTTTATAATGTATTGAAAAACTTTAACAGTCTCGGACCATCACACTATTCCTCTATTATCCCTGCTCGACCTAGCTACACTCTTATTACCTGAAAGGAATTGTGAAGCAAAAAGGGTGAGCACAACTAGCTCAGTAAAGAATGTCATGACTAAAGATAATTTACTTCATCAATAGCCTTCATCAGTAATAAATCAGAGATTTAGAACATATAGTAAATGAAAAAAAATTTCAACCATAGTTACAGCAGAACGAGCAATCCATTAGAAGAGTCAAATAGACTATAAAGTCTATTATCTTCTCCACATTAAAAGTCCACCAACAATATTTTATCTTTGTAACATCAATCAAAAATTCCTTTCCACAATCATATGAATAACTCATAATCATAATTGTAATTCTAAATTCCTCTTCGCATCTAGGACGAAGATAATTTTCATCACCTATCTTCACCTGAAACATCAAAAATCATGGTTATACCAAATCACAATTCCTGCTCATAATCATACTAATAAATTCATCTTTTCACTACGGCCAAAGATATTCATTAACAATTCATCTTTGCACTATAGGCCAAAGACATACAACTATATTTTAGAAGAGTCAAGTATAGCATGATATCTACTATCTTTTACGAATTAAAAGTGTATAATCAATATTTTATCCGAGACTCGACAATAAATAATCCACATCATCGAATCATCCCCACACACTACTGCCGAGGATATTCATGTAATCATCAATGGTCATGATTATCTTGAATAATCTCGGTTATAATCATACCAATAATCGGTCCATCAATGCGATGCAGCCAATGATGACTTTTACCACATCATCTATAACATTACGGGTCATGATTATACCGAATGCTCCCTGGTCATAATCATACCAATAAACAGTTCATTTATGCACATAAGTCAAAGATACTCATCAATCAATAATTCATCTTTGCACGTAAGCCAAAGATATACAATTATAAAAGCAATATTCAACAGTCCATCTTTGCACGTAAGCCAAAGATATACAACTGTAAAACCAATAATCAACAGTCCATCTTTGCACGTAAGCCAAAGATATACAACTGTAAAACCAATAATCAATAGTCCATCTATGCACGTAAGCCAAAGATGACTTTCATCACAATATAAGCATGAGAATGATAACAATGATATAAGCATTAATCAACGAATCAAGGATAAATATTAAAGACTATAAATTTATCCAGAGTTTAAAAATATCCAAATGTTATCAATCACTTAATAATCTCATAATCTAATATCATTACTATTATAACATATTTTAATCATTTCTTAAACTTATAAATAATTTACTTTAATTGTTTACACTTTGCCAAATAATGCATTTAATCATTCAAAAATGTCATACTCATAAGATTTCATCACCAATGATCAAATCTCTCATCAAAAATCTGCATATACCTTATATAGGATTTCCAAGCCATAAAATCTTATTTACCAATTTTTCAACTTCACATAACATATTTAATTCATATGTTCGTAACTAAACTATTTTCATAAAAAATACCAAATCAGTCCAAAATATTTTTATTTTCTGGGATTTAGCAGAATATAGTCCCATATTGAACATATATTTTTCTCGAAATTTTTAAAATTCATTTACTATTTTTCATATGGCCAAAACTACCAAATATTTAGACATTTATCATAAATTGTACTTTTATCCAAAAATTCTGAAATTTACAGGGTATACTCCTGTTATATATATGTACTCCCAATAAATATTTTACCAATTTTGGAGTCAACCACAAGGAGTTATAAGGGTTTACTTTTAAAATAGTCTTTTCCCATAAAACTCATAACTCCTAATCTATACATCACTACAAAAAAAATGGGCCTTTAGCAACGATTTTTTGGACAACGACTTTATAAGTCGTTGCTAAAAGTATATGTTTAGCAATGAAATTTATCCTTCGTTGCAGCTTGTGTCAGACTTTCACTTTTTGCAACGAAATTCATAAGTCGTTACAAATTTTCGTTGCTAATTCATTGGCGGGAAAAAATTTCGTTAGAAATTAGTTGCAAAATTTTCGACCACTTGCTTTCCCATCATCGTGGGCAACGAAATTTTTTTGTTGCTAAAAATGGGGCTTTAGCAACGATTATAAAGTCGTTGCTAAAAGTGTATGTTTAGCAACGAAACTTGTCCTTCACTGCAGATTGTGCCAGCCTTTCACTTTTTGTAACGAAATCATAAGTAGTTGCAAAATTTGAAAATAAAATTCGTTAGAAATTCGTTACAAAATTTCTAATCACTTGATTTCTCCTCAACTTGGGCAACGAAAGTTTTTTTGTTGCTATATTTCGTTGCCTAATATGGACCACATTCATTTGCAATAATTTTTATTTTCATTGCAATTTTATACAACTTTTTGCAACGACTATTAAAATGTTGCCTTAAATTAAGAATAATAATAATAATAATAATAATAATAATAATAATAATAATAATAATTTTTTATTTTATTTTAAAGTAGTAATAATAATAATAATAATAGCGAAATATTAAACTCTATCCCAAAAAAAATATGTTGATAATGATTAATAATAATAATAAGACCTCCAGGTTTGGAAAATTGATCCAATGACCATAATAATAATAATGAACAAATCATTTTTCCCAAATTAAAACAGATCCATTTCCTTAGATTTGTTACGTACATACATAAATGCACATAACTAATTGCGTGATAATAATAATAATAATAATAATAATAATAATAATAATAATAATAACAATAACAATAATAATAATAATAATAATAATAATAATAATAATAATAATAATAATAATAACAATAATAATAATAATAATAGTACTAATAATAATAATAATAATAATAATAATAATAATAATAATAATAATAACAATAATACTAGTACAATAATAATAATAACAATAACAACAATAATAATAATAATAGTAATAATAATAATAATAGCATACGTTTGGATAAACCTGTTAAGTTAAACACAATTAAAATTTCAAATAAATTGCAACTCAAACATGACTTAACATCGGAAAATTGAAGCCTTAGAAACCAATGAATTCTATAATGGTGGAACCATTCATCTTACATCAGACATTATAGAAAAGTCAACGGTGTTTCATAATAATGAAGGCAATTATGCAGGCTTAAAATAATAATATAAAAATAATAATAATAATTAAAATTTTAAATAATAATAAAATAATAATTCTTGTAATAATAAAATAATTCTTGTAATAATAAAATAATTATTGTAATAATAATAATAATAATAATTAAAATAATAATAATTATTGTAATAATAATTAAAATAATAATTACAATTACAATTATTATTATTCTATATATATATAATTAATTATATATATATTGAATAAGTAGATATAGATAATTTCTAACAATTATATACACGGAGGAGGAAAATGTGAAAGGGTGAGGTCACCTAAATTGTCACATAAAAGGAGATAAATTTATAAATTTTAAAGATAAATTTATATGAATATTTAGAGATAAATTTATAAATATATATATGAATATTTGTTTATATATATATATATATATATATATATATATATATATATATATATATATATAATAAGTAGGTATACATATGCGTTGACTGATGACGTGATGACGATATATTACGTATTCAATAATGTGGCGATCTCGACGCATTTTATATTATAATTTTACACGTGGCAGATATGATGTGGTTTCTTTCTATTTTTTTTCAAAAAATTTGTCTATCCAATGGTTTGAACTCACAACCTCAAGTTTGAAACTTTAGTTATATGATCACTCGAGCACAACAAATCAACTGTTAACATCTTGCAAGGATTAATATTTATATCAAAACATTTCATTTCCCCCAAAAAATTAAAATACTACACAGAATATTATCTTGCCTAACATTAATAAACTGTTTGTTTGACCTTTTTCCTACAAATAAATTTGGAACATAAAAATTAAATATAAACATTTTACGATTTTACCAAATTATGAAAGTTTTGTACCAAATTATAAGTGCAATACAAATTTTTTTGTGTACAAAAACTTTTGTATTAAATTATAATTTGAACGAGAGAAGAAGTTAATCCACAATATTACATAATATATAATATTTGTTTAAAAAATTATCAATAATATATATTTATTCACTTAATTTGACAACAAATGAATATTTTTAGTACTATTATTATAATAATAATAAAAATAAAAATAAAAATAAAAATAATAATAACAATAATAATAATAATAGTACTAAAAATAATAGTATTAAACTACCGCCATAACTTATAGCGGTAGACAGTGTAGCACATGAGCAAATGAGGGGCAAATGAATAATTTCTTATGTCGCTACAGCCTATAGTGGCAGGGGAAAATCCATTTCAATCTGTGTCATCCAATGTTACGATCAATGGTATAGATTATGGTTGTTAAAATAGTACCTGTGACAACCGATTGTCAAGAATGGGGGCCCATATATATATAGCCGTGTATATTCTATTTGTGCGAGGTCTTTCAAAACTGCATCTTTTTGGCATATTTGTTTTTTATTTCCGATTTGTTTTCATTGGTCCCTATTTTGCTCATTTTATATATGAATGCTTGACAAATGATGACTTTATAAGTGTAAATATGTATATCTTCTGATGGGATCCATGGTATATTGTAAAAAGGGTATTAATTAATTATTTTTAATGAAGTCAAACTGTATAAAAAACATAACAAAAATTTTCAACTGTTATGATTATCCCACACCGAAATATGAAAAAATCTATTAACAATTAACACAAGTTATTCCAACCAAAAAAGAATATATAGAATATAGAAATTAAGATCTCATAAATTAAACTATATCACAAAGAAAATTAATCAATTATCTCATAAAAAAATAAAATTCAATACAAAGGTGAATAAAATACTACATAATAAAAAATTAAACACCAAAATAAAATATTATCCTAAAATCTTCCCACTCTAACTACAATTTGAAATATTTTATAGAGATAAATATTTAATTTTATATATATATTAACGAATAATTATATATATATATAGGGGTTAATATTTGGTCAATATATATATATATATATATATATATATATATATATATATATATATATATATATATATATAGGGTTAAATAGATTTCATTTTCTTCTCTTATCTCTCCTTCCTTCCCTACCGATCTGTCCCGATCTCGTCAATTCTGTCCACCCTATCTCGCCAGACATACACCGTCTCGACAAACACGAACAACAACATCTGGACGACGCCGTCTCTAAACCAGAGATCCGTCTTCTCTCTTAGACTTCCCCCACTTCTTCCATGGCTGAAACCCTCCAAAACCCTAACCCTAACATCGCCTATTACCAGACTAGGGCCGCTCACCACGGCGTCATCACTAGCGACTGGCTTGCCAAGGCACAGGCGACTGTCGGCAGCGAACTCGACGACGTTTCGTCCGAAAATTCGTTGAGGTTGAGCGATTCTGGCAAGCCCTTCAGCGTGATTGACGAGTTCAATAACTGGCAAAAACAACCTGATCTGGCTGAGGCTGTGGCGGCGATTAGGGCTTTGGCTTCTGTTATTAGGTCCAGTGAGGCTACCACCATGATGGAGCTTGACGTTGAGCTAAAAAAAGCTTCCGATTCTCTCAAGGTATCTAATGAATTTATATTCATTTCCAGTTTGAAATTAGTCAGACAATTCCCATGGTTTGTGTTTAGGTTTTCTCTGCTTTTGGGCCTGTCCTAAAGATTGCCATGTTTGATAAGATGGAGGAGTTCAAGCATTGATTCAGTACCCCAGTAAGCAAAATCCTGCCATTAGTCATACTCATGTTACTAAAATCTGAAAATCTAATACTTGTTGCTAAAATGTGTGGCAAGCTGAGGTAGTTTCTTTAGTTGTAGCATTGATGCTAACCTTGGTGCCTATGTGATTTCCTTTAAAGTGATTTCAAGAATGATGCTATAGATGAGATGCATTGCATTGCATAGCTGTCTTTATGCCTGTTACTAATTTTTAATTTCTATTAAGAGATTAGAGATGATTGTCCTTTTTGCTTAGTATTTTCTTATCTCATGACTATTTAGTCGCTGGGTTGTCAACTTGAATCAGATTTATATGTTGTTATCTTAAAGATATATAATCTTGAGGAAATATTGTTATACTATTTGTTAAAGTAAATTTGATAAGGTTAATCAGATTTATATGTTGTTATTATTTGTCAAATATTTTCTTGAAATCAAGTATTTGTTATACTATTTGTTATAATATTTTCGTGAGTGTTTCTTATCTTGCTTTGCCAGTGGTTTGATCAAATCTCCCAGCTATGCAGGTGAATTATCTGGCTGATCTGTTTCTAGAAAAAAATAAAGATTATGTGGTTGCAGAACATCAGGATCTGTTAACGGCCTCAAAATGCCCATTCGTTGCTGGTTTGTTTCCTCTACTTCCACTTCCGAGTTCTGTTCAAAATTATTCTGTGTTAAAGACATACATCATGTTGGACCTTTAAAGACATACTTTGAAATATGCAGGTATCCTTGTGAAGGGCCTTTAGTTATGAGGAACTGGAAGAAGCTATAAAAAATTATCCAGATGAGCAGAAGTTGCCATACCCGACTTCAGAAAGCACGTTCAAAATTAGTGTTGATAGTTTTGGTAAGGCTATCAGCTTCCAGGGACAAAATGACCGCATTCGGGGGCTGTCTTACATCCCATTCAAGGTTTTCCTGGTTCTTTTTGTATTTAGTATTTTAGTGTCAATCAGTGTTGATTTCTGAATTTTGGTTCATATCCTGTTATTGATTCTTTTGATTTTATGGTGTATTGGTATCCTGAATTATATTTGTTTGATGCGGTTATGATATGAGCATGCTTTTGAGAATTATTCTAAGGCACTTTCCTCTACTTTTGGTTAGTTCAGTAGCTTATTATTTCCATCTGAAGTTTATATGTATTATTTTACGTACGAATTTGAGCTTCATTAAGTTTTCTTATGACTTTGTGCGTTCCTTTTTTACTTTTAATGGATTATGAAGGATGGAAAAGTGTTGCGCAGAATAGAACCTCTAAGCCCTTATTTTGAACTGAATAGAATTAGCATCGGCGGCTGTCATGTTCATATTTTTTGTGCAAATGGTTTGAATATTAACTCAAATTATTTCATTAGCTGTGGTTTTGTCTGGAGGAGCTGCTGCAAATGGTGCACAGTCTGAGACTGATACATCTAACACAACAGTGAGTCTGCCCCCTTACTGAATAAATTAACAACTGCCTTGGGTACTTTGTTAACCCTTGTTCTCTTGTAGATATTTGTTAGAGGGCTTGATTCTGATGTAACTGATGAAGAACTCAGACAGATCTTTTCACAGTTCAGCGATGAAGTTTCTGTGAAAATACCAGCTGGGAAAGGATGTGGTTTTGTACAATTTGCCAGCAGGTATTCCTCTGCAGTTCAGTTACTTTATGTTTCAGTTACTTTTATTTAAACGATTCATAAACATTATCTTGTAATCAACTACTATGTTACATAAAAAGGATGCATGAGAAACAATTTAGGATCATTTGCTCTTATCATGTTTTAATCAATTTTCCATGTATTCACCTCTTTTTTACCTTTCTGAATGGGTTGAGAGTTGAGAATGGATTCCGGAAATCAATGGAATGAGAATTATTACGGCAAGTAAGGGTACAACGGTTATGGGTATACTGTGCCGCAGAATCAGGATCCAAACATGTATGCGGTTGTTGCTGCTTATGGGGCGTCTACAAATGGTTATGGAAACCAATAACGACCTGTAAGCTGATACTGGGTGGCATTTTAAGGTTGAGCCTATCAAACATACAATGAGCAGTAGAGGATATGTTTTTTTAGACCAAAGTATGTAGTTTGAATTTTGTAGCTGGATTTAGAATCATATCACAGAGATTGGAGACTTATCTAGTATTCTATTGAGACCTAATTTAATTTTTTTGAAGGTATAGCTTTCTGGAGCCAGCTTTATATGAGACCAAAGATACACCAGATGCCCCTGCTATGGCAACAACGAGACTAGAACTCTTGGGTCCTAGTGACTTCGTATGAGGATCAAGTGAAAGCATTAGAAGATGAAGTTGAGGAATTGAATGAAAAGCTGTCTGCTGCGAATTCAGAGTTGACAACGAAAGAAAGTCTAGTAAAACAACACGCTAAAGTTGCTGAAGAAGATGTTTCAGGTACGTTGGTATTTATTTTATTCTTTTTTCAGAGTAAGAGATTTTATGAAATTGATTCATTTCCTCGAACAGGTTGGGAAAAAGCTGAGGTAGAAGTTTTGGCATTGAAAAATCATCTAGAATCAGTTATATTGTTAAAGCTTACTATTGAAGATCGAGCATCACATTTAGATGGTGCTTTGAAGGAGTGCATACGGCAGATCAGAAATTTGAAAGAAGAAAATGAGTAGAAATTGCAGGAAGTTATTCTTACCAAAACACAGCAATGCAATATGATAAAGCTTGAGCTCGAAACACAGTTGATATATTTATTATCTTTGGTAAGTTGGTGTTCATTATGTGCTTGTCTTGATATTGTAGGAGTGTAGAAAACTTTCTTGTGAAGTTGCTAGAAAGTAGAAAGTTTATTGTACTGAAATACCAAAAATTGCTGGTGGTTCCTTTGTTCCAGCTTCATGAAAATGAGTATGTAAACTTCTGATTATGCGTACGTTTTAATATTTCAGTTTTGACATTCATTTCTTATACTTGGTCGATGTAAAGTAGTCAACTGTGTATCAAATTGCATGGTCCAGATTTAGTAATTTTGAGTTTGTCAAAATAAAAATCAAGGCCCGTGTAAATAGGCATACATAACTGTGTGCCAAGTGTAATAGAAGATTTAGTTTTTTTTCACATAACAGTTACTTCAAAGTTGGACACATAAAGCAGGTGTATTTTTGTCATAGTTGTAATCTTATACATGCACATTGCACATGGTACCATCTTGTGTATGTTTGTCAAACTAGTATGTACTTCATGTTATCTTATTTAAGGCATTTTATTTAGTCAGTTGAAGGACTCTGGAATCTTTCTATATGCTCAACCATTTAATAAATATTGTGGGTAGTCTGTTGGTTTAATAATATTAGTACCATGTAGCAACTCTATTTTCTTTGTGTTTTGATTTTGGCATTAAGTGCCTTTGGTGACCTATTTGTTTTATTTTTTTGACTTATTATTATTTTTAAATATGTGCAGGAAGACTGCTTTTACCACCTGCCTTACAATACTGGGTATAACTGAGTGACTTCTTACGTAAGCATCAATAATCAATACCGTGTGTTACTATGCAACCAGCCAGACATCGTACTTTTCTACTAAGGGTATTTCATGACAACCTGCTGACTTTGAAAAAAATTTCAAATATCACCCTTAACTTTAAACTTTTATCAATTTAACTATTTATCAAAATAGAAAAATTGAATACTTTTATTTCATAAAATTCGGGGTCTTACAATCTCCCCTCCTTATGAAATTTCGCCCTCAAAATTTCGTCGTCGTGCACACGGTATTGAAGAGATGAGAATACCTTGCTTTTTTTCGGATTGTACCTTCAGGTTATTTTCTACGTATCATGATTTTCCCATTGCTCATCTCCTATATTTCAGGATATCATTCGGAATATATCTTCAAAACAAAGGTTAATTGATATATCACAATTTGTCAACTTATCAAGTAAAAATTTGACTTAGGTAAGTCACACTAATGAAGTATATTACCTCTCTCCTCCTAGTTCTAGACTCATACCTCCGCCAAATGACCATTTCCTAAGCTCGATACCATTTGTGGCGCGCCCAAAATAGGTTCACGTGACCCATTCTCGGTCATGAGATATCACACTATAAAAATTAAATACAAACTTCATTCATACATTTGTTGAACTATCGCAATGCAGATACGATGAAACATGAGTTTTAATACAATATTATCTCGTAGAGCAGTATCCAAACTCAAATTATTACAATGCCATATAAAATACAGCAGCAAATATTTTAAGACTCCAAAGAAAAACAAGAAGATAACTATCCTGTTCATTCTAATGAGGTGCACTTTTGACGTATTCAAAGTCAGGTTCTCATCACCCTATTGTTGTTCACCAAAATCAATTATTAAGTGACGTATAATATACGACACACCCATCTTAGGTCCTCAATACAATTATATATTGCATGTCATATCGTTTTATAATACATTATAAAACTTCGACGGTCTCGGACCATCACACTATTCCTCTAATATCGCCGCTCGACCCAGCTACACTCTTATTACCTAAAAGGAATTGTGAAGTAAAAAGGGTGAGCACAACTAGCTCAGTAAAGAATATCATGACTAAAGATAATTTACATCATCAATAGCCTTCATCAGTAATAAATCGGTAGATTTAGAACATATGGTAGATGATAAAACTTTTCAACCATAGTTCTAAATGAACGAGCAATCCATTAGAAGAGTCGAATAGGTATAAAGTCTATTATCTTCTCTACATTAAAAGTCCACCAACAATATTTTATCTCGTAACATCAATCAACAATTCCTTTCCACAATCATATGAATAACTCATAATCATAATTGTAATTCTAAATTCCTCGCATCTGGGAATGAAAATAATTTTCATCACCTATCTTCACCTAAAACATCAAAAATCATGGTTATACCAAATCACAATTCCGCTCATAATCATACTAATAAATTCATCTTTGCACTACTACCGAAAATATTCATTAACAATTCATCTTTGCACTATAGGCCAAAAGACATACATCTGTTGTATTTTAGAAGAGTCAAGTAAAGCATGATATCTACTATCTTTTACTTAATTAAAATATATAATCAATATTTTATCATTTGAGACTCAACTTTAATAAATAATCAACATCATTGAATTATTCGCACTACTACCGAGGATATTCATGTAATCATCGATGGTCATGATTATACCGAATAATCTCTAGTTATAATCATACCAATAATCGCCCATCAATGCACTACGGACGATGAAGACTTTTACCACAACATCTATAACATTACGGGTCATAATTATACCGAATGCTCCCAGATCATAATCATACCAATAAACAGTTCATCTATGCACATAAGCCAAAGATACTCATCAATCAATAGTTCATCTTTGCATGTAAGCCAAAGATATACAACTATAAAACCAATAATCAACACTCCATTCAACAGTCCATCTTTGCATGTAAGCCAAAGATATACAACTGTAAAACCAATAATCAACAATCCATCTTTGCACATAAGCCAAAGGTATACAACTGTAAAACTAATAATCAATAGTCCATCTATGCACGTAAGTCAAAGATGACTTTCATCATAATATAAGCATGAGAATGATAACAATGATATAAGCATTAATCAAACGAATCAAGGATAAATATTAAAGACTTTAAATTTATCCAGAGTTTAAAAATATCCAAATGTTATCAATCACTTAATAATCTCATAATCTAATATAATTACTATTATAACAATATTTTAATCATTTCTTAAACTTATAAAAAATTTATTTTAATTGTTTACACTTTACTAAATAATGCATTTAATCATTCAAAAATGCCATACTCATAAGATTTCATCACTAATGATCAAATCCCTTATCAAAAATCTGCATATACCTTATATAGGATTTCCAAGCCATAAAATCCTATTTACCAATTTTTCAACTTCACATAACATATTTAATTCATATGTTCGTAACTAAACTATTTTTATGAAAAATACCAAATCAGTCCCAAATATTTTTCTTTTCTGGGATTTAGCATAATATAGTCCCATATTGAACATATATTTTTCTCGAAATTTTTAAAATTCATTTACTATTTTTCATATGGCCAAAACTGCCAAATATTTAGACATTTATCATAAATTGTACTTTTATCCAAAAATTCTGAAATTTACAGGGTATACTCCTGTTATATATATGTACTTCCAATAAATATTTTACCAATTTTGGAGTTAACCACAAGGAGTTATAAGGGTTTACTTTTAAAATAGTCTTTTTCCATAAAATTCATAACTCCTAATCTATACATCCAAAAATAACCATTTTTGGACACAATCTAGACAACTAATCAAATTATCATTTTAAATTTTTCCTGAATTTTTGAGGATCAGAAAAATTACGAAGCTGCAAATGGATTTTCGCCCGCCATGCAGTAATCCACGTAGACATATCATTTCCATAATTTAATAAAGAATGAATACGAAGGGTCATTCACCATGCATGTAGTAATCCACATAGACAGGTTATTCCAACAGAATAATAAAGAATGGAATAACAGAAGAATTCACCATGCATGCGATAGATCGCCATGCAGACGAGTTATTCAACAGAATAATAGAGAATGGAACCGGTAAATGCGTAATCCACACGTATATGATATTTTAAATGTAATAATAAAGAATGAAACTAGGTCATGCGTAATCCGCATAGATAGGATATCCCAACAGAATAATAAAAATGGAATAATAGAAGAATTTCACGTGTGTATGCGAAGACTTGCATAGGAGGTTGTTCCAACATAATAATAAAGAATGGAATAACGGAAGAATTTCACCATGTATACTAGTAGTCACAGTATCTGAGTTATTCCAATAGAATAATAAGGAATGGAATAACAATAGCTCTCTTCATGAATACTGAAAGAAATAATACCCTTACTATAATAATAATATCCCTTACCCGGAAGAAACCTGGATCTTTGGAATAGTGAAGTAGCGAGACTTTCATTCTTCTTTCTCTCTATAATTTCTCTCTATAATAATTGCTCTATAGCTTTAGTGAATTGGTGAAAAATAATGAAGGAATGAGCTTCTATTTATAGGAAAATTTAGTTTCGATAATTGCACATTTTGGGGCTCGAAATATTACAGTATAATACCTTCCTCTTTTTCTTCATGTTTAATTTAGTCCTGCAAGTATTATCAAACTTGCACCACCTCCCCTAATAGTAAATCATGTGAATCAATAGTTCTAGATATGTGAAAATACGAATTACAGTATAGTACCTCCATCTATACCTCCATTTTTAACTTAGTCATACAAGTATTATCAATCTTGCACCAACTCCCCTGATAGTAAATGAATGTGAATCAATAGTACACACATGTGAACAAATAGTTATAATCATGTGAATTAATAGCAATTAATTTCTCATTTATCCGATTAATTACCTGATTTGTCAATATAACCTCAAAGCATTAATTATTATCGAAATAACTGTCGATTTCCACTAACACTAACAATCCCAACACAATGAAAATATTTTTATCAACAATTTCATTTTTGAAATTTCGAAGTTTGACTTTTTCTAAAAAAGTCAACTGTTGACTTTTTGACCAAAAAGTCAACCCCGATAAATTTTGTGTTTATAGTCTATTTTTTACTAATTTCATCATTCCGGACTCAAATATCACATCCGCGTCTCCAAATTTAACTCCAAACTCAAATTCAATTTTTAATAACATTTATTCATTATTATTATAACTCGCAATATTAACAACCAGATCGTTCCCAGGAAAGAGGGGGCTTTCCGATAAGAATTTCTCCTTATTGGCGCGCAATTAGGTGACCAAACCTCTCCTTGATAGAACTTCTAGACATCGTCAATATTGAAAATAATAATATGAATAACTTTGCCGTCTTAATTATTGATTTAATAATATAACATATTATATGAGATGATCTTGTGACAATAATTAAATCAATAATATGAGAGATATAATGCAAAGAATTCTTGTAGCAATAATTGAGTATAATCGAGTGACTTCTTACGTAAGCATCAATAATTAATACTGGTAGTGTCTACTTACGCAACCACGCCAGACATTCTTGTACTTTTACTCTAGGGTATTTCATGACAACCTGCTTACTTTGAAATTTTTTTCAAATATCACCCTTAACTTTAAACTTTTATCAATTTAATTATTTATCAAAATAGAAAAATTGAATACTTTTATTTCATAAAATTTGAGGTCTTACACTAGTAATCATGAACGCTGAGCTTCAGAAGCAACGTGAGTTGATGGATGCTTATGAGATAATCAAGCTTTTCAAGAAATTGTTCGAAGGGCATGTTGGACAGGAGAGGTATGATACAAGCAAGGCTTTGTATCACTGCAAGATGGGTGAACGTGATCCAGTTGGTCTACATGTGCTGAAAATGATTTGGTATATTGAGTACCTTGATAGGTAGGGTTTTTCAATCACTCCGGAAGCCTAAACTGATCTTGTTTTGTAATCCTTGAACATCAGCTACTCTCAATTTGTTATGAATTATCTTATGAATGAAATTGAGAAACCCCTTACTGAGTTGTTGAGCATGTTAAGAAGCTGCAGAAACATGTGAAAAGACGGATCCGCTCCCATAATGATGGTGCAAAAGGGGAATGCTAAGGGAAATTGGAAAGGCAAGAAGAAGATAGGATCTAAATATGGTGCCAAATCCAATTCCAAAACAAAACAGGCTTTAAAGCCTAAAGGCGGGGTGGCTAAAGAAGGTGATTGTCACTTCTGTGAAAAACCTGGACACTGGAAGACGAATTGTCATGCTTATTTGGAAGAAGTGAAGAAAAAGAAAGGAAGTGTGACTTCTGATTCAAGTATATATGTTATAGAAGTTAACTTGTCTATTTCTACATCATGGGTATTGGATACTGGATGTGGTTCTCACATTTGTGTTAATGTGCAGGAACTTCGAAGGAGTAGGACTTTGGCAAAAGGAGAGGTTGACCTACGAGTTGGAAATGGAGCAAAAGTTGCTGCAATGGCCGTAGGAACTTATCATTTATCTTTGTTCACTAGGCTAGTTTTAGAATAAGAAGATTGTTATTTTGTGCCTGCTATAAGTAAAAACATTATTTCTGTTTCTTGTTTGGACAAGAATAATTTTTCATTTATAATAAAGAACAACCGTTGTTCGTTTTACTTAAATGATACATACTATGGTGTTGCACAATTGTTTAATGGTCTTTATATTCTTGATTTAGAAATGCCTATCTATAACATAAATATAAAATGATTTAAATCAAATGATTCAAATCCAATATATCTCTGGCACTGTCGTTTAGGCCATATAAATGAGAAACGCATATCCAAACTCTATAAAGATGGGTTTTTGGATTCATTTGATTTTGAATCATATGAGAAATGCGAGTCTTGTTTATTAGGCAAGATGACTAAAGCCCCTTTCACTGGACACAGTGAATGGGCTAGCAATATATTGAGACTTATACATAGTGATGTATGTGGACCCATGAGTTCGTTAGCAAGAGGTAGGTTTTATTACTTCATTACATTTATTGATGACTTCAGTAGATATGGATATGTATATCTTATGAGACACAAATTCGAATCCTTTGAAAAGTTCAAGGAATTCAAGAATGAAGTTCAAAACCAATTTGGCAAAAAGCATAAAAGCCCTTCGATCCGATTGAGGAGGTGAATACTTAAGCCAAGACTTTGATGACCTTCTAAAGGAGTGTGGTATTATATCACACTCACTCCACGGAACACCACAATGGAATGGTGTATCACGAGAGGAGAAATCGCACCTTGTTGTACATGGTACGATCGATGATGAGTAATCTGAGATCTTCCAATAAGCACGGGGTCATGCCACAGAGGAGATTTGCATTCACATAACCGTGTTCCTATAAAGATAGTTCGAAGAAGACACCATATGAGATATGGATGGGAAGCGCCCCTAGTATGTCGATTCATGAAGATTTGGGGTTCATGAGGCATTTGTAAAACGCGTCTGGATTACGACAAGCTTGGACCTAAATCGACAAATGTAATTTTGTGGGATACCCAAAAGAAATAAAAAGGGTATTATTTCTACAAACCTTACGAGAATAAAGTGTTTGTTGCTCGAATGGTATTTTCTAGAAAGAGAATTTATCTCTAAAGGAAACAGTGGGAGGAAAGTAGAACTCGAAGAAATTTGAGAACCACATAATATCATTGAACCTGAGTTGGAACGTGAGCAGGAACCACAAGATGTTGTGGAAATTGAACTCTTTGAAATTACACAAGGAATTAAGAGATCTGGTAGGACACATGAGAGCCCAAGAGATATTATGGATATCTTGTAACTCAAAATGATGATGTGATGCTCATAGATTAGGATGAGCCTGCTTCCTACCAAGAAGCTATGAATGGAACAAATTCTAAGAGATGGCTTGAATCCATGAGATCTGAAATGGACTCCATGTATATTAACCAATTATGAACTTTGGTTGATCCACCCGAAGGGGTAAAACCAATCGGCTGCAAGTGGGTTTTTAAGAAGAAAACCGACATGGATGGTAATGTACAAACCTACAAAGGTCGACTGGTAGCAAAAGGTTATAAACAAGTTCAAGGTGTTGACTATGATGAAACCTTCTCTTCAGTGGCAATGGTTAAATCCATCAGGATCCTACTTCCTATTGCAGCCTTTTACGATTATGAAATCTGGCAGATGGATGTCAAAACTACTTTCCTTAACGAAAATCTCCTTGAGGATGTGTACATGACACAACATGAGGGATTTTTCACTCCAAAGGATGTTGGAAAGGTATGTAAGCTGCAGGGATCCATTTATGGATTGAAGCAAGCCTCTCGGAGTTGGAATCTTCGATTTGATGAAGCAGTCAAAGAGTTTGGCTTTATTAAAAATGAAGATGAACCTTGTGTATATAAGAAGGTTAGTGGGAGTCACATTGTATTCCTAGTATTATATGTCGGCGACATATTAATTATTAGAATGACATTCCTTCATTCTGCATTGTAAAAACATGTCTAGGAAAATGTTTCTCCATGAAAGATTTAGGCGATGCAGTCTACATTTTAGGTATCAGGATCTATCGAGATAGATCGAGAAAAATGCTCGGCCTAAGTCAGAGTACATATATTGATAAAGTGCCGAAACGGTTCAGTATGCAAGAAGCAAAAAGAGGACATTTACCCATAACTCATGGTGTAAAGATCTCTAAGGCCCAATGTCCTAAATCACAAGATGACGAGGAGCGTATGAGAAAGATCCCTTATGCTTCAGCAATTGGATCTATCATATATGCAATGATATGTACTCGTCCGGATGTCTTGTATGCTTTAAGCATGACAAGGAGATACAATTAGAATCCAAGTGAAGGTCACTGGACAACAGTCAAGAATATCCTCAAGTACCTAAAAAGGACTAAGGATTCATTCTTGGTATATGGAGGTGAGGACGAACTGGCAGTAAAGGGTTACACAGATGCTAGTTTCCAGACTGACAATGATGACTATAAGTCTCAGTCAGGTCTTGTGTTTTGCCTTAATGGTGGTGCTGTTAGCTGGAAGAGGTCGAAGCAAGAGCCAGTAGCCGATTCTACAACAGAGGCTGAGTATATTGCTGCTTCTAGTGCGGCCAAGGAAGCTGTATGGATTAAAAAGTTCGTCACTGAACTTGGTGTTGTTCCAACTATTATTGATCCGGTTAAGCTATACTGTGATAATAATGGAGCCATTGCACATGCTAAGGAATCCAAATCTCACCAACGATCCATGTAAGACCCCAACTTTTACGAATAAAGATGAATTTTCTATAAATATCATTTTTGAATATTATGGAGTGAATTTGATATAATGTTATAGTTGTGGGTAATACTTATAAATTTTGCAAAGTAAGCAAGTTGTTATATAATATTCGATTGGTCGGGGAATATTTGTTTTAACAAGGAATATTAAATGACGATTAATAATCATTAATTGGAACCCACAACGGAATTATTGTCGGATTAAGAAAATGACAAAAATATCTTTTTATGAAAATAACGGCGAAAGTTTTACCATTAACTGTTGAAACACCCGGTGTTAAAAGTACAGTAATACACGTAGTTGTATAGTAGGACATTGTATTGATTATTGATGCTTACGTGAGAAGTCACTCAGTTTTGTTCAATTATTGCTACAGTAATTGTTGCATAGTATCTCACGTTATTTGATTCAATTATTGTCGATATTTTTATATATTATTAATTCGATAATTGAGATGACAAAGTTATTAATATTATTATTTGCAATATTGACGATGTTTAGAAGTTACATCGAGGAGAGGTTTGGTCACCTAATTGGGCATGATAGGGAGAAATCCTTATTAGAAAGCCCCCTCTTTCTGGGAACAACCTGGTTGTTAAATATTGCGAATTATAATAAAGATAATAAATGTTGTTAAAAAATATTGAGGGGATTTTTATGAAGTATTTGATGTAAATTTTGCTTATTTTATGGACCCTTATTTACCCGTTTTTCAAAATAATCGGTAGAAAGTTATATATATAATAATAGGTGGGGCCCATAATTGAAATTAAAGGAGGGTGGCTGATATGTTTGTCACAGGTGGAGGAGGTTTTGTTGTCATATATATATATATATATATATATACTTGTTATTGATTTTGGAGGAAAGGAAATCACGGGGAGTAAACCCGTGATTTGGTTTTTCAACATATGTTATATATAATATATAATATATATATATATATAATATTTTATTTAAAAGTTTTTGTTTTATTAGAATATTTTATTGCATAGTCCTGCATAGTAAAATCAAAATTTTCAACGAAATCAGTCGAAGAATTCGCCCATGACTTTCCCTTCACTGTGCGCTCAAATAGTATCCTTTCCATTCTCCTATAAATATGATGCTTATTTAGAATTGAAAATCACACCAGAATCAGAGAATTCTTCTTCTATTATATTAAGCGTATTTCTTTAGAGTTTTAGAAAGTTTTGAGCGTAGAAAATATTAAAAGTTTTCTTCAAGAAGATCCCCGCTATACCAGTTGGAATACTCTTCTTTTCAAGGTAAATAATGTTATTTTTGTTCAATATTCGCTTGAAATAATATTTTCTTCCATACTTTGTAATATGTAAGTAATATTATTTCATTTCAGATTTAGAATTCTATACTCATTTTGTTAAAGTTTTGACTTCTATACTCTATGAAATTAGTAGAATATCCTTGATATTTGCGCTTCATCTAGTATCTTTTCATGGAAATATTATTCCGAGCATTCTTGATAAGTTTTAACTTTTTCATGCCGAAATACTATTCATGGGGTTACTATTCCCGAAGTACAATTTATGGGGTACTATTCACTCGAGTACTATTCACCCGGGGTACTATTCATGAAAAAAAATTGATTAGTTTTCGGTCCAAATCATTTTTGGTACAATATTATTCTTGAATTTTACTCCACAAAGTAGTATCATGTTGACAATTTGGACGTTATTGATTTCTGGATAAATTAAATTATAAATCTTTAAAAATTTATCCTTGAACTTGTTTTATTGAATTCTTATATCATTCTCATCATCCTCATGTTTATATTATGTTGAAAGTCATCGTAATTCATAGTGCATAGATGGACTTGGTATGATTATGACCATGGATTATTCGGTATAATCATGATCGTAATGTTACAAATGATATGGTAAAAGTCCTCATTGGCCCGTAGTGCATTGATGGACAGTTGTTGGCATGATCATAACCATTGATGAAAACATGAATATCCTTGGCCCGTAGTGCATGAATAATTTGTGGTCGGATTGATACTTAATGAATATCCTTCAGTAGTAGTGCGGGGATGATATGGATTATTTATTAAGTGAGTCTCGTGATAAAAGTGATGAAAACCTTTTAAATCATAGAAGATAATAGATTTTATTCTCTACTTGACTCTTCTAATGGATTGCTTGTTCATTGCAGATTAAACTTGATGTTTGTTATATTTTATCGGTTTAACATTTGTTGAAGGCTAACGATAAATTATTACGCATTATCTTAGTCATAATATTTCTTACTGGGCTAGTTGAGCTCACCCTTTTGCTTTCATTATTCTCTTCAGAAAATGAGAATGTAGCCGGGACTAGTCGGGGAACGGAGTGACGGTCCAGATGATTGCATTAATAGTCATATTCTATGAAATAGTGTGATAATAAATGTATTGAGGACTCCATTTGAGTTTGAATACTGTCTAGAAGACAATATTCATATTAAAACTCTCAGTTTATGTTTTGTCGTATTTTACACGACAGTTGTATTATTAAGTTGTATTTGAATTTTGTACCATGTATTTGGGGACTCAAGATGGGTGATGTATACCTATTTTGGGGGCGTCACAGTTGGTATCAAAGCTTAGGGATATGATCCCTGGCTGAGATGTGAGACAAGAACTAGTAGGGGATAGATGGAGAATTCCTTCGCTAGTATGACCTACCTAAGTTTATTTGGTATTTAAATGGTCGATCAGAGTATAGGGATAATATATGACATGTCAATTAACCCTTGTTTTGTGGAAATATTTGAAAATAACATCCGAGAATATTGAGAATAGCAATGGAGCACAGGAGACCGTTGAGTCACCACAGATGAATACCCAGGATAATGTGCAACAAGAAGACAATAATCCGCAGGTAAACAACAACGATCAAATGATGAACGATGGAATATTCAAAGGCTTTATGCAATTCATGCAACATCAAAGGCAGAGGCGCTCTCATCCAAAATGCGGTGGAAACATTGGAAACTCTTGGGCCAGTCGCCAAGCAGTTCAAGATTTGGGACCACCGGAGTTTTTGGAGAGCAAAACCACTTAAGGCGGAGACGTGGATAAAGCGAGATCTGCAAGATATTTGATGTCTTGGGATGCTCGAGGAGCAAAAGGTTCCTTTGCCACCTTCATGTTCTGACGGAGGCAGAGGCAGATTACTGGTGGGAATCTGTAAAACGTACTCAACCTGCCGCACTAAAGATGACTTAGGAGAATTTCCAAGAATTTTTCAACGACAAGTACTTTCCCGAAAGTATTCGTCACATGAAAGAGGTAGAGTTCATTAAACTTTAGCAAAACAACATTACCGTGTCACAGTACGAAGCCAAGTTTGCCGAGTTGTCCCGGTTTGCGTCCCACTTAGTTGATAATGAGGAGAGAATGACGCGGATGTTTCTAAGAGATTTGAAACCCGAGATACGCCAATACCTTATCTCTCACAAACTTTGCTTGTATTCAGATGTTGTTAATATGGCTTAGTTATTGGAGTGCGATAATGAGTCAATTCAACCAAGAGAGAGCAGCCGGCAAAATGATAATACCAGTGGTAGCAGTTATCGAAGCAGTGATAACAAACGTGGAGGGAATCAACATGCCAGAAATGGTAATCACTTTGGCGGTAATCATGGCCAAGACAATAAGAGTTGACATTTCAAGAAGAGGAGATTCAACAATGATGGAAAGACGTCAGCATCAGCACCTGTTGTTAAGGAAGGAGAACGACCATCTATCATATGCTTCAAATGCGGATGGGAGGGACATATCAGTCCAAACTGTGCATAGCAGTCCAAAACGTGTTACAGTTGTGGAAGAGAAGGTCACCTAGCTCGATTTTGTCACACAGGAAAGCCAAATTCAGTTGGGATGAAGGCACCAAAGGCCGTTCCAGAAAAGTCAAAACCAGTAGTTCAAGGGAGAGCATTTGTCGTAACCTCCCAGAAAGCAAGGAACCCGAACGAGGTCATCATGGGTAAGCTTATCATAAACTCTAGCGAAGTCTATACCTTATTTGATACCGATTCTACCCATTCTTTTATTTCTCCTACTTGCGCTCAAAGTTTAAATTTAACTCCGAAGAAATTAGACTTTGACTTATCTGTTGAAACTCCGTTGGAAGAAACCTTCATTACATCCACTGTTTATAAGTCTTGTTTGGTTCAAATTGGTACCCTCACATTACCTGTCAATCTTATTTCATTGAAAATACTTGCATTTGACGTAATTCTAGGGATTGATTGGTTAACTACTCATCATGCAAAAATTAATTATTTTCGTAAGGTTGTTAGCTTTCATATTCTAAACCAACCTATTATGCGAATTCAAGCAACCAAACCATTAAAATCAATCACTGTCATCTCAAGCCATAAAGCTATTCATTTTTTAA
Organism: Panax ginseng; assembly: GCA_020205605.1. Classification (NCBI taxonomy): domain Eukaryota; kingdom Viridiplantae; phylum Streptophyta; class Magnoliopsida; order Apiales; family Araliaceae; genus Panax; species Panax ginseng. Next base: position 84,383,379 of record CM035144.1, read on the forward strand.
AAAACGGATGTCAAGCTTTCTTAGCTCATGTCACGGATTTAAACAAAAGTACGTCAGTTTTGAATGATATTTCTATTGTTAATAAATTTCTTGACGTATTCCCTGAAGAACTTCCTGGCCTACCCCAAGAGCGTGAAATTGAATTTTGTATCGACCTTGAACCCGATACAAAACCCATCTCCAAAGCCCCATATCGAATGGCTCCTATTGAACTTCAGGAGTTAAAGACCCAACTGCAGGAATTATTAAACATCGGTTTCATTCGTCCTAGTACTTCTCCTTGGGGTGCTCCTGTTCTATTCGTGAAAAAGAAAGATGGGAGTATGCGACTTTGTATTGATTATCGGGAGTTGAACCAAGTCACTGTCAAAAATAGATATTCATTGCCTCACATTGATGATCTGTTTGACCAGTTGCAATTAGAACCGATGACATTCCAAAGACGGCTTTCAGAACTCGGTACGGGCATTATGAATTCCTAGTCATGTCTTTTGGATTGACTAATGCTCGTGCTGCCTTTATGGATATCATGAACCAGAATTCAAGGAATATTTGGATCACTTTGTGGTCGTCTTTATTGATGACATCCTCATATATTCCAAAAGCCGTGAATATCATGAGCAACACTTGAGGCTGATACTCCAAAAGCTTCGTGAAAATAAGCTTTATGCCAAGCTGAAGAAATGTGAGTTCTGGCTTGAGGAAGTAGCATTCCTTGGGTACGTAGTATCAAGTCATGGAATATCTGTTGACCTGGCAAAGATTGAAGCTATTCAAAGCTGGGAACAACCTAAATCAGTGACCGAAGTACGTAGCTTTCTGGGCTTAGCTGGTTATTATCGGAGATTCGTGGAAAGATTTTCTCGAATCGCTACTCCATTAACTCAGCTGACTCGAAAAGATACAAAATTTGGTTGGAGCAAGGAATGTGAGAAGAGTTTTCAAGAACTCAAGAGGAGACTTATTTCAAAGAAATTTGTTATGACAATACCATCCGGCTCGGAGGATTTATCATCTCTGATGATGCTTCGGGTAAAGGGTTAGGATGTGTTCTCATGCAACATGTGAAAGTCATAGCCTATGCCTCATGACAACTCAAAGAATATGAGAGAAATTATCCTACTCATGATCTAGAGTTGGCAACAACCGTTTTTGCACTAAAGATTTGGAGGCATTACCTGTATGGAGAGAAGGTGGAGATCTATACGGATCATAAAAGCCTTAAATATTTCTTCACTCAAAAGGAACTCAACATGTGACAACGACGTTGGCTTGAACTGTTGAAAGACTATGATCATACCATCCAATACAATCCTGGAAAAACGAACGTAGTAGCTGACATATTAAGTAGAAGATCATATGCGGGTACGAGTGCAATATTGTCAACGCAAAGGCCTATTTTGTATGACTTCCAAAGGATGGAGATAGAGTTAAAGACTCCATGGACCCATGTGATGCTGGCAAATATACGAGTAGAACCGACTTTAATCGATAAAGTTAAAGCTGCTCAAGCTGCAGACCTGAAGCTGATTCGTATGAGGAAGAAAGTGCAAAAAGGTGCTATTCCAGAGGTAAGAATCGATGAAGAAGGAATACTTCGAGTCAACTCCAGACTTTGTGTTCCTAACGACCCTGATTTAAATTATAAAAGCATGATGGAGGCACATAACACACCGTTTGCAATCCATCCTGGGAGTACCAAAATGTATCGTGATCTTCGACATACATTTTGGTGGAGCAATATGAAGAGAGAGATAGCGAGGTTTATCTCAAGGTGTCTAACTTGTCAACAAGTCAAGGCGGAGCATCAAGTGCCAAAAGGTCCATTGTAACTACTTGAAATTTTAGAATGGAAGTGAGAGCACATTACCATGGATTTCGTTACTGGTCTTCCCAAGGTTTCTCAAGGCATTGATGCGATTTGGGTCATTGTCGATAGATTGACCAAGTCTGCTCATTTCTTACCGATACGAGAAACTTATATACTTGAACGTCTTACTCGTATGTACATAAATGAGATTGTAAGACTGCATGGTATGCCAGTATCCATAGTTTCTGATCAAGACCTAAGATTCACTTCACGATTTTGGGTTAGTTTGCAGAAAGCTATTGGCACATATTTACGATTTAGTTTCTAAGATATCATCCTCGAAGCGGACGAGGCGATCGGAGAGGACTATTCAAACTCATGAAGATCTATTAAGACTCTATGTCCTTGACTTCAAGGGAAGTTAGGACAAGTTCTTAACATTGGTGGAGTTTTCCTATAACAACAGTTATCAAGCAAGTATTGGCATGGCTCCATTCGAGGCGTTGTACAGAAGAAAGTGTCGTTCTCCAGTATGCTGGGATGAGGTGGGTGAAGCAACGTTGTTGGGACCAGAGTTAGTATGTATGACTACAAAAAAGATTCAAACGATCCGTCAAAGTATAAAAACCTCACAAGATCGACAAAAGAGTTATGCTGATCTTCATCGAAAGGATGTGGAATTCGATATTGGAGATCATGTATTGTTGCGTGTTGCTCCATAGAAAGCAGTTACGAGATTTTAAAAGAGAGGAAAGCTCAATCCTCGATTCATTAGCCCATTTTTAATCTTCGATAGAGTAGGAACTATGGCCTATAGACTCGCTTTACCGTCAAGTATGTCTCGTGTTCATAACATTTTTCACATATCCATGTTATGTAAATATGTGGAAGACCTGAACCACATTATTGAGTTAGAACCGAACGAAATATCGGAAGATTTAATGTATGAAGAGGTTCCTGTTAAAATCTTGGATAAGAAGGAACATATTCTACGCTCCAAGGTTATACCTCAAGTGAAAGTTTTGTGGAGAAACCACGATGTTGAGGAAATGACCTGGGAGTTAGAATCTGAAATGAAATCAAGGTATCCTTACCTCTTCGACATACTAGGTACATACCCTAATTTTGAGGGCAAAATTTCCTAAGAAGGGGAGGTTGTAAGACCCCAACTTTTATGAATAAAGAATAATTTTCTATAAATATCATTTTTGAATATTATGGAGTGAATTTGATATAATGTTGTAGTTGTGGGTAATACTTATAAATTTTACAAAGTACGCAAGTTGTTATATAATATTCGATTGGTCGGGGAATATTCGTTTTAACAGGGAATTTACGACGGCACAATCATTGGTGGACCCCACAATGGAATTATTGTCGGATTGAGAAAACGACAAAAATATATTTTTATGAAAATAACGGCAAAAGTTTTACCGTTAACTGTTGAAACACCCGGTGTTAAAAGCACATTAATACGCGTGGTTGCATAGTAGCACACGGTATTGATTATTGATGCTTACGTGAGAAGTCACTCAGTTTTGTTCAATTATTGCTACAGTAATTGTTGCATAGTATCTCACGTTATTTGATTCAATTATTTTCGATATTTTTATATATTATTAATTTCATAATTGAGATGACAATGTTATTAATATTATTATTTTTAATATTGACGATGTCTAGAAGTTCTGTCAAGGAGAGGTTTGGTAACCTAATTGCGCTCCAATAGGGAGAAATCCTTATTGGAAAGCCCCCTCTTTCCTGGGAACGACTTGATTGTTAAATATTATGAATTATAATAAAGATAATAAATGTTGTTAAAAAATATTGAGGGGATTTTTATGAAGTATTTGATGTAAATTTTACTTATTTTTTGGATCCCTATTTATTCGTTTTTCAAAATAATCGGTAGAAAGTTATATATATAATAGTAGGTGGGGCCCACGTTTGAAATTGAAGGAGGAAGGTGGCTGATATGTTTGTCACGGGTGGAGGAGGTTTTGTTGTTATATATATATATATAATATAATATATTTTATTTAAAAGTTTTCGTTTTATTAGAATATTTTATTGCATACTGCTGCATAGTAAAATCAAATTTTTCAATGAAATCAGTTGAAGAATTCGCCCGTGACTTTCCCTTCACTGTGCGCTCAAATAGTATCCTTTCAATTCTCCTATAAATAGGATGCTTATTTAGAATTGAAAATCACACCAGATTCAGAGAATTCTTCTTCTATAATATTAAGCGTATTTCTTTAGAGTTTTAGAAAGCTTTGAGCGTAGAAAATAGTAAAAGTTTTCTTCAAGAAAATCCCCGCTATACCAATTGGAATACTCTTCTTTTCAAGGTAAGGGATGTTATTTTTGTTCAATATTCGCTTGAAATAATATTTTCTTCCATACTCTATAGTATGTAAGTAATATTATTTCATTTTAGATTTCAAATTTTATACTAGTTTTGTTAAAGTTTCGACTTCTAAACTCCATGAAATTAGTAGAATATCCTTGATATTTAAGCTTCATCCAGTATATTTTTCATGAAAATATTATTCTGAGCATTCTTGATAATTTTTAACTTTTTCATGCCGGAGTACTATTCACGGGGTTACTATTCTCAAAGTACTATTCACGGGGTACTATTCACTCGAGTTCTATTCACCAGGGGTACTATTCATGATAAAAATTGATTCGTTTTCGGTCCAAATCATTTTTGGTACAATATTATTCTTGAATTTTACTCCACAAAGCAGTATCATGTTGACAATTTGGGCGTTATTGATTTACGGATAAATTAAATTATAAATCTTTAAAATTTATCCTTGAACTTTTTTATTGAATTAAGTATATCATTGTCATCATCCTCATGTTTTATATTATGTTGAAGTCATACGTGGCTTTTGTAGTGCATGGATGGACTTGGTATGATTATGACTGAGGATTATTCGGTATAATCATGGCTTAGTAATGTTACAAATGATGTGATAAAAGTCCTCATTGGCCCGTAGTGCATTTATGGACAGTTGTTGGCATGATCATGACCATTGATGAAAACACAAATATCCTTGGCCCGTAGTGCATGGATAATTTGTGGTCGTGATACTAATGAATATCCTTGGTCAGAAATGCGGGGATGATGTGGATTATTTATTGTCGTGAGTCTCGTGATAAAAGTGATGAAAAACCTTTTAAATCATAGAAGATAATAGATTTTATTCTCTACTTGACTCTTCTAATGGATTGCTTGTTTCGCTGCAGTTAAACTTGATGTTTGTTATATTTATCAGTTTAACACTGTTGAAGGCTAACGATAAATTATTTTGCATTATCTTAGTCATAATATTTCTTACTGGGCTAGTTGAGCTCACCCTTTTTCTTTCATTGTTCTCTTTAGGAAATGAGAATGTAGCCGGGACTAGTCGGGGAATGGAGTGACGGTCCAGATGATAGCATTAATAGTCCTCACTATTCTATGAAATAGTGTGATAATAAATGTATTGAGGACTCCGTTTGAGTTTGAATACTGTCTAGAAGACAATATTCGTATTAAAACTCTTAGTTTATGTTTTGCATATTTTACACGATAGTTGTATTATTAAGTTTTATTTGAATTTTGTACTATGTATTTGGCGACTCCAGATGGGTGATGTATACCTATTTTGGGGGCGTCACAATCCAAGCATATACTTAGGCGGTACCATCTCATTCGTGAAATCATTAATAGAGGAGATGTACATATAGGAAGAGTGCTAACAGATGATAATGTTGCGAGATCCATTTGACCGAGGCTTTTTCATCGCAGTGAGAAGCACGAAGGTCACACTAGTTCCATGGGTATTAGATACATGAATGATTGGCTCTAGTGTAAGTGGGAGACAGTTAGAGTTTGTGCCCTGGAGGCAAATTATTTGATATAATTGCTTAACATTTTGATATTATATTTGATTGAATGTATGAATTATTTTATTATGGTTTTATTTACTGCGTTATATAAATGTTAACATAATAAAAATTCCTTAGAATAGTGATACAAATTATATAGTTTCAAGTATGTGACTTGAACATGAGATTATATAATTATAATTAGTATCATTATTCTTAAAAGTCTAATCGAGTATCATTGTTGATGGGACAACAATGATACATTGAGACTAGTATGTGGATGTTGATGATGACCAAATCTCATTGGTCATAAATATATGAGATATTAAGTCAATGCATTGGTACATGTTAGAGAACGATGTACTGGACAGACCCACCATGAGAATTCTATGTGGAGCATTATGCGAAGTGTCATTAGCAATTCTCATAGTGATAATGATGTAATGATCCTCCGACCTGAAATCACTATATTACTACACGGGAATTTATGTGCTTTGATATCATCAAAGGTCACCTTTAATAGGGTGGACTATAAAGATGATTATTGGGTACATCATGAATCGTGTAAGGAATATGAGTGATCTAAATGGAATTTAACCCTCCTATGTATTAGGGGTGATATCCATAGGCCTCTTGATTGAGTAGGACTATGAAATACATGACCATGCTCAAATAGTGATTTGTTTCATATAGTCTACTCATTGATCAAGAAAACTCAGATTAAATTATGAAGAATATGTCACATTCCATGACTCGAGTTTAATCTAGGATATTAAGGTTAAAAGGATTAAATTACATTAAAACTTTGGTCACGAAAAGGTTGCATCGAATCATCAATCTTATTATTACTTGAGTAGCAGTGATGCATTACTAGATGCTGCTCACTGTTTATAATTTTATAATATGATTTTAAAATTATTGCCAACGTAATAATAACAATAGGGTCACACACATAGAACGTTATTAAAATGGAAATAATTTAAATTGTAAGGATTTAAATATATCAATATGATTGATAGTATTTAAATTAAAAGGATGATTTATATATATATATATATATATATATATTAATTAAGTAAGACTTTATTAAGATATAATATATATATATAAATTTGGATTTTATTTTAATTAGATTAGGGTTTTGATTAATTCTGATTTATTGCTATATATATGATATATCAGCGTTTTAGGGAAGTTAATCATAACCAAAAACCCTAGCCGCTCTTAGAGAGAGACTAGAGAAAAATTTGAAAATCCAAATCCTTGGTGGTTAGTACCGCGGTTTATTTCACTGCAGATCGTGCAAAGATTCGCGGGGCGTTCGTGTGGATACTATCGAGGCGCGGTTCTGATTGGATTGTGTAAGGGATTCAAAGCCATTTCAGAACTCTTTCATAATCAGTATAATATCTAAACCACTGAATTAATTTCCATTTCGCATGGATCCTGTTTTTGGGTTTCGGAAATTTCTTTGATTATTTTATATTTCCGGTGCATTTTTGTTCCGAAATCCCTACAAAAACAACAAATATTAGCCAAATCACCAGCTATATACATTGCACATAAGTGTTATAAATAGATTGGGCGAGAGAAAATATCAATTGTTAGCTCATTTTGCACAAACACTCAACCAATCCGTCTCTTTCAAAACCTATGAAATTATAAGGCATTTCGGTTCCAAAACCAAGCCCCACGAAATCCACTAGCAGATCAGAAGCCTAGAATCCAAAATTTTCAAAGTGAGGTATAAAACCCTAACCAAGAATCTGATCTTTATTAATGTGTTAGATGTTAGTTTTTTTTGTGTTAAACATGTTGTTAGTAGTGTATAATGATGATCTGGGTTGATAGATGTTAGATCCATAACATCTATAGGCTCAGATCTAGTGTTTCAAAAAATCTGGAAATTTTTCTTATGTGGTCTGACAACCGAATGTCATACATTCTAGATCTCAGTGTGTTTATTGTTTTGGTGTTTTAAGTGTTTGATCTTGTAGTATGCTATGAGCTCTTTAAACTGGAACTTGTATCAAGGTCATATCATTAACAGATTGCAAGATATTGTTGGTCAAAAGGCGTTGACCGACCGTGACCCAACATTTCAGGTAACCAGCGGGACTGAAGTAAGGTCGACAACTTCTTTATGCCTCCAGATCTCTCTTGTGTTTACTGAGTTATGTTTGTTGTTGTATTCAAGTTATAGTATAGTAGTTAGACTACAGATTAAGGCCTATAGATCACCTAAATAACGTACAGATTTAATGAATTTGATGGTCAAACTAGCTCGGATGATCACGATTTTGATTTTCTGGAATTTCCAGAAAATCAAGAACGTGATTTCTGACAATGGTTGACCGACACAGATCTTGTTGCTGTAATGTTGTAAGATGGGTTTTATGTAATGGATCTCTTCCTTGTCATGTTGGCTACATACTGAAACTTTTAGATCACAGAAAAATCATATAGATTGCAAGTTGTGGAAGCCCAAATGTGGCCACTCGAACTGTTCTTCATTTTTGGGCAAACCCAGAAATGAAGAACAGCTCTGACCGCCACTTTGGATGATCAGATCTTCTTGGTTATGTGTTGTATGATCATGTTTGTTGTTGGATCATGTAGTCTTACACTAGTACTACAGGATCTGACTAACAACATGCCCAGAAACTTTAAGATTTAAGATCTATGCTTGGTCAAACTTGATACCTTGCTAACTGACGATGAAGATCTGGGCAGCCTCAAGAACACCTATAGCGACGGTTCTGTCGTTATAGGGACAATTAGCAACACTTAATTTATGAAATTATTATTTTTATTAAATAATTACAGAAAAATAGTTTTAACTTATTAAAATTACATAATAAATTACTAAAAAAATATTTTAAAGTCTGAAAATTAGTTTTTAATAATTTTTAATATATTTCATAAATATTTAATATTTTTTGAATATTAAAGGTATTTAATTGTTATATTAAATAAATTATTTAAAAATAATTTTAATACTTGAAAAATCATTTAAAATTATATTATGGTATAAGAAAATATTTTAAGTTAATTTTAATAACTTTTAATATTTTGTGATGAATTTCATTAATAAATTAATAGTAATGGTAATTAAGTTATTTAATAAATGTATTAAATAAATTATGAAAAATAGGATTAATGATTTAAAATCATATAAAAATGATTTAAAGGTTATAAAAATATTTTAACTTATAAAATATACTTTTGATATTTTTTATGAAAAATATTAATTTTTTAATATTAATGATATTAGATTTATTTAATAATTATATTAAATAAATTAGTTGAAAAAATGATTTTAATATTATAAAAATCATTTTAAATGAAATTAAGGTGTTTAAAAATATTTTAAGTTATAAAGTATAACTTTTAATATTTAAAGGATAATTTCATTAATAATTTAATATTAATTGTATTAAGTTAATATTAATGATATTAAACTTATTTAATAATTATATTAAATAAATAGTTTAAAAATTGTTTTATTAATTTAGAAATCATTTAAAAAGGGTATAAATGAATTAAAAATATTTTAAATTTTAATTAATGACTTTTAATATTTTGATAAATAGTACATTAATATTTAAATATTAATGGTAATTATTTCAAAATGATTTTAAATGTTTTTAAAATTATTTAAGGGTAATATTAATACTTTAAAAATATTCTAAGTTATTATAAATAACTTTAATATTTTGGCAACGGTTTCATTAGTAGTTTAATATTAATTAAATATTAATGATAATAGGATTATTTTATATTTAAATCATTTAATAATAATTCTAGTGTTTGAAAAATTATGATAAAGTATAATAATTGTTTAAAAATTATTATAAGTCATTTAAAAATAATTTGGCCACTGTTTAAGTTGTATTGAACTACAGGATAGAGTCTTAAACTCGATAATTACCCGATAAAGCCGTCGGTACACCGAAATATTTCAGAAATTGATCTGGACTTAGATAATTTGACTAAATATGTGTTTGTTTGTGATTCAATAATTGTTAAACATGTGTGACATTGTGATTATGTGCTGACTGCAATAAGCAGTATTACGTGTTACGATATGTATTTCTAATCGATAGAAAGATCTTATCAATGAAAGGTTGTTATATAAAAGATAAAACTAAGTTGCGTATTATAAGCAACAGACCATGCAAGTATCCTACCTTTGCATTTACTTTATGCAATGGACATAAGTAAAAAAGTTTCAGAATTATATTATCATTGTGCCAGAATATTAACACTATTGTTATCGATTATGTAGTCGATCATTATTTATTAGTACAATATTTTTATATAATTCAGATATTTATTTTGTTCGTTAATTTCTAACTATGGTTATACAAGTGTCCCCACTTGGATAATCATTGTATTTAATCACATGTTGATACATACTTATTAAATTCCAGTATGTATACGTTGACTTCAAAGCCGTCTAAGCTATTTGACCAATATAGACACAGATTTAGAAATATCATTGAACATGATAAAAATTTATTGTATCCAATCAAATTGCTTTGGTTTGGATTCCCGACTAAGTATGAACATCCCGAATATGGGAAAACTTTTATGCGCCCAAGGCGGAAAAGATGAACGATAATATCATTCTTGCATGTAGTATTGATCAATACAGGGCACATTGGGCAGATCACCCTCGTGTCCGTATGTTATGACAGTTTGGGGATGAAGTTATGCTAAACCTTATCGAAAATTTAAAACAAAGTTCATAGTATGTTGACTACTCTTCAAATATAGTCAATACGTAGTTTCAAAAATTTGATATAGAATTGTTATGTTATTATTATTGGTTCAGCTTACTTCACAACTGTTAATTCGTTGTAGAAGTGTCGTACAAAGAAAACATTTACTTCTTTCAGCTTATATTTATAATTGCTATTACTTGTTGGGCACTTAAATGCTCATCCTTGCTTAATTTAAATATTTTCAGCTAAGTGTGAACAACTAGAAGGTTCGGCCAAGAACAAGGGAAAAAGAAAGCAAACAGAATAAGTTTAATGGTATCTTTTGTAATAGTTAGACAATATTTAGACCATGATATTTATTATCTATCATGTAATGTATTGTAGTAAAGGTTGCGTACTTGGGATTAGACTCTGATATATGTAAATTAAGTTTGATATCTATATTATTGTTATTATTATTAGTATTATTTCTGCTCATAGAAATGGTATCATAAAGCACTGAATTCGGGTTTCAAGTACCTGAATTTTGGGGCGTTACAATATGGTATTAGAGCTTTAGGTTTAGAAACCTTAGGTGGGATAGACCTTAGGCTATAACTTTGGGACAGAGGGAAACGTTGAAAATATAAATAACTCATATAGAGTTTGAAATGAGATGAATTGAATAAATTCATCGTTAAATGAAATAAAAGATAACCTATATAAAACTATTATTTGTTATGTGTATATAATATATGCTAATCAAGATAATTTATGTGTGTAGATGTCAAGTGGAAAATAATTAGGATACCCTCAGATCGTAAAGAAGGAGTCAACCTCCATAACCAAGCCAATGTCAAAGCCAATAGCAGAAATAAAGGCTCATTTTGAAAGCAACCTTGTTAAAGTGGATATTGTGGAAAAGTGTAGTACCAGACCCAGAAACGATAGTATAAAAGATAGGTAGAGTATAATTAGAAAATATATGGTCAAGCTCGAGTTCTTAAACTCATATGTTTATGATGAGTTCTTAAACTCATAATCTGTGGTAAGTTTGACGAACTTGGTATAGTTAAGTGTGAATGGATTCTTGAGGATGATGGGAATATATAGAATACTAAGAAATTTCTCCTAAATGAAGGCGTAAGAAATAAGTACTATTAGTAGTACTTGAATATGTATGATTCTATGTTGTGTATATGATAGGTATGTCTGTATAAGGTAATATTCTCAACTTTTGTATAAGTTATGACATGTAATCCCCGACTTACGTGTGTCACAAAGGGATAATGAGATGTTTAAAGCAAGTATAGCGTTTATGGTATGTCAAGTGCTATGAATATGAATCTATCTTGGATTAATGAAATAAGTCGGTATAAAGATAGTAATCATTTATCTGAACACTGGTTAATACAGTAAACCAAAGTTTTCGAAATCTAATATTTTGAATACATGATTATTTGAGTAGAAAATTTTGCGTTATGTATACCCTAAGACATAGAAGGTAAGTTGATGAAAGATAAATTATGATTAATCAGATAATGCCACCAAGACGAAAATGAAACCAACGAACAGAAGAACATGTCGATAAAGCTGGAGGACAACCAGACTTGATACATAGTTTTTTGACTATTGTCGCTCAAGCTATGCAGAACGGAATACCAACCGCAGGAAATCATCCAGATAATCGATTAGCAAACTTCAAAGGCATTAAGGTAGTCAGAATGCCAGGATTTAGAGGATCAAACGACCCTTTAGAAGCGTTTGTGATAACTGGGGTAACGGAGGGGCAAAAGATAACTTTTGCCACCTATACGATGAAAGGGGAGGTGAATTTTTGGTGGGAGGCAAATCAAGATAGAGCCGGAGAAGAGAGTAGTGGTAGTAGGACTGAAAAAAGGAAAGGAGATAATTTCGGGAATACCGAAATTAGGCTAGGAGGTGGAAAGAAACATGTTATGCAGTGTAGAAATTACGGAAAGAATCACTCGGGAGAGTGTCTTAAAGGTAAGTTTGTGTGTTATAAATGTGGGCAGAAGGGACATATCTCTCTCAACTGCCCCAATCCAAGAATGTATAGTGGGTGTTTTATTTGTGAATCAATGGAGCATAAGGTGAAAGACTGTCCAAGAAGGAGAAGGGAAGCAAGGAATGCGAATACGGGAAAAGGAAATAGGACATTGGCAACAACGGGACCAACTTCAACAAGCAAACCAACAGAATCAACCGCAAGAGTCTTCATCATGACCGTTCAAAATATCGTGGCAGATGGGGATGCAACTCCAGGTATTATTTGTATAACTTTTATTTTCTTATATATGATTTTTTTATATATATATATATATATATATATATATAATCAATTATTTTATAAAGAAATTTTGAAGGAGGAATTTGAGTTCTGTTAGAAATCAAATTTCTTTTTAATCAGATAGACAAACTTTATGTTGAATAGTTAATGATCGGTTTGATCAATTATGATCGAGATCTATTTGCAATGACTGTGTATGCTATGTACCCTTGTATGTATAAGTTTTAAAACGGTGATTCCGGGGACGAAATCTTTATAAGGAAGGGTGAATGTAATAACCCAAGATTTCCTATATAAATAAATCAGAAATTTTGTGTATAATTTTTTTTTTATAATAAATATGGGGAATATGTGCCAAGATAATGTGGATATATATGTATGTGGTAAATAAAATATATTTATTACATGAATAATTACAAATAATTTTATTCAGAATTATTGATTATTATAAATTATATTTTTATAATAATTAATTTTATAATAGAAATGTTTTTATTAATTATTTTTCATGAAAATATGATCATTATATTATTTAAATAATATATGAAATGATTATTAGAATTATTATAATAAATATTTTATTATATGAATTTGTTCAGATTATTTAAGTTAATTATTTATTAACTTAATTAATAAGGCTATTTATGCAAGATAAATCAGATATGGAATCCAAACCCTAATTTTGGATTTTGATCAATGCATGAGAATAATAATATAATATTTATATTTCAGTGCTATAAATATGTACTGTGTGTATAGACTGATAATGGTTGGTTAATTATGATATATCAGTAGAAAACCTAGTAGTACTGTGATTTGATACCCAAATCGGAATAATGATCGGTCAAAAATTGTGTTAATGTGATTATAACAAGTGTTAGAATTATAATTGTTAAATTATGGAAAACCTTAATTAATTAGAAACCCTAATTAATTGAGAACCCTAATTGCTAAATTCAAAAACCTAATTTCTAAATTTGGAAACCCTAATTATTAAAAACCCTAATTAGTAATTAAAAACCCTAGCTAATCGTAAAATTAGAAACCCTAATTTTATAATTGAAAATCTTAATTAGTAATTAGTAACCCTAATTGCTAAATCGATAACGCTAATTGTTAATTATTTACCCTAATTGCTAAATTAGTAATTATAATCAGTAAATTGTTAAACTTAATGATTAATTTCTAAGTATTAGAAAACCTAAACTAATTAGCAAACCATAAATTTCATTTTTTAGAAACTAAAATTTTTATTTTTAAACCTAATTAGAAATCTTACAATTTTTATGTTAAACCTTAGGGTTAAACCCTAAGGGTCAAACCCTAAGGGTTTGCTATGTTACATGTTTATTGTGACGCCCCCAAAATAGGTATACATCACCCATCTTGAGTCGCCAAATATATGGTACAAAATTCAAATACAACTTAATTATACAACAGTTGTGTAAAATACGTCAAAACATAATCTAAGAGTTTTCATAAGAATATTGTCATCTAGAACATATCCACACTCAATGGAGTCCTCATTACATTTATTGTCACACTATTTAACAGAATAGTGAGGACTACTAATGCTATCATTTGGACCGTTACTCCGTTCCCCTACTAGTCCCGGCTACGTTCTCATTTCCTGAAGAGAACAATGAAAGAAAGGGTGAGCTCAACTAGCCTAGTAAGAAATATTATGACTAAGATAATGCAAAATAAATTATCGTTAGCCTACAACAATGTTAAACTGGTATAATATAACAAACATCAATTTTAACTGCAGCGAAATAAGTAATCCATTAGAAGAGTCAAGTAGAGAATAAAATCTACTATCTTCTATGATTTAAAAGGTTTTTCATCACTTTTATCACTGAGACTCAGCTTAATAAATAATCCACATCATCGAATCACCCCTGCACTACGACCAAGGATATTCTTTAGTATCATGACCATAAATTATCCATGCACTACGGGCCAAGGATATTTTTGTATTCATTAATAGTCATGATCATGCCAACAACTGTCCATCAATGCACTACGGGCCAATGAGGACTTTTACCACATCATTTGTAATGTTACAGTTATGATTATACTGAATGATCCCTGGTCATAATCATACCAAGTCCATCTATGCACTACAGGCCATAAATGACTTTCAACAGAATATAAACATGAGGATGATGACAATGATATAGGAATTCAATAAAACAAGTTCAAGAATAAATTTTTAAAGATTTATAATCTAATTTATCCAGAAATCAATAATGTCCAAATTGTCAACATAATACTTCTTTGTAGAGTAAAATTCAAGAATGCTCGGAAGAATATTTTCATGAAAAGATCTTTGGATGAAGCGCAAATATCAAGGATATTCCACTAATTTCATGGAGTATAAAAGCCAAAACTTTAACCAATTTGAGTATAATAAAGAATGGAATAACAAAAGAATTCACCAGCATGCGCGATAATCGCATGCATGAGTTATTCCAACACAATAATAAATAATGGAACCGTGAAATGCGTAAACACACGCATGTGATATTCCAACGAATAATAAATAATGGAACGAGAGTTAATAGAACGCACGCATGTGATATTCCAACGAATAATAAATAATGGAACTCAGTCATGCGTAAACGCACGCATGTGATATTTCAAATGAATAATAAAGAATGGAATAATGAAGACTTCTCCAAGCATGCGATAGATCGCACACACATGTTATTCCAATGAATAATAAATAATGGAACCAAAGTTACGCGTAATGTCATTGCAGACGGGATGTTCCAAATGAGAATAATAAAGAATGGAATAATGAAGAATTTCACCATGTATGCGGTAGATTGCAGATAAGCAAAGTTATTCAACATAATAATAAAGAATGGAATAACAGAAGAATTTCACCATGTATACGGTACTTAGCATATACAGGTTATTCCAACAGAATAATAAGGAATGGAATAAAAATAGCTCTCTTCATGAATACGAAAGAAATAATACCCCTTACTTTAGAAAAAAAACTAGATACTGGAATAGTGAAGTAGTAGACTTCTCTTCTTCTTTCTCTCTATAATTTCTCTCTATAATAATTGCTCTATAGCTTGAGTGAATTGGTGAAGAATAATGAAGAAATGAGCTTCTATTTATAGGAAAATATAGTTTCGATAATTGCACATTTTGGGCCTCAGAATATTACAGTATATTACCTTCCTCTTTTCCTTTATTTTTAATTTAGTCCTGCAAGTGTGATCAAACTTGTACCACCTCCCCTAATAGTAAATCATGTGAATCAATAGTTCTAGACA
Organism: Panax ginseng; assembly: GCA_020205605.1. Taxonomy (NCBI): domain Eukaryota; kingdom Viridiplantae; phylum Streptophyta; class Magnoliopsida; order Apiales; family Araliaceae; genus Panax; species Panax ginseng. The sequence continues at coordinate 84,399,381 of CM035144.1, forward strand.
TGTGAAAATACGAATTACAGTATAGTACCTCCATCTATACCTCTATTTTTAACTTAGTCATGCAAGTATTATCAATCTTGCACCAACTCCCCTAATAGTAACAAGAATGTGATTCAATAGTACACACATGTGAACAAATAGTTATAATCATGTGAATTAATAGCAATTAATTGCTCATTTATCCGATTAATTACCCGATTGGTCAGTATAACTTCCAGACATCCATTACTACCGAAATAAATGTCGATTTCCACTAACACTAATAATTCCAACACAATGGAACTATCAATTTCATCTTTAATCAACACGAACTTATTCATCATTAATATTATAACTCACAATATTTAACAACCGTGTCGCTCGAGAAAGAGGGGCTTTCAATAAGGATCTCTCCTTATTGGCACGCAATTAGATGACCAAACCTCTCCTGTGTAACTTCTAGACATTGTAAATATTGTAATTTAATAATATGAATAAATTTGTCGCCCTCGATTATTGATTTAATAACATAAAATGCAGATGATACTATGATAATAATTGAATCAATAATATGAGAGAGATATGATGCAACAATTATTGTAGCAATAATTGAGTGACTTCTCACGTAAGCATCAATAATCAATACCGTAGCTACTATGCAACCACGCAGTATTCGTACTTTACTACTAGGGTAGTTCAACAGTTTTCTGAGTAAAACTTTCACGTAGTACTTTTTATAAAAGATAATTTGTCATTTTCTAACTACGATAATACTTCTGTGTGGGGTCCACCAATGATTCTGCCGTCGTACGAATATTCCCTGTTAAAACGAATATTCCCCGACCAATCGAATATTATATAACCACTTGCTTACTTTGCAAAATTTGTAAATATTACCCACAACTATAACATTATATCAAATCCACACAATAATATTCAAAAATATATTTCGAGAAAATATTCGTTATTCATAAAAGTTGGGGTCTTACAACCTCCCATTCTTATGAAATTTCGTGCTCGAAATTAGGGTACATACCTGGTATATTGAAGAGGTGAGGATATCTTGACTTCATCTCAGATTCTAACTCCCAGGTTATTTCCTCCACATCGTGGTTTCTCCACAAAACTTTGACTTGAGGTATAACCTTTGAGCGTAGAATATGATCCTTTTTATCCAAGATTTTAACAGGAACCTCTTCATACGTTAAATCTTCCGCTATTTCATCGGTTCTAACTCAATAATGTGGTTCGGGTCTTTCACATATTTACATAACATAGATATGTGAAAAACATTATGAACACGAGACATACTTGGCGGTAAAGCGAGTCTATAGGCCACAGTTCCTACTCGTTCGAGGATTAAAAATGGGCCAATGAATCGAGGATTGATATTTCCTCTCTTTCCAAATCTCTTAACTCCTTTCCATGGAGCAACACGTAACAACACATGATCTCCAATATCGAATTCCACGTCCTTTCGATGAAGATCAGCATAACTTTTTTCTCGATCTTGTGAGGTTTTTATACGTTGTCGGATCATTTGAATCTTTTCCGTAGTCATACATACCAAATTCGATCCCAGCAACGTTGCTTCACCCACCTCATCCCAACATACTGGAGAACGACACTTTCTTCCATGCAACGCCTCAAATGGAGCCATGCCAATACTTGCTTGATAACTATTGTTGTAGGAAAACTCCACCAATGGTAAGAACTTGTCCCAACTTCCCTTGAAGTCAAGGACACAGAGTCTTAATAAATCTTCAAGAGTTTGAATAGTCCTTTCTGACTGCCCACCATTTGAGGATGATATGCTGAACTAAATCATAAATCCGTGCCCATAGCTTTTTGCAAACTAACCCAAAATTTTGAAGTGAATCTTGGGTCTTGATCAGAAACTATGGATACTGGCATACCATGCAATCTTACAATCTCGTTTATGTACATACTAGAAAGACGTTCAAGTGTATAAATTTCTCGTATCGGTAAGAAATGTGCAGACTTGGTTAATCTATCAACAATGACCCAAATCGCATCTATGCCTTGAGAAACTTTGGGAAGACCAGTAACTAAATCCATGGTAATGTGCTCCCACTTCCATTCTAGAATTTCAAGTGGTTGCAATGGACCTTTTGGCACTTAATGCTCCGCCTTGACTCGTTGACAAGTTAGACACTTTGAGATAAACCCCGCTATCTCTCTCTTCATATTGCTCCACCAAAATGTATGTCGAAGATCACGATACATTTTGGTACTCCTAGGATGGATTGCAAACGGTGTGTTGTGCGCCTCCATCATGATTTTATACTTCAAGTCAGAATCGTTAGGAACACAAAGTCTAGAGTTGACTCGAAGTATTCCTTCTTCATCGATTCTTGCTTCTGAAATAGCACATTCTTGCATTTTCTTCCTCATACGCATCAGCTCTAGGTCTGTAGCTTGAGCAGCTTTAACATTATCGATTAAATTCGGTTCCACTCGTATATTCGCCATCATCACATGGGTCCCTGGAGTCTTTAACTCTATTTTCATCCTTTCCAAGTCATACACAATGGGCCTTTGCATTGACAATATTGCACTCATGCCCGCATATGATCTTCTACTCAATGCGTTAGCTACTACATTCGCTTTTCCAGGATGGTATTGGATGGTATGATCATAATATTTGAATAACTCAAGCCATCATCGTAGCCGCATGTTGAGTTCCTTTTAAGTGAAGAAATATTTGAGGCTTTTATGATCCGTATAGATCTCCACCTTCTCTCTATACAAGTAATGCCTCCAAATCTTAAGCGCAAAAACGACTGCTGCCAACTCTAGATCATGAGTAGGATAATTCCTCTCATATTCTTTGAGTTGTCGTGAGGCATAAGCTATGAATTTCCCATGTTGCATGAGAACACAAACTAACCCTTTGCCTGAAGCATCACTATAGATGACAAATCCCTCCGAGCCAGATGGTATTGTCAGAACAGGTGCTGAAATGAGTCTTCTCTTGAGTTCTTAAAAACTCTTCTCACATTCCTCGCTCCAACCGAACTTTGTAACTTTTCAAGTCAGCTGAGTTAATGGAGTAGCGATTCGAGAAAATCCTTCCACGAATCTCCGATAATAACCAACAAAGCCGAGAAAGCTACGTACTTCGGTCACTGATTTTGGTTGCTCCCAGCTTTGAATTTCTTCAATCTTTGCTGGGTCAATAGACAATCCATGATTTGATATCACGTTACCAAGGAATGCAACTTCCTCAAGCCAGAACTCGCATTTCTTCAACTTGGCATAAAGCTTGTTTTCGCAAAGCTTTTGAAGTATCAGCCTCAAGTGTTGCTCATGGTCTTCACGGCTTTTGGAGTATATGAGGATGTCATCAATAAAGACGACCACAAAGTGATCCAAATATTCCTTGAATACTCGGTTCATCATGTCCATGAAGGTAGCAGGAGCATTAGTCAATCCAAAAGACATGACTAGGAATTCATAATGCCCGCGTCTGAAGTTACGAAAGCAATCTTTGGAATGTCATCAGTTTTAATCTTCAACTGATGATATCCGGAACGAAGATTAATCTTTGAAAAGAATTTGGCTCCTTGCAACTGGTCAAATAGGTCATCAATGCGAGGCAATGGGTACCTATTTTTGATGGTGACATGATTCAACTCCCGATAATCAATACAAAGTCGCATACTTCCATCTTTCTTCTTCACGAATAGAACAAGAACACCCCAAGGAGACGTACTAGGACGAATGAAACCAATGTCTAACAATTCCTGCAATTGGGTCTTTAACTTCTGAAGTTCAATAGGAGCCATTCGATATGGGGCTTTGGAAAGGGGTTTTGTACCAGGTTCAAGGTCGATACAAAATTCAATTTCTCGCTCTGGGGGTAGGCCAGGAAGTTCTTCGGGGAATACGTCAGGAAATTCATTAATAATAGAAATATCATTCAAAATTGACGTATTTTTGTTTAAATCCGTAACATGAGCTAAGAAAGATTGACATCCATTTTTTAATAAACGAATAGCTTTATGGCTTGAGATGACAATGATCGATTTTAATGGTTTGGTTGCTTGAATTCGCATAATAGGTTGGTTAGGAATATGAAAGATAACAACCTTACGAAAATAATCAAATTTTGCATGATGAGTAGTTAACCAATCAATCCCTAGAATTACGTCAAATGTACGTATTTTCAATAAAATAAGATCGACAGGTAATGTGAGGGTACCGATTTGAACCAAACAAGAATTATAAACAGTGGATGTAATGAAGGTTTCTCCCAACGGAGTTTTAATAGATAAGTCAAAGTCTAATTTCTCCGGAGTTAAATTTAAACGTTGAGCGTAAGTAGGAGAAATAAAAGAATGGGTAGAACCGGTATCAAATAAGGTATAGACTTCACTAGAGTTTATGATAAGCTTACCCGTGATGACCTCGTTCGGGTTCCTTGCTTTATGAGAGGTAACGACAAACGCTCTCCCTCGCACTACTGGCTTTGACTTTTCTGGGATGGCCTTTGGTGCTTCCTTCCCAACTGGACTTATCTTCGGTGAATGACAAAATCGAGCTAGGTGACTTTCTCTTCCACAATTGTAATATGCTTTGGACGGCTTCGCGCAGTTTAGACTGATGTGTCTCTCCCCTCCGCATTTGAAGCATATGATAGATGGTCATTCTCATTCCTTAACAACGGGTGATGGTGCTGACGTCTTTCCATCATTGTTGAATATCCTCTTCCTGAAATTTCCATTCTTATTATTTTGGCCATGATTACTACCAAAGTGGTTACCATTTCTGGCATGTTGATTCCCTCCACGCTTATTGTCACCACTTCGATGACTGCTATCACTGGTATTATCATTTTGCCGGCTGCTCTCTTTTGGTTGGGTTGACTCATTATCGCGCTCCAATAACTGAGCCCTATTAACAACATCTGAATACAAACACAGTTTATGAGAGATAAGATATTGACGTATCTCGGGTTTCAAACCTCTTATAAACATTCGCATCATTCTCTCCTCATTATCAACCAAATGGGACGCAAACCGAGATAACTCGACAAACTTGGCTTCGTACTGCGACACGGTCATGTTGTTTTTCTCCAGCTTGATGAACTCTACCTCTTTCATGTGACGAATACTTTCGGAAAAGTACTTGTCGTTGAAAAATTCTTGGAACTTCTCCCAAGTCATTTTCGGTCTGGCGAGTTGAGTACGCTTCTGATTCCCACCGAGAATCGCCTCTGCGTCATAACATGAAGGTGGCAAAGGAAACCTTTTGCTCCTCAGAGCATCCCAAGACATCAAATATCTTGCAGATCTGCTTTACCCACGTCTCCGCCTTAAGTGGTTTTGGCTCTCTAAAAAACACCGGAGGTCCTAGTTCCTTTATTTGCTTAGCGGTGACCGTCTGAGAGTTGTTAGTGTTTCCACCTGCATTTTGGACAGGAGCCGCTCTCGCCTGATGTTGCATGAATTGCATAAAGCCTTTGAACATTCCATCGTTCATCATTTGGTCAGTGTTGTTGTTTACATGAGGATTATCACCTTCCTGATGCACATTATCCCAATTATTGATCTGTGGTGACTCAACGGTCTCCTGTGCTCCATTGCTATTCTCAACATTCTTGAATGTCATTTTCAAATACTACCACAAAACAAGGGTTAATTAACATATCACATATTATCCCTATACTCTGACCGACCAATTAAATACCAAATAAACTTAGGTAGGTCATACTAGCGAAAAGAATTCCCGTCTATCCCTCCTAGTTCTTATCTCACATCTCGGCCAGGATCATATCCTAAGCTTTGATACTAACTGTTGTGGCGCCCCAACATAGGTATACATCACCCATCTTGAGTCGCCAAATACATGGTACAAAATTCAAATACAACTTAATTATACAATAGTCGTGTAAAATACGACAAAAAATAATCTAAGAGTTTTAATAAGAATATCATCATCTAGACAATATCCACACTCAATGGAGTCCTCATTACATTTATTGTCACACTATTTAATGAATAGTGAGGACTACTAATGCTATCATCTCGACCGAATCACTCCGTTCCCCGACTAGTCCCCTTACTACGGTCTCATTTTCTAACGAACAATGAAAGAAAGGGTGAGCTCAACTAGCCCAGTAAGAAATATTATGACTATGATAATGCATAATAAATTATCGTTAGCTTTCAAAGCGATGTTAAAGCGATACAATATAACAAACATCAAGTTTAAGCTGCAATGAACAAGAAATTCATTAGAAGAGTCAAGTAGAGAATAAAATCTACTATCTTCTATTATTTAAAAGGTTTTTCATTACTTTTATCGCTGAGACTCAGCTTAATAAATAATCCACATCATCGAATCACCCCTGCACTACGACCAATGATATTCTTTAGTATCACGACCACAAATTATCCATGCACTACGTGCCAAGGATATTTGTGTATTCATTAATGATCATGATCATGCCAACAAATGTCCATCAATGCACTACGGGCCAATGAGGACTTTTACCACATCATTTGTAACGTTACGGTTATGATTATACCGAATGATCCCTGGTCATAATCATACCAAGTCCATCTATGCACTACAGGCCACAAATAACTTTCAACAGAATATAAACAAGTGGATGATGACAATTATATAGGACTTCAATAAAACAAGTTCAAGAATAAATTTTTAAAGATTTATAATCTAATTTATCCAGAAATCAATAATGTCCAAATTGTTAACATAATACTTCTTTGTAGAGTAAAATTCAAGAATGCTCAGAAGAATATTTCCATGAAAATATATTGGATGAAACGCAAATATCAAGGATATTCCACTAATTTCATGGAGTATAGAAGCCAAAACTTTAACCAACTGAGTAAACGCACAGACAGGATATTCCAACAGAATAATAAATAATGGAACCAGGTCATGCATAAACGCACAGACATGATATTTCAATAGAATAATAAATAATGGAACCAGGTCTTGCGTAAACGCACAAACAGGATATTCCAACAGAATAATAAAGAATGGAATAATAGAAGACTTCACCAGACATGCGATAGACTGCACAGACAGGTTATTCCAACAGAATAATAAATAATGGAACTAGGTCATGTGTAATATGCTCAAACAGGATGTTCCAATAGAATAATAAAGAATGAAATAACAGAAGAATTTCACCATGTATGCGGCACTTCGCATAAACAGGTTATTCCAACAGAATAATAAAGAATGGAATAACAGAAGAATTTCACCATGTATATGGTACTTCGCATAAATAGGTTATTCCAACATAATAATAAAGAATCGAATAACAGAAGAATTTCACCATGTATGCGGTACTTCACATATACAAGTTATTCCAACAGAATAATAAGTAATGGAATAACAATAGCTCTCTTCATGAATACAAAAGAAATAATACCCCTTACCTTAGAAAAAAAACTGGATACTGGAATAGTGAGGTAGCAGACTTCTCTTCTTCTTTCTCTCTATAATTTCTCTTTATAATAATTTCTCTATAGCTTGAGTGAATTGGTGAAGAATAATGAAGAAATGAGCTTATATTTATAGGAAATTATAGTTTCGATAATTGCACATTTTGGGGCTCAGAATATTACAGTATAATACCTTCCTCTTTTTCTTTATTTTTAATTTAGTCCTGCAAGTATTATCAAACTTGCACCACCTCCCCTAATAGTAAATTACGTGAATCAATAGTAAATCATATGAATCAATAGTACACACATGTGAACAAATAGTTATAATCATGTGAATTAATAGCAATTAATTGCTCATTTATTCGATTAATTACCCGACTGGTCAGTATAACTTCCAGACATCCATTAATACCGAAATAAATGTCGATTTCCATTAACACTAATATTTCCAACACAATGGAACTACCAATTTCATCTTTAATCAACACGAACTTATTCATCATTAATATTATAACTCACAATATTTAACAACCAGATCGTTCCAAGGAAAGAGGGAGCTTTCCGATAAGGATCTCTTCTTATTGGCGCGCAATTAGATGACCAAACATCTCCTTGACAGAACTTCTAGACATTGTAAATATTGCAATTTAATAATATAAATAACTTTTTCATCTCAATTATTGATTTAATAACATAAAATGCAGACGATACTGTGACAATAATTGAATCAATAATATGAGAGATATGATGCAGCAATTACTGTAGGAATAATTGAGTGACTTCTCACGTAAGCATCAATTATCAATACCGTGTGCTACTATGCAACCACGCGTATTACTGTACTTTTATTACCGGGTAGTTCAACAGTTTTAATGGTAAAACTTTCGTCGTTATTTTTATAAAAGATAATTATGTCGTTTTCTAACTACGACAATATTTCCGTTGTGGGGTCCACCAATGATTGTGCCATCGTACAAATATTTTATGTTAAAACGAATATTCCCCGACCAATCGAATATTATATAACCACTTGCTTACTTTACAAAATTTGTAAATATTATCCACAACTATAACATTATATCAAATCCACACAATAATATTCAAAAATATATTTCGAGAAAATTTTTTTTATTCATAAAAGTTGGGGTCTTACATTTGCTATTAAAATCACAAGCATATTGACCAGTTTGCCATTCTTGGATTTTTATTAGTTTGCTTGTAAAAATTGCCAACACTTTAGTTGTTTACCAACTCTAACCAACCCCATATGACTTAAAACAACAAATATCAGCCAAATCACCAGCTATATACATTGCACATAAGTGTTATAAATAAATTGGGAGAGTGAAAATATCAATTGTTAGCTCATTTTGCAAAAACACTCAACCAATTCTCTCTCTTTCAAAACCTATGAAATTATAAGGCATTTCAGTTCCAAAACCAAACCCCACGAAATCCACTAGCAGATTAGAAGCCTAGAATCCAAAATTTTCAAAGTGAGGTATAAAACCCTAACCAAGAATCTGATCTTTTTTAATGTGTTAGATGTTAGTTTTTTTTTGTGTTAAACATGTTGTTAGTAGTGTATAATGATGATCTGGGTTGATAGATGTTAGATCCATAACATCTATAGGCTCAGATCTAGTGTTTCAAAAAATCTGGAAATTTTTCTTATGTGGTCTGACAACCGAATGTCATACATTCTAGATCTCAGTGTGTTTATTGTTTTGGTGTTTTAAGTGTTTGATCTTGTAGTATGCTATGATCTCTTTAAACTGGAACTTGTATCAAGGTCATATCATTAACAGATTGCAAGATATTGTTGGTCAAAAGGCGTTGACCGACCGTGACCCAACATTTCTGGGTAACCCAGAAACGGGCCCAGAACCGTCTGACAACTTCTTTATGCCTCTAGACCTCTCTTGTGTTTACTGATTTATGTTTGTTGTTGTATTCAAGTTATAGTATAGTAGTTAGACTACAGATTAAGGCCTATAGATCACCTAAATAACGTACAGATTTAATGAATTTGATGGTCAAACTAGCTCGGATGATCACGATTTTGATTTTCTGGAATTTCCAGAAAATCAAGAATGTGATTTCTGACAATGGTTGACCGACACAGATCTTGTTGCTGTAATGTTGTAAGATGGGTTTTATGTAATGGATCTCTTCCTTGTCATGTTGGCTACATACTGAAACTTTTAGATCACAGAAAAATCATATAGATTGCAAGTTGTGGAAGCCCAAATGTGGCCACTCGAACACTTTGGACGATCAGATCTTCTTGGTTATGTGTTGTATGATCATGTTTGTTGTTGGATCATGTAATCTTACACTAGTACTACAATATCTGACTAACAACATGCCCATAAACTTTAAGATTTAAGATATATGTTTTGTCAAACTTGATACCTTGCTAACTGACAATAAAGATCTGGGCAGCCTCAAGAACACCTAAAGCGACGGTTCTGTCACTATAGGGCCAATTAGCAACACTTAATTTCTGAAATTATTATTTTTATTAAATAATTAGAGAAAAATAGTTTTAAATTATGAAAAATATATAATAAATTACTAAAAATTATTTTAAAGTCGAAAATTAGTTTTAATATATTTCATAAATATTTAATATTTTTGGAATATTAAAGGTATTTAATTTATTTAATTGTTATATTAACTAAATTATTTAAAATGATTTTAATACTTGAAAAATTATTTAAAATTATATTATGGTATAAGAAAATATTTTAAGTTATTCTTAATAACTTTTAATATTTAATGATGAATTTCATTAATAAATTAATATTAATGGTAATTAAGTTAATTAATAAATGTATTAAATAAATTATGAAAAATAGGATTAATGATTTAAAAATCATATAAAAATGATTTAAAGGTTATAAAAATATTTGAAGTTATAAAATATAATTTTTGATATTTTGTCAATAAAAAATATTAATATTTTAATATTAATGATATTAGATTTATTTAATAATTATATTAAATAAATTAGTTTAAAAATGATTTTAATATTATAAAAATTATCTTAAATAAAATTAAGGTGTTTAAAAATATTTTAAGTTATAAAGTATAACTTTTAATATTTAAAGGATAATTTAATATTAATGATATTAAGTTAATATTAATGATATTAAGTTAATATTAATGATATTAAGTTAATATTAATGATATTAAACTTATTTAATAATTATATTAAATAAATAGTTTTATTAATTTAGAAATCATTTAAAAAGGGTATAAATGAATTAAAAATATTTTAAGTTTTAATTAATGACTTTTAATATTTTGATAAATAGTACATTAATATTTAAATATTAATGGTAATTATTAAAAATGATTTTAAATGTTTTAAAAATCATTTAAGGGTAATATTAATACTTTAAAAATATTCTAAGTTATTATAAATAACTTTAATATTTTTGCAATGGTTTCATTAATAGTTTAATAGTAATTAAATATTAAAGATATAAGAATTATTTAATATTTAAAATCATTTAATAATGATTCCAGTGTTTGAAAAATCATGATAAATTATAATAATTGTTTAAAAATTATTATAAGTCATTTAAAAATAATTTGGCCATTGTTTAAGTTGTATTGAACTATAGGATAAAGTCTTAGACTCGATAATTACCCGATAAAGCCGTCGGTATACCGACATATTTCAGAAATTGATATGAACTTAGATAATTTGAATAAATATGTGTTTGTTTGTGATTCAATGACTGTTAAACATGTGTGACAATGTGATTAGGTTATGTGCTGACTGCAATAAGCTGTATTATGTGTTATGATATGTATTTCTAAGTGATAAAATGATCTTATCAATGATAGGTTGCTATATAAAAGATAAAACTAAGTTGCATATTGTAAGCAACAGACTAGGCAAGTATCCTACCTTTGCATTTACTTTATGCAATGGACATAAGTAAGAAAGTTTCAGAATTATATTATCATTGTGCCAGAATATTAACACTATTGTTATCGATTATGTAGCTGATCATTATTTATTAGTACAGTATTATTATATAATTCATATATTTATTCTGTTCATTAATTTTTAAATATGGCTATACAAGTGTCCCCACTTGGATAATCATTGTATTTAATCACATGTTGATACATACTTATTAAATTCCAATATGTATACGTTGACTTCAAAGCCTTCTAAGCTATTTAACTCAGCTAGACACAAATTTAGAAATATCGTTGAACATGATAAAACTTTATTGTATCCAATCAAATTGCTTTGGTTTGGATTCCCGACTAAGTATGAACATCCCAAATATGGGAAAACTTTTATGCACTTAAGGCGGAAAAGATGAACAATAATATTGTTCTTGCATGTAGTATTGATCAATACAGGGCACATTGGGCAGATCACCCTCGTGTCTGTAAGTTATGACGGTTTGCGGATGAAGTTTTGCTAAACCTTATCGAAAATTTAAAACAAAGTTCATAGTATATCGACTACTCTTCAAATATAGTCAATACGTAGTTTCAAAAATTTGATATAGAATTGTTATGTTATTATTATTGGTTCAACTTATTTCACAACTGTTGATTCATTGTAGAAGTGTCATACAAAGAAAACATTTACTTCTTTCAGCTTATATTTATAATTGTTATTACTTGCTGGGCACTCAAATGCTCATCCTTGCTTAATTTAAATGTTTTCAGCTAAGTGTGAACAACCAGAAGGTTCGGCCAAGAACAAGGGAAAAGGAAAGCAAACAAAATAAGTTTAATGGTATCTTTTGTAATAGTTAGACAATATTTAGACCATGATATTTATTATCTTTCATGTAATATATTGTAGTACAGGTTGCGTACTTGGGATTAGACTTTGATATATGTAAATTAAGTTTGATATTTATATTATTGTTATTATTATTAGTATTATTTTTGCTCATAGAAATGGTATCGTAAAGCACTGAATTCGGGTTTCAAGTACCTGAATTTGGGGGCGTTACAATATATACTTTACCCAAGAGTATTAGAATAAATTCTTATATGAAATTAGTTTAATAAAAAAAAGATATTATATTTATCGTAATATCTTAAGGAAGTAAATAAATTCTTAATTGAATTTATGTTAACGAGATAAGGATATTATATTATAATATTTTGGGTATATAAATAATTATAATTGCATAAGAAATTATGTGTAGCATATTTATTTTACCATTATAAAATAAATATGTAATTTAAGTATGTTATGTTATATTTCATATATATCAAAGGAAAGCCACATAACCTAATTATATATTAGGTAAGGTAATTAAATAATCTAAGGGTTATAGTATTGAGAAAATATTAGTATTTAAAAGTTATACTAACCTAATAGATTAATTTGGTCTATTTCAAGTGATTAATAATTTTAAATCTAATTAAAGCAAACCTAATTAGGTTATTAATTAAAGAAATATGTGTAAGTAATTAAATTCCATAAGATTGGAAATAGAAACCCTAAATAAAAAATTAGGGTAATATAAATTAAAAATTTTAAACTATGTTTATTATATAGCCAAAAATAATTAAAGGAGAAGCCCAAAAGAAACACAATGCAAGCCCATACTTAGCCCACTTGATTAAGGGTATTTTAGACCTTTGATTAATCTAATTTGTGCATTAAAATAAAAGGAAAATGGAGGAGTTATTGGGCATATATATAGCTGGCCACATTAGCCTTTTAAGGCAAAAAGAGTAAGCTAATCAAGTCCCAAAATTAGAAACTCTTACACACAATGACAAGTGTGTCATGCTCCCATTAGTGGAAAGCCTAATTAGCAACCTTAATGGCATGATTAAGAAGGGATAAGGCTAACCCTTTTGTCCAAGGGGCAAAAGAAATATGGGGGATATTAGCATTCCACTCCAATTCACCAACATATATCTCTATCTTCATTCACCACCATTCTTCTTCTTCTTCTTCTTCTTCTTCTTCTTCTATTTTCTCTCACTAGCAAGAACACAAAGAGAGCAAGAGAGAGAGGAGAGCAAGAGAGGAGGAGTATATAGTTCATGCATCCCAAGTTCCTAGTCAACTTTGGAAAGAAAAGAAAAGCATCCCACAAGACAAGGTAAGGAAATCAAACCCTAGTTTCTATGTCATGTATGCTCTATGTGATCTTGTGAGAGATTCATGGAAGGACAAGTTCTAATAGGCTAGAGTCTCATATGAATGATAAATATTGTGTATATTATGTTTATCTTGCTCATCTATATAGTTTATGTTTGGAAATTTTAGAAAAAGGAAGCTAAAGTAGTTTTGGAAAAAACCCTAATTTAAAAGGGTGATCATTACTTTTCATTTTGAAATCTACAAATAGTTTTTGTGATTTTGTTTCTCTGTATGCTAGAACTATGAGTTAAGAGCAAAACCCTTTTAGAAGCATGTAAAAATGTTAAAAAATGAGTGAGATATGGATTTATTACTAAAACACCTAAATTAAAGAACTCATGTGCAATAGCAGTCACTTCTGGATCGATTTTTGGGACCAAAACAGATCCAAATTTGATATTTGATGAATGAAAACTGTTGTTCAGGAAGATAAGAATCCAATGAGTCTAATTGGACCCAAATTGAAGCTGTATATTTCATTTTATTCAAGTTTAAGTGAATGACCCAAAATCTGGAAAAAAATCAAAAAAAATCTCAAAAAAGCTCTCTTGGGTTCGTGATAATCAGGCCTAGGACTTTTTCCTAAGCGAGTTCTACCACTTTCCGAATTTGGTTAAACAAAGTGGTTCTTGGACCCAATTTTTTTTAAAATTATGAAGAATATTAAGATATTTAATCCCAAATTTTACTAGGCAGTTAGCTAATTATTAAGTAATTAGTGGTTTAAACTCATATAAAAACATTTTAAACCTACTAATTTATAACTTTTAATGCAATTAATGGATTATTAAACTAATTACATGAAATTTGAATGTAATTAACTATTTAATTATTATCTAAGTAATATTGGGTGATAATTAAGTAGAGTTAGTATTAATAAAGTAATTATTGATTATTTAATTAAGATTATATAATAAATAAGAATAAATGATAATTAATTATTCTTAAGTTAATAAGAAAGAATAATTAAAGATTTATGAAGTAAATTAATTATTTATTACTCAAGGATAAATAATTAAAAATTAAATAAGGACAAAGGTTAATTAATTGTTCATTTATTAATAGTAATGAATAATTAAAGACTAATAAATCAATTATTTATTATTCAAGGATAAATGATTAATTAATTATTACTTATTTAGTATTAAATAATAATTAAAGACATAAGTTAATTATTCAATATTTAATTAACATTAAATAATAAGTAGATGTAATTAGCTATTACTTATTAAATAATAGCTAAAGGTATATAATTAATTACTACTTAACTAATATTAAATGGTAATTAAATGAAGATAAATAAAAATAATTTGAATGATTCATTAATTAAACAATTATAATAAATTGTTTAAGGATCTAATAAGTGTTTATTACTTAAGAAAGACCTTATAAATTTATAAAATCATTAACCTAAGATTTATTAATTATCTTATAGGGTTAATAATGGTACATTATACTATGTGTACATTGTGATTGAATTATTTGCTAGATAATAGCATAAGTAAGTGTATAGACGTACAATTATATGCAATACTAATTAGTAGACCAACATTGTCAATGCTAGGTCATTCCAAAGAGTTTTAATTAAAGCTAGTTAGTCGTAGCTCGTCAAATAGACAAGTTCTTTAACTCAAACTCGAGTTATTATTTTTTAAGCATTTTAGTGGATAATTGTTGTTGATTATTCCACATCTAATATTATTATTAAATATTCGCATTATGGCAAGTTCTCTAACTCAAACTCGAGTAATTTTTTTTCAAGCATGCTAGTAGAATAATTGTTGTTGATTATTCCACATCTAATATTATTATTGAATATTCACATTATGGCAAGTTCTCTAACTCAAACTCGAGTTATTATGTTTCAAACATGTTAGTGGATTAATTATTGACCATTATTCCACATATTTGATTATTGATTCGCACTCAGTGCATGTTACATATGTTCATCATGTATGAAAGGCTGATCACCTTCATTACCATAAGGTTCAGTTAAATTTGTTCATGGTCATTGTTGACTACTCAGCATAAGTATTCAGTTTTTCAATTATTAAAGTTTTGATTCATGTTCTTTCTCAATTATATTACATTGTTGAAAACTTGAAAGCTTATTCCTTTTCAATCATGATATATCTTCATTGTACTTAAACTTGCTGGGCAAAATAGTTTCTCATCCTTGATATATCATGATAACAATTTTTAGATTAAAACGAAGGCTCGAAGAATGACAGTGGTAAAGGCGAACTCAAAGTTTAGATTATTATGCATTTAGAACTATCAAGTTATCTGATGCAAATGACATTGTAAACCTTTTAAGTTATTGAAGGTATGTATTAAGTTAAGGTTGTAGACCTTGGGGATTATGTTGTAAAAGTTTATTGTATAAAAATTTTATGTTTATATCTTCCGCAGTAGTTATAGAAATGATGTATCGTAACGTACCAGATCTGAGGTAAAAAAGTACCCGAATTTGGGGACATCATAGTGGAGAAGTCTGACGCACTCGAGTGTTCACACCCTTAGGGGATTCGCTCGAGAACATTCTCAATCTTCTGACAACTCAGAAGAAAATTACCCATCTTCTTCCACCATCCAACTCGAATGGGAAGGGTTTTAATGCTAACAGGAAATGTGCTTATCATGTTGGATCTCCAAGACATAATACTCAGGATTGTTGCGCCTTGAAACATAAGATCCAAGATTTGATTGATAATGGTGAGATCGTCGTGACTAAACCTGACCAACCTCATGTGCAAGATAACCCTTTTCCTCAACACAAAGAAGAGGAGGTTAATATGATTAATTAGAGCAGTGAAAAGAGTTCTAATTATGGTGGTGAATCTTCCCAAACCAGCAACGATAGTGCTAAAAATGGGATTATTCACAGTTCCAGTTTATGATGGAACGAAAGATGAAAGCTCTTTGGAAGCAAGTAAACCAATTGGAAGAACTGGTGATCCATCAGCACCAAGTCACACGCCAATTAGTCAGCCAGGAGCATGCTAGTCTCCTTCCTCTTGTTACGAATACTCCACCACTGACTCCAGCAAGTGAAACGCTGGAGGATAAAATTGCAAAAAGAGAAATTGCCAAAGCCCGTTGGGATTTTGTCAACAAGAGGGAATTTACCTATCTGGGCCAACCGATGGAGGAGATATTTCAAATGCTGATCAATGAAGGAAGAATTACATCTCTGCTACCTCCAATTAATCCTCATTCAAGATGGTTTAATTCTAATGGAGTATTTCAGTATCACTCCCACTCTCGCGGGCACATCACTAAAGAATGATGGGCACTCCGCCATCTTATTCAGAATCTAATTAACAATGGTGTCCTACAGTTGGCAGATAATGACACTATATTACTTGAGAATAGGGACACATTTCCTATGAAATGGAAGGAAGTCGTAGCAGTTATATCCGCTGAGGATGATTTGGCTGCCAACCACTCACAATATAAGCAATTAAACTCAAAGGTGTTGACAATCCTTTGAAAGTGGCCGCACCAAAACCAATTATCTTGCCATACATACCATAATATCCTGTTGTCAGCCTACAAAAAGTGCCATAGAATTATGGAGAGGCTGTAGGATTGTAACGACCCCAAAATTCACACAATTCCATTATCGACTATGGTCGTTAATAACACGACTACCTTCTGATTTTTACATCATTATTCGATGTTAAACTTTATAAATGCGGAATAATTAAAATTTTTGTGTCTTCTTACTTTAAATCCCTGAATCAAAACCTTTATCATCTACATGTCTTTGAATCAATCTTATTTTATGATTCACTTTATCACTATTATTATATAAAATTTTAAATTTCAATCCGATAAACTTTACATATCAGATAACTCTAACTTTAGCTTTACAACTCAACATAAAACTATACATCATAAAACATTTAATACATCTCATGAATCTTAATCATGGTATAAAGAAATAACAACTTTAGCTAAAATATTAATCTTCGTGTATTATTTCTGATCCACATCATTCAAGTAGCACATAGTATTACCTTCAATCCTTAACCTGCAAAAATGGTTATTTTCAAGGTTGAGCTTGACAGCCCAGCAAAATCTAACAGTTTTCATGCATCACGTAGCACATAATAGCATGCTCAACAAATATCTCATAAACATTGGACTAACATAACATACATGTTACAGTTCATATAACAAGTATAAAGATGTATAAAGATTGAGTTCCTTACTCAATCAACATGCTTTACTCAATCAACGTAGTTATAAGTTGACTTTAACATTTCATACATTCAACGTATATATAACACATCATGCTCGTTGCAATAAAGATTTAAAACAATCAAATTCACATAATAAATAGGAACTGAAAGACTTGCTTTGATCGTTATTTACCAATAACAGTTTAACAACTTACAGTTATCTGCACTTCATGTGCCCTACACAATTATATAATCATGAACATTAATTATTAGTCACATAGCAACGCATAGTAGTTGTAATGTAAACTTTACTCTACATCTCATAACCCTTCCTATTATATAGACACAATGTTCAATTTTATTGTGTTAACTTTGAACTTATTTCTCACTGTATTTCATATTCAAAGTTCATTCAAGTGTTTAAGTATTGCTAGGACTAATTATTGGTTTTATATTAACACTATTCAATATCTTATTATATTCATTTCATTTGATTTAAAACACTTTTTATGTTTATTATCATTTATCACGGCGTTTCGACGTTTATTCGTCACACGCCTAATTTGTCTCTCTTGTGTGTTCTTAGTATGCGTATTCAACTTATCTAATATATCATTTATTAATGTTAAGCATCATTATATTTCATAATATTCATGTTCTAAAACTTAGAACAACATCTATTATCGTCGACATCACTATACTTGTGTATGTGCATGTCCGACGCCCTCCGATTGCCTCTGAATACGCACCAGTCACAAAGATGACCATTTTGACTATTGTTCCTGACCTCAAATTGAAAACCTTAAAGAATAAAAGTGGTAGTTCTCTTTCCGGATCATCTTGAATCACCTCAATCGGAGTTCGTATGAAAAGATTATGCCTATTTTACTAAAATAGGTCAAAGCAGTCACACCTGACATACTTTGGGCGCAGCTGCGCCCGTTAGCAGAAATATGACCTGAAGCTACTGTTCTCGCGATTTTTGACCCTTTTTCTCCTACTAATCTTCATAACTTGAGTTATATACATCCAAATTAGTCCGTTTTCAATTCTATGGATTCATAATTCATAGAACTACAACATAATAGAATTCTAACAATTTATAAAAACATTGACCAACCTAAAATTTGACCCAAAACACATGTTCATACTCTATTTTCATGTTTTAAACACATTTAGCGAATTCATTCACTACGAAATCGTTTTACATCCGTTTTGTCTCGTTCAACTTGGGTTGTTTTCGTTTTTCATCATACTAACAACATATATAATCAATCTCAGATTATATCATGAATTCATCATCAATTTTTAATTCCAAAACAAGCCCTAATGTACAAATATCTATAAAACTCAATTTCTTCTTGTTTAATCATACTTTCATGAACTTATTCACCCTAAAAATAACTTTTAGATGTTATAAAATAGGTTATACCAACCCATAAACATATTTATTCAACAATTTATCAAATCATACAACTAAATAACTTCTATAGAAAACTCAAGAATAGATTTTAGAATTGATTCTTACTTTGAATCTTCTTTAACCTTGATAGAGGATAAAAATGGCTTGACTAATCCTTCTTTTCTTCCTTAATTCTCCAACTTTGTTTCTCTAACTTACAGAGAATTTTCTCCCTTTCTCCCTTTCTCTCTTCTGTGTTCTTCCTCCCTTCTCAGGCTTAAGCCAAAACTTCTTACGTAAAATAAAACAGACGCAATAATAAACATAAAATGTATATAATAGTAATAATAATAAATAGACTAATTATGTAATATTTATTATATTATATTATATTATTAATTTTTTTAATTCAAAGGCCATAAGGCTTTGTTTGGCAAAACCAATTAAAATAATGACTTAATCATTCCTTAATCCTTGTTTGGCAAAACAAGATTAAAATAAAAATTTAAAAAGCTCTAAGGCTTTGTTTGGTAAAACCAAATTAAAACTCTTTTAATCTATTTTCATAAGTCATATTTATTGTCACACTTTATTTAAATAAATTCCCATATTCAAATTAAATTAAATCTAATAACAATTTATTAAATCCATTTACCACATAAACCAATATAATAAAATTATAATTTTCATTATAATTATAATTTTATTTAATAAATTAACATATCACTTTAGTTACAAAAATTAAATTAAATAACATTATAACAAACCATATAATCCTTAATAACTCTCTAATTTAGTTATTGAGTTAAATTAGAGTATTATCTCATAAATTTAATTCATCACTCTTTTATCTTAATTAAGTTAATTTCTATAACTCATGAATTATTTACTTACTAATAAATAATCCAACAAATATCTACTAAACAACAAACACATCAATTAAAAATATTTATTTAATTCAATAAATATTTGAAATTATAAATAAAATTCTGGATTGTTACATTCTTCCCACCTTATAAGGATTCTGTCCTCGGAATCATCGAAACCCTACCTTCCTCAAGTTTCTTACCAAATCTCTTCGTTGAATAACTTTAACACATTATCTTAATATAGGTTTTATATTTCCTACTCCCACCATTCTTTATAATAAATTCTTGTAAATTTTATTTCATAACTTTCACTTGAACTCAATTATATTTTGAGTATTATATATTCTTTAACTCATTCATTTCCTTTTCTAAGGATCGTTATCATAAACACTCGGGATATTACATTCACCCATTCTTCTAAGAATTTTGTCCTCGAAATTTTATTTATTAATCTTCATTCATTCAATCTATAAAATAGATTTTATGTTAATACTTTATTCATTCATTGGGTTCTATAACCACTTCTTTCCATAAAGATCTTTCTACAATTATTTAACTTTTCTATTAAAAGTTTTACATTATTTTTTGATAACTCATCTCCTTCTCATTTAAAAATTTCTTTTCTCAATTATTCAATACATTCATCATTCAGTGTCGCATTCTACGACGTACTTCTTTCTAAGGAATATCATCCTTACCACATCCACCTTTTAGAATAACAAGAATCTTCCATAATTGCTCAATAATTGGGAAGCGATATGAATAACAGGAATTTAAAAGATTCCAAATCATGCTGAGGGTCATAAGACCTTGAACTACGTCCACGGTTATAAGTACTCTTTCAATTTAAACCTTAACAGTCATTAGACTATAGGGACTCCCGTACTTAGGGTGTTAAGCCCTTCGTACGATGTATTGTGCACAAATATTTAAACGCTATGCATATGTCCATAGTTATAAGTAATCTTTCAACTTAAACTTTAACAGTCATAAGACTATAGGGACTCTCGTACTTAGGGTGATCAACCCTTCGTACAATGTATTGTACACAAACATCTAAACGCCTCCGTGTAATCCCCTATAAAAGGGTTGTTCATATCAGCTTTTCAACATCTGAATCCACACCAAAACAATTTGGTTTGACATAACTTTTCAAGAAACGCATGAATTTCATGACCATCTTTCAATAATCGTCTAGCTAAATCAAATAGCATAGACTTCTACAACAATTCGGACATCAATCAAAATATACATATACATATATATATATATATATATATATATATATATTCTCATATCTTAAAGAAATCTCAAAATCTTTTTATGATGTCATGGTACTGCACCGCATTGTATTTAAATCTCGTTTGAGGATTAATCATTTGGTGATTTTATCATACTACATCATACCATAGTGGGCTGACGATCCTTAGATCACATCCAACATTAAGTAATACTGCATTGATGACTCCATCGTTTTTATCATCTCTGCACCAGGTTCCATGATGCATTGATGATATAAAAAAATATACATTTTGATATATTTCAAATCATTTTTGTCTAGCCGAAGCAATTATCATAGACAAACGAATAACGGTATTGTTTTTAAAACTCATTGGTTTCATCATTTGATCCAATGTTTTACAAAAAAATAGAAGTGCAAACATCAGCACGAAGTCAATAAATTTTGAAAGTCTAGCATAGCTAGTATATTTAGAATATCCAGGTATCCATCAACTTCAAGCATTACTCCATTAATTCATTACTTAACCATTCTATCAATCTTCAACTTCATCAATGTTCTCTATACTATAACCGTTTTCTACCCAATATAGTTCATCAAACTTACCGTACAATGGAAGTTCAGGAACTTGCCACAATAATATGAGTTTAAGAACTTATCCTAGTTAGACCATAGGTGTCCATTTGCCGAGGGGTTCAAAACATACCATATTATTGTGAGTCACGAATTTACCATATGCATTAGTTTTAAGAACCACACCTAATCCTAATAATATCTGACTAATCTTAATAGTTTCTAACTATCAAATATACACATGAGAAAAGAATCACCTTTTCGCCACATATACATTGATAGCACGACACCAACATTCCAATGATTATCAATGTGATAAACTTAGTGCCAGCACAAAACCCTCGTCCATACAAAGATTTGTACAACTCAGCCATCACATGAGTCCTCAATTGAAATCCCACCTAACTCTATCTTACTCTTAACTTGTTTTTTCGCTCGATCACGAATTCCTCGTATCACATTATCTATAACTCCTCATGAGTTTATCTTGTACTATTTCATAGTACACTATCTTATAGCATCAAGCTGTAATTATTCAAACATTACAGACCATCTTTCTTTTATAACCTAAACAAATCACGTCGTGATCTTATTCTATAATCATCTCCCTTAAAATTCTTTTCTTAACTCGTGATCGTTTTGTTTTACAATCCTCCTTCTTTCCTTTTTCATCATTTATGATTTCATTTATGCTTTTAATCTTACAAGCTTTGTCTATTCATCATTATTCGTTATCTTGGCTATTGGAGTTAGGCAACTCCAATTTCTTATCTTTATATCTCTTTAAGATTCTTCTTTGAATTTTCTTGTTTATATAACACTTCTTCCCTTAAGAATTTCTAACTTCATTTACATTGCTCAACATTTCATTCGAGTTCCACATTTTCATCATTCGTATCCACTTTCTATACTTGGTACACATCGAGTCTCTAATAGTTTCAATATGGTACGCTGAGTGGTTTCCCACAAACAAATAACAAACTAGGTTTCGAGTTGCTAGTTCGTATATACCTTTGCTCTATGAAGGAATCATTTAGCCCAGATACCACACATCAACTATTAAAGAGTACAATTGAACCATACTTAAATATAACTTTTTATTCTTAACTTCTTTATCACTCTCTTCTTATAGACATTGTTTATTTCTTATCACCTTACATTCTTATTATTGGAGTTTGGTAACCCCACATTCATATTACTTATAAATCTGTGAGATTCTTCTTTGAATCCTTTCACGCACGTTTTAATCCCTTCTATATAAATTTCTTAAATTATTTCTTATTGTTCAAACTCTATTTGAGCGTATTCTTTCATTATCTTCATCTTCCTTCTCTAAAGTTATAGCCTACGATACTCCTACCTAAGGTTTATAACCTATAGCTTTGATACCAACTGTAACGACCCCAAAATTCAGACAATTCCATTATCGACTTCGGTCGTTAATAACACGACTACCTTCTGATTTTTACATCATTATTCGATGTTAAACTTTATAAAATGCGGAATAATTAAAATTTTTGTGTCTTCTTACTTTAAATCCCTGAATCAAAACCTTTATCATTTACATGTCTTTGAATCAATCTTATTTTATGATTCACTTTATCACTATTATTATATAAAATTTTACATTTCAATCCGATAACCTTTACATATCAGATAACTCTAACTTTAGCTTTACAACTGAACATAAAACTATACATCATAAAACATTTAGTACATCTCATGAATCTTAATCATGGTATAAAGAAATAACAACTTTAGCTAAAATATATATTAATCTTCGTGTATTATTTTTGATCCACGTCATTCAAATAGCACATAGTATTACCTTCAATCCTTAACCTGTAGAAATGGTTATTTGCAAGGTTGAGCTTAACAGCCCAGCAAAATCTAATAGTTTTCATGCATCACGTAACACATAATAGCATGCTCAACAAATATCTCATAAACATTGGACTAACATAACATACATGTTACAGTTCATATAACAAGTATAAAGATGTATAAATATTGAGTTCCTTACTCAATAAGCATTCTTTACTCAATCAACGTAGTCATAAGTTGACTTTAACATTTCATACATTCAACGTATATATAACACATCATGCTCTTTGCAATAAAGATTTAAAACAATCAAATTCACATAGCAAATAGGAACTGTAAGACTTGCCTTGATCGTTGTTTACCAATAACAGTTTAACAACTTACAGTTATCTGCACTTCACGTGCCCTACACAATTATATAATCATGTACATCAACTATTAGTCACATAGCAACGCATAGTAGTTGCAATGTAAACTTTACTCTACATCTCATAACCCTTCCTATTATATATACACAATGTTCAATTTTATTGTGTTAACTTTCAACTTATATCTCACTATATTTCATATTCGAAGTTCATTCAAGTGTTTAAGTCTTGCTAGGACTACTTATTGGTTTTATATTAACACTATTCAATATCTTATTATATTCATTTCATTTGATTTAAAACACTTTTTACGTTCATTATCATTTATCACGGTGTTTCGACGTTTATTCGTCACACGCCCAATTTGTCTCTCTTGTGTGTGCTTAGTATGCTTATTCAACTTATCTAATATATCATTTATTAATGTTAAGCATCATTATAATTCATAATATTCATGTTCTAAAACTTAGAACAACATCTATTATCGGCGACATCACTATACTTGTGTATGTGCCTGTCTGACGCCCTCCGACATACTTTGGGCCCAAATTGCGTAATTAAGTTTTTAGCACACCAGTGCATCTGTATCCCAAATGACTTATATAAAAACCGTAGTCTGCCAAGATTATAATTTGTTCTTGTGATTTTTGACCCTTTTTCTCCTACTAATCTTCATAACTTGAGTTATACACATCCAAATTAGTACGTTTTTGATTTTATAGATTCTTAATTCATAGAACTACAACATAATAGAATTCTAACAATTTATAAAAACATTGACCAACCTAAAATTTGACCCAAAACACATGTTCATACTCTATTTTCATGTTTTAAACACATTTAGCGAATTCATTCACTACGAATTCGTTTTACATCCGTTTTGTCTCGTTCAACTTGGGTTGTTTTCGTTTTTCATCATACTAACAACATATATAATCAATTTCAGATTATATCACGAATTCATCATCAATTTTTGATTCCAAAACAAGCCCTAATGTACAAATATCTATAAAACTCAATTTCTTCTTGTTTAATCATACTTTCATGAACTTGATCACCCTAAAAACCACTTTTATATGTTATTAAATAGGTTATACCAACCCATAAACATATTTATTCAACAATTTATCAAATCATACAACTAAATATCTTTTATAGAAAACTCAAGAATAGAGGTTTGAGGTTTTAGAATTGATTCTTACTTTGAATCTTCTTTAACCTTGATAGAGGATAAAAATGGCTTGACTAATCCTTCTTTTCTTCCTTGATTCTCCAACTTTCTTTCTCTAACTTACAAAGAATTCTCTCCCTTTCTCTATTTCTCTCTTCTGTGTTCTTCCTCCCTTCTCAGGCTTAAGCCAAAACTTCTTACGTAAAATAAAACAGACGCAATAATAAACATAAAACGTATAAAACAGTCATAATAATAAATATACTAATTATGTAATATTTATTATATTATATTTTATTATTAATTTTTTTTAATTCAAAAGCCATAAGGCTTTGTTTGGCAAAACCAATTAAAATAATAACTTAATCATTCCTTAAGCCTTGTTTGGCAAAACAAGATTATAATAAGAATTTAAAAAGCTCTAAGGCTTTGTTTGGTAAAACCAAATTAAAACTCTTTTAATCTATTTTCATAAGTCATATTTATTGTCACACTTTATTTGAATAAATTCCCATATTCAAATTAAATTAAATCTAATAACAATTTATTAAATCCATTTACCACATAAACCAATACAATAAAATTATAATTTTCATTATAATTATAATTTTATTTAATAAATTAACACATCACTTTAGTTACAAAAATTAAATTAAATAACATTATAACAAACCATATAATCCTTAATAACTCTCTAATTTAGTTATTGAGTTAAATTAGAGTATTATCTCATAAATTTAATTCATCACTCTTTTATCTTAATTAAGTTAATTTCTATAACTCATGAATTATTTACTTACTAATAAATAATCCAACAAATATCTAAACAACAAACACATCAATTAAAAATATTTATTTAATTCAATAAATATTTGAAATTATAAATAAAATTCTGGATTGTTACAAAGATCCACATTCTACATAATTATTGTAGTGTTGAAGGAGAATCCACTATATCTTCCCCAACGGGTGATGAAGCCTACCATCAGATCAAAGAGGAAAGTTCCCATGAAGAAAATTGAAGAATTCCTCTGTACTATGGGCCATGATGAAGCCAATGTGGTTTTAAGCTTGAGAAAAGCTCCACAACAAATTTCCATACTGGACTTGGTTTTCTCTTCCGAAGACCACAAGTTGGTCTTGCTAAATGTTTTGGAAGAAGCCCATTTGCCGAACTCAGTGGATGTTGAAAAATTCCAACATTTGGTTGATCACATTTTTAACAACAATGTGATATCTTTCACTGATGACAACATACCTCCCGAAGGGACTGGTCATTACAAACTGTTGCACATAGCGGTTCTATCCTCTGAATACATGGTGGGAGGAGTTTTGATAGATGGAGGAATATCTTTGAATATCTGCCCTTATGCCACTTTGGAGAAGATGAACATCAATCTCAATAGGATCAGAAGTAGCCATATGGTTATCAAAGCTTTTGATGGATCCCGACGAAATGCTGTCGGAGAGATTGAACTGCCTATGGAGATTGGTCTACATACATTATGCATATCCTTTCACATGCTCAAAATAGCCACAGGATGTGACGCCCCCAAATTCGGGTACTTTTAACCCACATATATGGTGCTACACGGTACTCCTAATTATACATTCATTTCATCGAAACAACATCAAAATGATTGTATTTACTACATTCTTAGTACAATAGTAACGAATCCTTTCCCATGTTCTGTTAACCAAAAACATTCTTTGTTCATTATAGTATAATTCATACAAATATACTAATCTATTACATAATAATCTACTTATCCATCTTAGCCTTGCCTTTATCTTTACTAGAACCCTCGGTTCGCTCGGCCTTAGCTGTAATCATATAATTAAAGCAAGAAGTGAGCATAACTAGCTCAACAAGTTTAGCAATATATAATACAAGTACCACATCGAGAATTATAAGATTATTCTTCAATAACTAAACAAATAGTTATGAAGTACTATGAAACATTGAATATCACTTTTCATTCTCCTAAAACAATTCTGAAGTACATACAGTAACTTAGGAATTCTGAGTAGGTCAAAAGACCATGAACATTCTCTTTTGGTTTTCATTCATGAAAAATGACAACCCGACACTAAGTCTGTAAGTTCGATATATCTTACGAGCACTTCTAGGTGATTAGCCTATAGTACTCTATGTTGATCAACATTCATCCGTTAAACATATTTACATTTATGTTTTGGCAACCTCACGTGCCCATCAAATAATCGATGTAAAAATATTTTTGTTTATTCATACTTAGGCTTACCTTTGAATCAGTACCAAACAATTGGCATAGAATAACATTAACAATACTATATCGAAAGATTTGTAAACAAATCAATCAAACTCTTGAGATTAGTCTAGCGGAGTTAAAACTGGCATCGACTCTTTCATAAAATAATTTATGCATCTTATAACATGAATCACAGAAAACTTGACTAACACGAAGGTTAGACAAGCGTTAAGAAAACTTGCCTTCAAGCGTCTTCAATTAAAATTCAACAGTTCTTGATCTTTACAGTTTCAACATGATATATTCACATAGCACATTGCAATTAGCTACCAAACAATTTAATCACATTATTTTTACCAACTTCTTTCTCTTTTATAACTTAATCAAATTTATTTCATTAATAAAACTCGATTCACATTACTATTCTTTGTTACGGCTTATTAACGTTCTCATGCCCCTAAATCAATACTCAATGACCCTTGGTTAAATACCATAGTAGTTGAATATGATTTACTTTCTTACTCTTTATATTCTTCGTTTAATTACTATCAAACAACGTTCATTTCCTAAAGTCATCACTATACATGTGATTTAGGAATGGTCTTATTATGTATATTAAGTATATAATGCCCCATCATTGTTGAGTAAACAATTAGGTTAAAAAATAACTAAGTCAGGCATTTCTTCTTTCCCGGAGCTGCGGCGCCATCCTTATGTACAACATTGGCGCTGCGAAACTAACTAACAGTAGCCAAACTCTTGTCTCGGCGTTGCGACGTGAGATTACTATATACCAGTGGTGCTGTGGCGCCATTGAGCAGTAGCTAATTCTCCTTACCCGGCGCTGCGGCGCAAGATTTATAGCTTGGGGTGGCGCTACGATGCCTACCCTGAACGCTTAAATACTGTTTAAATTTTCTAGTTCAATTCTTTTCAGAATACTAACTTGGTCGTTATAAGTCAAAATTGGCTCGTTCGAAAGCCGTTATCTTACATATTCCATGTACTTTGATTTCATCCGGATAAAAGTATTTTTTAAATCCGTTAATATTGAATTCACTATTTAGTTTCCTATTACGCATTCGTTTAACGTTCGTGAACATTCATAACTCGTTTCTTCATTTTAAGTCAGAATTTGACCATTCTTGAGTCCACGACTCTTAAATACGTTGGTCTACATTACGCCTTGAAAACTAGGGTTTTCAAATTAAACGATGACTTTTGACTACTAATCCAAAAATTCTACGATTTCAACGTTTAACGCCTAATCTCGTAAATTTTGCCATAACTTCGTTACTCGTGCTTTATACGCCAAATAAAATGGAACCAATCTATTGATTCATTATCTATAACCTAACCAAGCAATATGCACATACCCTATACTTGATGGTTTTCAATTTGTTCATCAACAACCAAGTCAACGCTTAATAGTTTTCTTCAATTAAACTCATGCAAACGCTTATGATTCCTACTTATACATGGCTTATCAATGTTTTAATTCACTAATAGCCATCCTCATTACTCTGGAAGAGACATGCTCTACTAATTCATACTTCTCTATGAAAATAAATAGAAAAGGATCGAAGACTAAAGTTTAACTATTATTAACTTAACGTTCTTTGTGTTCTTGAGTAAAACTTGAATGTTTTGCTTTGGATTGCTCTTGATTACTTGTTATGCTCTTCTCTCTCTCTCTCAATATATTAGCTTAAGTTGGTGAAACAACCAAATGAACCACCCAATCCTCTCTTATATAGAAAATCCAATGGAGGGAATATTTGTCAAAAGTCCCACCTCCTTACTATTCATGCCTTAGCCACCAAGTAAAACCACTTTACTTGGCCACCAAGTTGCTAGCCCACATGGTCTTTTGGGTCCCACATGGGTTTCCCCATGGGTTTTACCCATGTGGTGATGCATTGGTTCGATCCGCAGTTCAATTTCATAGTTCGGGCTTATCTTTGGGCTTGATTTAACTCATTCTTAGGCTTTGATATAACTCATTCTTGGGCTTCATTCATTTACTAATTGGGCTTGACTAAGTCTAGGTCCAATAGCTAAAGTCCATTAAGACTTTATCGTATACTACTCGTATTATTCTCGTGTTCTCTTCGTATATAATTCGTACGATATTAGTATTATATGTCGTAATAATATTACTAGTATACTCGTATAATAACTAGTATCATACACGTATTTCTCACGTATAATAACCCTAATCATTATACGTAGTCATTTCATTTTCGAAACTCACTTTTCCTAACCCTTAGGTTTTAAGTTCGCAGGCGAAAACTTCATTTTCTATAACTGAAATATTATTGGATATTCCATCTCATCTTAGAATTTTATCATTACGCGTTTCTCAGAAATTCATAATTAATTCCCGAGCAAAAATGGATGAATAATGTTTTTACGGAAATTTTTCAGAAAACTTTTATTTTCGTCTTGGAAATTCAAAACAATTAGTTCTATCACATAGCCAAAATCCTAACCACATCCGCACATTCTTGGACATAATATGACCTTCAAACAGCTTACTCATATAAATAAACAATTAAATTCATTTAATTCAAATAATCGTATAAAATTTAATTCACATAAAAATTCTATTTTTCTTGGGCGTTACATTCTCCCCCTCTTATAAAGATTCTGTCTCCAGAATCTCGATATAATTACATAAACAAATGGGGAAAATTGTCCTTCATTTTACTTTCGAGTTCCCACGTTGCTTCTTCGGCATTGTGGTTTCTCCAAATTACCTTCACCGAAGGTATTATCTTATTTCTCAAGACTTGTTCCTTCCTATCAACAATCTGAATTGGAAGTTCTTCATACGTTAAGTCTTTTTCTATCTGAATAGGTTCATACTCTATTACGTGTTTGTAGTACGGTTTATAAGGACGCAATACAGACACATGAAACACATTGTGTATTTGTTCCATCTCTGGAGGTAAAGCTACTTTATAGGCTACCTCTCCTATCCTTCTTAAAATCTCAAAAGGTCATATAAACCTTGGACTTAACTTCCTTTTCTTTCCAAAATGTATCTTCCCTTTCCAAGGCGATACCTTTAGAAAGACATACAACCCTACCTCAAACTCCCTCTTCTCATGGTGAGGATTTGTATACTTCTTTTGTCTATCTTGAGCCGCTACCAATCGGGTATGTATTAACTTTACCATGTCTGCAGTTTGTTGTACCATCTCAGGTCCCAACATCCGACGTTCACCTACTTCAGCCCAGCACAGTGGAGTTCTGCACTTCCTTCCATATAATGCTTCGTAAGGTGGCATTCAGCGTGAAAACTATTGTTGTAAGCGAATTCCACCAAAGGCAGATGTTCATCCCAACTCCCCTTGAAATCCATAACGCAAGATCTTAACATATCTTCTAGCATTTGAATTGTCGGTTCACTTTGTCCATCTGTCTGAGGATGATACGCCGTATTCAACCTCAACTGCGTTCCCAGTACGCCGTACTCAACCTCAACTGCGTTCCTAGTTGCTCTTACAAACTTCTCCAAAAATTTGATGTGAATAGTGGATCACGATCTGACACAATCGAAACCGGTACTCCATGTCTTGAAATAATTTCTTAGACATAAATTTTAGCTAATTGCTCTAGGTTATACCTAACTCCTATTAGTAAAAAGTGAGCCAATTTGGTCAACCGATCCACTATTACCCATATAACATCGTATCCCTTCCTTGTCGTTGGAAGTCCCACCAAAAAGTCCATTGTGATATGCTCCCATTTCCACTCTAGAATCTCTAGTGAATGCAATAATCCACTGGGTCTTTGGTGTTCAGCCATAACTTTCTGACAAGTTAGGCACTTACTAACATATTCTGCTATCTCTCTTTTCATGTTTGGCCACCAAAAGTTCTGTCGAAGGTCTTGATACATCTCAGTACTACCTGGATGTATTGAGTACCTCGAACTATGGGCCTCACTCATTATTTCTTTCTTTAACTCAGAATTATCTGGAACCCAAATTCTTCCTTCAAAACGAAGTAATCATTCTTTATCAAGGTTATACTTAGTCTTCTCTTTATCTTCCATCATCTTCTTTATTCATTCTCAGTCCTTGTTACCAAGTTGTACTTCTTTAACTCATTCTATTATGGTTGGTTGAGTCTCTATTATGAATAACATCTCTACCGTTTCACTCGGTAATTTAACTTTTAGCTCCATTCTTGCCATCTCTGTTACTAACTCATTCTGAGTCGTTAACATTGATAACTTTTCCTTACCCTTCCTATTTAGCGTGTCGGTTACTACATTTACTTTTCTTGGATGATATAAGATATCACAGTCGTAATCTTTTATCAATTCTAACCACCTTCTCTGTGGCGCCCCCAAATCCAGGTCCCTTTGAACTTCGGATTCGGTCCGCCACGATACTACTATCGTCAAACTATTTATATCTTTTATTCATAACTTAATGAATATAACTTTACTTATATTAATTTAGAATATAAATTCTTTCCATTTCTAGGATCAATGTAATGACCCCAAACTTTTATATGTTTTAAATCTTGGTCATTTACCATTCATGTCTTACATCATATTCAATGTTATAAAAATATACGGAATAATTTAAACTTTTTCAATCTCCTTTGAAAAATATTTTATTAATTTCTTCACTTGAATCAATTACAATCCCTGAATCTAATTTATTCTATGATTCACTTTATTCAATTACTGTATAAAATTTTTGCATCTCGATTCGAATTCCTCTATGTACTGCCTAGTACAACTTTACAACTTAACATGTATTACACATCGTAAACTAATATCATGCACATCTACTAGAACCTTAACATGGTTCAAGAGCATCTATTTAAATAATAAACCAATCTCCTTCGATACTATTGAACTTTATCAATCAAGTAGCATGTAATCTTTACCGTGAGTCCTAAACCTGCAAAAGTGGTTATTTGCAAGGGTGAGCTCGACATGCCAGCAATTTTAACAGTTTTCATGTAGCACATAGCATATAATAGCATATTCAGTTTATGCATTCATAAACAATTAATATTTACTACGCATGTTACTTCACACATAACAGGCATATAGATTTACTAACATAAGCATATTATCAAAGATCAACTTTCACATTTCATACATATCTCATATGCATTTCATATATATAAATCAACATTCACATAGAATAATATAACTCAATTAACAGTTATCGAATTCATATAACAAATAGGAACTGAATGACTTGCCTAATTCGTAGTTTATCAACTACGATTTAACTGCTTTAAAGCTTATCTGCACTTCGTGTATTCCTACACAGTTATATAATCATGGATTCACATCCATTAGTCACATATTCATACATTCTCAATGTAATAATAATGTTACATTGTTTCCTAACTAGGTTCGTAAAACCTACATTTCACTTTCTCATCATACTCTTAGAATAGCTAGGTATGTATAGGTATACCTTAACCACTAGTACTTGACATCAACATTCATATATATCTATCACACACTTGACTCGCTATGTGTTCAACATTTTTAAAACTCATATAGGTAAGTTCAACCGTACACACAAACGTCTAACTTAGTTATAACTTTATACAACATCACCTATATAGCACAAATCAGATTGTAAGACATCACAAATTCAAACAACGTATCATTGCTTTATATCTTGAAAACATTCCTTTGGACTTTAACATTTTGAAAGCCTTAACTAACATTCATCTTTATCACATAGAATGCTTCCTACACATTACATAGCATAGTGGTCACATAATGTAATTTAAAGTAATCATACAAGCATGCTTCAAACATCAGATCAAAAACAGAGCTTATTTATAACTATATGATGGCACAATTGCATACCGTCGGTGCTTAGGGATGACGCCATGTGCTGTTGTCCCCGCCGCAGGACCAAGGTTGAGCTTTGCACTTCCTGTTACTGTCCAAACTTTAACACACTTAGACTCTTATACTTCTCATGCGTACACACTAGAGGTTTAAATACTTGTATGACCACTCCATGATCAACCTTATATGTTAGGGACTTTAGTTTAGGATTTTCACGAAATTAAAGCCAAATAGGGTTATGTAATCACTAGGTGTACTAATTAGCCTTATGTTCTCATAAAGAGGTTACATAATTTATACTACACATGATCATTCATATTCATTTCTTTTACTCATAGCTAGCATTGTTTAACACTTTAAAACATGCTTTAACCTCATGCTTGGTTTACTTCCATTATGTTTAACATGTAAGACTTATGTTTAGAGACATAATGAAGCATAACATGGCATCTCAAGCCTTTAAAATCTAAATACTCATATGTAATGCAACTTAAGTTCGAAAAATGGTTGTCTTTGAAATCATTTTTTTCATGAATGATGCGATATGACACATATAAGTCATATCTAGGAATATTATAGACATAACATGTCATATTAATCCTTTAGAATCTAGATATTCATGTGATGCAACTAGATTTTGAAAATATGTTCAAATTTTCTTTTGAAACCACTTTAAACTTAAACAATGCCATTCAACATATACGAGATAACTTTAAGGCTCTATTCATATACAGTCAAGTCATGTTAACATGATCGCAAGATCAGAATGTATAGCAAGTAGTATTTATGCACCTTAGTTTTTTTATACCAAGTTTTCTTAAAAACTTCTTTCACACAAAGTCTAACGAGTTTGATTATGAACAAGGAACAATGTACACTAAGAATGCTCATTTATGTGTGAAATCAGTCATGTATATAGACAACTAAGTTCAAGATTTGTAGAAAATGAACTTTAACAAAGTTTGTTTTCAAAACTAAAAGTCCTTGTTAAAGATCTTCTACCAAATCATGCTAATCTTAGTAAAACATGCTCACATTAGGTTATTATACTTATATATACATGTTACACATGCTTGCATGTTGGTTTAAGCCATAATAACTGATCACACTTAGCAAATTTTTAAAACAGAAGGCTCAACTGAACTCAGAGGACGGCGCAGCTGCGCTGCACCCTAGTTCAATTAAGGCGCATTTGTGCCATGTCTGGTTCAGGAGCAGTAGCAGACTCTATTTTATAGAGTCTTAACCAATTTGAACTCCAACGATTTAAACTTGTTCCAACTATCATAAAGGAGTTAATACATGTAAGTGAACTTCTTAAACACATAATAACATGATAATTCATATCAATTGACATATGAATTCAAGAAATTTCAAGAATTAAACAAGACCCATTTCAAGAACACAATTAGAATTTAAACCTTCTTGAGCTTGAATTGAACTTCCACTACTAAAAAAATGGTCATTTGTGATGGCCAAAATCCATCACAAAAAGTAGGAAAACCATCACGAAAGGTTTACGTGATGGCTTTAAGCATCACAATGGCCATCTTATATACGCCCATCATGAAAGGTTTTACGTGATGGTTTAGGCAATCACGCAAACGCTTAGTGCTTTTGTGATGATTAATACAATCACATTAACATATAATATATTGTGATTGTCAAAGTCATCACAGAAAAAACAAGACTTTAGGGATCAAATGTAAGAACGTGAATCTCTATTTATATATAATTTATTTCACTATATTAATTATATCTATTTTAATTGTATCAAATGATACTTGTAGGATTACCACTACACCAAAGTCCAGATCATGATTATAATTTTAATACAAAATATAAAAGAAAACATATGTGAGTTGACTTACTAAACAAAATTACTTCCAAACAAGATTTGGTGATTGCAATGGCAGTCAAAAATACTCTATAATGATGGTAAAATTAGTCATCACTAAGAGCCATCATAGATTTTATTATTTTCTGACGGCTTAAAAATTCCATCACAAAATACCTTCTTTTTGTAATTGCAAATAAAAGTCGTCACAAAAATCTATCTTTTTAATGATTGTCACGACAGTCATAAAATATTTGTGACGCCCCCAAAACAGGTATACATCACCCATCTTGAGTCGTCAAATACATGGTACAAAATACAAATACAAACTTAATTATACAAACGTCGTGTAATATACGACAAAACATATGCTATGAGTTTTAATACAAATATTGTCATCTAGATAATATCCACACTCAATGGAGTCTTCATTACATTTATTATCACACTATTTAACAGAATAGTGAGGACTAATAATGCTATCATCTGGACCATCACTCCGTTCCCCGACTCATCCTAGCTATACTCTCATTTCCTGAAGAGAACAACGAAAGAAAGGGTGAGCTCATCTTCTATGATTTAAAATGTTTTCATCAATTTTTATCGTTGAGACTCAGCTTAATAAATAAACCACATCATCGAATCATCCCTGTACTACGGGCCAAGGATATTAATTAAATCATCAATGGTCATGACTATACTTAGAATAATCCACGGTCATAATCATACCAAAAGCGCATCCATCAATGCACTTCAGGCCACTGAGGACTTTCACCACATCATTTGTCACATTACGGTCATGATTATAAAGAATAATCCCCGGTCATAATCATACCAAGTCCATTTATGCACGTAAGCCAAAGATGACTTTCATCACAATATAAACATGAGGATGATGACAATGATATAAGCATTAGCATTAATCAAACGAAAATAAGGATAAATATTAAAGACTTTAAATTTATCCAAATATTATCAATCACTTAATAAACTCATAATCTAATATTATTAATATTATAATAATATTTTAATCACTTCTTAAACTTATAAATAATTTATTTCAATTGTTTACACTTTACCAAATAATGCATTTAATCATTCAAAAATGTCATACTCATAAGATTTAATCACCAATGATCAAATCCCTCATCAAAAATCTGCATATACCCTATATAGGATTCCCAAGCCATAAAATCTTATTTTCTAATTTTGTTACTTCACATAAAATATTTAATTCATTTACTCATAACTAGTTCATTTTTATGAAAAATACCAAATCAGTTCCAAAAATATTTCTTTTCTGGGATTTAGCATAATATAGTCCCATATTGAACATATATTTTTCTCGAAATTTTAAAATTTATTTACTATTTTTCATATGGCCAAAATCGCCGAATATTTAGTCATTTATCATAAATTGTACTTTTGTCCAAAATTCTGAAATTTACAGGTATACTCTCGTTATATACATGTACTTCAATAAAAATTTCACCAATTTTGGAGTTAACCACAAGGAGTTATAAGGGTTTACTTTTAAAATAGTCTTTTCTCATAAAATTCATAACTCTTAATCTATACATCCAAAAATCGTCATCTTTAGACACAATATAGAAAAATCATCAAATTATCATTTCAAAATTTTCCAAAATTTTTGAGGGTCAGAAAAATTCCGAAACTGCAAATGGATTTTCACCCGCCATGCGGTAATCCACGTAAATAGATCATTTCCACAATTTAATAAGGAATGAATACAAAGGATCATTCACCATGCATGCGGTAATCCGCATAGACAGGTTATTCCAACAGAATAATTAATAATGGAATAACAGAAGAATTCACCATGCATGCGATAGACCGCACAGACAGGTTATTCTCAATAGAATAATAAAGAATGGAACTAGGTCATGCGTAAACCGCACAGACAGGATATTCCAACAGAATAATAAAGAATGGAACCAGGTCATGCGTAAACCGCAAAGACAAGATATTCCAACAAAATAATAAAGAATGAAATAACAATAGAATTCACCAGGCATGTGATAGACCGCACAGACAGGTTATTCCAACAGAATAATAAAAAATGGAATAACAGAAGAATTTCACCATGTATGCGGTACTTCATATAGATAGGTTATTCTAACATAATAATAAGGAATGAAATAACAATAGCTCTCTTCATGAATACGAAAGAAATAATACCCCTTACCTTAGAATAAAGTTGGATACTGGAATAGAGAGGTAGCAGACTTCTCTTCTTCTTTCTCTCTATAATTTCTCTCTCTAATAATTGCTCTATAGCTTTAGTGAATTGGTGAGAAATGAAGGAAGAATGAGCTTCTATTTATAGAAAAATATAGTTTCGATAATTGCACGTTTTGGGGATCAAAAAATTACAGTACAATACCTCCAACTTTTCTTTCATTTTTAATTTAGTCCTGCAAGTATTATCAAACTTGCACCACCTCCCCAAATAGTAAATAATGTGAATCAATAGTTCAATCATGTGATTCAATAGTTATAATAATGTGAAAATACGAATAACAGTATAATACCTCCATCTATACCTCCATCTTTAACTTAGTCATGCAAGTATTTTCAATCTTGCACCAACTCCCCTAATAGTACATGAATGTGAATTAATAGTACACACATGTGAACAAATAGTTATAATCATGTGAATTAATAGCAATTAATTCCTCATTAATCCGATTAATTACCCGATAACTTCCATACATCAATTATTATCGAAATAAATGTCGATTTTCACTAACACTAATAATTCCAACACAATGGAACTATCAATTTCATCTTTAATTAACACGAACTTATTCATCATTAATATTATAACTCACAATATTTAACAACCGTGTCGTTCCCGTGAAAGAGGGGCTTTTCGATAAGGATTTCTCCTTATTAGCGCCAATTAGGTGACCAAACCTCTCCTCGATGAACTTCTAGACATTGTCAATATTGCAAATAATAATATGAATAACTTTCTTTGTCTCAATTATTGATTTAATAATATAACATATTATGTAGATGATCTTTGTGATAATAATTGAATCAATAATATGAGAGATATGATGCAACAATTCTTGTAGCAATAATTGACTATAATCGAGTGACTTCTTACGTAAGCATCAATAATCAATACTGGTGTGCTACTATGCAACCACGGTACATCTTTATTTTACTACCGGGTAGTTCAACAGTTTTAATAAAGAACACTTTTCGCCGTTATTTTTATAAAAAGATAATTTTGTCATTTTCTAACTACGACAATACTTCTGTTGCGGGGTCCACCAATGATTGTGCCGTCGTATGGATATTCCCTGACAAAAATAATATTATATAACAACTTGCATACTTTGCAAAATTTCTAAATATTACCCACAACTATAACATTATATCAAATCCACACCATAATATTCAAAAAAAATATTTCGAGAAATTTAAATCTTTATTCATAAAATTTGGGGTCTCACAATCTCCCCTCCTTATGAAATTTTGCCCTTAAAATTTACGTACGTACCTGGTATGCCGAAGAGGTGAGGATACCTTGACTTCATTTCAGATTCTAACTCTTGAGGTATAACTTTTGAGTGTCGAATAGGATCCTTCTTATCCAAGATTTTAACATGTATCTCCCCATACATCAATTCTTCTGCTTATCTCGTCTAGTTCCAATTCAATAATGTGGTTCGGGTCATCTACATATTTACGTAACATCAATACGTGAAAAACGTTACGAGCACGCAACATACTTGGTGGTAAAACGAGTCCATAGGCCACAGTTCCTACTCGGTCGAGGATTTCCAATGGGCCAATTAAATCGAGGGTTGATATTTCCTCTTTTCATCGACTCTTGCTTCTAGAATAACGTCTTCTTAAACCTTCTTCTTCACATTCATCAGCTCTGGGTGTGCAGCTTGAGCGATTTTAACTTTATCGATTAAAGTCGATTCTTCTCGTATATTCGTTATCTTCACGTGGGTCTCTAGAGTCTTTAACTCTATCTTCATCATTTATAAGTTATACAAAATGGGTTTTTTTGTTAACAACATCGCAGTCGTAAACGCATACGATCTTCTACTCAACGCGTCAGCTACCATGTTCGCTCTTCCATGATGATATTGAATGGTATAGTCGTAATCTTCAACAGCTCGAGCCAACATCTTTGGCGCATGTTACGTTCATTTTAGTTGAAGAAATATTTGGGGGTTTAAGAAATGGGTTTTGTACTAGGGTCAATACAAAATTTAATTTCACGCTCTAGGGGTAAGCTAAGAAGTCTTCAAGAATACGTCAGGAAATTTATTAACGATAGAAATATCATTTAAAAACTGTGACTCTCATCCAAGACTTGGATAGCACATGAAATGAAGGTTTCTACTAACGAAGTTTCAACCAATAAGTCAAAGTCTAACTTCTCTGGGGTTAAATTTAAATGTTGAACGCAAGCAAGAGAGATAAAATAATGGGTAGAACCGGTATCTAATAAGGTATAGACTTCACAAGAATTTATAATTAACTAACTCGTGCTAACTTCGTTCGGGTTATTCGCTTTTTGAGAAGTCACAAAAAACGCTCTCCCTAAAACCACCGACTTTGTTTTGTCTGTATCCGCCTTTGGTGCCACCGTCCCAGCTGGACTTGATTTCACTACAGGACAAAATCGAGATATGTGACCGTCTTTTCCACAACTAAAACATACCTTGGAAGGCTGTGGACAGTTTGGTCTTATGTGTCCCTCCTCTCCGCATCTATAGCATCTAACTGGCGGTCATTTTCCTCCCCTAGAATTTGTTGCTGGTGTTGGTGTTGCTGCCAATGTCTTCCCATCATCGTTAAATCTTCTCTTCTTGAATTTTCCACTTCTATTATCTTGGCCATGATTATCACCGAAGTGGTTACCATTCTTGGCATGATAATTTCCCCCACGATGGTTATCAGTGTTCCGATGGCCGTTGCCACCGGTACGATTATTATCGTGTTGTTGCTCGTTACCTTTTGGTTGTGCTGACTCATTATCGCGCTCCAATAACTGTGCCCTATTCACAACATCTGAATATAAACAATGTTTGTGGCTACTCTGCAAAACAGAGCATGTTCACTGCTTCTGAAATCCATGGGGTGCAGCTGCACCGTACTTAGGAACCAACTGATGGGTTCGGTCATGTTAGACCATGTATTAAGAAATTTCCTTAGGTTGTATGCATATAGTAAAGTCTTAATGAAATCAACCCGACGAACTTAAACTTTGTCGAAATAGTGTAGACCAAAGTCTCTGAAGGAGCTGGCTTCGGACAAAGCGTGATGTCTTCGAACAAAGCGTGATGTCTTCGGACAAAGTGTGATGTCTTCGGACAAAGCGTGATGTCTTCGGACAAAGCGCGATGTCTTCAGACGAAGCATGTTGTCTTCAGACAAGTCATAATATATTCGGACATGGTGAGATGTCCTGGGACTCGGAGACAGCATCATAACTTGATATAAGGATGTATTAATAAATACTCCTATACTGTTATAAACTATTAGTACACGAATAAGTTCTAAGTAGAGAATTTTACTAACTTCGGGAAAATAAATCTAATGCTTGCAAACATGCGTAGAAAAAGGTCGGTGGGATTAATAGACGTTATGGTCTACTTAAAGCAATGAACCTCTTAGAACTTCGAGGAAGAAAGATTATGAATAAAAACTAGCGGTGGGCAATAGTATGAGCATGTTAGTGTACAGTTATGAGTTTTGATGGGTACAACAGATAGAAAGAAAAATGTGTTATGTGTACATGTTGTTGATATATATCAAGTGTGTTTGGCTAATGAATACCTATACTTACATGAATAGGACATACATAGTTCGTTGAGGTGATTTTCGCTATTAGTAGTAATCAACGCTAAAGGCAAGTTTCCTATCCCTAAAAAACTAGTTACTTATATCATGCAAGTTTTCTATCCCTAACTTATTGTTATTGTTGGGCAAGTTCCCTAACCTCACTCAAATTTACATTGAGCAAGTATCCGAACACTGTTATTATTGTGTTGCAAGTTCCTTAATTCACACACTTTATACGTTGAATTGTTGTCATATCAATCATATTTTGTCAAGCAAATATCTGCTTCTATTCGAAAATCACTTGTATACCTTGACGTTGTTGTAAGCATTGGACTTATCATTCCTAAATGCATGATGAAAAAACTGTATAAGCCCTTGATTCGGCTAGACTATTATTATGAGTTAAAGAGCTATCCAAACCGATTGATTTGGTGCGGACTATCGTAAATCTACTGAGATGAACAACCCTCATAGAAGGGGAAATTATATATTGTCGGGGAACCGACGTGCGCACATGAGTATGATCACTTGTTGTACTCGTTTGTATTGGATTACAAAGAAATACTGTTAATTCTAGTAAGAGTTCTTAGTCCTTAGTGGCTGCTCAGTACTCATTCGTGTTGAACCTCGAAATGGATAAATCCTGAGATTTTGTTGATATCCTTCAGTCTATAACGACTCTTATTGAATACTCTTGATATTCTTGATATCCTTAAACTATCAATTATTATTATACCCTTGAAAGATTCAAATGCTATAACTGCTTGTTCTTCTAGCTATATTACTTCTTTGGGCAAACTTGTTGCTCATTCTTGCTTCCTAAAACATTACGAGTTAAGGCAAGAGCAAAGTGGTACTTCAGGAAAGGACAAGGGAAAGGGCAAGGCGACAGAATAACTTAGTCCTTAAGACTAGAAGTATTATTATTATTGTTATGATTGTTATGATGTATTCAAGAATGATTAAGCTATGTTAAGCTAATGCTAATAATTGTTGTAGTAATGGTTACGGTATCTTGGGGACGTGAATATTTATATTACATCAATGTAAATTATTCTATTATTTCCGTTGTTAATGATTTTATAAGATATTTTAGTATACGTGATGCACCCAAAAATTCGAGATATGGGTGTACGAATTTTGGGGGCGTCACAGTGTAATATCAAAGCCATAGTTATAAACCTTAGGAGCGAGAGCCCTTAGATTAGAACTTAGGAGAACTCAGAAGATAGAAAGGGATGAAACTCATATAGAGTTTTTATAGAGATGGACTTAGCGTGTTATAGAATATAACTTCATTCTATACAATGAACTTATGATTCTAATGGAGTTGTTGGTTGTTTTGTCTTGTGTCGGTGATTGTAGGATGGTGACATGGGAGGACCTAGCCGATTAGTAGAAGAGGCAGCGTGACATACACGTGGTATATGAGGCACCATTGATAGCAGAGCCTATATCAACTGTAGTTCTATCGATGATGATGACGAGGAAGAGGAGATAGAGCCAATACAGAAGAGTCGATCCGGAGGAGGCGTATGGATGAGCCCATGGGGACTCAAGCGAGGCTACTTTTGAGGATAGGATGTTGGGGGAGTATGAGGAGCAGATTTTAGAGTTAGGGTGAAGAGTTGAGGAGTTAGAGGTGAGGCC
Source organism: Panax ginseng (assembly GCA_020205605.1). Lineage (NCBI taxonomy): Eukaryota > Viridiplantae > Streptophyta > Magnoliopsida > Apiales > Araliaceae > Panax > Panax ginseng. The sequence goes on from CM035144.1 coordinate 84,441,987, forward strand.
AAAGACAGAGAGTCCGAATTGCAAAAGCTGAAGGACGAAGACCACCAGAGAAAGTTAGTGATGCAGGAGATGGAAGTAGAGATTGCTCACCGTTAGGAGGCAGGAATCCAGATGGGGGCTTTGTTTCACAAGGCGGTGGCTAGGAATGTAGAACTGGCGGGGAAGTTGGAAGAGATGGAGCAGAGAGGAGTTGAGCGAGGGACGGGGAAGGAAGCTATCCGCACTCAGTTAAGGATGGAAGTAATGGATAGGATCCATTTCGAAGAAAAGTGGAAAGGGGCCAATGATAGGGCTAACGATCTAGAAGATGAAGTGAGGTGCAAAAGGAGGAAGATGAATAGGATGAGCTATGCATTGCGCACGACCATGGAGGGACTGATTGATGGGGTAAATCACTACCCGACAGAGCAGGGACAGACCCGCCACACCATAAGCCGAGATGTGGTGGTGCACATTACTCAGAGGGAGTACCAGAGCCCTGTGGAGCGCGGAATGATAGATTAAGTCTAGGCGTTAAAAGTTATTAGTTGTAGTTCGTTGCGTAGTGTATTATCTGTTGTTGTAATCTTTATGTAGAATGTGAGATGTTGTAAACCCCAAACTTTTGAGTTATGTTAGAGGGGTAGTATGTTAATGGTTGTCCCCATCTTTTGTGATATTAGGGGATAAGTTGTGTCATTTATAGAAGTATGCTGGAGATAATCATGTAATGTAACAATTTGGCATATGAATATAAATGATCTTGTTCTGAAATGTATTCCGAAATCTTATTCCTTTTATGGAGAATTGTTTAAGTAATATAATTAGATAGTAAAAATAAAAATAAAAAATGGAAGTGTCATGATGTAGGAAAATGCCGCCCAGACGTAGATTAACTGCACCGGAAGAGTCGGTTAATGATGAGAGAGGACAAGTAGATCCCATTCAGAGGCTTGTAGATTTGTTAGGGGAGGCTCTTAGGGGAAGAAATGAACAAGTACCACCCATTCCCCAAGTAGCTCGATTCATGAAACTTCAAGGACTTCAAGAGTGTAGGACCTCCGGAATTCATAGGTACTACCGATCCTATCGAAAGCATAAACGTGGATCAAGGAAATGGAGAAAGCCTTTGCCATTTCTCGTGTGGGTAAAGACGTAAAAGCGTGTTCGCTACATATATGATGAGGGGTGAAGCAAACTCTTTGGTGGGAAGCAAATCAACAGAGAGCGGAAGAAGGGACTATAACACAGGAAAGGTTTAAGACTTTGTTCTTCGAGAATTACTTTCGAAGAGCATGAAGAATAGGATGGAGGTAAAGTTCCTAGAACTAAAACAAGGGAGATGAGCGGTGGCACGAAGATGCTGCCAAGTTCAATGAACTCGCACAATTCGCAACACATCAAGTAGACCTTTCAAGAAAGGAAATCTCGACGCTTGAAATTGGACTAAAACCTTGGTTGTTCAACAAGGTGTCGGTCCTTCAAATTGACTCTTTTCGCCACATTATTGGAGAAGGAGATAATTCTTTGAGGAGGTAGCGAGGCATTGAGCCAATACAACAAGGAGAAGAAGAGCAAGAATCTTTGGAGGAGAGACTCGTGGAGGGAGTAAAGTGGTGGAAGTTATTTGGGAAAGAGGAAATGGGCTAACCGCAACAACGACAACTACACCAACCACCGAAGCATCAACCAGTCAGAAAATTATCAAGGAGGATTTAAGAAAAGAAGCGAAGCTTGCTCGAAATGTGGGAAAAACCATCAAGGGAATCTTTGGAAGGCGCAACATCTGCTACAATCAATGCTAAGAAGGGCACATTTCACCTAACTGCCCGAAGCCGAAATGGAGCAAGGGATGTTTCGCATGTGGCTCAACTGAGCATCAAATCAAGGATTGCCCAAAGAAAGGGAGCAACGGAGGAAGCGGCCAACAGGGAGGGGGCAGCAAGCTGATGATCGACGGACCAACGCAATCCAACCGACCGACTTCCCGAACCTTTAACATGACTGTCCGAGACGCAGTGAATGAAAGGGATGTGGTGTCAGGTATTCTCCCAATCAATAATATAAATGCCTATGTATTATTTGATTCGGGTGCTACCAATTCCTTTGTGTCTGAAGAATTTGCTAATAGACTAAACATACCTCCTGAACATTTAGAAAACTCATTGAACGTAGAGATTGCGAATAAGGAAGTAATTCCCATAGAATTTGTTTACCGAAACTGTTGTGCAAACATTAGAGGTCACGAACTAAACGTAAACTTAATTCTGATTAAACTGGGAGAGTTTGATGTGATATTAGGAATGGATTGGTTATCCGGCCATGCTGCGATAATCGATTATCAGAAGAAGAGTGTGAACCTTCAGACCTCAAATCGGTCTAAGGTAGTGTTTTACGGTAGCTCATCGCTCAAGCAATCGTGTTGCCTTACGATGATGCAGGCTAAGAAATTGTTAAAGAAAGGATGTGTAGGTTATTTAGCCTATATAGTGGACATTCATCAAAAGAGAATAGAAATGAAAGATATATTAGTGGTAAAAGATTTCCAATACGTGTTTCCAAACGAACTGCCTGGCCTTCCGCCAGACAGAGAAATTGAATTCATAATAGACTTAGCACCGGGAACCGCACCAATTTCGAAAGCCCCATATCGTATGGCGCCAGTAGAAATGAAAGAATTGATGATTCAATTGCAAGAGTTACTAGATAAAGGTTACATTCGGCCAAGTGTGTCTCCTTGGGGAGCACCAGTGTTGTTTGTAAAGAAAAAGGATGGATGAGGCTCTGTATCGATTATCGGGAGTTGAACCGAGTGATAATTAAGAATAGATATCCATTGCCAAGGATAAACGACCTTTGATCAACTGAAGGGAGCAAAGTATTTTTCTAAGATAGATTTAGGAACGGGTTATCATCAGTTGAAAGTACGAGAGGAGGACATACAAAAGACGACGTTTCGAACTCGCTACGGACATTACGAATTTCTAGTGATGTCATTTGGGTTAACCAATGCTCCGGAAACATTCATGGACTTGATGAACCGGGTTTTCAAGCCATACCTAGATAAGTTCGTAGTAGTATTTATCGATGACATTTTGATCTATTCAAAGACGAAGGAAGAGAACGCCGAACACCTGAGGATGGTATTGGAAGCATTGAGAAGGGAAAAGATGTACGCTAAATTTTCAAAATGTGAATTTTGGATGGAAAGGGTTCAATTTCTAGGACACGTGATAGATAAAAATGGAATTTCCGTGGATCCTGTAAAGGTGGAAGCGGTAAGTAACTGGGAACAGCCGAAGATGCCAATAGAAGTTAGGAGTTTCTTAGGTTTAGCCGGGTACTATCGAAGATTTATCCAAGATTTTTCTAAGATAGCAACCCCGCTAACCAATCTAACAAGGAAGACAGAGAAGTTCGTGTGGACGGAGAAATGCGAGGAGAGTTTCAAAGAATTGAAGAGGAGGTTGAGTGAGGAGCCTGTATTATCATTACCAGATGATACGGGAGGATTTGTGGTGTATAGTGATGCATCGCATAGAGGACTTGGTTGTGTGCTAATGCAACATGGCAAGGTCATTGCATATGCCTCCTGACAGTTGAAAGATTTTGAAAATGATACCCTACCCATGACTTGGAGTTAGCGGTAGTCTTTGCATTGAAGATTTGGAGGCACTATTTGTATGGAGAAAAATGTGAGATATATACGGATCACAAGAGTCTGAAATATATCTTCACACAGAAGGAGTTGAACATGCGACAAAGAAGATGGTTGGAATTAATCAAGGATTACGGTTGTGAAATTCTTTATCACCGGGAAAAGCAAACGTTGTGAAATGACGCTTTGAGTAGAAAAGGAAGGGAGAAGTTATTCAAATTGACAACTCAAGAGGAATTAATAAGAGAAATGGAAAAGTTGGAATTAGAGGTGGAGGAACCAAAAGAAGCGAAAGGAAAATTACTCATGATGAGAGCTCACCCGACGTTATTGGATAGAATAAAGGAAGCACAAGAGAAAGATGAAGAATGTGAGAAGATAAAGAAGAGAATAGTAGAAGATAAGGAAGAAAGGTTCAAAGTAGATAAGGAAGGTATATTGAGATTTGAGGGTCGAGTATGGGTGCCAATTTGAATCGAATCGAGAGAGGAAATCTACACGAAGAAGCACACAATACGCCGATTCGTTTCATCCAGGAGGCACAAAATGTACCGTGATCTTGACACCATTTTGGTGGCCTAATTTAAAAAGAGAGGTTGCAGAGTGTGTTAGCGAGATGTCTTACTTGTCAAAGAGTCAAAAAGAACACCAGAGGCCAAGTGGACTACTTCAACCATTGGAAATACCGAGAATGGAAATGGGAGCACATTACGATGGACTTCGTGGTTGGACTTCCGATTGCTACTGTAGAAGGGTTATGATGCCATTGGGGTTATTGTGGACCGACTAACAAAGATGACTCATTTTCTACCCATCAAGATTCGATTCAATTTGAACCGGTTAGCAAATTTGTATGTAAAGGAAATCGTGTATCGCGACATGGAGTCTTGCGGTGTCGATTGTCTCCGATCGAGATCCGCGTTTCACGTCAAAATTCGGAAAAGTTTGCGAGGAACGAATGGGAACTCAATTGAGATTAATCATCGCTTATCACCCTCAAACCGACGCAGGCGAGTGAGCGAACCATATAAGCGTTGGAGGACATGTTGAGAGCTTACGTGATGGACTTCAAGGGAATTGGGACGACCATTTACCATTAGTAGAATTAAACACAATAATAGCTATCATGCGAGTATTTCCAGATGCCGCCATATGAAGCTCTTTTCTGGGGAGAAAGTGCGGGATGCCATTATGTTGGGATGAAGTCGGAGAAGCAGCGACTTTTGGGACGAGAATTAGTCCAAAGAATGGTCGACGTGGTAGCAACAATAAGGGCAAATTGTTAGCGACTCAAGATCACCAAAAGAAGTACGCCGATTTGCTTGCATCGTAACAAGAGACTTTGAAGTCGGTAGTTTTGTGTTTTGAAGGTATCTCCTTGGAAGGAAAGATCGATTCAAAAGAAAGGAAAATTGAGTCCGTGGTTCATAGGGCCATTCGAGATATATTGAAGCGGCGGAAGTGGCATTCAAAGTTGCTTTGCCACCAATGGAACACATCCACAACGTGTTTCACATTTTTCGTACTACTGACCGCATACAAGTCGACTATAAGCACGTGATTTCCTATGAGCCCATTCAAGTAGAGAAGAATCGGCATATGAAGAAATTCTGTTCGGATAATAGATAAAAAGAACAAATGCTAAGAAACAAAGTTATATCTTCTGTAAAGGTTGTTTGGCGAAACCACGATGTCGAAGAGGCCACGTGGGAATTAGAAGATAGGATGAGGAGAGACTATCCCCATCTTTTCAGTATAACCTTGTATCAATTAGAGGACGGAATTTTTATAAGGGGAGAGGATGTAATACCAGTAAATTTTATGATTTAATATTATTATTAAATAGATAAATTGAATTATTTATTTTATAAATGCTTATGTGGCATGAGGGGAGTAACTCAATTGTATTAAAATTGAACTCTTAATGATTGCTAGGATGTGGAGAATTATGATAGGTTCATGAAATGTCTTGTGTGAGACAAGGATGGACTTAGTGAAGGATGATTAAGTATTTGCATGTTTAAAGTCCAAATAATAAATTGGGAGTCTAGCCCGATAAGTTAATTGATGGACTTTTGAGTTAGCCCAATAAACTTGGGATATTTAGAATCCAATTCGAAATCCAACCAAATGTTAAACGAGAGTACAAGGTATTGGTTAAATTAAAATGTGGCGTGGGGCCGTGGGCCCGACCGACTAGCCCCTTGTCTATGTCTTGAGATCTACTCTCTTGTCCCCAAATTAGGGTCACCAAGTCTGAAAACAAAGAGCTTAAACTCTCTTTACATGAAACTTCAAGTCGCTAATCCTAGGCATGCATGGCTAGCTGAGTGGCTGGTATGGAGTGGTTGAACAACTCCTTAAGTAATCATTGTTCATTTCTATTGCACCATAAATCCCAACATTGGGTAAAGCAAGTGTCTAGTCCATGTTTTCTCTTTAAATACAAGCCACCAGGGCAGTCTGTTTTAGTGATAAGAGTGTTGGAGAAATCTGAGTAAAGAATTCTTAGTTGCTAAGCATTACCAAATCAGTGTGTGAGATATCAAGGTTAAAGCTCGAGAAGGTATAATTTCTACTCCGTTCTTAACTTGAGTCTTGTTGATTCTCGTTTTTCAGATTAATAGGTCAAGTATAATGAATTAACATGATATATGGTGTTTAGAAAGTTTACCTTCGTGCATGAATATGTTAAAAAAATTGTCTGGAATCAAGTTGTGGCTACTCTGCAAAACAGAGCATGTTCACTGCTTCTGAAATCCATGGGTGCAAATTGCATTGCCGTGCCAAGAACCAATCGATGGGTTCGGTCATGTTAGACCATGTATTAAGAAATTTCCTTAGGTTGTATGCATATAGTAAAGTCTTAATGAAATTAACCCGACGAACTTAAACTTTGTAGAAATAGTGTAGACTGAAGTCTCTGAAGGAGCTGGCTTCGGACAAAGCGTGATGTCTTCGGACAAAGCGTGATGTCTTGGACAGAGCGTGATGTCTTGGATGAGCGTGATGTCTTGGACAAAAGCGATGTCTTGAACGAAGCATGTTGTCTTCGGACAAGTCATAATATCTTCGGACATGGCGAGATGTCCTGGGACTCGGAAACAACATCATAACTTGATATAAGGATGGATTAATAAATACTCCTATACTGTTATAAACTATTAGTACATGAATAAGTTCTAAGTAGAGAATTTTACTAATTTCGGGAAAATAAATCTAATGCTTGCAAACATGCGTAGAAAAAGGTCGGTGGGATTAATAGACGTTATGGTCTACTTAAAGCAATGAACCTCTTAGAACTTCGAGGAAGAAAGATTATGAATAAACTAGCAGTGGTCAATAGTATGAGCATGTTAGTGTACAGTTATGAGTTTTGATGGGTACAACAGATAGAAAGAAAAATGTGTTATGTGTACATGTTGTTGATATATATCAAGTGTGTTTGGCTAATGAATACCTATACTTACATGAATAAGACATACATAGTTCGTTGAGGTGATTTTCGCTATTAGTAATAATCAACGCTAAAGGCAAGTTTCCTATCCCTAAAAAACTGGTTACTTATATCATGCAAGTTTTCTATCCCTAACTTATTGTTATTGTTGGGCAAGTTCCTAACCTCACTCAAATTTACATTGAGCAAGTATCCAGAACATCTTTATTATTATTGTGTTGCAAGTTCCTTAATTCACACACTTTATACGTTGAATTGTTGTCATATCAATCATATTTTATCAAGCAAATATCTGCTTCTATTCAAAAATCACTTGTATACCTTGACGTTGTTGTAAGCATTGGACTTATCATTCCTAAATGCATGATGAAAAAAACTGTCTAAGCCCTTGATTTGGCTAGACAATTATTATGAGTTAAAGAGCTATCCAAACCGATTGATTTGGTGCGGACTATCGTAAATCTACTGAGATGAACAACCCTCATAGAAGGGGAAATTATATATTGTCGGGGAACCGACGTGCGCACATGAGTATGATTAAATGTTATGCATAACGTAGGGTACTTTAGGCTGATCACCTGTTGTACTCGTTTGTATTGGATTACAGTGAAATACTGTTAATTCTAGTAAGAGTTCTTAGTCCTTAGTGGCTGCTCAGTACTCATTCGTGTTGAACCTCGAAATGGATAAATCCTGAGATTTTGTTGATATCCTTCAGTCTATAACGACTCCTATTGAATACTCTTGATATTCTTGATATCCTTAAACTATCAATTATTATTATACCCTTGAAAGATTCAAATGCTATAACTGCTTGTTCTTCTAGCTATATTACTTGCTGGGCAAACTTGTTGCTCATTCTTGCTTCCTAAAACATTACAGTTAAGGCAGAGCAAGGCGGTACTTCAGGAAAGGACAAGGGAAAGGGCAAGGCGACAGAATAACTTAGTCCTTAAGACTAGAAGTATTATTATTATTGTTATGATTGTTATGATGTATTCAAGAATGATTAAGCTATGTTAAGCTAATCACAGAATTGTTGTAGTAATGGTTACGGTATCTTGGGACGTGAATATTTATATTACATCAATGTAAATTATTCTATTATTTCCGTTGTTAATGATTTTGTAAGATATTTGTAGTAGCACGTGATGCACCAAAAATTCGAGATATGGGTGTCTGAATTTTGGGGGCGTCACATATACTCTACACTTAGACTATCAAGCAACTTCTATCAACACCAAAAACTGAATTTAGGCTTGTATTTATAGAAGAAGTTTGGACTAGACATTGGTATTTGACTAAGGTAGGATTCATGGTGCAATGGAACAATACATTGGTTAATCAAGAGTTGATCAACCACTCTTACCAACCAACTTCTTAGCAAATGATCACCTATTCAATAGCCTTTTTGGAAAATACGTGTTTTAGCTTCAAGTCACTATTCATGTACTTTGTGACACTTAATTTGGGACAAGAGCAAATATCTCAGTGTTTGGGCATGTAAGGCTTGGTTTGGTTCTTTTAATCCCCATAATGTAATATTAAGGTACAATTGTTACCATATTAGGAATTTAAAGATAAGTTTTATACTCACATCATATAATCCATGTACATTAAATACATGCAATAAAACAATGCAGTTAGACATTATTGTCCGGGTAGTTCCATAATTATCTCTACCACTCAGATAACCACATTATAACTTTATTTCATATTAATGTTTATTTAAAACATTGAATTCCTTTCTCAGATTCTAGAATACCCAAAAAATAAATCATTTATGCATTACAACTTCATATGATACCATGGTACTACTAGGTACCTCATTTTATTTCAATATACTCCTATCATATGGTTTTATTTATGTCACACATATAACATTAATGTCCCAATTCAGTGCTACAATAGAAAGTAGCCAACTCAATCGATCCTTTGGCTCAATTGCGCTTGCTTTTATCTTTGCTAGGATGACGCAATTGTTGTCTTGCACTGACAACGGTGCTGCAAGATGGTTTAGCTTCAAGCCAGTGTCAACCTTTATCGCCATATTTGTTTTACATGACATGTATTACTGCCCACATGAGTGATATTGTAAATCTAAGAGTGTATTCATTCCTTATGTGAAATCACATAATCATACCCGATTAATCTTCCTAATTCTCTTTTAACTCACTTAGTGAATTTTCTCTTTTCACATTAGGCCACAGACAAGGCATTTCACAATTCTCATCATAGTCCATATTCGTATAAATTCAATTTAACCTAGTTGAATTATTCATTTCACAACACATCAATATTTCTGTATAAATACTCACTTTCTTATTATATCAAAATAATTATTAAATCGTGAAATACACGATTCTTACATCATACATTGTAACTCATCAAAAATCAACCTCTTCTTTGGTTCCATGTCATGGTTTACTATTTTCTTTATTAAATTACTTATCAAACTTTGAGTTTTAAAACTCTATTTTCCCTTATTAGTTTAACCAACTATACATCTCCTTTATGGTTTCATACCACCATTAACACAAAACTCGAATGTAACACATACATACATTCCTTTAATCTTCACTTCTCGCCGTGTATCAATTTACTCATTAATTCTTTAACCATCTTAAAGGTATATCGATTTTCTTCTCTCGTCAATAACGTGCATATATACAAGTCTAAACCTAACACCCATTGAGTCTTTATTAGTATTCAATATAGTACACTGAGTGGTTTCCCAAAAACAACCAACAAATTAGTTTTCGTCTCGTTTACTGTTTTCACAGTGAGTTAGATCGTTTACTAATCTGTATATACCTCCGCTCTCTGAAGGAATCGTTTAGCCCAGCTCTTATACATCCACCATTAAAGAGTACGATTGCACTACATTAGACTTGATACTCACTCATACATATACTCAAGAAATTGGTGATTATAAAAGTTATTTAATATCACCAACTTACTACAATAAAATAATTCTATAAATTATTTAATGTCGATAGATAAATCTTATCCATCTTCATATTAATTCATCTCTACAATTTATAACAAATATATAATAATGATATATATATTTATTAAACACAACCTCACTTATTGCATAGTTTATATTACCTATACAACACTACATCACATACCTCACAACACATTATATATTTTTATTTGAACCCTTCACATGCCTTAAGAATTTTATCTACTAAATTCTTATTTTAATATTTTCTAAAAATTTGGGTTCTTACATTCTCTGCCTCATATTCAACTCATTTTGTGTGAAGATATATTTCTTACTTTTATGGTACATGTATATCTCACATTTCTCCCCATATAAATAATGTCTCCATATTTTAAGGCAAAAACTACGGCTGCCAATTCTAGGTCATGAGTAGGATAGACCTTCTCATAATCCTTCAACTGGCGTGACACATACACAATGACCTTGCCATGCTGCATGAGCACACAACCCAGTCCTCTATGCAAATCATCGCTATAAACTACAAAATTCCCTGTATCATCTAGTAAAGATAATACAGGTGCCTCACTTAACCTCCTTTTTAGTTCCGAACCTCAGTTGGTGTTTTCGGTTGTTCCCAATTATTAACTGCTTCCATCTTCGCTAGATCCATAGAAATGCCATCTTTATCATAACATGTCCTAAAAATTGCACTCTTTCAAGCCAAAATTCACACTTAGTGAATTTCACATACAACTTCTCCCTCTTTAGTGTTTCCAACACTATCCTTAAATGCTCAGCATGATCTTCTGGCGTCTTAGAATAGACTAGAATATCATCAATGAACACTACGACAAATTTGTCCAAATATTGTTTGAACACTCTGTTCATCATATCCATAATTGCGGCTGGCGCATTAGTCAACCCAAACGACATAACCAAAAACTTGTAATAACCATAACGAGTTCTGAACGCCATCTTAGGTACATCCTCCTTCCTTACTTTCAACTGATGGTAACCCATACACAAATCTCTCTTAGAAAAATATTTTGCCCCTTTCAACTGATCAAATAGATCATTGATCCTGGGCAATGGGTACTTATTTTGAATCGTTAACTTGTTCAACTCCCGATAGTCGATACAAAATCGTAACGACCCATCATTCTTCTTTACAAACAATATCGGTGTTCCCCACGGAGATACACTCGGTTGAATGTACTTCCTATCTAATAGTTCTTGTAATTGAACCATTAACTCCTTCATCTCTACTGACGCCATCCTATATGGTGCCCTAGAAACAGGTGCTGTACCCTGTAACACATCAATCACAAATTCAACCTCCCTATCCGGCGGGGGACCTGGTAACTCCTCTAAAAATACATCCACGAACTCTTATACTATAGTTATCTATTCAATTGATGCTTCCACTCTCTGGGTATCCACAACATGGCACATGTATCCTATACACCACTTCCTAAACATCTTCCTAGCTTGTGTCATGGTTAGACAACAAGAGTGTCCCGGTGATTTACTACCATAGAAAACTACCTTGGGTTTCTTAGAAAGCCGAAGGTTCACACATTTCTTATGACAATCTATTATAGCTTTATGGTTAATCAACCAATCCATACCAAGAATTACATCGAATTCTCTTAACCTTATCGGTATTAAATCTACCGATAATTTGTTACCACTAATATGTACGCAACCGATGGAGGAGATATTTTAGATGCTGATCAATGAAGGAAGAATCATAGCTCTGCTACCTCAAATCAATCCCCGTTCAAGACGGTTCAATTCTAATGCAGTATGTCAGTATCACTCCCACTTTCACGGACATAGCACTGAAGAATGCTGGGCACTCCGCCATCTTATTCAGAATCTAATTGACAGTGGTGTCCTGCAGTTGGCATATAATGACACTGTATTACTCGAGAATGGTGACATATTTCCTACGAAATAGAAGGAAGTCGTAGCAGTTATATATGCTGAGGATGATTTGGCTACCAGACTACTCACAATACAAGCAATTCAACTCAATGGTGTTGACAATCCTTTGAAAGTGGCCACATCAAAGCCAATTATCATGCCATACAGACCACAGTATCCTATTTTCAGCCTATAAAAAGTGCCATGGAATTATGGAGAGGCTGAAGGGTCCACATCCTACATAACTGCTGTAGTGTTGAAGGAGAATTCACTGTATCTTCCCCAACATGTGATGAAGCCTACCATCAGATAAAAGGGGAAAGTTCCCATGGAGAAAATTTTCCAAAAAACGTGCAGAAATCGGACGAAATAAAAATGAAAAAAAGTACTGTTATGTACTTTTCATTCATTTAACTATGTTAGGGGAAAACGTTAAGAAAAATGCTTAATATCAAAAAGTGTTTTTTATTTTTTCGGAGATCCAAAGAATACATTAAAGTTAATCGGTAAAGAAAAGACGAAATATCCAAAAATATTTAGATTCCGAGAATCGCAGTTTTTAAAACTGTCGTACAAATTCTGAAAGACGGAACCACGAAATTTCCAAGAGAAGTTTCGTGAATAGTAAGGAGGTGTGAATAGTAACCAGAGGGGCAAAATGACTATTTTGCCCCTAGCTTTGAAAATCTTTAAAAAGGAAGCTTAATCTCATTTGTTTGGATTTTTGAAAATCCTCCAACACTTGAGAGAGAGAGAGAAAGAGATTTTGGATGGGAGGAAGAAGACGAAAGGAGGAGGAAAACCTTGCTCGTGAGCAAACTTTGTTCGATAAAATGAGATTAAAGAAGGAAGGTAATCTGAAACCTAACTTCTATATAGTTTGTATTTAAGTTTATATGTTTAAAACATAACTTATTGAGAATAAGAAGTAATATATGTTAAGAATGATTTCATATGATTGAAATCACGAGAAAATGAAGAAATAAGAAATTAGAAGTTTGGTTTATAAATTTCTTAAGGAAATAAGAGTTTTGTAATAAATTTGAAAGATCTGAATGAATCATATGAACGATTCGGTGAAATAAGTAAGGAATGGTGTTTTATAACATCAAATTCCAAAAAAAAGTGAAATCGTAATCAAAATATTGATTAAAAATGAAGAACGAACGAAGAACACGAAGAACGTTATTAATGGACAAATTTAAAACCATCAGAGTATAATTGTTGTTGATGGACAAGTTTAAAACCATCGCGTATAAGTTAGATTCTTATTTCTTGGTTAGGAATGGTAGAAACGTTCATGATGAAAGGATTAAAACATAGCTATAACAAAGTTATGGCAAAAATTTTGTAAAAGATGAATGAGAATTAGAAAGTGTGTAAATGAACCCAAATGTGTAGGATTTCATAAGAATGTAAGAGAACGTAGAAAATATGAGTCGTGGACTCAAGAACGAACGAGTTCTGAGTTCGGATGACCGAATAACAGACGAACGAACGAAAAGCGTTAAGAGCGTAAAATGAACAAAGGACAAAGATTAAGCAAATCGAATGTCATGTTAACAGATTCAGAATGAAGTTCTGTCTGATGGGAGTTAAAGTACGTAAAATAAGGAAGAGAATAGTTTTGGAACAACCTCATTCTGAGTTATATCAAATAAGTTGTGAGATTGGGAAGTAAGCATCTCAAACTGGATTCAATACTTAGAAAATTTTTCTATGTTTTAGGCTTGGCACCGCAGTGCTAGCCATGCCTTGGGAGGCGGTGCCACAGCGCTAGCCGGGAAGTTGGCTACTGCAGAGTGGCGCTGTAGCGTGAGAGAAAGAGAAGGGCCGTACGCAAAGACCGGTGTGTAGGAAAAGCAGGAGAAGAGCTTTTAGCTACTCAACTCTTGGGATACGTATAAGGGAGGATAAAGAACATATAGTTCACATAATGTAACACTTAATCAAGTGTTTTAAACGTTAAATAAAGGTTGAAAGAAAAGATTTAAATGGGATTAAAAGATAGAGAATTTAAGCAGTAAATTACGGAACTGATATCCGGGGACCGTAGTCGTGATAAAACTAACATGTGGGATTGCTATGATTGTGATTCCTTACACATTGAGTGACAAAGGTAAGGAATAGCATTTCGATGTTATGATGTCATAATGAGAGATAAGTGTGTAAATGAAATGTTGTTGCGATAAACGATCGGTCTTAGCATACAACAAACCGTATGGCTTCGACATTAAGAAAGAATATGAACCTGGGGTCCAGGTGATGGGTAATGAGTGAAAGCGATTCAAAACCTTAAGTAAAGGTTGTATGAGAGATTAAGAGATGAACAAGATGAATGTGGATTACGTAAATGATCCTTGTGAATCGTATTCGCGTCAGGCGAACGTTCTAAGTATACATTTTCTATATGACTTAGACGTTGACAAAAGTAGCAAGCAAGATATGAATTATCAAGAAAGCTGTAGCGAACGGTAATAAGATTAATGAAAGCCGAATGTGAGTCGGATGGAGAATGTTAGAATGAAATATAAGCATTAAACACTTTAACCGATGTGATGGTTGAGTGTACACAAATATTAAACGGGCAGAACCTACACCCCGTGTATAGTTTGACCATAAGATAATGAAGACCAATGATTAAACCTGTGAATAGTGAAGAAACTGAATTAAAGACAATGACGTTTAACTTAAAGAAGCCAATTTAATGATTAACTTGGATGACGTTCCGAGTGGAATTAATCGGACATTCTAAGATATGAATAAAGTAATGGTTAACGCTATGAACACATAGTATTAACATTGAATAATCGTTCTGAGTATACAGAAGACTATATGACTTAAACGATAAAGAATAAATCCTGAGGCATGGCATTTAGTTGCTAGAAAGCCATAAGGAATAAGAATTTGACTTAATGAACATTATATTTTTAATAGTTTGAATAAGTTAAGATAAGTTTAGGTTGTGGTACAATCGTAACCTTTGATGGTTGACATATGGGAGCTGGGCTAAAAAATTTCATCAGAGAGCGAAGGTATATACGAAACTGGCAACCGATCTAACTCACTATGATGGCAGTGTAGATGAGACGGGAACTTGTTTGTTGGTTGTTTGTGGGAAACCACTCAGAGTACCATATGGATTACTAGCAGAGACACGATGTGTACTGAGTCCTAGGAGAGTTATAAGAAAAAGATAAGATTGTAAATCATCAAAGATGATGATTGTATGAATAAGACATCTCCGTATGTTATAAAGCCGTAAACCGGTAGTAAAGAAAGTTAGTTGCGTAAACTTAGATTACAAGAACACGAACCCTAAGAAGTAAAGTTAAGTAAACCAATGCGTAAAGTTAAGTATATGACTAATTGGTGTATGTGCTATTTTCTTATGTGTTATATAGGGATTGCAGTAAACAGTTCAACATAAACTATATGACTAATTCATATTTTAAATGAATGCTAGTTTCTTAAAATTCTTAGATGTTGAACTTGAGAAGTTCTATCTATGTGCGAATGTGCGATATTTGTACTTGGTGGTAGAACGTATGAGGCCTTGTGCCATAATTTAAACACTTCGGTGTTTCTATGAGATGGACTGTTCTGTGATTGAACTGTTCAATATGAGAATGTTCTGTTTATACATGAACCGTTATTGTTAAGTTTGTGCTATTGATTCTAGCCAGACAGGATGTGTAAGGAATAAGGTAGAAGATTGAAAGTATTTCAAAGTGAATGTGACTAATGCTTTAAAATAATAGTAATTGAGATTATTCCTATTATTCAAGCTGCTTCATAATCTTTGTTCGGTTATTAAAGTCTTAAAAGAATGTTTAAATTCTTGAAGTTATTTGTTCAACTGCTATGACTTGTTGAACAATTGAATGCTCACACTTGCTTTAAATACAAACATTTTTAGCGAACGATGTTAGAAAGAACTTAAGGATCTCATAAAAATCAAGATGACCGGTATCCAGAAGAAGTGCCATTCAGTGTATGAATGTGCCTGAAGGTCAAGCCAAGACTTGTAATGTAGAATAATGTAATTAAACTATAGAATATTTAAATGAATGGTTATATATCCTTAATAGCGGCTGAAAGTCACTCTTGTAAGAGATAAAGAATAATATAATTATCATTATTTATAATGAACAAGGTTATAAGGTATTAGAACCTGGGATTTGAGAATGTATGCTGTTATATTTAACTATATAATGATGTATATTTGGCAAGAGATAGGACCATAACGTACGGAATCCGGGTGTAAAAATAGACCGGATTTTGGGGCGTTACACTACTTCACCAAGTGGGTAGAACCAGCCTCCTTCCCCAGGGTTACCAAAGAAGTCATCATTGGTTTCATGAGAAACAATGTCATTTGTCGATATGGACAACCAGAGGTAATTTTGTCAAACAATGCTAAGAACCTCAACAACAAAATGATGGAGGAGTTATGCAGTAAATTCCATATCAAACATCTCAACTCCGTCATCTACCATCCAAAGATGAATGTTGCTGTTAAAGCATCTAATAAGAACATCAAGAAGATTATGCCAAAGATGTCCGCCAATCACAAAGGATGGCTTGACCTGTTTCCTCTGACTCTATTAGCCTATAGAACCTCAATGCACACTTCCACTGGGGCAACCCCCTACTCATTAACCTATGGGATGGAAGCAGTGATCCCCATAGAGGTGGAAATGGAATCCCTCAGAGTATTGGTAGACGCTCAGCTGGATGAAGACCAAGGGTTACAAGATAGGTATCACTAATTGTCTCTAATAGACGAAGAGTGAACCGATGCTATCTTTCATGGTCAGTTATACCAACGAAGGATCTCTAGATCCTACAACAGGAAAGTCCGGCTACGACAGTTTAAACAACATGTCTTGGTTTTGAAGAAGATCATTGACAACTAAGATCAATCCAAGGGAAAATTCTCCCCAAACTGGGAAGGCTCATTTGTTATCAAGGAGGTATTGACAGGAGGTGCTTTCAGATTATATGAAATGGATGACGATGAATTTCCACAGCACATCAACTTAGACACCGTGAAATGGTACTATGTCTGAGGTTATCATCAAGCAAACATCCTAGTTTTGGATCACCAGATCCCCAGCCACTTTAGGTTTTCTAACCCTTCACTATATATAACCCTTCTTCATATCCATCTGCCCCATTAGTGATAAACACACTTTTCAAACCAGTAGATCATTCGCTCCACTTCATTTCAAACATTTCACATCTTCAGGTTATCCCACCAGGGATTAAACCTTCACACCTGTAGTTTTATTCCACCAGGGATAAAACTTTTCACACCTGCAGTTTTGTCCCACCAGAGATGAAACATTTTTCACCTGTAGTTTGTCCTGTTCATGGGATCAAACTTTTCACCTACAGTTTGTCCTGAACATGGGATCAAACTTTTCATCTGCATTTCGTCCTGCACATGAGGTGAACTACATTGACCTGATCTCCCTAATACTCGGTAGTACGTAAGCAACCATTTTTATGGCCCGATCGCACCACATAAAAAAAATAAAAAACACTTCTACACCCTTCTACACCCTTTCACATACAACATTGAACCTCTTACACCAGGTTCGAATTACGCAGACTTGATCTCCTCTGAAATAGGAGTACGTAGGCAGCCATTCATGGTTCGGTCTTACCCCCTACCAAAACACAAAAACTTGTCACATGATACTGGGATCAAACTTTAATCCACCACACTTCATCGACTTCAGACCAAAGTGATGGAACTAACTGGGCTCCCCACACAAATAAGAGAATCGACGACCATCTAAGCTGCGGTTAAGTCTTCAAAGAGAAACACCAATCCATAAGAGATGAAACTACTTGAGCTCCCCCATATAAAGGAGTACCGGCGACCATTTGTGGTGCGATCAACCTCAAATAGGAAAGCCATACTCCTCTACACATCTACATACAAAAACCAGTCCCAAGACACCAAACAGTAGGGATACACATAGATCAACTATCCATTCTGAAAGATCATGAGACATCTCAATGTCCACCCATAGGATAAATTCAGAATACATCAAGATCACAAGTCTTGGAGAAGCACGAAAATATCAAGCAAGTAATAAGGCACAACTAAAAGGGAAGTGAATCAAAATATATTTCCCTGCCATATATAATGTTGTTTGATATATACAAAATGGACTGTACATGACAAAATGGGTAAGCTAGTCTGTGCAGGAAAATACAAGCCCATCTATAAATCAGTGTATATGCGAGCTATCAAGTCCAACATGGCATCTCTCTCCGAAGAAGGAGGTAACGATGTGAACTCCTGCCCAAGGGTATCTACGCGAGCCAATAAATCCACAGCTAACTGCATGGTGACGCTATGCTCATCAATATACGTGCTCATCTCTACAACAATAGAAGTACTATGGGACCTCACTGCAGTACTATCTGTAACAGCTACGTCCCGGGCAGATATAATGCCATCCCGCTCAACAATCAAAGCATCTCTGGATGATCTAGTCTCATCCTGCTCAGCAATAGCGGTGTCTCTATGAGCTAAAGCATCATCTCTCTCCAATAGAGAGACATCTCTCCCAACAAGAACTGTCAACATCAAGGCCCTAGCCTGATCTTTCTCAAAAGTCATCAGATGAAGACTCTGTTCTTAATACTACATTAAATCTGAGGTTACTGATGGCGATCATATTGGGAGAATCCATCACATACTTTGGAAACCAAACAAATAATTGCTCCTCAATGGGAAAATCAATATCCTCTATGGGCTCTACACCATCAAAATAAATCCCCGGCTCTATGGATACAACCGCAGTCGATGTGGTCTCTTCCTCCATCCATGCAGAATACTTTGACGAACAACCCTGATGGCTAACAAAAAACTTAGATAGCTCACGCTGATCCCAACAGGCATACACCTTGGATCTGTTCTCTGCTGACAAATGGCGAGAAGCCAAACGCTGACCTAATGCACCCTCAAAAGGATGGACGTCCTAAAATTGGTCGAACTGTGACATCATAGCCAGTGGGTGGTCAGTAGTCATCCCCCTCAAACCAGCCAGAGGGAGATAATCCATGTCAGGTGCGTGAGTAATGAAGCTGTAGAGTGAACTGAGCCCTGTACATGACAAAATGTTAAGCGGATCTCCGATCCCTGCTAAGAACACCGACCATGATACATCGTCTGTGCACTCCCCTGGCTGAAAGGAGTAAGACATGGTTATCGCATGGGAAAAATAGTATCCAAGCCATCAGAAAATGCCAATCAGTCTCAGGTGTGACATAAACCACACATACAATATGACCGAGTTGCCTATGAATACCCCTGCAGTATAAGTATGAAAATAAGTGGCGGATCTCAATGTCTCTATCACAATCAGCGGCACAATGGTATGACCCTCCCTAAGAGCTCTCACTTCCATGACAACATCGATGCATAGCTCATCCATATACAGTGGCATATACACATAATCCACTACGCACATCATGAGTATGTCTACTTTGGTCACACACCACTGATCCTCCGACATGGTGAAATCCCTGGAGTGTTGTTGATAAGTTGGTTTTATACCTACTTATCCAGCATCTATTACTTGAATTAGTTACTTAAACCTATGTTTCTTAGTTACTTTTCATACATTTTATGTTATTTTGTAGGTTATGACATAAAATTGGCATGATGAAGCAAGGAAAATAAATTTGGAAATCTTTTGGGGTAAAATATGCAAGCAAATATAAGAAGGGGAGATTGCAGGACTTTTACACCAAGTTTGATGCATGTTCTTGGCTTGGAACTTGGATTATACTGTATAGATTTTTCTTAGCTTTCCATAACATCTTGAATCATCCCAATCGGAGTTCAGATGCGAGAGTTATGGCCTTTTTATGAACGAAGATCAAAGCTAAGAGTTCTCATGCTTGCAATTTACACAGCATCTACTTCAAGCTCGATTTCGATCTTGTTCCTGCCATAATTTCTCAATTCTTAAAGAATGAAAGTTGTAGAGCTCGTCAGTAGCTTCGATTTGATAGGTGCCAGGCTTTGTAACTCCTCTCAGATCAAACGTTATGGCCATTTTACCAAAGGATACTGCAGCAGAAAAATGACCCCCGCCGGGGCGGGGTTTCCCTTCACAAAACCCCTGTCGGGGTAGGCATACAAGCTACAACATAGTAGGTACCCCCGTCGGGGCGGGCCCTTTTAGCCTTATACCCCCTCCAGGGCGGGGTTACGCGCAGAAAAGTCATTTTTTGTCTGAATTTGAATCCAAGAAGGATTGGTTCTATCCGATTGACTCAAGGAATTCCAAGAGAACTTAGAGACATATAAAGAGAAATATAAAAGGAGGAGAATCACATAGATTAGAAGAGAGAGAGAGAGAGAGAGAGAGAGAGAGAGAGAGAGAGGATTCCATTAGATTTTATTAAAGTAGAATAGAAGAAAACACTAGTTTATATGAGATTTGGAGATTGAAGCACTTGGAAGCCATTGGAGATCAAGATCAAGAGCAAGACGGAGGACGAATTTTCCGACAACAGATTGAATTCTTTTCCTTAATATTATTCTTATCTTTTAATGTGTATTCAAGTATGGATTCTTAGTTTTAATTCAATGAACTAATTCTTTATTTGAGATTACAATGGATCTTATTGTGTAGTTTATTATAATATGCTTCGCTATCAATTATTATATTCTATTGTGAGGATTTTCTATTGTGATTTGGACTTAATTGTTTAATTGATTGGCCATCAATTACCGTGATAATCTATATGAAATCGAGAGATGAAGTTTAGATTTAAATCTTACCATGATAACATGTGTTTGTGATTTCTGCATAGATGGAATTTATGATTCATGTTTAGGATAGAGATATGCTTTTACGCCATATGTAATCTTATAGAGAACATGTGCATAGTGGATTAGTTAATTGGAGTGTCTTGCTTAATTCTATCATCTGTGGATTTAAGTGCGTATGGGTATTATGCATCGAGAGGTGGTTTTATCTGCTTTAGTGTTCTTGATTAACAATTCAAAATAGAGAATAATTGATGAGAAGTGTGTTAACTTAAATGAAGTAATAAGTGAAGTTGTGATCTTAAATCTCCGTAATCTTAATTTAACTAGTGGAATTTAATAGTAATTTAATTATATAATTTGAAATTAATTCATTTAAATAAGATTAAATTGGTTATAGGTTAGTATTTGGTAATTCTTGTTAACTAATTCCTCGTGGGAACGATATTCTACTTTAACTTTATTACTTGTTGACCACGTATACTTGCTTGTTCTGCGTAATTAGATTTTACCCAACAAGTTTTTTGGCTTGAATTCTTGGGATCGAACTTCGGGTCATCATTCGTGATAAAAAGTTGTTGTTGTCGGGGAATTAGTTTAATATATTTTTTCCAATATTAGCTTCAATCAAATTAGTCTTAATTTAAACAATTTTTTCTTTATTTTTATTTTATTTTATTATCTTCTTATTTTTCTCTTGTTTCAGGTACCATAGCTGGATTCAATTATCAAAGGCCATATTCGGGTATGACTCAACCAAAGGGAGCGGGGATTGATGGACTCAATGTATTTTCTGTATTATCAGCATAACTTGAGACACTTTCGAGGAGGTTGGACGTTGTTGCAGCCCAACGTAATCAAAGGATAGCAGTTACTTAAAATTATTATGCTGGCAATCACCCGAGTAATCAATGCACCATCAGTTTTGGGCTGGTACATTATGGTGGTAACTACCTCAACAACTATTCTTATCCCAGTTATCATCAAGTTTGGGGGTATCACCCGGATTCTTCATGGAGCTATAATTATTAAGATCAATACTCTACTCCAAATCTAACATACACGCCGAAATTCTCATATCAACCTCCATTAAAAGAAGAAAAGTCAAAGTTGGAGGAATTACTGTCAAAGGTTATAGCAAACCAAGAGGAGAGGATGATGAGTCAAGAGATATTGAGCCACAATTTTCAGCACCAGATGGAACAACTCATCACCACTTCAACTCATGGTCCTCGATACATGTATTCCAAAACTAAGACAGATAATTCGAGGTTGGAGGAATTGTTGTCCAAGTTCATAGCATTAAATGAGGAGAGAAAGATTAATTAAGAGAAGTCAATTCAGAATCTTCAGAATAAGATAGATCAAATGACCAAAGCCGTAAGCAACCTTCCTCTAAACACTTGGCTTTATGACATGGATGACGAAATTGACAGAGAACCCGAACCAAATATGCGATTGGATGAGCCACAAGATACCGAAAGTGTGGAGACAATTGGGGATAATGAAATAGAGGTTGACAAAGACCTAAATGGGTCGCCACCAAAGATCAAAGAGTCAGTCAGATTTGCAAAATCATGCCCACTTGGTAGTCATGTCATCGACGAAGCTCTTGATGACATAAGAGCGAGTATAATTTTGAATCCATGGTGGGACGAGAAAGAGAAGATAGACGAAGAGCCCATTGTGTGTGACAAGCTTCCATGCCCCAAAGATCACATACACAATGGAGAAAACACCTAGCTGTGGGACGTTCTTGATTGAGATCATACCAAATCAGAGCATGCTAGGTAACTTTGATGCATCGGCCAAAACAAATGGGAACCTACCAAAAGCTATATTATTTCCGATAGATGGAGGGTTCCTCAATTATCGAAGAAGAATTGGAAAGCGTTGACCAGACAAAGTCAGGATGAAAGATTGTAATTCAAGCGCTAACTGGGAGGCAACCCAGGAATTTTTATATTTATATGCTTTACTAGTTTATTTAGTAGATAGGAATTAATTTTCTTATTAGGTTCTCTTACCAATCCAACTGCTATTCTAATCCATGTTGTCTCTCTTAATTACAGGTATTGGAGGTTCAATGGACAAGCAACAGATTATGAAAAGGTTATTCAAGTCAAATTCAAGTGTGGTGCCCAATTTGTTCCATGTGCCTAACCTATTCTCCAAACTTAGCGGACAAGGAGGAGGATTGCTATATTTTCAGGGATGTCATCTTCTTTACTTTTTTCTATTTCAGCCATTGAGCACAATGTCTAGTTTATGTTTGGGGGCATTTTAGTGTCGTATTGCATATAGTTAGTTATTTACATCGTAGTTCGTTATGTTTAATGGTTATTTACATTTAGTTTTTGCATTCAGTTTTTTGTTTAAAATAAAAAAAATTAAAAAAAATTAAAAATTGAAAATTTTCAAAAATAGTTATTAATTTACTATGTTTATATAACATTTAGTACATCTTGCATGAGTCCAGTTGTTTGATATTTACAAAATTTTTTTGGCCAATGATGAAATTAGAATTGGGTAGACAAGTATAGTACTCAATATTAGAGCTTTGATGTGATTTCTTGTTATGAATTGAATCTTTTTCTGTTTGAAACTGGTATAATAAGGATAGCATAATAAAAACAACTTGTTAATTGATTGAGTTTAAATTGATACATAATGGGACTCTAAAGGTTAATGCTAGTTTGAATGAAAGAATGACAAGAATAAGTAGTAATGGCTAAAGTTAGACAAGAACATAAGTTTGGGGGAATATTTGGGGTATATAAACTATATAAAAAAAAGAAAAAAAAGTATGAATAAACATCGTGGCGTGCTTGTTTAGTTTTATGGCATTTGTTACTTGAGTAAGTAAGCCCGATGGGATTGTCTTTACACCTAGCGCCCTAAGGTCTTAATGGTCTTGGAGTCGTGGGTCAAAAACTCATTAAGGTAGCATTGAAAAGGCTAAGGGAATAAGACATTGCATAACAATGTGTATATAAAAAAAACAATGAATAAAACGGGAAATAAGAGCAAAAAGCCCCCGTAGATGAAAAATAAAGCATAAGTATCCCATGTTGACCCTTGATATTGGTAATTGTTTGATTTTAGTTGGATCTAGCTTATTTTTGGATTTCTCGAGTTTACACTGTATGATGCCTTCGAAGAGAATTTTTATGTGTTAAATTTGATTTTATATCAGTTAACGTTGTTGTGGAGCACACACACACACTATATTAGTGATAACAGTCTAAGATTTGATGATTGATTGGGAAATTATTGATTTGTTTTGATATGATGTATTATCATGTTTACTAGATTTCTCTAAGGCTGGTTGATTAGACTTGTTTATGTCATTACTGCTGGATTCGTGAGCATGTAGATTAGTTGCATTGCATAGCATTTGTTTTATGTTTTTGCTTGAGGACAAGCAACGGTTTAAGTTTGGGGGTATTTGATAAGTAGGTTTTATACCTACTTATCCGGTATCTATTACTTTAATTAGTTGCTTAAACCTATGCTTCTTAGTTACTTTTCATACATGTTATGTTATTTTGTAGATTATGACATAAAATTGGCATGATGAAGCAAGGAAAAGGAATTCAGACATCTTTTGGACTAAAATATGCAAGTAAATACAAGAAGTGGAGATTTCAGGACTTTTAACACCAAGTTGGATGCATGTTCTTGGCTTGGAACTTAGATTATACTGTGGAGCTTCTTATTAGCTTTCCAGAACATCTTGAATCATCCCAATCGGAGTTCAGATGCGAGAGTTATGGCCTTTTTATCAAAGAAGATAAAAGCTAAGAGTTCTCATGCTTGCAATTTACACAGCTTCTACTTTAAGCTCGATTTCGATCTTGTTCCGGCCAGAATTTCTTAATTCTTACAGAATGAAAGTTGTAGATCTTGTCGATAGCTTCGATTTGATAGGTACCAGGCCCCGTAACTCCTCCCAGATCAAAATTACGGCCATTTTACCAGAGGACACTGCGACAGAAAAAGGACCCCCATCGGGGCGGGATGTTTGACCCCCCCAAAATAGGTATACATCACCTATCTTGAGTCGTCAAATACATGATACAGAATACAAATACAACTTAATAATACAGTTGTCGTGTAAAATATGACAAAACATAAATTGAGAGTTTTAATAAGAATATTGTCATCTAGACAATATCCACACTCAAAGGAGTCCTCAATACATTTATTGTCACACTATTTAATGAGAATAGTGAGGGCTACTAATACTATCATCCGGACTGGTCACTCCGTTCCACGACTAGTCCGCCACGTTCTCATTTTCAAGAGAACGGTGTGAAAGAAAGGTGAGCTCAACTAGCCCAAGAAGAAATATAATGACTAAGATAATGCAGAAAAATTATCGTTAGCCTTCAACAGTGTTAAACTGATACAATATAACAAACATCAAGTTTAACTGCAGCGGAACAAGGAATCCATTAAAAGAGTCAAGTAGAGAATAAAATCTACTATCTTTTATGATGTAAAAAGGTTTTTCATCACTTTTATCGCTGAGACTCAGCTTAATAAATAATCCACATCATCCTTGCACTACGTCCAAGGATATTCGTTAGTATCACGACCACAAAGTATCCATGCACTACGGGCCAAGGATATTCGTGTATTCACCAATGGTCATGATCATGCCAACAACTGTCCATCAATGTACTACGGGCCAATGAGGACTTTTACCACATCATTTGTAACATTACGGTCATGATTATACCGATTAAACCCTGGTCATAATCATACCAAGTCCATCTATGCACTACAGGCCACAGATGACTTTCAACATAATATAAACATGAGGATGATGACAATGATATAAGAATTCAATAAAACAAGTTCAAGAATTAATTTATTGAGGAACTAATAACGACCAAATTGTCAACATTATACTTCTTTGTAGAGTAAAATTCAAGAATGCTCAGAAGAATATTTCCATAAAAAGATACTGGATGAAGCGCAAATATCAAGGATATTCCACTAATTTCATGGAGTAGAAAATCCAAAACTTTAACAAACCGAGTATAATAAAGAATGGATTAACAAAAGAAATCACCAGGCATACGATGACCTCACAGACATGTTATTCCAATAGAATAATAAATAATGGAACCAGGTCATGCGTAAATGCACAGACAGGATATTCCAACAGAATAATAAATAATTGAACCAGGTCATGCGTAAACGCTCAGACATGATATTCCAACAGAATAATAAACAACGGAACCAGGTCATGCGTAAACGCATAAATAGGATTTTTCGACAGAAAAATAAAGAATGGAATAATAGAAGACTTCATCAGGCATACGATAGACCGCACAGACAGGTTATTCTAACAGAATAATAAATAATGAAACCAGGTCATGCGTAAACGCACAGACAGGATATTCTAATAGAACAATAAAGAATGGAATAACAACCCTTACGAGTATTGAAAGAAAATAACTCTCTTCATGAATACAAAAGAATAATACCCTTTACTATAATAATAATATCCCTTACTTTAGAACAACTGGATATAGGAGTAGTGAAGTAGCAGAATATTTTTCTTCTTTCTCTCTATAGTTTCTCTCTCTAGAGTTTCAGTGAATTTGCAAGAAATAATGAAGGAATGAGATTCTATTTATAGGAGAATGGACTGAATAGTAACTAATTCTTGAACGGTCCAGATTGATTTACTTTTAAACGGACAGTCCAGATTGGTTTACTATAAAATATTCTAATTAAACAAAATCTTTTAAATAAAATATAATATATTCTATTTATAATCTAATAAAACGAATAACTTTACAAAAGTATTCTGTTTTATATAAAAAGATTTTACTATGCAAAACACTATGCAAGCACTATGCAAACACTATGCATAATAAAATATAATATATTCTATTTATAGTTTAATAAAACGAATAACTTTATAAAAGTATTCTGTTTTATATAAAAAGATTTCACTATGCAAAACGCTATGCATAATAGAATATAATATATTCTATTTATAGTCTAATAAAATGAATAACTTTATAAAAGTATTCATTTTATATTAGATTTTATTACATTAATAATATTAATAACTTCGTCGTCTCAATTATTGATTTAATAATATATAAAATATAGATAATAATTGAATCAATTAACGTGAGATACTATGCAACAATTCATGAAGCAATAATTGAACAAAAGCGAGTGACTTCTCAACGTAAGCATCAATAATCAATACTAGTGTACTACTATGCAACCACGCAGTATTCTTGTACTTTTAACAAGGTGTTTCAACGATTAACGATAAAACTTCCATAGTTATTTTTATAAAATATTTTTGTCATTTTCTCAATCCGATAATAATTACATTGTGGGGTCCACTAATGATTGTGCCATCGCATTTAATATTCCCTGTTAAAATGAATATTCCCCACCAATCGAATATTATATAACAACTTGCGTACTTTTGCAAATTTTATAACTATTACCCACAACTATAACATTATATCAAATTCATTCCATAATATTCAAAAATGATAATTATAGAAAATTCATCTTTATTCATAAAAGTTGGGGTCCTTACATCTCCCTTCTTATGAGAAATTGCCCTTGAAATTAAGGTACGCATACCTGGTATGTCGAAGAGGTAAGGATACCTTGATTTCATTTCAGATTCTAACTCCCAGGTCATTTCTTCAACATCGTGGTTCCTCCATAAAACTTTGACTTGAGGTATAACCTTGGAGCGTAGAATATGTTCCTTCTTATCCAAGATTTGAACAGGAACCTCTTCATACGTTAAATCTTCCACTATTTCGTCCGGTTCTAACTCAATAATGTGATTCGGGTCTTTTACATATTTATGTAACATGGATATATGAAAAATGTTATGAACACGAGATATACTTAGCGGTAAAGCGAGTCTATAGGCTACAGTCCCTACTCTACCGAGGATTAAAAATGGGCCAATGAATCGAGAATTGAGCTTTCCTCTCTTACTAAATCTCGTAACTCCTTTCCATGGAGCAACACGTAACAACACATGATCTCCAATATCGAATTCCACGTCCTTTTGATGAAGATCATCATAACTCTTTTGTCAGTCTTGTGAGGTTTTTATACGTTGTCGTATCATTTGAATATTTTCCGTAGTCATACGTACCAACTTCGGTCCCAACAACGTTGCTTCACCCACCTCATCCCAGTATACTGGAGAACGACACTTTCTTCCATACAACGCCTCGAATGGAGCCATGCCAATACTTGTTTGATAACTGTTGTTGTAAGAAAACTCCACCAATGGTAAGAACTTGTCCCAACTTCCCTTGAAGTCAAGGACATAGAGTCTTAATAAATCTTCAAGAGTTTGAATAGTCCTCTCTCGATTGTCCGTAAAATCGAAGATGATATCTTTGAACTAAATCGTAAATCTGTGCCCATAGCTTTTTGTAAACTAACCCAAAATCGTGAAGTGAATCTTGGGTCTCGATCAGAAACTATGGATACTGCCATACCATGCAATCTTACAATCTCGTTTATGTACATATGAGCAAGACGTTCAAGTGTATAAGTTTCTCGTATTGGTAAGAAATGAGAAGACTTGGTCAATCTATCAACAATGACCCAAATTGCATCGATGCCTTGAGAAACCTTGGGAAGACTAGTAACGAAATCCATGGTAATGTGCTCCCACTTCCATTCTAGAATTTTAAGTGGTTGCAATGGACCTTTTGGTACTTGATGCTTTACCTTGACTCGTTGACAAGTTAAACACCTTGAGATAAACAACTCTATCTCTCTCTTCATATTGCCCCACCAAAATGTATGTCGAAGATCATGATACATTTTGGTACTCCCAAGATGGATTGCAAATGGTGTGTTATGCGCCTCCATCATGATTTTATGCTTTAACTTAGGATCGATAGGAACAAAAAGTTTGGAGTTGACTCGAAGTATTCCTTCTTCATCAATTCTTGCTTCCGGCATAGCACCTTTTTGTACTTTCTTCCTCATATGCATCAGCTCCAAGTCTGTAGCTTGAGCAGCTTTAACTTTATCGATTAAAGTCGGTTCTACTCGTATATTCGCCATCATCACGTGGGTCCTTGGAGTCTTTATCTCTATCTCCATCCTTTGAAAGTCATACAAAATGGGCCTCTGCATTGACAATATCACACTCGTACCAGCATATGATCTTCTACTCAATGCGTCAGCTACCACGTTTTCTTTTCCAGGATGGTATTGGATGGTATGATCATAATCTTTCAACAGTTCAAGCCAACGTCGCTGTCGCATGTTGAGTTCCTTTTGAGTGAAGAAATATTTGAGGCTTTTATGATCCGTAAAGATCTCCACTTTCTCCCCATACAAGTAATGCCTCCAAATCTTTAATGCAAAAACAACAGCTGCCAAATCTAGATCATGAGTAGGATAATTCCTCTCATATTCTTTGAGTTGTCGAGAGGCATATGCTATGACTTTCCCATGTTGCATGAGAACACATCCTAACCCCTTGCTTGAAGCATCACTGTAGATGACAAATCCCACCGAGCCAGATGGTATTGTCAGAATAAGTGCTGAAATGAGTCTCCTCTTGAGTTCTTGAAAACTCTTCTCACATTCCTCGTTCCAACCGAATTTTGTATCTTTCCGAGTCAGTTGAGTTAAGGGAGTAGTGATTCGAGAAAACCCTTCTACGAATCTCCGATAATAACCAGCTAAGCCGAGAAAGCTACGTACTTCGGTCACTGATTTAGGTTGCTCCCAGCTTTGAATAGCTTCAATCTTTGCTGGGTCAACAGATATTCCATGACTTGATACCACGTGCCCAAGGAATGCTACTTCCTCAAGCCAGAACTCGCATTTCTTCAACTTGGCATAAAGCTTATATTCACGAAGCTTTTGAAGTATCAGCCTCAAGTGTTTCTCATGATCTTCACGGCTTTTGGAATAAATAAGGATGTCATCAATAAAGATGACAACAAAGTGATCTAAATATTCCTTGAATACTCGGTTCATCATATCCATGAAGGTAGCAGGAGCATTAGTCAATCCAAAAGACATGACTAGGAATTCATAATGCCCGTACCGAGTTCTGAAAGCCATCTTTGGAATGTCATCAGTTCTAATCTTCAATTGGTGATATCCGTAACAAAGATCAATCTTTGAAAAGAATTTGGCGCCTTGTAACTGGTCAAACAGGTCATCAATACGTGGCAATGGGTTCCTATTTTTGATGGTGACATGATTCAACTCCCGATAATCAATACAAAGTTGCATACTCCTGTCTTTCTTTTTCACGAATAAAACAGAAGCACCCCAAGGAGACGTACTAGGACGAATGAAACTGATGTCCAACAATTCCTACAGTTGGGTCTTAAACTCCTGAAGTTCAAGAGGAGCCATTCGATATGGGGCTTTGGAAATAGGTTTTGTACCAGGTTCAAGGTCGATACAAAATTCAATTTCACGCTCTGGGAGTAGGTCAGGAAGTTCTTCAGGGAATACGTCAGGAAATTCATTAACAATAGAAATATCATTCAAAACTGACGTATTTTTTTTAGATCCGTGACATGAGCTAAGAAAGCTTGACATCCATTTTTTAATAAACGAGTAGCTTTATGGCTTGAGATGATAGTGATTGATTTTAATGGTTTGGTTGCTTGAATTCCCATAATAGTTTGGTTAGGAATATAAAAGCTAACAACCTTACGAAAATAATCAATTTTTGCATGATGAGTAGTTAACCAATCAATCCCTAGAATTACGTCAAATGCAAGTATTTCAATTAAATAAGATCGACAGGTAATGTGAGGGTACCGATTTGAACCAAACAAGACTTATAAACAGTAGATGTAATGAAGGTTTCTCCCAACGGAGTTTCAACAGATAAGTCAAAGTCCAATTTCTCCGGAATCAAATTTAAACGTTGAGCGCAAGTACGAGAAATAAAAGAATGGGTAGAACTGGTATCAAATAAGGTATATACTTCGCTAGAGTTTATGATAAGCTTACCCATGATGACCTTATTCGGGTTCCTTGCTTTCTGGGAGGTCACGATAAATGCTCTCCCTTGCACTACGGGCTTTGACTTTTCTGGGACGTCCTTTGGTGCCTCCATCCTAGCTGAAATTATCTTCGATGAACGACAAAATTGGGCTAGGTGACCTTCTCTTCCATACTTATAACATTCTTTGGACGAAATCGCGCAGTTTGGACTGATGTGTTCCTCCCCTTCGCATTTGAAGCATATGATAGGTGGTCGTTCTCCTTCCTTAACAACTGGTGCTGGTGCTGACGTCTTTCCATCATTGTTGAATCTCCACTTCTTGAAATGTCCATTCTTATTATTTTGGCCATGATTACCACCGAAGTGGTTACCATTTTTGGCATGTTGATTCCCTCCACGCTTATTGTCACCGCTTCGATGACTGTTATCACTAGTATTATCATTTTGCCAGCTACTCTCTTTTGGTTGGGTTGACTCATTATCACGCTCCAATAACTGAGCCCTATTAACAACATCTGAATACAAACACAGTTTATGAGAGATAAGATATTGACATATCTCGGGTTTCAAACCTCTTGGAAACATTCGCGTCATTCTCTCCTCATTATCAACCAAATGGGACGCAAATCGGGATAACTTGGCAAACTTGGCTTCGTACTGCGACACGGTCATGTTGTTTTGCTCAAGCTTGATGAACTCTACCTTTTTCATGTGACGAATACTTTCGGGAAAGTACTTGTCGTTGAAAAATTCTTGGAACTTCTCCCAAGTCATCTTCAGTGCGGCAGGTTGAGTACATTTTATAGATTCCCACAAGTAATATGCCTCTGCACGCAACATGAAGGTGGAAAAGGGAACCTTTTGCTCCTCGGAGCATCCCAGGACATCAAATTTCTTGCAGATCTGCTTTATCCACATCTCCGCCTTAAGTGGTTTTGGCTCTCCAAAAAACTTCGGTGGTCCCAGTTCCTTGAATTGCTTAGCGGTGACCGTCCGAGAGTTGCCAATGTTTCCACCTACATTTTGTACAGGAGCCGCTCTTGCCTGATGTTGCATGAATTGCATAAAGCCTCTGAACATTCCATCGTTCATCATCTGGTCAGTGTTGTTGTTTGGCTGAGGATTGTCGCCTTCCTGATGCACACATTATCCTGATCATTGATCTATGGAGACTCAACGGTCTCCTGTGCTCCATTGATGTTATCAACATTCTCGGATGTCATTTTAGAACACTGCCACAAAACAAGGGTTAATTA
The DNA here is from genome assembly GCA_020205605.1 of Panax ginseng. Lineage (NCBI taxonomy): Eukaryota > Viridiplantae > Streptophyta > Magnoliopsida > Apiales > Araliaceae > Panax > Panax ginseng. The sequence continues at coordinate 84,474,025 of CM035144.1, forward strand.
ACATATCACATATTATCCCTATACTCTGTGTAAGACCCAAACTTTTATGAATAAAGATGAATATTCTATAATTATCATTTTTGAATATTATGGAATGAATTTGATATAATGTTATATTTATGGGTAATAGTTATAAATTTTGCAAAGTACGGAAGTTGTTATATAATATTCGATTGGTCGGGGAATATTCGTTTTAATAGGGAATATTTGTATGACGGCACAATCATTGGTGGACCCCACAATGGAATTATTATCGGATTGAGAAAACGACAAAAATATTTTATGAAAATAACGGCGGAAGTTTTATCGTTAACTGTTGAAACACCCGGTGCTAAAAGTATAGGAATATGCGTGGTTGCATAGTAGCACACCGTATTGATTATTGATGCTTACGTGAGAAGTTACTCAATTTTGTTCAATTATTGCTTCAATAATTTTTGCATAGTATCTCGCATTAATTGATTCAATTATTGTCGATATTTTATATATTATTAAATCAATAATTGAGACGACGAAGTTATTAATATTATTATTTGTAATATTAACGATGTCTAGAAGTTACGCCAAGGAGAGGTTTGGTCACCTAATTGCGGCTACCAATAGGAGAAATCCTTATTGAAGCCCCTCTTTCTGAGGAGCGGCCTTGTTGATTAATAGTGTGAATTATAATAATGATGATGAAGTTTTGTTTTATTAGTATTATTAATATAATAAAAGCAGAAAAGCTTTTTACATAAAAATGAATACTTTTATAAAGTTATTCGTTTTATTAGACTATAAATAGAATATATTATATTCTATTATGCATAGTGTTTTGTATAGTAAAATCTTTTTATATAAAACAGAATACTTTTATAAAGTTATTTGTTTTATTAGACTATAAATAGAATATATTATATTTTATTATGCATAGTGTTTGCATAGTGCCTGCATAGTGTTTTGCATAGTAAAAATCTTTTTATATAAAACAGAATACTTTTATAAAGTTATTCGTTTTATTAGATTATAAATAGAATATATTATATTTTATTTAAAAGATTTTGTTTTATTAGAATATTTTATAGTAAACCAATCTGGACCGTCCGTTTAAAAGTAAATCAATCTGGACCGTTCAGGAATTAGTTACTATTCAGTCCATTCTCCCATAAATAGAAGCTCAATCCTTCATTATTTATTACGAATTCCCTGAAACTCTAGAGAGAAACTATAGAGAGAAAGAAGAAAAGTATTCTGCTACTTCACTACTCATATATCCAGTTGTTCTAAGGTAAGGGATATTATTTGTTGTACTCGTAAGGGGTATTATTTCTTTCGTATTCATGAAGAGAACTTCTATTATTCCATTTTTTTATTACATTGGAATAACTTTTATCTGTGATCTACCCTATACTTGGTGAAATTCTTCTGTTATTCCATTATTTATCATTATGTTGGAATAACCGTCTATGCAAAGTACCGCATACGTGGTGAAATTTTTCTGTTATTCCATTCTTTATCATTATGTTGGAATAACCTGTCTATGCGAAGTACCGCATACATGGTGAAATTCTTCTGTTATTCCATTCTTTATTATTCTGCTAGAAATGCATGGTACAGAATACAAATACAACTTAGTAATACAGCTGTCGTGTAAAATACGACAAAACATAAATTTAGAGTTTTAATAAGAATATTGTCATCTAGACAATATCCACACTCAAAGGAGTCCTCAATACATTTATTGTCACACTATTTAATAGAATAGTGAGGACTAATAATAATATCATCTGGACCGTTACTCCATTCCCTGACTAGTCCCAGCTACGTTCCTATTTCTTGAAGAGAACAGTGAAAGAAAGGGTGAGCTTAACTAGCCCAGTAAGAAATGTTATGACTAAGATAATGCAGAAAAATTATTGTTACCCTTCAACAGCGTTAAACTGATAAAATATAACAAACATCAAGTTTAACTGCAGCGGAACAAGCAATCCATTAAAAGAGTCAAGTAGAGAATAAAATCTACTATCTTTTATGATTTAAAAAGGTTTTTCATCACTTTTATCGCTGAGACTCAGCTTAATAAATAATCCACATCATTCATGCACTACGACCAAGGATATTCATTAGTATCACGACCACAAATTATCCATGCACTACGTGCTAAGGATATTCATGTATTCATTAATGGTCATGATCATGCCAACAACTGTCCATCAATGCACTACAGGCCAATGATGACTTTTACCACATCATTTGTAACATTACGGTCATGATTATACCGATTAATCCCTGGTCATAATCATACAAAGTCCATCTATGCACTACAGGCCACAGATGTCTTTCAACATAATATAAACATGAGGATGATGACAATGATATAAGAATTCAATAAAACAAGTTCAAGAATTATCCAGGAACCAATAACGTCCAAATTGTCAACATGATATTGCTTTGTGGGGTAAAACTCAAGAATGCTAAGAAGAATATTTCCATGAAAAGATACTGGATGAAGCGCAAATATCAAGGATATTCCACTAATTTCATGGAGTAGAAAATCCAAAACTTTAACCAATTGAGTATAATAAAGAATGGAATAACAAAAGAAATCACCAGGCATGCGATAGACCGCACAGACAGGTTATTACAACAGAATAATAAATAATGGAATTGTGTCATGCGTGGCGCATATATCTGAGGATATTCCAACAGAATAATAAATAATGGAACCAGGTCATACGTAAATACACAGACAGGATATTCCAACAGAATAATAAACAACAGAACCAGATCATGCGTAAACGCGGAGACAGGATATTCCGATAGAATAATAAAGAATGGAATAATAGAAGACTTCACCAGGCATGCAATAGACCGCACAGACAGATTATTCCAACAGAATAATAAATAATGGAACTAGGACATGCATAAACGCACAGACATGATATTCCAACAGAACAATAAAGAATGGAATAACAACCCTTACGAGTATTGAAAGAAAATAACTCTCTTCATGAATACGAAAGAATAATACCCCTTACTATAATAATAATATCCCTTACTTTAGAACAACTGGATATAGGAGTAGTGAAGTAGCAGAATATTTTTCTTCTTTCTCTCTATAGTTTCTCTCTCTAGAGTTTCAGTGAATTCGTAAGAAATAATGAAGGAATGAGCTTCTATTTATAGGAGAATGGACTGAATAATAACTAATTCCTGAACGGTCCAGATTGATTTACTTTTAAACGGACGGTCCAGATTGGTTTACTATAAAATATTCTAATAAAATAAAATCTTTTAAATAAAATATAATATATTCTATTTATATTCTAATAAAACGAATAACTTTATAAAAGTATTCTATTTTATATAAAAAGATTTTACTATGCAAAACATTATGCATAATAAAATATAATATATTCTATTTATAGTCTAATAAAATGAATAACTTTATAAAAGTATTCTGTTTTATATAAAAAGATTTTACTATGCAAAACACTATGCATAATAGAATATAATATATTCTATTTATAGTCTAATAAAACGAATAACTTTATAAAAGTATTATGTTGTATATAAAAAGCTTTTCTATTTTATTACATTAATAATACTAATAAAACAAAACTTCATCATCATTATTTTAATTCACACTATTAACCGACCAGGTCATTCCCAGGAAAGAGGGGACTTTCCAATAAGGATTTCTCCCTATTGGCGCACAATTAGGTGACCAAACCTCTCCTTGGCAGAACTTCCAGGCATCGTTAATATTGCAAATAATAATATTAATAACTTTATCATCTCAATTATTGATTTAATAATATATAAAATATCGACAATAATTGAATCAATTAACGTGAGATACTATGCAACAATTACTGAAGCAATAATTGAACAAAACTGAGTGACTTCTCACGTAAGCATCAATAATCAATACTATGTGCTACTATGAAACCACGCGGATTCCAATACTTTTAACACCGGGTGTTTCAATAGTTAACGATAAAACTTCCGCCGTTATTTTCATAAAATATTTTTTTCGTTTTCTCAATCCGACAATAATTCTGGTGTGGGGTGCACCAATGATTGTGTCAAAATCATTGAATATTCCCTGCTAAAATGAATATTCCCCGACCAATCGAATATTATATAACAACTTACGTACTTTGCAAAATTTATAACTATAACTATTACCCACAACTATAACATTATATCAAATGCATTTCATAATATTCAAAAAATGATAATTATAGAAAATTCATCTTTATTAATAAACGTTGGGGTCTTACAGGCTGTCCCTTCACAAAACCCACAATGGGTAAGGTATACAAGCCAAGAAAGCAAGAGGTACCCGTCACGGGTATGGCCCTTTTAGTTTATATACCCCCGTAGGAAGGTAATCTGTATGAAGAGTCATTTTTATGCAATTTGAGTCCAAGAAGGATTGGTTCGATCAGATTGACTCAAGGACTTCCAAGATGATTTAAAGACATATAAAGAGATATATAAAAGGAGGAGAATCACATTGATTAGAAGAGAAAGAGGATTCTATTATATTTTATTAGAGTAGAATAGGAGAAAACACTAGTTTTTATGAGATTTAGAGATTGAAGCACTTGGAAGACATTGGAGATCAAGATCAAGAGCGAGACGGAGGAAGAATTTACCGACAATAGATTGAATTCTTTTCCTTAATCTTATTTTTATCTTTTAATGTGTATTCAAGTGTGGATTCTTAGTTTTAATTCAATGAACTAATTCTTTGTTTGAGATTACAATGGATCTTATTGTGTAGTTTATTTTAATATGCTTCGCTATCAATTATTATATTCTATTGTGAGGATTGTCTATTATGATTTGGACTTAATTGTTTAATTGATTGGCCATAAATTATCGTGATAATCTATATGAACTCGAGAGATGAAGTTTAGATTTAGATCTGATCATGATAGCATGTGTTTATGATTTCTACATAGATGGAATTCATGATTCGTGTTTAGGATAGAGATATGCCTTTACGCCATATGTAATCTTATAGAGAACTTGTGCTTTAAATCATTTTTAATTGTAATTCACATAGAGATATAGTGGATTAGTTAATTAGGGTGTCTTGCTTAATTCTATCATCTGTGGATTTAAGTGAGTATGAGTATTATGCATCGAGATGTGGTTTTATCTGCTTTAGTGTTCTTGATTAACAATCTAAACAGAGAATAATTGATGAAAAGTATGTTAACTTAAATGAAGCAATAAGTGAAGTTGTGATCTTAAATCTCCGTAATGTTAATTTAACTAGTGGAATTTAATAGTATTTTAATTATATAATTTGAAATTAATTTGTTTAAAAAAGATTAAATTGGTTATAGGTTAGTACTTGGTAAGTTTTGTTAACTAATTCCTCGTGGGAATGATACTCTACTTTCACTTTATTACTTGTTGACCACATATACTTACGTGTTGTGCGTAGTTAGATTTTACCCAACAACTGTGAATAACTATCCATTGAGCCAAATCTGTCTATCAAAAAACACTGGGACACCATATGGCCGGATAAAATCTCATCCTGTACTACTCTACGCCTCAACCCGGTGAGGGTAATGAACAACCAGTTCATGTCGCTGATAGCCATCCGAGCGCAAGGCCTGTCCAATGGCCAAGCCGTCAACTGCTCGTACTCCTCTAAGGTGGGAGTCAACTCCTGGGTCCTAAACTGAAAAACCTACCTCTCCGATACCCAATGCTACAACATACCATCTATAAAGCCCACAGGAACCTGGAACATCAGAAGGGTTATTGAATGTTGTAATAACAAATCTACGGTCACCCGGTCTGGAGGTGATAACCTTAGACGAGAGGCTACCAATACTGGTGAGGTGTAATCAATGCAACTGACTGTCGAGGAAGACATTTATGTGGGTCGTGCCATAAGAACACCCAGGGGTCAATGCTGAATATCTCTGGACAAATATATGCATAACATGATACATGCATGATCAACAATAGATGGCAATATGATTTAGGGAATGGAAAATAGTACATACATTCCTAAGTACATCATCATCTAATATTCCATCTCTGTATAACTAAAAATAGGGGGAAATGGGGAACATGCGCCCAACAACTAACAGAGGCCTATCAAAAGATATAGCGAGAATGGGGCACAACCACCCAGTATCTAACAGAGGCCTATCAAAAAATGTAGCGAGAATACACATCAGGTTAATTAACCCATGATTGAGTAACTGACCACCACCACGCCAGTTCTTATACGCATCAGGCTTATTATTTGTTTTTCACGTATGCTAATTTTAAATAAAATTTGAGAGCTCAGAGAGAATTCAGAGGAATTGTGTGAGAAACTCTATGATTGAAGTAGTATCTGAAAAAGGGATTTTCATCTCTACTCATCCACGCTTTGGGTAATCTCTTCAACCCAATTTCTATTTTACGTCATTAAAGTTTTCATGAAAATGGCTTTCAAGTTTTTATTAAAATCTCTGTAGTTGGAAAGGTAATAATTATGTGTTTATATATGTGATAAGATATTTTATAACATGTTGTGCTATATATTATGGTTCCATAGCATCAGTTTCATGAAAATACGTCGTATATTATTGCTACAAAATTACAGAGTAGAGAAATATGGCCATATGGCCCTTACTCACAAAATTAATACGCCAATCATATATTATCTCATAAATTTTATTCTTGTATATAATTATGCATGTTAAAACGAAGAAAACAAACTTCGAATGGACATATTTGGTGTTATAATGAACCCTTGGTGTTATTTCATATTTTGTGTTCAAAACTTTCAAGAACAGTAAAATTACATGTTTTGATTTTATAAATTATGTGTTTTAACTTGTTAAAATCATGTTAGAAAGGTTGGATAATGATCATATATGAATTATAGTAAATGGGTATGCTTAAATTAATGTATGGAAAATGAAATTGGAAGTTATGGCTTTGTTCTATGTTCTTCACAGAACGTATAGTTGAAATTGGGAGAGATTTTTTTTGGCCTAATTTGGCCATGTATCAAAAAATAGCAGTAAATCGAGTGCAGGTAACCCCGCTTCAGGCGGGATTTGCCAAACTAAATTACCCATACTTGCAAAAATTGGGCTAAAAATATATAATAAGAATAATAATAATAATAATTAATTAAAATATTTATCAAATAAAATAAATATTTTAGTTGAAATATTTATAAAATAAAATAAATATTTGATGGAAATTATTATTAAAATATTTATCAAATAAAATAAATATTTAAGTTGAAATATTTATGGAATAAAATAAATATTCGATGGAAATTATTATGAAATAATTTATTCGAGTGTAATAATAGTAAGGAAATGAAAATATTCTAATTTAATTAAGTAATTAAATTAGAAGGGTAATGATTTGTTAAATAAAGTGGAGTTTATATTAAATAATTAAGTGAAAATATAACTAATGAATGTCGTGAATACATATGATATGTGTGTAGGATTTGTGGTGAACGGAAGTAGTAATCGTTTAGCCTATGCATGAGGCAAGTTCCTAAACCTTGTTTCTTTACATAAAACAAGTTCCTTATTCTATCTTGTTTATTATTGTTCAAGTCAAGATTTCATATTAGATGTTATCATTCTTTAAAAGTATAATTCCTGTTAGACAATACTTATTCGATTGTATACATCTTGAACTTTATTATTGAAATTGAATATCAATTATTGTTGAACCTTGTAAGACTAGCAAACCCTTATTGATTCGACTAGTCCATAGTTGATGAACGTTCTAAATTTGAGAACCATTGTTGAGCTGATCCAAACCAAACTTCTTTTGGTACGGACTCTAATGTCAAACTGAGATGAACAACCATGTTATAGGGGATTAATTACGCTTTATCATTAAGATATTGTGCACAGTATGGTACTAAGGGCTGATCCCCCTAAGTACGAGAAGAAGAGTCCATAGTCTTATGACTGTAAAAGGTTTCAAGTATATACACTTGACAACCTAGGACATAGTTCAAGGTCTTATGAACCGCAAAATTTCTTTTGATTCTTGTTATTCATTCTTGATTCAAATGCCGAGTTTTCTTGTTACAGAAGTTTTTTTTTATTCACTCGCATGTTATTATTTTATTGTTGTATTATTATACTTGTGGGCAATCGTGCTCAATATTGCGTAATAATAACATTGCAGTTAAGAACGCAAGGTCCGACGAGCCTTCTACTAGAAAAGGCAAGGGCAAAGATAATAAGTGATGAAGACTTGTTATTTAATTTTAAGAATGTTATTGTCAAGACTTGATGTTGTTTAAGACTTATTATTTGTTTAGGTTTCCGCATAGATGTTTAAGGTTAGTTTGACCTGGGATTGTATTTATTATTCAGATATTGTAACCCCATAAGGGGATGATTTATTTCCATCTATTGCATGGTTTGCATTTAATATGGGTAGCTAGATAGATGATATTTGTACAGTGAACACCAAATCCTATGGAATTGAAGTACCCGGATTTGGGGGTGTCACAGGTTGCTATCAAAGCTGTAGGTTATGAACCTTAGGTGGGGGAACAAACTTAGGTAGTAGCCTTGTTTGAGATCGAGAAAATAATGGTGGTAAACTCTTATCGAGTTCTAAGAAATGAATTTCTTAATTCATTGAAAATAATAAAAGACTTTATGTGCTTATGTGTTAAATTATGTGCTCGCTAGTTCAGATTAGTAACTAAAACTTAAAATTGTGTTGTCAGGATGTCAGATGTTGGAGGAGCTAGTCGAGATGGGGAGGAGGAACCCCGAGTACCTACAGAGGAGGAGCCCCGAGACATTCATGTCGTCAGGGAGCAGTTGGTATAGAGAAAGCCATCTCCGTTGATCACTGTTGTTGGTCAGAAGCATGAGCTTGAGACTGATCCAGAGGAGGATCCTGAGGAAGAAGAGGAGTTCCAACCGAACTCCATTGATGCTGAGATGTAAAATGTGCTTTATGATCGTAACATAGAGCTACGAGACACTGTTCAGGAGCTGAAGGAGCGAACGGTTATTTAGCAGATTACCATTGAGCAAAAGGATAGGGAGATTGTGACTTTTCACACACGTTTGGGAAACGTGGAGTGGGTTTGGTTCACAAGAAGGGTCAAACCGAAGAGAAGTCCGAAGAAATAGAGAAGTTGAAGAAGGAACTGAAAGAGAGCTTAGAAAGGCTGACCATAAGAGAGGAGGGTTGGGTAAGAGAGTCACGTCGTGTTGATCTTGTAGAAGAGGATTACCGTGCGAAGAAGGCTAAGCTTGCGGAGACGTACTCTACACCTCAAAATGCAATGGATGAGGCCCAAGATCGAGTTATGAGATACCCAATTCAGTTCAAAGGACTACCGTCGTATATGCTAAATTGTAGGACGATGTTCCGCATCATGGAAGAGGAACGTGGCAAGGCTATTCAGTGCCTTAACAGACATTGATGGGATTAGTTTAATTATGTGAAAACCTATTTGGTAGTTAAAGATGTAAATCCTGATGTGTTTATGAACAAAGGAATATTTTAATGTTTTAAATCCTCTAGATTCTTTATCTTGGGATAGTCGATGTAAATAGCAGTCATGATATCGTTTGATGTTAAAACTTTCGATTTGAATAAATATCAGAGTTTATTGATATAATGAGTTAAGTGATTATGATTAAATGTTTTAGTTAAGCCTTAAATGATTAAGGGATTGAATAAAGACTTAATAAGCGTATATTCTTAACTGAAATATGCCGCCAAGAAGACGACCAAATCGTCGACCAGCCCAGGAAGGGTCAACGAATAACAACAACAACAACAACACCGATAGAGACCCGCTCAAAGTGAGTTGGTGAATTTATTGACTGGAACAATTAACAATCAACCTCAACCCCCACCAAATACAGCGTTCAAGGATTTTAAGGCAGTGGGACCGCCAGAGTTTAAAGGCTCCATGAACCCGAGAGAATCTCAAAACTGGGTTATGGAGATGGAGAAAGTTTTTGACGTCGCCAGAGTCAGAGAGGACCAAAAAACTGCCTACGCAACATTTATGCTGAAATTAGAATCCAGTTATTGGTGGCAAGCAAATAAGGTCCGGGGAGGAGAAGGTGTGATTACTTGGGAGAGGTTCAAGGAGATGTTCTTCGAGATGTATTTTTCAACCAGATCGCAGAACCAAATGGAGGTACAGTTTCTAGAGCTGAAACAGGGGAATATGTCCGTATCAGAATATGCGGCAAGATTCAATGAGTTGGCTAGGTTCGCCACATATCAAGTGCATACTGACGAGAGAAAGACAATATGTTTCGAGTAGGGACTGAAGCCCTAGTTATATAGAAAGGTGTCAATGTTCCAATTGAACACTTTTGCTGGGGTGTTAGAGAAGGCCATACTCACTGAAGGTGGAAGCGATGCGGTAACTAAATATAATCAGGATCAGAAGAAGAAAAAGAGTGAAAATGAAGGAATTAACGAGACTGGTGGAAGTAGCACGGGAGGTAGTAATAATCAGAAGAGAAAGTGGTCTGATAACTCATCGACTAAAAATCAGCAAGGAGGTCAAAAGAAGAGAATCGAAGCATGCTTGACCTGCGAAAAAGCTCACCTGGGGGTTTGCATGAAGGGAAAATGTGTGTGCTACAATTGTGGTCAGGAAGGCCACATAGCACTTAACTGTCCTAACCCAAAGAAAGGCGCCTGCTTCACTTGCGGCTCAAAGGACCATCTGGCAAGGGACTGTTCCAAGAAGGGATCTGGAGGGGCAGGATCAGAAGGGAACAGGGGAAACAGTGGTGGAAGTGCTTTAACTATCGCGGGACCAACCGCAACCAATCGACCGACTGCCAGGACATTTAACATGACAGTGCAGGAGGCTGTACAGTCTCGCGATGTGGTGTCAGGTATAATTCTGATTAATAAATTTAATGCTTATGTATTATTTGATTCGGGTGCTACTTGTTCATTTATATCCGATGACTTTGCTAAGAACTTAGAATTGCCTAAGGATGAGTTAGAATACCCCATGAACATAGAAATTGCGAATAGAGAAGTGATCCCTATTAAATACGTACACAAGAACTGTAGGGTGGATATTAAGGGTAACATTATGAACATAGACCTTATCCCTATCAAACTTGGGGAATTTGACGTTATCTTGGGAATGGATTGACTATTCAATTACGGGGCTGTAATTGATTGCCAAAAGAAGCGTATTAACCTTATGACTCCGTCAAAGGTTGTGTTTTATGGCAGCATGTTGCCTAGGTAAGCGAGTTGTCTGACAATAATGCAGGCCAGGAAGCTGTTAAGACAAGGCTATGTAGGATATTTAGCTTACATAGTCGACAGCCGTAAACAGAACCTGAAACTAGAGGAGAAACCAATAGTGAGGGACTTTGCAGACGTATTTCTAGATGATCTACCAGGACTCCCGCTAGACAAAAAGGTTAAGTTTGTGATCAATTTGGTGCCAAGAACGGCTACAATATCGAAAGCACCGTACCGGATGGCCCCGGTAGGGATGAAAGAATTGATGGTACAACTGCAAGAGTTACTGGACAAGAAGTATATCCAACCGAGTGTATCATTGTGGGGAGCACCGATGTTATTTGTGAAGAAGAAGGACGGGACGATGCGGCTTTACATCGACTACAGAGAACTAAATAAGGTAATAATTAAGAATAGATATCCATTACCAAGGATTGACGATATGTTTGATCAATTGAAGGGTGCAAGATATTTTTCAAAGATAGACTTATGGAGTGGTTATCATCAACTGAATGTGAGGCTAGAGAATGTGCCGAAGATAACATTTAGGACTCGGTATAGTCATTATGAATTTCTGGTGATGTTATTTGGTCTAACAAATGCTCTTGCAGCGTTTATGGACTGATGAACAGGGTATTTAAACCATTTTTGGACAAATTCGTAGTGGTCTTTATCGATGACATTTTGGTATACTAAAAAATAAAGGAACAACATGAAGAATATTTGAAGGCAACGTTAGAGGCGTTGAGAAGAGAGAAGTTGTACGCTAAATTTGCAAAATGTGAATTCTGGATTAAAATAGTACAATTTCTTGGACATATGATCGATAAAGACAGAATTTCGGTGGATCCCTCCAAAGTCGAAGCTGTGATTAACTGGGATCAGCCGAAGACACCGTCGGAGGTAAGAAGTTTTCTTGGATTGGCAGGTTATTATAGGAGATTTATTTAAGACTTTTCCAAGATCGCGACTCCGGTGACAAATTTGAGTAGGAAATCGGTGAAATTCTTTTGGACGGAGAAGTGTGAGGAAAGTTTCCAAGATCTTAAGAAGAGGCTGAGTTCGGCACCTGTGTTATCTCTTCCGGATGACATAGGAAATTTTGTGGTTTATAGTGATGCATCACATAAAGGACTTGGATGTGTGCTTATGCAAAATGGCAGAGTCATTGGATATGCGTCACGACAATTGAAGGATTATGAGAAGGGGTATCCGACCCACGACTTGGAGTTAGCTGCGGTGGTATTCGTTTTGAAGATCTAGAGACACTATCTCTATGGGGACAAGTGTGAAATATACACAGACCACAAGAGTCTGAAATATATTTTTACACAGAAGGATTTGAATATACGCGAAAGAAGGTGGTTGGAATTAATTAATGACTATAATTGTGAGATTCTATACCATCCGGGTAAGGCAAATGTGGTTGCCGACACCTTAAGTAGAAAGGGTCGGGAGAAATTAATGATGTTGACTGCTCAGGATGAGCTAATTTTAGTAATGGAAAAGCTGGAATTGGAAGTGAGGTATCCTATGGAGATGAGCGATTTAGAAGTCGTTCCAAATACAAGCCGGGTACAACTTTACTGGATAAAATTAAGGAAGCTCAACTTCAGGACGAAGAATGTGAGAAAGTGTAAAAGAAAATATATGAAGGGACTGAACCAAGATTCAAAATAGACAGTGAGGGACTACTAAGATTTGAGAGCAGAATTTGGGTATCGCTAGTGTCAGAGATTAAGGAAGACATTTTGAATGAGGCTCATAACTCACGATATTTGATTCACCCTGGTAGTACTAAGATGTACCAAGATCTTCGACAACACTACTGGTGGCCGAATTTAAAACGAGGGGTTGCAGAGTGTGTTGCCAAGTGTCTGACATGTCAAAAAGTAAAAGCAGAACATCAGAGGTCAAGTGGGTTATTAAAACCTTTAGAAATTCTAGAATGGAAATGGGAACATATTACGATGGATTTCGTGGTTGGCCTACCAATAACTCAGAAAGGCTACGACGCAGTATGGGTTATTGTTGACCGTTTGACAAAATCCGCACACTTCCTTCTGATCAAAATTAGATTCAACTTAGATCAGTTGGCAAGGTTATATGTGAAAGAGATTGTTTTGAGGCACAGATTTCAGGTGTCAATTGTTTCCGATAGGGATCCGCGCTTTACATCGAACTTCTGGAAATGTCTACAAAAATGCATGGGTACACAGTTGTGAATGAGTACGGCATATCACCCTCAGACAGATGGACAGAGTGAAAGAACAATTCAGACATTAGAAGACATGTTAAGAGCTTGTATAATGGACTTTAAAGGAAATTAGGATGATCATCTATCGCTCGTAGAGTTCGACTACAATAACAGTTACCTCACTAGTATTGGCATGCCGCCTTATGAAGTGTTATATGGCAGAAAGTGCAGAACTCCGTTACACTTGGATGAAGTTGGCGAAAGATAATTACTAGGCCCGGAATTGGTTCAGCAAACAACAGAAATAGTCAAAGTGATCCGAACAAGACTGATAGTAGCTCAAGATAGGCAGAAGAAATACGCCGATCTACACCGTAAAAATGTTGAGTTTGAATCGGGTAGTTATGTGTTCTTAAAGGTCTCTCCCTGGAAGGGAAAGATCAGGTTCAGAAAGAAAGAGAAATTAAGCCCAAGATTCATTGGACCCTTTGATATACTGCGAAGGATCGGAGAAGTTGCGTATGAGGTAGCTTTACCTCCAGCACTCTAGAATGTCCACAATGTCTTCCATATTTCAGTTCTACGACCCTACAAACCCGATTACAAGCACGTCATTGAATATGAACCCCTACATTTCGGAAAAGATTTATCTTACGAAGAAATTCTAGTTCAGATTGTCGACAGGAAAGAGCAAGTTTTAAGAAATAAAGTAATACCTTCTGTTAAGGTAATTTGGAGGAACCACAATGCTGAAGAAGCTACGTGGGATCTTGAAGAGAATATGATGAAGAATTATCCTCATTTATTTACTTCAATTATGTGTAAGCGATTCTGAGGACAAAATCTTTATAAGGGGGGAGAATGTAACGGGTCGAATTAATTGAGTCGTGATTCTGAGGACAAAATCCTTTTTAAGGGGGGAAAGATGTGACAAACGAGATTTTGTAATTTAATTTTAATATTTACTAGATTAAATAAATATTTTTTGATGATTTAATTATTAGATTAAATAATTAATTCATGAAGTTGTGGTAGATTAATTTAATTATATGTGTTATATTTATTAAATTAATGTGGAAAATTTTTATTATTCGAAGTATGCAATTATGTGAGCTTATTGAATTAAAAGAAATATTTAATAAGCCTAATATTATTTTAATAATTTAATAATTAATTAGAGAATTAATAAATTTGACATAATTAATAAACGAGAAATTTAATTATGTGACTAAATGAATTAAATGAGAAATTATTATATTTTATTTAAATTAAATTAAATAAGATATTAGATTTATTGTGTAAATGAGCGTGACATTTTATTAAACTATAGTATAAGAAGTTTATCAAATTAATGGGAATGAGTTATTATTAATAGCCAAACAAGGCCTTAGTGGGGGTTGAGAGCAGTTAACCCATGATTGAGTAACTGACCACAACCACGCGCAGTTCTTATGCGCATCAGGCTTATTATTTGTTTTTTACGTATGCTAATTTTAAATAAAATTTGAGAGATCAGAGAGAATTCAGAGGAATTGTGTGAGAAACTCTATGATTGAAGTAGTATCTGAAAAAGAGATTTTCATCTCTACTCATCCACGCTTTGGGTAATCTCTTCAACCTAATTTCTATTTTACGTCATTAAAGTTTTCATGAAAATGGCTTTCAAGTTTCTGTTAAAATCTCTGTAGTTGGAAAGAGTAATAATTATGTGTTTATATATGTGATAAGATGTTTTATAACATGTTGTGCAATATATTATGGTTCTATAACATCAGTTTCATAAAAATACGTTGTATATTATTGCTGCAAAATTACAGAGTAGAGAAATATCGCCATATGGCCCTTACTCACAAAATTAATACGCCAATCATATATTATCTCATAAATTTTATGCTTGTATATAATTATGCATGTTAAAACGAAGAAAACAAACTTCGAATGGACATATTTGGTGTTATAACGAACCCTTAGTGTTATTTCATATTTTATGTTCAAAACTTTCAAGAACATCAAGAACAGTAAAATTACATGTTTTGATTTTATAAATTATGTGTTTTAACTTGTTAAAATCATGTTAGAAAGGTTGGATAATGATCATATATGAATTATAGTATATGGGTATGCTTAAATTAATGTATGGAAAATGAAATTGGAAGTTATGGCTCTGTTCTATGTTCTTCACAGAACGTATAGTTGAAATTGGGAGAGATTTTTTTTGGCCTAATTTGGCCATGTACTGCAAATACTGCAGAAACTGAGTCTGGGTAACCCCGCTCCCGACGGAATTTGCCAAACTAAATTACCCCGCCCCGGTGGGCTAAAAATAAAAATAAAATAATAATAATAATAATTAATTAAAATATTTATCAAATAAAATAAATATTTGATGGGTCGGAGAATATTTGTTTTAATAGGGAATATTTGTAAGACGGCACAATCATTGGTGGACCCCACAACAGAATTATTATCGGATTGAGAAAACGATAAAAATATTTTATGAAAATAACGACGGAAGTTTTATCGTTAACTGTTGAAACACCCGGTGTTAAAAGTATAGGAATACGCGTGGTTGCATAGTAGCACACCGTATTGATTATTGATGCTTACGTGAGAAGTTACTCAATTTTGTTCAATTATTGCTTCAATATTTTTTGCATTGTATCTCGCATTAATTGATTCAATTATTGTCGATATTTTATATATTATTAAATCAATAATTGAGACGACGAAGTTATTAATATTATTATTTGTAATATTAACGATGTCTAGAAGTTCTACCAAGGAGAAGTTTGGTCACCTAATTGCGCGCCAACAGGGAGAAATCCTTATTGGAAAGCCCCCTCTTTCCTGGGAACGGCCTTGTTGATTAATAGTGTGAATTATAATAATGATGATGAAGTTTTGTTTTATTAGTATTATTAATATAATAAAACAGAAAAGCTTTTTATATAAAACAGAATACTTTTATAAAGTTATTCGTTTTATTAGACTATAAATAGAATATATTATATTTTATTCTCTAAAAATAATAATAACATATTAATTAATCACCATTAACAATTAATTAATATTCTACAATAATAATTAACAATTAGTATTAATTAATTGTTCATTTAATAATTCCTTCGTTGATTAATATCATTATTAATATTTTCCATCAACATGTACACACTGAGGCTTATCTAACTCATTTACTGGAGTTATGTATAACTTAAGATCATTATTCCTATAATAAATTATTAGGGTCTAGGTCACGTTTGGCTTTTCCCCAATTTCACATTAATATAAAGTTTAGGTCACACTTTATCAGAATGCTAATTTATTTAGCTTACTTAAATAATTAAATACTTTACACTTTGAATAATTAATATTTACTCTATTATTTAAATTATACCCTATACGTATAATTATTTGATTGTCCCAAGACAACTTCTTCCATCTTTATAATCAGCCACACGTTAAGTGTTAATCTAATCCCTCCATCTTTAACCAATATTCATTTATAATTATATTGGTATTTTCTTTCATTAATCACTTATCTTTCAAATATTACAATACTATGTAATATATTTAAAATATCAAATTAATAATTAACATATTTCTTTCCTCATCTTATGCTAAACATATATATTAATTCACCGTCTTTTGTAAGTGAATTAATGCTTTCTATTCAAAATAATACCATGACAAGTAATATTTATAAAGGCATCTACTATAATCACATATTCCACACGTGTATTAACTTACTATTTACTTAAGTGATTCTTCAAACCCTTACTATATCACCATAGTCAATTAAGGCTTCAATATTCAAATTATATTATTCCATAATATAACTTCCAATTTAATATAAATTAACCAATATTTAAATGTGTTAGTTAATTCTCGTAATTAACTAATTTATGCTTTACTATCTCAATCTATGCATGGATAGCTTAAGCACTAACTAAAACTCATATTACATCATACCAGTTACTAGTACATATATATAAGTCTAAACCTAGCACATGTCGAGTCTTTAATAGTATTCAATATAGTACACTGAGTGGTTTCCCACAAACAACCAACAAATTAGTTTCCGTCTCGTCTACACTATTTTCACAGTGAGTTAGATCGGTCAATAATTTGTATATACCTCCGCTCTCTGAAGGAATCGTTTAGGCCAGCTCCTATACGTCAACCATTAAAGAGTACGATTGCACTACCTTAGACTTGATACGTACTCGTACATATACTCAAGAAATTGGTGATTATCAAGGATATTTAATGTCACCAACTTACTATGATAAAATAATTCTATAAATTATTTAATGTCGATAGATAAATCATATCCATCTTCTTACTAATTCATCTCTACCATTTATAACAAATATATAATAATAATAATATATATTTACTAAACACAAAATCACTTACTACATGGCTCATATTACCGTATGTAACACGATACCACATACCTCGTAACACATTATATATTTTTATTTGAACCCTTCACATGCCTTAAGAATTTTATCTACTAAATTCTTATTTTAATATTTTCTAAAAATTCGTGTTCATACATCCTCTCCCCCTTGTAAGGATTTCGTCCTCGGAATTACCGAAGCTTCCTCTACTCGGTGTTATTTCGAATATTACATATTCTTTTCAATAATTTTATCCATTCTGTTTTCGGAAGTTTTATTAGAACTTTCTCACTTGCATTCTACCACATTCTCCTTTCTAAGGAACATTCTACTCTCTACATTCATCACATAGAAGAATAAGAGTCTTCCACGATTTTTTAATAATCGGGAAGTAGTATGAATAACTCAGATTCCAAATTATCTTTGAGGGTCACAAGATCGTGAACCGGTGCTTCATTACAATTCTTAGACTTAAAGCAGTGTTTATCAATCACAAGGACCTGAAAACACCTCCACACGCATACACTAGGTGACCAAATTTATTGTACCACCACGTTAGTATGAACGTAGTGTTTTTATAACGACTACATGTGTTACGCTCGGAACCATTGTCCCCGAAAACATGTCCGCTTATAGGGTTGTTCACCTCAGCTTTTCAACAACTGAATCCGCACTTGAGCAATCTAGTTTGGCATAAATACTCAAGAACACTTGAACTCCACAAATATTTTTCAGCAGTCGTCTAGCCGAATCAAATAGCTTAGACTTTTATCAACGATTCGCACATCAATCAAAATAATTTTGCCAACTTAATTGACCTTCTTCATAATTTAAAAGAAAACCAAAAATTCTTTTATGACATCATGATACCGTACCAAATTAGTAGTACATTGAGGATTCCGCCATTAGGTGACTTTGTCATATTACATTATACCATAGTGGGCTGACGATCTTTCGATCACAACCAAAACTAGGTTCAACTGCATTGATGACTCCGTCCTTTACCATTTCTACACCATACCAAATGATGTAAATGGTCAAAAATACATTTTGAAAATTTTCAAATCATTTTTGTCTTAGCCGAAACAATTAGCGTAGACGTATGAATAACGGTATTGTTTTTAAACATCATTGGTTCAATCACATGATCAAAAGTTTTTCAAGAAAATAGAGGTGCAAACTTTAACACGAATTCAATAAATTTTGAAAATCTAGCAGATCTAGAAGATTTAGAAATTCATGTTTCTCCATCAACTTTACTCCTTGCCTCATTCTATCAATCTCTAACACCATCAATGCTTACTATACCAAAATTTCTAACTTCATAACATATATATACCCGATATAGTTCATCAAACTTACCACACTTTGGAAATTCAGGAACTTGACACAATTATATGAGTTTAGGAACTTACCCTAGTCAGACCATAGGTGTCCATTCACTGAGGGGTTTAAAAATATTTCATATAATTATGAGTCACGAACGTACCACAAGTATGAATTTTAAGAACACACAACTTAACCTTATATTCTCTAACTATAACCTATCTATCTGTTATACACATGAGAAAAGAATCACCTTCTCAACAGGCATATAGCAAATAGCGCGACACAAACATTTCAATGATTATCAGTGCCATAACTAAGTGGTTTTTACACCAAGTGCAATTCCCCGCCCATAAATAAGGAATCATACAACTTAGCTGCTGACATGGGTCCTCAATTGAAATCCCACTTAACTCTATCTTACACTCTATTTGATACGATTTCTTCGTATCTCATCACATACAACTCCTCATGAGTTCATATCATACCATTTCATAGTACATTCACTTATAGCATCAAGCTATACACACTTAGTCATTACAGACTATTTATCACTTCATAGCTTAATTCGATCACGTTGTGATCATCAATTTACCTTAGGGTTATTTCCCTATTATCAACAAAACTCCACTCGAGTTCATTCTCATTATCTTTGTCATATTTATCTTATAGACATCATCTTAACATTTTTATTACCAGAGTTAGGAAACTCCTGAATTCTATTTCTCTTAGATACTTCAAGATTCTTCTTTGAATCTTCATATATATACATATTTTAATCTTTATCTTTCTCTCCCTCAGGTTATAGCCTAAGGTACACTTACCTAAAGTTTATAACCTACAGCTTTGATACCAACCTGTAACGCCCCCAAATTCGGGTCCCTTTGAACCTCGAATCTGGTCCGCCACGATACTACTATCGTCAAACTATTATATCTTTTATTCATAACTTAAATGAATATAACCTTGCTTATTACAATTTAGAATATAAATTCCATCCATTTCCAGGATCTATGTATAATGACCCCAACTATTATAAGTTTCAAATATTGGTCATTTACCATTCCTGTTTTACATCATATTCGATGTTATATAAATATACAGAATAATTTAAACTTTTTCAATCTCCTTGGAAAAATAATCTTTTTTTGATTTCTTAACTTTAATTAATTACAAATCCCTAAATCAAATTATGCTATGATTCATTCTATTCAATTACTGTATAAATATTTACATCTCAATTCGCATTTCTCTATGTATCACATAATACAACTTTACAACGCAACCTGTATTGCACCTCGTAAACTACTATCTTGTACGACTCCTAGAACATAAACGTGATTCAAGAGTATATATTTAAACACATAAATCGATCTTCTTCAATTACTATTGAACTCTATCAATCAAGTAACACGAAATCTTTACCGTGAATCCTTAACCTGCAAAAATGGTTATTTACAAGGGTGAGCTCGACAGCCCAACAATTCTAACAGTTTTCATGCAGCACATAGCATATAATAACATACTCAGTTCATGCATTCATAATCAATCAATATTTACTACGCATGTTACTTCACACTTAACAGGCATAGGAATTTTCATCACAAGCATATCATCAAAGATCAACTTTAACATCTTATACATATCTCATATGCATTTCATATATATACATCAACATTCTCATGGCATAATATAGCTCAACTAACAGTTATCTAATTCATATAACAAATAGGAACTAAAAGACTTGCATGATTCGTAGTTTATCAAATACGACTTAACTTCTTAAAGCTTATCTGCACTACGTGTGTTCCTACACAGTTATATAATCATGCATTCATACCCATCAGTCATACACTCATTTATTTTCAATGAAATAATAAATTTTTACATCGTTGTAGTTCACTTCTTCGGTATACTCTTAGGATAGCTATGTTGCTAGTCCATTTAACTATCATACTTATTCTTTCGAAACAATCTTATTTTGTCTTTTATGGTCTTTAAGTATATAGATAGGCATGCTCTAATTTCTAGACAATTCACAAACTGTTCTTGACTAATCAACAACACGGCACGGCCGCACTAAGTATAAGCTTGAGAGTGGCGCGACCACGCTACTCCCTGCCAGAACCAGAACAAAAATTTTCAAAAGTTTAGTTCTCTTATTAGCACCTTAACATCTTTGAACAATATAAACACATAAAGACAAGGTTTAGGACACATTGGGTTTCCCAAACTCGTTAACGTTGAGGCTAACTTTTAAAACTTTTAGTTTTCTTTTGAACTCATTTGTTCAACTAGGATTTACATGTTCAAAGGCATAAACAACTCTATCATGCTTGCTTATAAGGTCATAATGCAAGTAACACAACGCTCATCAAAGTTAGTTTCTAAAACTTGTAAGTTTCTCTTTAAAACACGCACTAAACCGAGCTTGACGACCTTTTATGTGCAATACATCTTGAAATTACATTCCTTATTCATCCGCACACATAACTAGGCCACATTCACATGTTTCCAAGGTCGGAATTTAAAAGACACAAAGTTCGTCAAGTTTCATTTTCAAAACTTCAAGTTTTTTTTTAAAACACTTTAAACCAAGCTATATTAATCTATTATATGCAAGCCAACTTTAAAACTATATTTCATGTCTGTTGATATGCGTACATAGGGTCCAAGGTTAGAACTCAAAGGACACCAAATTCATCAACTTTCGTTTCTCAAAAACTTATTCTTTTAGAAAATCATGTGAAGGCATTCCATAATGAGTAAAGTAATCTTAGTTATATGACATGTCTATTATCATGCATATTTATGTTTTATTACTTAGAACAACATATTTCATCATCGGGAGCACTATACTTGCGTATGTGCTCGTTCGACGCCCTCCGTTCGCCTCCGAATACGTAACAGTCAGAAAGATTACTATTTTGACCCTTCTTAACGACCTCAAATTTAAAACCTTAAAGAAAAAAAAGTTGTAGATCTATTCGTCCTCATTCTGGATCATCTTGAATCACCTTAATCATAGTTCGTATGAAAACGTTATGGTCGTTTGATTAGAACAGGTCAAAATAATCACACCAGTCACACATTGGGCGCGGCCGCACCCAATTCCTTTATAGTCCTAGTGCGCTCGCATAATTTGGCTGTCCCAGCCACACCCCAGGGCTCTTGAACAGCGCGGTCGCGCATGGCCTTGCCCAGATTACAGTTTTCTATATGGTCCATAACTTCTTCATCCTAATTCAGAATGAGTTAGTTTTCGATTCGTTGAACTCGTTAAACTCTTAGCTACTCATCTATAGAATAATTATAACACTTCAAACACATTAAATAACCCTAAGATTAATACAAAACTCATGTTCATACTAAATTTTCTCATTTTGACAAATTTAGCGAAAACGTTCACTACGAATTCGTTTCTAAACCAAATTGATTCGTATAACTTCCGTTGTTTTCGTATTTAACTATATTAAAAACTTCTAGCAACAATTCATGGATTATAACCATCGTTAGACATAAATTTTGTGACTCAAAAGCTACTTTTTCATGACATTTCTAGTAATTTGAAGAACTTGAATTCAAGAACATGTAAGTATACAAATATTACCTCTTCAATGCTTGGAATTGGCTAACTATAGCTCCTCAATCCTCCCATTCTACTGACTCTCCAATTCTACTGACTTCCAATAGCAAGACTCAGACATTTCAAAACAACGTGAAGGAGAATAAAAGGGCTCTATTTATAGAGGATTTGTTATCCAAGCAATAGCTTTGCCTAACAATTCAAACCAAGAGAAAGAAGAAGAAACTAAAGGGTAGTGAAGAGTTGGTGACCTGCTCCGTCAACCTCCATCATCATTGCTACACTAGCTATTGTTGAGCTTAAGCAATATAGAAGTAGGCCATTAACCTGTTACATGGTTACTGTAATTAGAGGGGCACTGATATTGGGACTAGTAGATGGTTTTGATTTGCAGTAGCAAAATAGTTGCTACAAAACTTAGGTTTATTTCCCTTTTTACTTACAAAGTGCAACATTAAGGTGTTATTATTATGACCTTGTGATAAGTTGGGGAAACATATACACACATATATATATATGTACCTATACCCACATGTAGGAAGTATATTTATATACTCCAATATAATCTTATTATATTAATAACTTACTTATTTGTTTTATGTCAAATAAATAAATTATTCATCTTATTGATTAATTAACACTAAGGGGCTGTTTGTTTAGAGCTGAATGAAGCTGAATGGAGCTGAATCTGAATGGCTGAATCGGTCAGTGCGTTTGTTTTGATCTGAATAAATTTGAATCAGTAAGATGGACGAAATTTGAATGTTTAAATCGATTTTTTTTTTTAGAATGAATGAATTTGAATGAAAATTGAATTAAGTAAAAAAAAATTTAAAAAATTAAAAAATTAAAAAAATATATATATTAACTATTATATTATGTAATATTAAATAAATTTACAACAATTTTGAATTTTTTTAGAGGGATAAAATAATAAAATTTTGTCATTCAGATGTTTTAGACATGTCAATTATCAAACAGCTTTTTTAATTTAGATTCAGATTCAGATTCAGCTCATTCAGATTCATATTAAGATTCATTAAATTTTTATCAAACAACCTCTAATATTAATTAATTCATTCCTCATTGATTAATGCAATTATTGATCTTTATAAAGATTAATTATCTATTATGTATAGTAAATAAATATAAATCTTATTATATTTATAGACACTTGCTTATTATTATTATATCTCTAACAATAATAATCACATATTAATTAATAACCATTAACAATTAATTAATATTCTATAATAACAATTAACAATTAGTATTAATTAATTGTTCACTTAATAATTCTTTCGTCGATTAATATCATTATTAATATTTTCCATTACTGTGCCACACAAGGCTTATCTAACTCATTTACTGGAGTTATGTATAACTCAAGATCATTATTCCTATAATAAATTATTAGGGTCTAGGTCACGTTTGGCTTTTCCCCAATTTCACATTAATATAAAGTTTAGGTCACACTTTATCAGAATGCTAATTTATTTAGCTTACTTAAATAATTACATACTTTACACTTAGAATAATTAATATTTACTCTATTATTTAAATTATACCCTATACGTATAATTATTTGATTGTCCCAAGACAACTTCTTCCATCTTTATAATCAGTCACACCTTAAGTGTTAATCTAATCCCTCCATCTTTAACCAATATTCATTTATAATTATATTGGTATTTTCTTTCATTAATCACTTATCTTTCAAATATTACAATACTATGTAATATATTTAAAATATCAAATTAATAATTAACATATTTCTTTCCTCCTCTTATGCTGAACACATATATTAATTCACCATCTTTTGTAAGTGAATTAATCCTTTCTATTCAAAATAATACAAGTAATATTTATAAAGGCACCTACTAGAATCACATATTCCACACGTGTATTAACTCACTATTTACTTAAGTGATTCTTCAAACCCTTACTATATCACCATAGTCAATTAAGGCTTTAATATTCAAATTATATTATTCCATAATTTAACTTCCAATGTAATATAAATTAACCAATATTTAAATGTGTTAGTTAATTCTCGTAATTAACTAATTTATGCTTTACTATCTCAATCTATCCATAAGTATCTTAAGCACTAAGTAAAACTCATAATACATCATACCAGTTACTAGTACATATATACAAGTCTAAACCTAGCACACATCGAGTCTTTAATAGTATTCAATATACTGCACTGAGTGGTTTCCCATAAATAACCAACAAATTAGTTTCCGTCTCGTCTACACTATTTTCACAGTGAGTTAGATCGGTCAATAATTTTTATATACCTACGCTCTCTGAAGGAATCGTTTAGCCCAGCTCCTATACGTCAACCATTAAAGAGTACGGTTGCACTACCTTAGACTTGATACGTACTCGTACATATACTCAAGAAATTTGTAATTATCAAGGATATTTAATGTCACCAACTTACTATGATTAAATAATTCTATAAATTATTTAATGCCGATAGATAAATCTTATCCATCTTCTTACTAATTCATCTCTACTATTTATAAAAAATATATAATAATGATATATATTTATTAAACACAACATCACTTACTACATTGCTCATATTACCCTATGTAACACAATACCACATAACTCGTAACACATTATATATTTTTATTTGAACCCTTCACATGCCTTAAGAATTTTATCTACTAAATTCTTATTTTAATATTTTCTGAAAATTCGGGTTCTTACAGTATAATGATGATCTGCGTTGATAGATGTTAGATCCATAACATCTATAGGCTCAGATCTACCATTTTATAAAATCTGGAAAAAGTTCAAACCGTGGTCTGACAATGAATGTCAGTGGCCATCAATCTTTCTCTGTTATGTGTTTTTGTTGTTTAAAGCTTTTATTATGTAGTCTGTAATGTGCTCTTTGATCTGGATCAAGAATCAGGCTTAGATCTGGTCTAGATTACATGATATTGTTTGTCAAAGGTCGTTGACCGACCATGACCGGGTCATTTCTGGGCAACCCAAAAAGTATATGATCGTGTCTGACAACTTATTCAGGCATTTAGATCTGACAGTGTGTTGATGTTTTGGTTTGATTGTTGTGTCTAAGTTGTAGTATGTTATTTATACTACATGTTTATGCCTTAAAATCTCATAATCATCAAACTGTGTGATTATAGATGTTGACGTCGGGATTTTTAAGTGTCCCTTTTCGTTACTTGTTCTTTGGTGTTCTCATGTTAATGTGAGATTTGTTTGAAAAAATAAGTGAAAAAGGTCCGGCATGTATAATGTCGACGATTTGACTTTAAAAGTCGCCGGTTGGTGTATTTAATTTGGTTGCACTAACGTTATGAATCGAAAAAGGTTTGCACATTGACCCGATGATTTGACATGTTTGAATGGTCTGCGTGAAAGCAGAGATTCATTTTGGGTCCGGGGGCTTGATTATGCGGAGGGAAGGTGTTAGGCACCCCCCCGACATCCGTGTTACCACGGTGACCGCCACTTTTCAAAGAAACTGTTATATGAATATGTGTGTGTGTGTGTGTGTGTGCAGATCAATGTGCAATTATTTGGATGTAGTGTTGTACCTCATTCGCACCTATATACATAGGGTTTGAATTTATAGAAAAATTCAGTTTTAAATAAGATATAAAAATGACGTTTTATAAAAGATGTTTTTCAACCCTGTGCTCAATAGTAATTGAGGCCTTTGATACTTCCATTTTATTATTAAATGTTCGGCTTGTTTGCTTTTATTTTCGAGATGCGAAGCATTCTCGAGAAAATAATATACATCGATCTTAGAACTCCTCATGGGCATGATGACCATCCAAGGAAATTCAAACACGTAAAATAATGTACAAGCTACTTACGGTGAAAAATGTCCATCATGGAATCAGAATCTAGATTGATGAGATGAATCTGTGATCACATGATTCCTAGGCTCACATGATACTACAATTTGTATGGAAAGCAATAAGCAGTTATATATATAAAAGCTGTAAATATATATATACAGACATGATCAACCACCACGAAAGCAACTACATGGGGATCGGAAAATGTAAATATATAAAAGATGTAAATATATATATATATATATATATATATATATATAGACATGATCAACCACCATGAAGTAAACTCCAGGTGGGACAAAATGTAAATAAAGCTGTAAAAGCGATCAACTGCCATGAAGTAAACTCCAAGTTGGACGAAATGTAAATAAAGCTGTAAAAGCGATCAACTACCACGAAGTAAACTCCAGGCAGGATAAAATGTAAATAAAGCTGTGAAAGGCCACAAAGTAAACTCTAGGCCAGATATAAATGTAAATATATATATATATATATATATATATATATATGTACAGCTATGTCCGACAACGGTTATATATATAAGTATATATATATATATATAAAAGCAGTAAACGCACTGGATGTAAATCCAGACTCATCAGATATGTTTGACAACAGTTATATATATAAGTATATATATATATATACAAAAGCAGATAAATGCTCCAGACCGAAGTTTAGGCTGAATCTGTATGGAAAAGTGGAGAGGAGGGTGGTATCTTCCTCTACCGTACCACAGATGGTCACCAGTACTTCTATTTGTGAGAAGCCTAGTTAATTCAATCTCTTATGGATTGGTATTGCTCTTTGAGGCACGATCGCAGCTTAGATGGTCACCGAATCTTCTATTTATGAGAAGAGGTTGGGTAATTCCATCCCTTTGATCTGAAACCAGTGAAATGTGATGAATTGAAGGTTGATCCTAGTACCATGTGACAAGTAATTTTGTTCTGGTAGGGGTTAGACTGAACCATGAATGGCTGCCTACGTACTCTTATTGAAGAGGAGATCAAGTCTGCGTAGTTCAAACCTGGTGTAAGAGGTTCAACGCTGAATGTGAAAGGCAGATGGGTGTAGAAATGTTTTTGTTGTTTTTGTATAGAAAGGGCAGAAATGTTTTTGTTCTTTTTCTTTATTGCGACCGGGCCATATAGAATATGGTTGCCTACGTACCCCCGGGTATTAAGGAGATCAGGTCGACGTAGTTTGCCCCTCAGGACGAATCGCAGCTGAAGAAAAAGCGTGAATCCCATGTGCAGGCTATACTGCGGGGAGAAGAAAGTTTGATCCCATAATGGGGATAAACTGCAAGTGTGGAAAAAGTTTGATCCCATCTTCAGGAAAAACTGCAAGCGTAGAAAAGTTTAATCACGTCTTTAGGATAAAACTGCAGGCGTAGAAAAGTTTAATCCCGTCTTCAGGATAAACTGCAAGTGTGAAAGGTTAAATCCCATCTTCAGGATAACCGAAATTATGAAAGGTTAAATCCCATCTTCAGGATAACCGAAATTATTTGGAAGGTTTGAAATGAAGTGATACCAGGCTGTTGGTTTGAAGTGTAGGTTTCCCTGAGGGGCAGAAGAGTATGCAAAAAGGATAGGGTTCAAAACTGGAATGACTGGTGATTTGATGATCAAAACCAGGATGTTTGTTTGATGGTAACTTCAGACATAGTACCGTTTCACGATGTCCGAGTTGATAAGCTGTGGAAATTCATCGCCTTGATAATCTGAGAGCACCTCCTGTCAATACCTCCTTGACAAAAAATGGGCCTTCCCAGTTAGGAGCGAATTTTCCCTTAGATTGATCTTAGTTGTCAATGATCTTCTTCAAAACCAAGTCATTATATTTGAATTGCCTTAGTCGGACTTTTCTGTTGTATGGTCGTGCGATCCTTTGCTGATATAACTGACTATGGAAGAAAGCCGCGGTTCGCCTTTCGTCTATTAGAGACAATTGGTGATACCTGTCTTGAACCCATTGGTCTTCACCCAACTGAGAATCCATCAATACTCTGAGGGATTCCATTTCCACCTCTATGGGGAGCACTGCTTCCATCCCATATACTAATGAGTAGGGGGTTGCCCCAGTGGAAGCACGCATTGAAGTTCTGTAGGCTAATAAAGTCAGAGGCAAGAGGTCAGGCCATCCTTTGTGATTGGCAGACATTTTTTGCATGATCTTTTTGATGTTTTTATTAGCCACTTCAACAGCACCATTCATCTTTGGACGGTAAATGACGGAGTTGAGGTGTTTGATGTGGAATTTTTTGCATAACTCTTCCATCATTTTGTTGTTGAGGTTCTTAGCATTGTCTGACACAATGACCTCTGGTTGTCTATATCGACAAACTACATTGTTTCTGATAAAAGTAATGATGACTTCTTTAGTAACCTTGGGGAAGGAGGCTGCTTCTACTCATTTGGTGAAATAGTCGATCATGACGAATATAAATCGATGTCCATTACTGGCTTTGGGCTCAATGGGCCCGATCACGTCCATTCCCTACATTGAGAAAGGCCATGGCGAACTCATATTATGGAGTTCTGTTGGAGGGGCGTGGATATCATTCCCACAAATCTGGCATTGATAGCACCTCTTGACGTGATCATCACAGTCAGCTTTGAGTGTAAGACAATAATGCCCCGTTCTGAGGATCTTCTTGACAAGTAGGGGTCTGCTCATGTGAGGGCCACATACTCCACCATGGATCTCATCCATGAGTCTCTGAGCTTGTTCTTTATCCAGACATCTAAGGAGACCTATTCCAGCATCTCTTTTGAAGAGTGCATCTCCGCTCAACTAGAATTTCATAGCATATCGATGAATCCGCCTCTTCTCAGTTAGGCTCGCCTCAGCGGGTGTAGATCCATCTTGCAGATATTCCCTGATGTGCTGATCTCAAGGGTTGTGGATGGGAGGTAGCTCATCTGATACTTCTCCAACGTAATTCCCATAGACTGGGGCTTTTTACAAAGTAAACGTGATGCTTGGCATATTTTGCTTGTCAGGTATGTAAACCAAGGAGGCCAACGTTGCTAATACATCTGCAAAATCATTCCTATTACGAGGAATGTGTAGAAAAGGAGATTTCTTTGAACTCCAAAGCCATCTGTAGAACTTGTCGATGGTAAGGCAGCAAATGTAATTATTTGGTTTGATAGATTCCTGTGGATTGCTTGATTACCAATTTGGAATTCCAAAAGACAATTAACCGCCTGATACCTATTGAACGAGCAAGTTTTAGCCCCATGATCTGACCTTCATACTTTCAATTTGTGTTGTTGGCCGACAAGCTGCAATTTGTGGCGATGGGATCTGCTCCCCCTTACGGATATTAGAAGCGCTCGACTTCAGAGCCTTCTTTGTTAACAGCTCCATCAAAATACATTCTTCACGTACGGCATGTATCATACTGATGTTGTAGCTGAACGGTCATCATCCCTTCATCGGGAAAGTATGTTTCGAAGGGTTTGTAGTCCCTTGCAGGTGTGGCAGCCAGTTGATCCGCAATTCCTTGACCTTTGACAGACTTTTGCATCACTTAGACGATGTCAAATTGTTGTAGGATCAACTGCCATCTGGATAGTCGACAATTCAATATGGGCTTACTGAACACATACTTGAGAGGATCCATTCGGGATATGAGATGGGTTGTGTGACCATGGAGGTAATGATGTAACCTCATGGAAGCCCATGCTAAAGCATAACAAGTCTTCTCAATCAGAGTGTACATGTGTTCACTGATTCTGAATCTTTTGCTGAGGTAATAGATAGCTCGTTCTTGGCCTCTATTATCTTTCTGCCCTAGCATACAGCCCATGACATTGTCACTTATGGACAGGTATATGAACAAGGGAACATCATCCCAGGGAGGTACCAAAATAGGAGCGTTAATCAGTTGCTCTTTGATTGTGAGGAAGGCTTTCTGACACTCATCATTCCATTTCATGGAGGAGTTCTTCCTCATATGACTTGAAGATTGGCTCACGCGAGTTCTTTGTGAGTTGAGAAATGAATCTGCTTATGAAGTTGATCCTTCCCAAAAATGCCCGTATTTCCTTCTGTGTTTGAGGAATGGGCATTTCCTTGATGGCCTGGATTTTGGTAGGATCCAGTTCAATACCTTTTTGGCTGACTAGGAAACCTAGCAACTTGCCTAACTTAACATCAAAGGCGCACTTGGCGGGTTTCAACTTCAAGTTTCACTTATGCAACCTGTTGAAAAGTTTTCTGAGATGGTCTAATTGGTCTTCCTCCTTTCAGGATTTGACAATGATGTCGTCCACGTAGATCTCTATCTCTTTATGCATTAAATCATGGAAAAGAGCCATCATAGCTTGCTGATAGGTTGCCCCGGCATTGATGAGGCCGAATGACAACTGTCTGTAGAAAAAAGTTCCCCAAGGCGTGATGAAAGCAGTTTTCTCACGATCTTCCTCAGCGACCATAATTTGATGGTACCCCGTAAAGCAATCAGCAAAGGAGTACATGTTGTATTGACCAATATTGTCAATAAGAATGTGGATAAAGGGCACGAGAAAGCTATCTTTTAGGCAAGCTTTGTTCAAATCCCGATAATCCACGGAGACTCACACCTTTTCCCCTGGTTTAGGCACGGGAACAATGTTGGATATCCACTCTGGATATGTAGACACCATAATAATGCCAGCTTGAAATTGTTTCATAATTTTTTCTTTAACCTTTAAACTCCACTCAGGTTTCAATCGCCTGAGCTTTTGCCTAACTGGCTTGAATCCTTCTTTAATGGGAAGGCGATGAAGAACAATGTTAGTGGACAAACCCACCATATCTTCATAAGACCATGCAAACACATCCTGGAATTGGGTTAATAGTGCAACCATGTCAATCCGCTGATTTGTGGTAAAGTCTGAACTAATTTGGATTAGCTTAGGGTTGTCTAAGGTTCTAATATTGAAAGAAGTGGTTTGATCAAGATTGGGTTTGGGTTTGTCTGTGACCCATTCCTTAATCTCTTGAGGTTTCTCAATGTCCTCTTGGATGTCCATCAAGTCTGAGTCCAACTTTGCATCAAAGTTGCAGCCCTTGTGGAGAGAAGGCACCTCATCAGCAAGTACATGCACATCTAAATTCAGAGTCCTGAAACAAAAGATGCTTTCACTTAATATATGCAACTGTTTGATCATACAAAAGTGTTAGCATGTACTTGATAAAATAATTGCTAGTACTATAAAGGAAAGCAAGCAATTAAAGTTATCTACGAGGCGGAGGATTTTTACGCCCATTTTACCTCGTCGACCAATGCATGGAGTCTTTGCCCAATTGTCGAGGGCAAAGTCTGAAGGCTGCAGTGATGGAAGGATCGTCATTATCCTCCTTTTCCCTAATGATAACCATGACATATGGGCAATCATAAATGCAGGGTGTATCTGTTTGTATGTTCATCATGAACAATGACGCGTATGCCTGCCATCATCAAGGCAAGGTCATATTTATGTTTCCGTTTCTTTTCTTCCGCCTTGGGATCAGGAATCAGCACCTTTTTTGCTTTAATTGGCACTAGTTTTGAAGCAAAGATAGCCACTGACATGGGAAATTTGGAACCTTTACTGGAGATTGCATCAACTCATGAGGTAAAGGTACAGAAAATCGTCATACGGCGGAAGCTTGAGGAACCTGCTTGTGCTTATGAGGATTCCTGTGTCTGGAACTAGCAGAATATCCTAGCTCGGCTGTTCAATTTTGACTGGACATTTGGATAGGGTGCTTAATATCCTGCTTATCTTTACCAAGCCCTTGTCCAGGTTGATGACCTAATAACATCATTTCTTGAGTGGCTGACATAACCTCAGCCGAAATCTTGGGTACGGGAAGTGGCGCTCCAATAGAATGGTATAACGTGTTACTCACTTCCAGAGTATGAAAACTGGCCTGTTCAACTTCTGAATTGAAGCTGATAATTGGTAGAGTTCCTTGTTCAGGACATTCCAGCTCAATGTTGACAGTGACTATACTGTTGTTGATAATGTATTTGAGTTATTGATGTAAGGTGGAGAGAATAGCTCCAACCATGTGTATCCATGGCCTCCCCAATAACAGGTTGTATCTTGAGTCTATCTGGAGGACGTAGAAAGATACATTGAATGTATTTGGACCAATCTCAATGGGAAATTCAATCTTTCCAACAGAATTTTGTCGGGATCCATAAAAAGCTCTGATGACCGTATGGCTGCTTTGGATCCACTTGAGATTGATATTCATCTTCACCAAGGTGGCATAAGGATAGATATTTAGAGATGAGCCTCCATCTATCAAAACTTCAGCTAGCATGTACCCAGAAGACAAAACTGCAATATGTAGAGGCTTACAATGACCGGTCCCTTCGGGAGGTATGTCGTCATCAATGAAGGATATCACATTGTTGTTGAAAATTTGATCAACCAAATGTTGAAATTTTTCCACATCCACTGATTTTTGCAAGTAGGCTTCTTCCAAAACCTTGATAAGATCTTAGATGATCCTCGGAAGAAGAAAACCAAGTCGATGATTGAAATCGGTGTGGAGCTTCTCGCAAGCTTAAAACCACTTTGGCTTCATTGTGGCCCATAGTGCGGAGGAATTTTCAATCTTCTCTATGGGCAACTTCCCTTTAGCCATAAGTAGGTTTAATAACCCGTTGAGGAATATACAGTGGATTTTCCTTCGACACTTTAGCAGTAGTATAAGACGTGGATCCTTCAGCTTCTCCATAATTCTATGGAACTTTGTGTAAACTGACAACAGGATATTATGGTCTGAAAGATAAAGAAATTGGCTCTAGTGCGGCCACTTTCAAAGGATTGTCAGCTCCTTTGAGTTGAATTGGTTTTATGGGAAATACTTTGACAGTCTCATCATTCACTTTGGATATAATTGCTACTGATCTCTTCCATTTGGTAGGACATGCTTTCCCACCCTTGAGTTCCACAGTGTAATCATCTGCTATTTGCAGGACACCGCTATCAATAAGATTCTGAAAGAGATGGCAGAGTGCCCAGCATTTTTCTGTGCTGTGACCGCGAAAATGTGAATGATATTGACACACTTCATCAGAATTAAACTGTCCTGAACGGGGATTGATTGGAGGGAGAAGGAAGGTAATTCTTCCTTCGTTAATCAACATCTGCAGTATCTCCTCCATAGATTGGCCCAAATAGGTAAATTCCCTCTGATTGGCAAAATCCCGAAGGGCTTTAGCATTTGCTCTATTCGCAACCTTATCCTCCATAGCTTCGCTTTCTGAAGGTGGTGAAGAAGCATTCATAACAAAAGGAAGGAGATAGTCATGCTCCTACCTGATTAATTGGCGTGTGACTTGATGCTGGTGGGTCACCACTTCTGCCAATTTCTTAATTTGTTTGCAAAGAGCTTTCAACTTTCGTTCCATGGTAAACTAGAACTTTGCATAATCCCATCTATCAACATCATCTTTGATGGTTTGGGATGATTCATCATTAGAGTTGGAACCTTGTCCAGTGCTCCAACTGATCATG
The DNA here is from genome assembly GCA_020205605.1 of Panax ginseng. Classification (NCBI taxonomy): domain Eukaryota; kingdom Viridiplantae; phylum Streptophyta; class Magnoliopsida; order Apiales; family Araliaceae; genus Panax; species Panax ginseng. The sequence goes on from CM035144.1 coordinate 84,508,152, forward strand.
TTGACCTCTTCTTCTTTGTGTTGAGGAAGAGGGTTGTCTTGCACATGAGGTTGATCTGGTTTGGTGACCACGATCTCATCGTTGTCTATTAGATCTTGAATCTTGTGTTTTAAGGCCCAACAATCTTGAGTATCATGTCCAGGTGCTCAGGCATGATAAGCACATTTCTGAGTAGCATTAAAACCCCTCCCATTAGGGTTAGCTAGTGGAAGAATATGTGTAATTTTCTTTTGAGCAGTCAGAAGAGCAAGAATATTCTCGAGCGAGTCCCCTAAGGGTGTGAACGTTCGAGGTCACTTTACTTCTCCACTTTTAGGTAGTGGAGGGTTTGAAGATTGTGCTGGAAAAGGAGAGTAGTTTCTCCTCTGCATAGGCATGTTTTGATTGCCTTTTAGTCCTTGTAGTATCAAGGAAACATCTCCTCTTTCTTTTTATGGACCCTCGAAGTTGTTTCCATAAGATCCGGATTTGGATGTGCTTAAGCAATGACTTTTAAAGATGCAAGGTCTTGAATTTCTGGGACTTCAATCCCATCTCAGCCATCTCTTCATGCTTGATCATTTCAGAGAATGGTTTGCCAATACCAGCTAGAACTCTTTCATAGAAAGGAGCTTCATGTACATCTATGAAAGTCATGACCATTTCTGATTTTGTCATGGAAGGAATAACTTGAGCAGCAAGGCGCCTCCACCTTTGAGCGTACTCTCTAAATGACTCATTAGACTGTTTCTTGACCTTGGTGATTTGATACTAGTCAGGAGCCATCTGAGATTAAAAACTGTATTGAGTGAGGAAGGCGTGAGCCAGCTCTTCCCAGCTATGGATCTTTGAGTTGTCTAATTTGGTATACCATGAACGGGCTTCTCTAGTCGATTTTTTTAAAAGCAATTTGCATTCTGAGCTTTTCATTTTCCGCATAAGATCCGAGTTCTCCAATGAACACCTTTAAATGTGTATAAGGATCCCCTAATCCGTCATATTTCTCAAAATCAGGGGTCTTGAATTTCTCTGGATAATGAACACCAGGAAATATGCAAAGGTCTGCATATGAAACACTGTCATGTGTTCCAATCCCTTTGAGAACACGAATAGTTTCCTCCATTTGAAGGACATTCTTCCTGATATCACCGGTGTCTGGATCTCCTTTGAGATGGGTGTTTTCAGGGTGTTTTCAGGGTCTTTGGTGGTCGTATCCAATTGAGGTTCTGGAATTATTTTTTCCAGATCTTGAACTCCTCCTTGTGTAGAGGATTTTGTATGTGTAGGTATCTTCGTACCCTGAGTGGACTGGTGTAATTCTTTCAGTAGAATAGCCAAGTCTGTAATTTGTTTACTCAATCCATCAAATTCTTCTCGGGAAACAGCATTAGACTGGTCAGAAGAAGACATGATTAGTTGTAGGCTCGTGGCCTTTTTAGATTTTGAGCGGGTAACAGGCCCAATTGCTTCCCTACAAAAGACTTACGTAGTTTAGTCTTAGGGTAATGTAAATGTTATCATAACATGTCCGTTTTAGGAATTTTTTTCCTGTAAAATCGGTTGTTAATTGATAACATATTATGCATGCACAGATATTCTTCATATTTTCCATTACATATGGATGAACATGGAATAAAATTACAAGTAAATGCTTTTACAAGTAATTGAAAATGGAAAATATGAAGAGACTTTCCTCCGCGTTTGGTTTATCAGAGGTTAACCTATCTGAGGGTTTCTCTCGCGGCTTTTTGGCATGAAGGTTCCCAGATCATCGTAATTTACTTGACGGGAAGTTAATCCGGGCTTTCAACTGGAGCGAATCTGGGTGGTGCCTTTCCTGAGCCTCGCTGGAATTATTCTTCCTACAAGTCCAGTAATCAAACACCGATAAGATAGCCTCATGATGGAGGAACCACACAACATACATTCACATACAACGTGTCTCACCGTTTATGCAAAATGATGACATGTGCGAAGCACTAATATCGCAGATAGATATTTAGCAGTGCAGTAAATAAAAATGCATTCGTACACATTCATCAGAAATGTAAATACAACATTCACACACAAGCATATAATAATTTTAAAAAGCTTGTAATAGTGGCTTAAGCCCTCTTACTGGAGTCCCCAGCAGAGTCGCCACCTGTCGACGTCAGGATTTTTGAGTGTCCCTTTTCGTTACTTGTTCTTTGGTGTTCTCATGTTAATGTGAAATTTATTTGAAAAAACAAGTGAAAAAGGTCTGACATGTATAATATCGACGATTTGACTTTAAGAGTTGTCAGTTGGTGTACTTAACTGGTTGCACCAATGCAACCGAAAAAGGTTTGCACATTGACCTAGTGATTTGACATTGCTAGACGGGTCTGTGAAACCAAGATTCATTTTGGGTCTGGGGGCTTGATTATGCGGAGGGAAGGTGTTAGGCACCCCCTGACATCCGTGTTACCACGGTGACCGCCACTTTTCAAAGAAACTGTTATATGAATGTGTGTGTGTGTGTGTGTGGATCAATGTTCAATTATTTGGAAGTAGTGTTATACCTTGTTCGCACCTATATACATAGGGTTTGAATTTATAGAAAAATTTAGTTTTAAACAAGACATAACAATGACGTTTTGTAAAAGAGGTTTTTCAAACCTTGTGCTCAATAGTAATTGAGGCCTTTGACACTTCCATTTTATTATTAAATGTTGACTTTTGTTTTTATTTTCGAGATGCGAAGCATTCTAGAGAAAATAATATCTGATGATCTTAGAACTCCTCATCGGGCATGATGACCATCCAAGGAAATTGAGAACCAAAAATAAAATAATGTCAAGCTTTACTTACGGTGAAAAATGTCCATCATGGGGCAGAATCTAGATTGATGAGATCGAATCTGTGATCACATGATTCCTACGCCTCATGATAATCTGTAATTTGTATGGAAAGCGATGGCGATTATATATATATATAAGTTTGTAAATATATATATCTGAGATATGATCAACCACGAAGCATCTCCATGGGGATCGAAAATGGAAATATATAAAAGTGGTAAATATATATATATATATATATATATATATATATATATATATATATAGAAAGGATCAATGCATACCCTTATCTTACTCACCGTGCTCACCTCCCTTTAGCGGCGGACTGGCGATGGTTTTGGTAAATACCATATGTCGTAAATACATTTTTAACAACGGACAACATATAGTGTCGCTAAAAGTATGAGCGACGATATATATTAATCGAATTATCATTGGGTTAAATCACTAAAGGGGTAACAGTGAATAAGATAAGGGGTATGCACTTGATCCGGACCGTATATATATATGGACATGATCAACCACCACGAAGTAAACTCCAGGTGGGACAAAATATAAATAAAGCTGTAAAAGCGATCAACTGCCACGAAGTAAACTCCAGGCATGATGAAATGTAAATAAAGCAGTAAAAGCGATCAAGCGCCCAAGTAAACTCAGCGGGACGAAATGTAAATAAAATTGTAAAAGGCCATGAAGTAAACTCGGGCACGATAGAAATGTAAATATATATATATATATATATATATATATATATATATATATACAAAGCAGATAAACGCTCGGGCATCAAGTCTAAGCTCAATCGAGGCATAACTAGATAATGTTAGTCCATATATAAAATATATACATATATATAAGTATATATATCTGAGATGAAATGAAAACCACGGATAGAAGTCAGGCATGACGCCTACAACACGACTCTCAATGTGTATAATGTGTGCTAATATGAGAAGAAGGCTTTATATAATGTGAGAAGGCTTACGGTGGGCTACCAATGTAGACTTATATGACTTTAAATGGATAAACACTCGGCTCCTTGCCGGATAAAAGATAGCTATATGTGAGCTAACAAGTGTTTAAAGATGAGGAAACACTCAAAAGATGTGTATCTGAGTAAAATGGAATGAGCTTCCTCGCTTTTCCTCTCCTTCTCCTCTTCAAATGGTCTGACCCCAAGGCTCATAGTTATAGATCGATGGTCGCAGTGCACTGCTTGGCGGCCGTGGTTGTTCTACTACTACCGGTCGTAGTGCATCCGAGCCTCATGGTCCCGGCGTCTCAAAATCACGTGCACTCGTGCCTTTGTAATATCTGCTTTCGAACTTGCAGAACTTCAATCCGAGCATCCGAACGAGGTATATCGACCTTCTTGGACCGCTTGTATCGAGAGATTCTGTAATGACATGGATTAGAGGTTGTCACGAAGTCGGGAAGAGAATTACATGCTCATGGTCTTCAAGCTTCAAATTTTATCCAAAGTATTGCCACACGTAATAGTCACTCAGGATTGTAACTCCTCGGTTCTTGTGGGACATTGTTGAATGTATGTATGTATGAAGTGTTGAGACGACGCGCAGGTGTTGAAGAGACAAGATGACGTTTGACTCTTCGCCGGGGTTATCGCCGGTTTGAGTTGAAAGTTAGCGTTGCTTAGGGTTATATCCGAGATTGGATTCGCTTGTTTGTATGCCCTCACCGTCATACGTGGGTGTGCTGTCTCGCCCGTTGTTAACTCCGGTCCGAGGTATGAGTGCCTCGGCAGGAGGTATGAGCTTGAAGCTGATCGCATGTGTTTGAAACAAGCATTTAGGAGTTATCACCGGAAGTGCAAAGGCATCCCTTGGGTCTATCACCAAGGATGGAGTCGCTACTCTCGGTGTTGGTTACGGGGATTTGGAACCGAATGTCACAGTGTTATCGTGAGAGTAAATGTCCTCTCTCGGTGTTGTTGCCGATCTTTTGATCTGCATACCTCGGGGTTATCTCGAGATTGAAAAATGACACTCCGGTGTGTGTTCGGGGTTTGAAATAGCGTTCGGTTTGTGTTCTGGTTGAACCGATGTTCCCGATTTGTGTTTGGTTGGAACCGAACTTCCGATAGTATCCGGAATGGATGTCGGCTATCTTCGGGGTTATCTCAGAAAGGCGAATCGCCCCCCGCGATGTCGATATGAGCGTGCAAAAAATTTCGAGTGTCTACAATAAAGGACGATCAAACCAGGCCGAAAGATCATGGAAGCTGTTTTCTGGGTAACTCAGAAAATGCTTGGACATGTCGTCTGACATGGTTTGACCAGTATGAATCTGCTTTATATGTTGTTGTTTTAGTGATCTATTGCGATAGAACTCTTCCTTGTCATGCTGACTACACACTGGAACCATTACATCACACAAAGATTACACGGATTGCAAGTTGTGGAAGCCCAAATATGGCTTGTCGAACTGTTCTTCATTTCTGGGTAACCCAGAAAATGAAGAACAGCTCTGACAGCTTGTTCAAGGCCCAAATCTCACTCATGTTATGATGTTTGGCCATTCTTGTTGTTGGATCGTGTAGTATTGCACGAGTACTACAGGATCTGACCATGAACTTACCCAGAAACATTATAGTTTACAAATTAAACTTGGTTAAACTACCTAGCTCGAAACTGTCTTTGAAGATCTGGGTTTCATCAAGAACAAGAAAAACACCTATAGCGACGGTTTTGTCGCTACAGGCAGTCTTCAGCGACACTTTATTTATAAAATTATTATTTATATTATATAATTATAGAAAATTAGTTTTTAATTATTAAAAATACAAAATAAATTATTAAAAATTATTTTAAAGTCCAAAAATTATATTTTAATAATTTTTAATATATTTCATAAATATTATATATATTTTAAATATTAAAGGTATTTAAGTTATTTAATTATAATATTAAATAAATTATTTTAAAATGATTTTAATGCATGAAAAATAATTTAAAAATATATTATGGTATAAGAAATATTTTAAGTTATTTTTAAATAACTTTTAATATTATGTGATGAATTTCATTAATAAATTAATATTAGTGATAATTATTTTATTTAATAAATATATTAAATAAATTATGGAAAAATAGAATAAATGATTTAAAATAGTATAAAAATTATTTAAGTGTTATAACAATATTTTAAGTTATAAAATATAACTTTTAATATTTAAAGGTAGATTTTATTAAAATTTAATATTAATGTTATTAATTTATTTAATAATTATATTAAATATATAGTTTAAAAATAATTTTATTGATTTAAAAATCATTTATAAGGGATATAAATGAATTAAAAATATTTTATGTTATAATTAATGACTTTTAATATTTTGGTAAATAATACATTAATACTTAAATATTAATGATAATTATTTAAAAATGATTTTTAAAATCATTTAAGGGTAATAAAATGCTTTAAAAATATTTTTAGTTATTATAAATAACTTTAATATTTTAGCAAGGGTTTCATTAATAGTTTAATATTAATTAAATATTAATGATAATAGAATTATCATTTAATAATATTATTCTGGTGTTTAAAAATTTATGATAAATTATAATAATTATTTAAAAATTATTATAAGGCTATGAAAAATAATAAGACTGATATTTAATATATCTAAACGAATATTGAACTACAGAATAGAGTTTTAAACTCGATATTTACCCGATAAAGTCGTCGGTACATCGACATTTTTCAGAAATTGATTTAAACATAGATAATTGGACTCGATACGTGTTTGTTTGTGATCCAATTACTGTTAAATGTATGTGACAATGTGATTTGGTTATGTGTTGACTGCAAATAGCATTACTATGTGATATGATATATTATTCTAATCAAATAAATGGTCTTATTAATGATAGGTTGTAATATAAAAGATAAAACTAAGTTGCATACTAGTAAGCAGCAACTCAGGCAAGTATCTTAACTTTGCATTTCCTTTATGCAATGGACATGAGTAAGAAAGTTTAAGAATTATACTATTATTGTGCCAGATTATTAACTTTTTTATTATCGATTATGTATCAAATCTTTTGTATTCATACAAGTTCTTAAATTATCTGATCCTTGTTTATCAATACAGTACTATTATACAATCCAGATATTTATTTTGTTCGTTAATTTCTAAATATGGTTAGACAAGTGTCCTCACTTGGATAATCATTGTATTTAATCACATGTTGATATACACTTATTGATTTCTAGTATGTATACGTTGACTTCAAAGCCGTCTAAGCTATTTGCTTTGGCTAGACACGAACTTAGAAATATTGTGGAAGAAGATAGAACTTTTTATTTTCCAATCAAATTATTTTGGTTCGGATTCACGACTAAGTATGAACATCCCGTACATGGGAAAACTTTTGTTCGCCAAAGGCGGATAAGATGAACGATAATTTTATTCTTACATGTAGTATTGATCAATATAGGGCATAACAGGCTGATCACCCCCCGTGCCCATAAGTTATGACGGTTTGCAAATGAAGTTCTGCGTAACCTTTTCAAAAATAGAAAATAATGTTCATAGTCTGTCAACTAATTTCCATTTGTAGTCAGTACGTAGTTTTAAAAATTTGAGATAGAATTATTATGTTATTATTATTGGTTCAGCTTACTTCAGAACTATTGATTCGTTGTAGAAGTGTTATTCAAAGAAAATATTTAATCCTTTTAGCTAACTATTATTGATTGATATTACTTGCTGAGCACTCAAATGCTCATCCTTGCTTAATTTAAATGTTTTCAGCTAAGTGTGAACGACCAGAAGGCTCATGCAGAAACAAAAGAATGGGAAAGCTAACAGAATAAGATTTGTGGTATTCTATGTATTAATTAGACTTTATTATGACAAGGATACTTATTAATTATCATGTAATGAATGTTTAAAGGTCTCGTACCTAGGGATTAGACTCTGATGTATAAATTAAGTTTGGTATCTATATTATTGTTATTATTATTAGTATTATTCCTCTCATAGAAATGGTATCGTGAAGCACCGAGTTCGGGTTTGAAGTACCTGAACTTGGGGGCATCACAGTATAAGCATCACATATAGAATACTATATTCTACCCGGATTGATTATGGACTTTATTCTAGTTTGGTTCACTAGAGCCACCAAGTGAACCAAAAGGTCAAACCTAGGATGCAAGAATTAATTTAAATATAACTATTACATTTAAACTCGGGCTCCATTATAAATGGGTCTTCAAGCGCTCCTTGCTCCTTGATCTCCAATTCTTCAAAATTAATTCTAATTATTCCTATTACAAAGCTATTTAAAATAAATAGAAACCTTGATCAACAGTCAAGGGGAAGTACATAGGAGGGAGTTAGAATTTACATTAAGGAAAAATTAGAGAAGACGAGATACGCAGACTCCATTTAATAAAACACATACATTCACACATCTAACTAAAATAAAATCCAATCACATTGGTCAATAGTCCATAATCAATCTCATTTATTATCATACACATCTACATATGTATAATAAATAACATTCATCTCATGAATAATAAATATTCAATATATATATTGAATTCATTTAATAGGCAAATTAGTTAGTATAAAATCTAATTTCGAATAAAAATAAAATCCTTAATTTTAATTCAAATTTAAATCAAAATAAACCTCTTTTATTTTAATTTATCCAATTTTGAATATTTTAATCAAAATAAACTCATTTATTTTAATTAATTATGGAATCCAATTCCAAGTAAAAAAAACTACTTTATTAAAGGAAACACAGATTCTCTTTCATATTCACAAATAAACTCTTTTATTTTGAATAATATAAAATCTTATTTTATATCTAAATAAACTCCTTTATTTAAGGAAACACGGATTCTCTTTCCTATTCACAAATAAACTTCTTTATTTTGAATAATATAAAATCTTATTTCATATTTAAATAAACTCTTTTATTTAAGGAAACATAGAATCCAATTTCAACTCCAATTAGTTATCATGGAATCCAATTCCAACTCTAATTAATTAGCATGAAATCTAATTTTAAAATTAAAATTAACTATTTATTTTAAGATTAAAATAAACCTTTTATTTTAAAATTAAAATAAACTTTTTATTTTAATTATAAAATAATTAAGAATAATATATATATATATATATATATATATATATATATTCTAATCTTACATTTTTTTTTCAAAAAAAAAAGTTGATCCTGAGCTTGTTATTTGCAAAAGTAAGCATACGAATTTATATGTAGTAAGATTACTTATATATTACGTAATATATATATGATTTTAACTTAACTAATCATGAAACATGAAAGAATGTTCAGCACCAGCGAAATCAAGGATAGCCTTTCCAAAATAAAATCAATCAAAACACGGAACAGCGAAACAGGCCTCGCGAATTGATTTTTTATTTATTTTTAAATAAAGTTTATACAACAAATAATGCTCAATTAAATTGTTCTAAACACATATCGATATACATATCAAATTAAAATAATAGATAATTCGCATAAAAGGTTTAGCTCTGATACCACTGTTAGGTTTGTAATATTCATGAGCGCAATCAAATTACACAAAGTAAGCGGAAGCAAGAAAAATCAGATTTTAAAAATTTTAAAAACTATATACCCGGATCATCCTTTATGCACAATTATTAATTAAATAAAAAAATGAAGAACAAGAATCATACCCTTAAAGTTTAGAGCTTCCTCAGGTACAAGTTCACCTCCAATCTTTTCGCGTTCAACTTGAATCCACCGGGCTTGGTCCCTTCCTTTGATCAATGTTAGCCACCCAAATGTTTGGCCTCTAGAGGTAATCCACCAAGGAAGAAGAAGGATTAAAGAAGATGGGTATTTGGCAAAACTCTAGTTTTTTTTATCTCTCATAGAAAAGGGTGTACTCTCCCAACTATTAGAATTACGTATTCTATGAAAACGTCAACCACCTTCACCCATAATAAAACTCCTCTTATTTATAGATGTAGGCAACCCTCCTTAACAATTAAGGAATTGAGTTTTATTTTAATTAATTAAACTCCTTTAATTAATTAGACTCCTAATCTTATTAGGAATATTTAATTAAACTCTTTTAATTAATTAGCCTCCTAATCTTATTAGGATATTTTTGAGTATTTTTATTAATTAATTCCCAAACTCATTTAGGAATTAAATAATAATAATAGTAATAATAATAATAAGACTCCTCTTATTAATTCATTACAAAAAAATAGGCCTTTAGCAACGATTTTTTGGGCAACGACTTTATAAGTCGTTGCTAAAAGTATATGTTTAGCAACGAAATTTGTCCTACGTTGCAGATTGTGTTAGACTTTCACTTTTTGCAACGAATTTCATAAGTCGTTGCAAAATTTTGTTGCTAATTCATTGGCGGAAAAAATTTTTGTTAGAAATTCGTTGCAAAATTTTCGGCCACTTGTTTTTCCGTCATCGTGGGCAACAAAAGTTTTTTTGTTACTAAAAATGGGACTTTAGCAACGATTTTTCAGGTTACGACTTTATAATTCGTTGCCAAAAGTGTATGTTTAGCAACGAAACTTGTCCTTCGTTGCAGATTGGGTCAGGCTTTCACTTTTTGCAACGAAATTCATAAGTAAAGTTGCAAAATTCGGAAACAAAAATCGTTAGAAATTCGTTGCAAAATTTCTAACCACTTGATTTCTCCTCATCGTGGGCAACAGAAGTTTTTTTATTACTATATTTCGTTGCCTAATATGGACCACATTCATTGACAACAATTTTTATTTTCGTTGCATATTTTATACAACTTTTTGCAACGACTATTAACATGTTGCCTTAAATTAAGATAATAATAATAATAATAATAATAATAATAATAATAATAATAATAATAATAATAATAATAATAATAATAATAAAAGTATAAATTTGCTTTATAATAAAATTTAAAAAAAGTTACAATGCCGGTTAGTTTGGCATTGGATCACATTTTTATTTTTTTCAAATTTCTTTAAAAAAATAAAATTGTTTTAAAAAAAATTAAGATAGTTTTTTTAAATTCATTTTTTTTTAAAATATTTTTTAAAGTGGCTTTGGTTGCCTTTCTGATTTTTAGCCAAAAAAAAATATCCAAAAATTCAACGCCAATTCAAATGACGTTCAATAATTTTTTCCAAATTAGATATGAGAGCCTTTACTCCCAACGACACTCGTTGAAGTTTTTATTTTTTTAAAAATATTCGTTTAAAAATAAAATCTTTTTAAAAAAAATTAAAGTTTTTTTTATTTATAAAAATTATTCTTAAATTAATTAATTTTTTTATTTATAAAAATTATAAGCTTTTAACATTTTTTTCCAAGTCCAATCGATAAAAAATTTAACCAAACAAGACCCTTTATATCTTCATCAAATCAATGGGTTTTATATTCTAAACTCACCGCCAAGATTAACGGGTTGTTGGACAAACTAGGGAGACCACGCTTCTAGAATAGCCCAGCCCAGAACAACCCAGCACAGTCACACACTATCCTTTTCTGTAAAATAGTACTCCGTTCTTTTCTTCTTATTGTTCCCCAAGAGAAACAGATTCCAAATAGTCTCCCAAACCCCAATCCATTTGAGGTCTCTCTCTATTATCTTCCATTGGAGTATATCTACATTCTACACTGCATTTTTCTCTATCTAAACTCCATTTCTCTCTCTATATATATACGCAAATTTTCAAATCTGTGTTGTACAGTTAATCGCCAGTAAATCGATCAAGATGATGATAAGAATTCGGAGTAGAGATGGGTTAGAGCGAGTTACAATCGATAACCCAAACATCACAATCGCCCAACTCAAAACCCTAATTGAATCCCAACTCCGAGTCCCAACCCATAACCAAACCCTCTCCACCAACCAAAACCTCCTACTCGCCAAAACCCTACCCCAAATCTCCCAATTCACCGACATGTCCAACACCCCCAAATGCTAATCTCCTCCTTCAACATCTTTCACGGCTCCATCGTCTACCTGGCCTACGAAGGTGAAACCCGAAGATACTGTACCAATCTCTCCCTTGTATCTCTTTATTCGATATTAATTTTTTAAAATTCACACATTGATATTCATGTATTAGACTTGTAGCTATCTTGTGATTTGAGATTGTACTAGGGTTTTCATGTATATGGTGTCAGTCTTGTATTCTGGGCTTCATTTTGGAAGAATTTCTTTTATATTCTAAACTTTATGATTCTTGCTGAGAACTTATTTTCTTGTTATATTGAAATAATGTTTGTTGTTGCGATACTATAGTATGCTTTATGAAAGTGTAGGTGTCTTTCTTTTGGGAGGCTCTTTATATAAAGTGGGTTTTCGGGTTTTTCTTCCAGTGCAGAAGTGCCTTATTTTATCCCTATGCTTTTGTGAACAGATAAATGGGTTCCCCCCCCCTCCTGGCACGTTTAATAGATTTATTTATCAAAAAGAAAAAAAATTAACATACTAGGTCTAGTTTACATATCTCCTTTCTCAAAGTTTTATATTTGATTGTTGCTGGTCAAAACATATTAATTTTTGAGCTTTACATGATTCCTAGATGCCAAGGCAGAGTTGAATGAGTTTGGCTTACTGGTACAATCCAAGGAAGCATTTGAGCAGTCACCAAGAGGATTAAGCGGCGAAAGAGTAGTTGAGAAGGAAACTAACTTAACCTCTTTAGACGGTTCACCTGAGTCCAGAGCTCAAACTGACTGTACCCATCATGAGGAGGCAGTAGAAGAAGGTGTCGAGGCAGTCAAGGAACTTAAAGGTATTGTTGAAATAATGGATACCGGGGAAACTGCATCAGATACTGGCACTAGTCAACAAGAATTATTGAGTGGCTACGCTAACGCTATCAGGAATAGTGAGACTATTATTTCAAATGAAGAAATCAACAAGCAAAAAACACATCCATGAATAAGAGTAAGTTTCAAATCATAAGTGATTTAGTGTACATAAAACACCCTTCATTTTTGTAATATAACTATTTTACCTACCGTAAGAAAGAATTTAAATCTATTACTAATTCTTTATGTATTTTGTAACCATTGTATATTAAAGTGTCATCAAGTGGGGCATCAACCACATCAGTTGTACCTTTAAGTACGGTGAGTTCAAAGCCGTGTTTGTCTTGTAATTTGAATTATAGTATCACAATCAGATGCTTGGCAGCAGACTTTGTTAGATAAAATTTACATCTATTGTCAACTACTTTCAAACTTATAAAGAAAAAGAGAAATGAAGAACAAAAGGAGTAAATTATCATTTATCATAAAATTATTATAAGATTTGTAGATTAGAAAAGTTATTTGCAGTCTTATTGTGAAGAGATAAACACAATCGCATCTGAGTTTTCCCTCTACTAAATTTCTGGGTATGTGTTTGGTAGGAGTGATTAGTTGAGTACTGATGAGGGTAAGTAGATTTGGTGCTTCCTCAAGTTCAATTTTGGGTTTCCCGAAGTTGCTTTGTTGCAAGTAAACTGTTTCATTACTATATTCAAGTACTGGGTACAAGGGTTTAATTTTTTATGTATGGGACTTTGAACTTATCAGGGAGATTTTTTTAAACAAATCTCAATCCACTTCATTTGAATAAAACCAAATGTTTTTTTGTATGATTGTTTCCTTCTGCTAGGGGAAAGTTTGGGAGTTTTTCTTTTATTTATTTATTATATTATTATTATTATTATTATTATTATTATTATTTATTTTTTTGGAATTTTGGTGGCTAGTTAGATATTAAATCTCTCAACATTTTACCTTAGATTCTCTAAGCTTTTTTATTAGAAAATGAAAATCATCCCCCAACCTTTCTTTTTTTTTTGGGTTGGTGGTGGTGGTGTTGTTGTTGAGAACTCTTTTTAGATAAATATAAAAATGATAACAACTTGGGAACTGATTATCCCTAGTATATTCTCTGCAATCCTATGCTGCAAACTGGAGAGGATATGTGAAATATGGTTAAGTTTAGGGTAAATTACATTTACATTTGGATAATACATTGGCCCCTCCTAAAAGCCAAACTTTACTAATAGTTTCCCCCATTTTTTGACCTTCTACATTTCTTTAACTCCACTTACCCTACTATTCAACTCAATAACGCCTTATATCTCAAACTAGCTAGGTCGTCTAAAAATGAATACCAATTGTAAGCATAACTTAGTCCACCTTCCTTGCAAAATTGAAAAAACTTATCATTTTTATTGGCACAAATACGCTTGCAAATGTGATTTGACTTTATTGGGTTGTCCTGATTTCTGGAGGAGGAAGATTTGGCTTGTGGTTTTGGCAGGAAGTACTTGTTTGAATCGAGGAAGAGAAGAAAAGATGTGTACATTTATGTTAGGTAATGTTTTCCTTTCTTCTTTCACGGTTCTGTTTTTGATAATTGGAGATCTAGAAATTGAATTTGTAGTTTGTAACAAATATCAGCTCAATTGTATTTTTTGCTTCAATAACAATTATGTTTGGCCGCTAATATTTAATATTGTATATTTGATTAACATATTTATTGTTCTTTTATTACAGGGGAGACATGCACCCAGCTTTATGGGGTAATAAGGTAGGAAATAGTTGGAGAACCACAGATGATATTGCTAGTAACTGGGATAGGTAATAATTTATTCTTTGGAGTTTAATGTGTACATATTCAAAAAGATGGTATTGCTTGTTTCTTAAATTCTTATGGCTTTTGAATAATATGATCTCTCGAGCATACCAGAATGAAGTTTATGCAGATTTTGCAAGGCCTGAGGGTTGGAATGGTTAGTACTTTAACATTACATGTATTTACCTTCTCCAAGCTAAAATAATCTTGATTAATTAATTTTCATCATGTATTCCGTTGATGAAATTGATATGTTTATTTACTTGTGTATGTTATTGCAGGCTCCTCTTCTCATTGATTGTGATGTGAGAAATGTAACAAAAGAGACTATGAAAATCATTGGCAATAAAGAGGTTATAGCGGTTAACCAAGGTGATGGCATCAACTAGCTGCATGCTATATTCATTGTATTACAAAAGAGAATTTTTTCCACAAAAGAGAGTATTTATACAAAAGAGACTATGTTTTCTAGTAACTTAATATCTAAATAACCATATGGTTGAAACTTTGTAACAGATTCACTAGGTGTTCAAGCTAAAAAAGTTATTCTGGAAGGCAATAGTGAGGTAAATTCCAGTCGTCTTTTTATCATTTGATACATTATTTCTAATGTCACTCAACTCGCAATATCAATTTGTTCCTCTCTTTTTTATAAGATTTGGGCAGCACCCCTTTCGGGCTATAAAGTAGTTGTAATTCTTCTCAACCGTTCTTCAAATATGCATATGACCATGACAGCCCAGTGGGATGACATTGGAATTCCACCTGAAAGTGTTGTAAGAACAAGGCATCTTTGGGAGGTAACTTATAGTTTTTAGTATTGGAATCTCGTCTTAGCTTCGTATGTACTGTATCTCTTTATCTTTGTGCATCACAAATATTTTTGGCGTCTTTGTACTAAAATGATATATTTATAACCAAGTTATTTTTTACTAATCGAATAAAAAGGATACTCTCTAATTTGAGGTTGAATCATGCAACACAAAACATTAAATGCGAAATTTATTGGGAACTTGACAGCAACTGTGGATCTTCATGCATGAAAGATGTTTATTTTAAAGCCTATTTCATGAGATTCTCTGCTATGAAATTATTATGATGTATGATTTTTGTTATACTACAAGCATTTAATCTTGGACTTAAGGCAAATGTAACAGTATTATTTACTCTTCCATTATCAGTAGATCTTTTAGAGTGATGAATGAAGAATATAGCTTATTTCATTCTCCTACTACTTTTCTTTGAAATGCAGCTACGTACAAGTAGTAATGTAAATTGATGATTTTCCCCCATGTATAGATCCTATTTATGATCAATTGTTTACAATTTCTTAGTTTTTGTGTTTTCAGGGAGCAGGAGAAAAAGTTGTTTTGGAGGCAAGTTTCTTTAATCCTTCTCATTATGACTTTTATTTATCTTTATTTGCATAACGTAACTGAGTTCTTTTTATATATATTTTATATTTTAAATTGCTCCTTAAACTTAATGTAATTATTTTTGTTGCTATTTTTTTCGCCATCCATATTTTGACTAGTCTAAGAGCTTGATTCAGTTGTACTTCATTGTATTAGATCTTTTAATGATGAACTTGGGGTTGATATTTTGAGTTGGAAAGAGAAATGATAAGCATCTCTGGCTAATAGGCTTTTGGTTTTCATTTTTACATAGATTTTTCTTTGAAACTTTACATTTGATGAGTCATTATTAGTATTTACAATCCTATTAGTATACTCGTATTGATGAGAATCATGTAGGTAACATCCAACTGTAGTCGCACTGAAGGTTCTTTTTCTATTTGGATTTGTAGCAAATGATATTGTGATTGCCTATTTGTCTTTTTCTGCTTATGAGCAATATGGTGTACATTAGTACCACGTAGCAACTCTATTGTCTTTGCGTATTGATTTTGGCACTAAGTGCCTCTGGTGACCTATTTGCTTCATTTTCCTGACTTGCTATTATTTTTAAATATGTGCAGGAAGACTGCTTCTACGACTTGTCTTACAATACTTGGTATCAAATTTTTGTGCTACGTTTATGGAAGACAAGGGACGAAATTATGAAGTGTACTCTATATAGTGTAGATATATACTTTGATTGAAGAATTGTAGTAGCTTTAGATGGTTAATTGTAAAGATAATGAATGATTATGTAATTGATGGTTTTATTAAGTTAATAATATTTTAGTTTTTAGTATTTTTGCCATTATTTTCTATGGGAACATTGAGCTAGTCAGGTACACAAAAAGAATGTCAAATTTTGATTTGGCAAAAATATAATTCGTTACCAAAGCATTGAACAAGTTTTAATATAGTAATAATTTTTTAAACATTTAGCAACAAATTTTCTTTGCTAATGGCATTAAAAATATAATATTTTGCAACGAAAAATTAACCTAATAACAACGGAGAGGATATTGTTGCTAATACTAAAATAAAAGGCAACATTTTTTATCGTTGCAAATCATATCAACTTTCGTTGTGCATATAAATAAAACAAAGCAACATATAATGTCGTTTGCTAATCGACGACTTTCGTTCTTTATTGAAAAATAGCCAAGAACAAACATTTTCATTATTGATTCACAATAATGTCGATTTGCCAAATAATATAATCAGCAACGAAAATCGTTGCTAAAAAGTTTATATTCCGCAACGAAAGCAAGCTTAGGCAACAATTTTCATAATTTACTGCAACAAAAAATATTGTTGCAAAATGGTGTCAATTGCAACGAAAATGCATGGTCGTTGCAAAAAAAGAGAGTTCATTTCGTTGCCAATTAGCAGGCTTTTGCAACGAAATGGAGTTTTTAGAAACGAAATTTTAATTATTCTGCAACAATACATTTTGTTACTAAAGGATCGATGTCTCTATACGAAAGCCAAATTTCGTTGCAAAATGTATTACTTTTGGCAACGAAAAAAATACGTTCGTTGCGAAACAATTAGCATCGTTCATTGCGCAACGAAAGAAGCAACGACAATAAAGTCGTTGCCAAAATCCTTTAGCAACGAAATTTGGCACCTTTAGCAACGAAATCGGTTGTTGCTGAACCCCATTTTTTTGTAGTGATTTATATTTAATATTTTCAAAATATTAAATAATAAATATTAAGCTATTTAATTTATTCTATCACCATAGATTAAATTTAATATACTTAACTTATTATTACGATTATGCCATTTGCTTCTTAAATAATTATTTTACCTTTTATGGTGTGACCCTTAGGTTCTCCATATTAAACCGATTGTGAATAAATCAATTAGAACAATTCTAATCTTATTTAAATAAATAAATTAAACAATTAATTTATTTAAATAAATAATATTTATTCTACAATAGGGATAAGCCTCCCTAGCGATTAACGACTTTCCAGATAATATAGATTTCAACATTAATCATAAAAGAACCTTTGAGTAAATAGTTACCGTACAATTCAATCCTTCCACCATACAATGTCTCAATGAAATATAAGACATGGAATTACTGTCAAGTCTTATTTTATTTAATTATATGTATTTCGACTCTTAAATGCACAACTCCAAATAATGCAAATTAGAAACCCCTTTCTAATTTCATTCTGCCTTGGCCAAGGACTACTGGGTTGTCATTTATCGAATCACATAGGACAATTCTTTTCTTTTACTAGAAGCGGTAGATTCGTTATTGATCATACATTATCTCCATGTACAACTTATTATACCTAAGCAAACCCTTTGATATACCTTAAGGGTCTTAAGGAATAAGTCAAAGTATAACTCATCATACACAAGATACTATAATGATCTCAAGTCCAAGGATCACTTGTACTACTATCACTACAGGAATTCCTATTGATAAGCAAGTAAAACCCCATTAGGTATTCCTTAGCGATCCACGTTCAGTGAGCTTATTCTCTAATAAGCACATATATACTTCCTTTAGTGTCTTCACACAAATGATTATGAGATCAATCATCCTCATCTAATGAGCAAGCAACGTATGTACCAATCTATTCGGATTCACTAATCCCCAATTTAGTAATCCAATGATTGGGAACTATTTTAGTTTTAAGCTTTCTAAGAATTCAGATCTCATTAGAATGATCATCATCATTATTCTAAAAGCATTGCTTAAAACTATGGGTTTATCACATATTATAAAACAACATCATGTAGATAATTAAAAGCCTTTAATAAATTAATACTTTTTATTAATAAATGAATAAGATTGTTACAAAGTATATGGTTTATCATCAAACATGATTGGCTTATGTGTATACTACTTTCAATTACCCCCTAAATGAGGAAGGATTTTGGCTTATATGGCTTTAGAGAGAATAAAGAAATAATGAACTAGTGAAATAAAAAACTGGAAATGAGCCAGATCACAGTACGAATTAAGGTTCATCCATCTACAGAGTGCAGTCTATTTATATGGGCCTAATATTATTAGACACAACAAAATTCCATGGCAAGAGCAGGACATAGATAGATAACTTGGTTTCAACGAACAATACATGAAAAACTAAATACTAGTGTTGCAAGTTTGGCGCTACAAATTACGGATTACAACCTATATCAAGCTAATGCTAAACAATATAAATCAATATAAGCAAATGTAAATCTGCTACCAGATGATACTAAATGCTTGGACTAATCACACCATCAACAACCACGGTCTAGTAGCAATAAACACTTGGAAACAACAGGCATTAAGCAATGCAAGAAAACTTAACAGGGTTGCGAACCAACATAAACATGGTTAATGGATCCAGCTGTATAGAACCCGAATAACTAAGCAAATCTGCAGACCGTGTGCATTAGAACTGTGAACAACAACTGCAGTACAAAATCAGAGCCATATACGAAATGCATAAACTGCTCCTTAACGCTACGCATAAAAATACTCCAGAAAAAAATAATGTAACAGAGTGTTTTAGCTATCAAAATTCGAAGCAGATGTCAAGTGACAAACTAAAACTCTCAATATATACAAAACAATTAGAATTACCAAAACCCATTCAATATTTCCAGAATTGGCGGAAGCCATAAATTGAAGAAACAGTCCCCATGTATTTCAAATAACTAAAAGTTAGGATACTAAGAAAAATGCAGGAATTATCCCATGCCTTGATAAATAAAGATATAACTTTCAATTGCTTATTAAATAGATGGATAAATTAATTACTTAAATGGGTTCCTACAACTGAAATATATTGAATCATGGTTTGTGCAGATAAACATATCAAATATGTAGATAAACATATCAAATATTAGTTGTTACCTTCCCAATCCTGATTTATAGAATAAAATTAAAACCAACCTTAAAAATTGCAAGTAAAACATAAACATAAATTATTCTAATAATCATGAGGCAGAATTTTGTTTGAATGAACAAAGACAAGCTAGAAGGCATTTGGCATTCTATATGCTGGAAAATAAATTATTCTTTAATTTGGTAGAAAAAAAACTTCCATATTAAAATAATAGAACTATATCAACAAATCTATGAATGAATGAATGAGGAAGGACATGTCTTGTTGCACGCTCATGACCTTATTAAGCATGATTCCAGCTCCTTCGATTAGGGCGAGGAGTACGCCGCTGAAAATGGCAGATCGGGAGGCGGCGTGCATACCCTAACGAATCTGAAGAAAGCCGTCAGTGGCGGCGCTAGCCATGATTGAGTTCCAGGGATCCTCCTTTCAAGGACGTAGACCATATGCGATCGAAAGGCGGAGAAAAGGCCACCCTGACAAATGGCTACCATCGACTCGAGGCGCGTTTATGCGAACGACTTGGGAACCGCCGATGAAGCGTTCACCCTTGGGGGAGTTGTAGATGCCTTTGAAGAAGTGGAAGGCTAAACCGCCAATGTTGTCCAGGATGCGATCGGGACAGGGCTCCCGAGAAGTCTCTGGAGTTCCCATCGAAAGATTGAATTTATTTTTTTAGAGAGAGAGGGTTTAGGGCTTTGGAGGAGGGTTTTTGATATGGGGACTTGACAGGGCGACAAATGGGTTAGGTTTTGTTTTCAGAGGAGAAAACAAAACAGTTGCTGAAGCCTGAATTGATCCCTTTGCTGTGTTTTTTTTTAAATTGTGCCTTTTTATTTTATTTTTATTTTATTTTTAATGACTTATAAAAGTTCTAGTCATGTATAGAAAAATATACAATTAGATGAGAATTTAAATATAAATAATTTTATCATTTGACATTTTTTTTAAATTCGCATAAAATCAATCATCACTTTCATTCTCGAAGTGAGGGAGTACTTGTAAATATATCCTACTTCTATCTAGAAATAGGAAACATTGGGAAGCATAGATATAATAATCAGGTTAGATGAGGTTAGGTTTATTTGGGTCGGAGGCCCGGAACTAACATGCTTGGCAATCGATTATCGCGAGTACTATTTCAACAACCATAATCTATAATGTTGATCGCAACATTGGATGACACAGATTGAAATGGATTTCCCCGCCATTCTGTCAAAGTCGTAGCGACATGAGAAATTACTCATTTGCCCTCGTTTGTTCATAAATACAAAGGTTCTACAGTGTCTACCGCTAATAGTTATGGCAGTAGTTTAGTTAACTAATAAATTAGAATGGCTCAATGGTAGCTTAATGGCCCAATAGCCCATGAGTCTTAGGCTCTAAAACCTAACTATTATATTTTTGCTTTTTATGTTATATTTTTTGTGTATTAGATAAATTCCATTACCATATATATATATATATATATATATATATATATATATATATATATATATATATTTTATTTATATGTTTATAAACATTTCATCTAAAATTTATAAAATTTAGATATGAATATTTGTTATAAATATTTATATGAATATTTAGAGATAAATTTATAAATATTTATATGAATATTTATTTACACACACACACACACACACACACACACACACACACACACACACATATATATATATATATTAATAGTTACTTTATATATATTTAGTTTAATGTTGAGATTTGTTTAGTATTTTATTTAGTTTGATAAAAAATTTTGAAAAGAATATGTATGTATGTATGTATGTATGTATGTATGTATAGGACCAAGATCCAGTCCGGACGTCCAGACGGATCTAAAGTCCAGAATTTTATTTATTTATTTATTTATTGCTTTTTTTTAAAAAAATAACTAAAAAAAATTAATAATTTATGGAACTGGAATTTTTCCATAATACAGACCTGTTTTGTTATATGTATCCAAATCACACCCAAAACACTACATTATGGAAAAATTCCAGTTCCATAAATTATTAATTTTTTTAGTATCTTAATTTAAGGCAACATTTTAATAGTCGTTGCAAAAAGTTGTACAAAATATGCAATGAAAATAAAAATTGTTGCCAATGAATGTGGTCCATATTAGGCAACGAAATATAGCAACAAAAAAACTTTCGTTGCCCCCAATGAGGAGAAATTCAGTGGTTAGAAATTTTGCAACGAATTTCTAACGAATTTTGTTTCCAAATTTCGCAACTACTTTTTAATTTCGTTGCAAAAAGTGAAAGCCTGACACAATCTGCAACGAAGGATAAGTTTCGTTGCTAAACATACACTTTTAGCAATGACTTATAAAGTCATTGCCCGAAAAATCGTTGCTAAAGGCCCATTTTTTGTAGTGAGGAAAGGTTGCAGAATGAGTTTTATGCTATATTATGTAATAGTTTGACTTTATTAAGACAATGATATCTATTAATTATCATGCAATGAATGTTTAAAGGTCGCGTACCTGAGATTAGACTATGATATATGTAAATTAAGTTTGGTATTTATATTATTGTTATTATTATTAGTATTATTTTACTCATAGAAATGGTGTCGTGAAGCACCAAGTTCGAGTTTCAAGTACCTGAATTTGGGGGCATCACAAGTTGGTACCAGAGCTTTAGGGTTAGAAACCTTAGGTGGGATAGACCTTAGGCTATAACCTTAGGACAGAGGGAAACGTTGAAAATACAAATAGCTCAAGGATTTTAAGGCTGTAGGACCACAATAATTTAGAGGTACAACTGACCCTGTAGAAGCCCAAACTTGGGTTAAGGAAATTAAAAAAGTGTTTGTGATAGCGAGGGTAGCTGATGGGTAAAAGACAGCTTTTGCCACCTACATAATGAAGGGGGAGGCAAATTTTTGGTGGGAGGCAAATCAAGCGAGGGCAGGAGAAGGTATGGTAACTTGGGCTAGGTTTAAAATTCTATTTTTTGAGAACTATTTCTTGTCTAGTATGCAGGCTATGATGGAGGTGAAGTTTTTGGAGTTAAAGCAGGAGAACATGACAGTTGCAGAGTATGCCACAAAGTTTAATGAATTGGCTAGGTTCGCTCCGCATCAAGTTGATACGGAGGCTAGAACGCGAGAAGGTTTGAGCTGGGATTAAACACTGGCTCTACAACAAGGTGGCGATGTTGCAGATCAGTACCATTGCAAAACTTTTGGAAAAGGCTATTATAGCTGAGGAGGGGAGTGAGGCCATGAGCCTCTATACCAAGGAGAAAAAGAACAAAGGCAAGGTCGAGGGAGCTGTGAAGGTGGAAACTAATAGTGAGACTAGGGGTGGAAATGGAAAAAGAAAAGGGAACAACTTTGGGAATATCCAGGTTAAGCAAGAAGGTGTGAAGAAATAGGTTGTGCAGTGTAAGAATTGAGAGAAGAATCATTCTGGTGAGTGTTTGAAAGGTAAGTTTGTATGTTACAAATGCGAGCAGGAGGGCCATATCTCTCCCAACTGCCCCAATCCAAGAATGAACAGTGGGTGTTTTCTGTGTGGGTCAATGGAACATAAGGTTAAAGACTGCCCGAAAAGGAGAATGGAGGCAGGGAGTGTAACCATGGGGAAAGGCAGCGGGACTCTGGTGATCACAGGACCAACGTCATCAAGCAAGCCAACAAAATCAACTGCAAGAGTCTTCAACATGACCGTTCAAGATATTGTGGCATCTGGTGATGAAACTACAGGTATTATTCGTACAACTTTTATTTTCTTATACATGATTTTCCTATATATAGCAAATTATTTTATAAAGAAATTTTGAAGGAGGAATTTGAGTTCTATTAGAAATCAATTTTTCGTTTAGTCAGATAGACAAGCTTTATGATGAATAGTTAAAGAAAAGTTCGATCAAATCTGATTGAGATCTACTTGAAATGACTGTGTATGCTATGTACCTTATATGTATAAGTTTTGAAATGGTGATTCCGGGGATGAAATCTTTATATGGGAGGGTGAATGTAATAACCCGATATTTTCTATATAATTAAATCAGAAATTTTGCGTATAATTTTTTTTTTATTTTAAAGGTGGGAAATATATATATAAGGTATAATATATATGTATATATGTGATAAATAAAATTTATTTATTACATGAATAATTTCAAATAATTTTCTTAGAATTATTAAACATTATAAATTATATTTTTATATTTAATTTTGTAGTAAAAATATTTTTATTATTTATTTTCCATGAAAATATGAATATATATTATTTAAATAATTTATGAAATGATTATTGGAATTATTATAATTATTATTTTATTATATGAATTTATTTAGATTAGTTAAGTTAATTATTTTAACTTAATTAATAGTGTTATATATGCAATATAAATCAGATATGGAATCCAAACCTTAATTCTGGATTTTGAATAAGGAATGAGAATAATAATATACTATTAATTATATTTCAGTCTTTATAAATATGTCTTTGTATGTATAATCGATAATGGTTGGTCAATTATGGTATATCAGGCTAAAATCCTAGTATTAATTTGTTTAACCCTATTTTAAAACTCAAATGGGATATTCAAGACTTTGTAGTAATTGTGTTATATGATTTACGTTGCGTATTATAGAATTTAATGTTAATTAGAGAAACCCTAAATAATATTTGAAAACCCTAATTATTGAAAACCCTAATTAATATTTAGAAACCCTAATTATTATTTAGGAACCCTAATTATCAAATTGTAAGCCCTAATTGCTAAATTAGTGATCTTAATTATAATTTGTAAAGCTTAAACCTAATTTTCATGTTTTATATAATTAGAAAACCTAAAGTTAATTAAGGAACCCTAATTTGGAATTTAGGAAACTAAATTTTCCTTTTTAAACCAAATTACAAAATCCTATAAACTAATTATTTTTTTTAACCTCAGGGTTAAACCCTAAGGGTCAAACCCCAAGGGTTGGCTAAGTTACAAGATTGCCATTAAAATCAAAAGTCAAATGACAAAAATACTCTTTTGTGCATTATTGAAGCTAACTTTTCAAATTTACCAACACTTTAGTTGGTGAATCACCCTTGACTTGCTTATGTACTGAAAATATATACAACTCAGCTATATATCATCAGCCAAGTTCATTTCATTAATCTATAAATAGAATTGGAGAGAGAAAAGTGTACATTCATTCTCATTTGTTCACAATACTCATCCAAGATCCTCTCTCTCTAAAACTCACGAAATATATTTGTGTATCAGTCCCTAAATCAAGCCCTACTACTTCCATTAACAGATCAGTAACCTAGAATCAAGAGTTTGTTCAGAAATGTATAAAACCTAAACCTAAAATTTGATCCTTGATCCTCTGTTAGAGGTTAGATTTTTATGTTAAAACATGTTGTATGTAGTGTATATTGATGATCTGGCTTGATAGATGTTAGATCCATAACATCTATATGCTCGAATTTGAAGTTTTTCAAAATCTGGAATTTTTTTTTATGTTGTCTGACAACGAATATCAGGTCTCCTAGATCTCTTGTTGTTCATTGTTTTGGTGTTTTAAATGTTTGAAGTTCTAGTATGATATGAGATCTGTATTCTGGAACTTGAATCAAGGTCATAGCATGAACATATTGCAAGATATGGGTGGTCAAACCCCCTTGACTGACCTTGACTGAACAAGTTCTGGGTAACCCATAACTTGCACAGAACTGTCTGACAGTATGTTCATACGTTTAGATCTTGCAGGTATTAGTTGTTTTGTTCTTGTTGTTGTAATAAGATTGTAATATTATATATGGACTACAGTTTGAAGCCTTTAGATCATCTAAATAACATATATATGTGATGTACTGGCTGGTCAAAGTAGCATGGTTGAACACGAAGATGGTTTCTGGGTAACCCAGAAACCTTATGGTCACGATTTCTGACAAGCTTTGACCGACATAGATCTGATGATTGTGTTGTTTTTAGACTTGTTTTATGTGATAGATCTATACCTTGACATGTTTTCTACATACTGGAATCACTAAATCACAAAATCATCACACAGATTGCAAGTTGTGGAAGCCCAAATATGGCTACACGAACTGTTCTTCATTTCTGGGTAACCTAGAAAATGAAGAACAACTCTGACAGCTTGTTCTTGAGCTTAGATCTTGTATTTGGTGTATGTTATGACCTTGTTTGTTGTTTGATCTTGTAGTATTACATTTGTACTACAACATCTAACCATTAACTAGTCCAAAAACACATTACACATTGAACTATTGATGGTAAAACTTAGCCCCTTGTTAACTACTAATTAATGTTCTTGAGCCTCAAGAACACAATAGGCTACACTTTCTGTCGCTAAAGGCTATAGCGACAGTTTTATTAATTTTAATTAATTAAATTTCCAAAAATCATTTAAAAATAAAAATTAATTTCTGAAAATTATAAAAATTATTTTAAAAATTATTTTAAGTTATAAAAATTAACTTTTAATAATTTGACATATTTTTCATAAATATTAGTATTTATTTGAATAAATTGATATTTAATTTATTTAATAAATGCATTATTAATATTTAAAAATGATTTTATTATATTAAAAATCATTTTAAATGATAATAAGGTATTTAAAAATATTTGAAGTTATAAAATATAAATTTTAATATTTTAAGATAAATTTCATTTAATATTTAATATTAATGATATTAAATTTATTTAATAATAAATTAGTTTAAAAATAATTTTAATATTATAAAAATCATTTTAAATGAAAATAAAGTGTTTAAAAATATTTTAAGTTATAAAATATAACTTTTAATATTTAAAGGTAAATTTCATTAATGATTAATATTAATGATATTAGATTTATTTATTAATTATATTAAATAAATAGTTTAAAAATGGTTTTATTAATTTAAAAATCATTTAAAAGGATATAAATGAATTAAAAATATTTTAAGTTATAATTAATGACTTTTAATATTTTGATAAATAATGCATTAATATTTAAATATTAATGGTAATTATTTAAAAATAATTTTAATTATTTTAAAAATTATTTAAGGGTAATATTAATACTTTAAAAATATTTTAAGTTATTATAAATAACTTTAATATTTTAGCAATGGTTTTATTAATATTTTAATATTGTTTAAATATTAATGATAATAGAATTATTTAATATTGAAATCATTTAATAATGATTCCGCTGTTTGAAAAATCATGATAAATTATAATAATTAATTAAAAATTATTATAAGTCATTCAAAAATAATATAACTGATCATTAAATTATCTAAATGGATATTGAACTACAGGATAGAGTTTTAGACTCGATAATTACCCGATAAAGCTGTCGGTACACCGAAATGTTTCAAAAATTGATCTGGACTTATATAATGTGTCTGTATAAGTGGTTGTTTCTATCCTAATGACTGCTAAACATATGTGACAATGTGATTAGGTTATGTGATGACTGTAAATAGCAGTACTATGTGATTTGATATATTATTCTAATCAAATGAATGATCGTATTAATGATAGGTCTTGATATAAAAGATAAAACTAAGTTGCATAACTGTAAGCAGCAGACCATGCAAGTATCTTAACCTTGCATTTACTTTATGCAATGGACATGTGTAAGCTAATATCTGAACTATTCTTTTTCATTTTTTAAATATCATAACCTTGTATATACTTATGCAATGATTCTGTATAACTAAGTTATTAAATTTTAATCTATTGCACAAGTTCTTTAAATCTGCTATTATAAATCATGATATATATTGTGTTCGTTAATTTTTAAAGCATGGTTATACACGTGACCTCACTTAGATAGTCATTATATTTTATCACATGTTGATACTTATTGGTTTCCAGTATGTATACATTGACTTAAAAGTCGTCTAAGCTATTTGATTCAGCTAGACACATATTTAAAAATATTATTGAACAAGATAGAACTTTATTGTATCCAATCGAATTATTTTGGTTCGGATTCTAGACTAGTATGAACATCCCGAATCTGGGAAACTTTTATGTCCCTAAGGCGGATATGCTGGATGAAAATATCGTTCGAACATGTAGTATTGATCAATATAAGGCATAACAGGCTGATCACCCCCGTGCCTGTAAGTTATGACGATCTACAGATGAAGTTCTTTTTAACCTTTTCAAAAATAGAAAACAATGTTCATAGTCTTTCGACTGATCCCCATTTATAGTCAGGACGTAGTTTTAAAATTTTGATATAGAATTGATATGTTGTTATTATTGGTTCAACTTACTTCACAACTGTTGATTCGTTTTAGAAGTATCGTTCAAAGAAAATATTTAATCCTTTCAGCTAATATTTATTATTGTTATTACTTGCTGGGCAATCAAATGCTCATTCTTGTTTTAAATTTGAATGTTTTCAACTAAGTGTGATCAACTAGAAGGCTCTGCTAAGAACAAGGGAAAAGGAAAGGATGAAGAATGATTTTTATGCTATATTATGTAATAATTTGACTTTATTAAGACAATGATATCTATTAATTATTATGTAATGAATGTTTAAAGGTCGCATACCTGGGATTAGACTCTGATATATGTAAATTAAGTTTGGTATTTATATTATTGTTATTATTATTAGTATTATTCTGCTCATAGAAATTGTATCATGAAGCACCGAGTTTGGGTTTTAAGTACCTGAATTTGGGGGCGTCACAACAACACTCACTATCATCCTATTGGGGCTCCACCTTTGATACCCAAGATTTCTTCTGAGTTAATGTCGGCAACTCAAGAGATGGTGTCCTTGGGTCATTAACATGGACAAGGGTTGGGCAAAGATCATCAGGGCATTAAGTGCCCAATTCAAATTCCTAGTCAAACTTAGACATCTGGATTAGGCTATTCTGCTAGCTCCAGTCACAGGAATCCTTATAAGCATAAACAGATTCCTTCAACTTCAGCTACACAACGATTATCTCAACCTACAGATCTCGAGTCTGTACGGTCTCTGGTAAAGGTGCCTGCCCATGTAATGGCTATGTTATTTCCCAAACCGATACCGGTCAAAGGAAAAGAGGTCTTGATTCTAGATCCCGAAGTGGAAGAAAAGGAATGAAGACGTAAACAAGACTTCGCAAGGCCGTTGTCAAACATACGCATCATTGAACATACTAAGGGCATGAATAGAGACATCCTAGACAAAGATTGTCCAGATATCATGGTCATCATTCGAGAGAAGGAGAATGATGACATCCCCTTCATCACTCCTATCCAACTGGACTTCACCCTTGGCAATTGGAGCAGCATTCCATACATTTGCCAACAAGGGTAAAAAGGGCAAAAAATCCCTCTGCCCTCTAGATAGCAATAATTGCTTACTTTATTGTATAATATTAGCAGTTATTTTGTCATTACATGCTAACACTTTGTATGATTGAACAGTTTTATATACTAAGTGAAAGCATTTTTATTTCAGGACTCTAAATTTAGATGTGCCTAAACTTGCTTATAAGGTGCCTATTCTCCACAAGGACTGTAACTTTGATGTAAAGTTGGACTCAGACTTAATAGAATTACAAGAAGACTATTGTTGGGTAAAATCTAATTACGCACAATAGCAAGTATACGTGGTCAACAAGTAATAAAATGAAAGTAGAGTATCGTTCCCGCAAGGAATTGTTTAATAAAAATCACCAAGTACTAACCCGTAACCAACTCACTCTTACTTAAACGAATGAATTTCAAATTATATAATTAAACTACTATTAAATTCCACTAGTTAAATTAAGATTACAGAGATCACAACTTCACTTATTGCTTCATTTAAGTTTAACACACTTCTTATCAATTATTCTCTATCCTAAATTGTTAATCAAAAACACTAAAGTAGATAAAACCACTTCTCGATGCATAATACCCATACTCACTTAAATCCACATATGATAGAATTAAGCAAGACACCCTAATTAACTAATCCACTATATCTCTATGTGAATTACAATTAAAAAGGATTTAAAGCACAAGTTCTCTATAAGATTACATATGGTGTAATGACATATCTCTATCCTAAACACGAATCATAAATTCCATCGATGCAAAAATCACAAACACATGCTATTATGATTAGATCTAAATCTAAACTTCATCTCTCGAGTTCATATAGATTATATCACGGTAATTGATGGCCAATCAATTAAACTATTAAGTCTAAATTACAATAGACAATCCTCACAATAGAACATAATAATTGATACCGAATCATATTAAAATAAACTACACAATAAGATCCATTATAATCTCAAACAAAGAATTAGTTTATCGAATTAAAACTAAGAATCCACACTTGAATACACATTAAAAGATAAGAATAAGATTAAAGAAAAGTAGTTAATCTGTTGTCGGCAAATTCATCCTCCGTCTCGCTCTTGATCTTGATCTCCAATGGTTTCCAAGTGCTTCAATCTCCAAATCTCATAAGAACTAATGTTTTCTCCTATTCTACTCTAATATAATCTAATGGAATCCCCTCTCTCCCTTAATCTATGTGATTCTCCTTTTATATGCCTCTTTACATATCTTTAAGTCCTATTGGAAGTCCTTGAGTCAATCGGATCGAAACAATCCTTCTTGGACTCAAATTTGGACAAAATTCGCTTTTTCTATGCGTACCCCCGCCCCGGCGGGGTCACTTTTCTGATCAGACGTCCTTTGGTAAAATGGCCATAACCTTTGACTCGGGAGGACTTACGGGGCGTGTCACCTATCAAATTAAAGATATCGACGAGATCTACAACTTTTATTATTTGAGAATTGAGAAATTATTGCCGGAACAAGATCGAAATCGAGCTTGAAGTTGATATTTTGTAAAATGCAAGCATGAGAACTCTTAGCATTGATCTTCGTTGATAAAAAGGCCATAACTCTTGCATCCGAACTCCGATTGGGATGATTCAAGTTATTCTGGAAAGATAAGAAGAAGCTCTACAGTATAATCCAAGTTCTAAGCCAAGAACATGCATCCAACTTGGTTTTAAAAGCCCTGCAATCTCCCCTTCTTGTATTTGCTTGCATATTTTAGTCCAAAAGATGTCCGAATTGCTTTTCCTTGCTTCTTCATGCCAATTTTATGTCATAGCCTACAAAATAACATAAAATATATGAAAATTAACTAAGAAACATAGGTTTAAGCAACTAATTCAAGTAATAGATACCGGATAAATAGGTATAAAACCTATTTATCAACTATAAGATACCTCAGGAGATCAAAGAATGGGTCGAGGAAAAACCCAAACCAAATCTTGATCAAACCTCCTCTTTCAACCTTGGAACCTTAGAAAACCCTAAGCTAATCCAGATCGGTACGGACCTCACTCCAAACCAAAGGAATGACATGGTTAGGCTAATAACACAATTTTAGGATGTGTTTGCATGGTCTCATGAAGACATGGTGGGTTTGTCCACTGACATTGTCATTCAACACCTCCCCATCAAAGAGGGATGCAAGCCAGTCAGGTAGAAGCTCATGCGATTAAAACATGAGTGGAGATTAAAGGTTAAAGAAGAAATTGTGAACTAATTTCAAGCTGACATCATCATGGTGTCAACATACCCTAAATGGCTATCCAACATAGTCCCCGTGCCTAAACCAGGATGAAAGGAGTGAGTTTGCATGGATTACCGAGATTTGAATAAATCTTTCCTTAAGGATAGCTTTCCCGTTCCATTTATCCACATTCTCATTGACAATATTGCTCAATACGTTATGTACTACTTTGCTGATTGTTTTGCGGGGTACCATCAAATCATGGTTGCTGAAGAGGATCGTGAGAAATTTGCATTCATCACGCCTTGAGGAACCTTTTTCTATAGATGGTTATCATTCGGCCTCATCAATGCGGGAGCTACTTATCAGCGGGCCATGATGTCTCTTTTTCACAATTTAATGCACAAAGAGATAAAGATCTATGTGGATGACATCATTGTGAAATCCCAAAGGGAAGAAGACCACATAGGCCATCTCAGAAAGCTCTTCAATAGGCTGCGTAAGTTCAACTTGAAGTTGAATCCTGCCAAGTACGCCTTTGGTGTTAAATCAGTTAAGTTACTAGGTTTCCTAGTAAGCCACAAAGGGATTGAGCTGGATTGTATAATCCCCAAATCTGGGTCCCAAATCACCACGAATCTGGTATACTTTTTTTATAACTATTGCGGAAGATATAAACATAAACTATTTATACATTAAACTTTACACATTAACCCCAAGCTTAAGAACCTTCACATAATACTTGAATCAACATTCTATCCAAAAAATAAGGTTATTATCATACATTACTGTTACAAATCTAACTGCACACATAATTCCCAAGCTGTACTTGTCTTTGACCTTTCTTTGTCTCCGAACTATTCACTTAATCTGCAAGTGTTTATCATGATATAGCAAGGGTGAGCAACAAGTTTACCCAGTAAGTAAAAGTTTATTTGAGAATATATCGTGATTGAAAGAATTTGAATAACAACTGGCTAACATTTAACAATATAATTATGAACTAAGAAGAACAAACTTTAATAGCTGAACGAACATTGAACATAACCAAATATATCTGAACCAGATGGTAATGAAGGCGATCAGCCTTTCATACCTGATGAATACATGCAATATGCACAAAGTACGAATCAATAATTCTTAGACATAACAATCAGCAATGATTAACCACAAGTATAATTGAATGAAACAACTCGAGGTCAAGTTAAGAAAAACTTGCTTGTACCGTTGATTACCGTTACGCAACCTATATAGCTTTGACCGAAGACCTAATATTAATAATATTGATCTCCAAGTTAGAATAATATCATCACAGTATAATATTATTATATATAAACATAGAATAACTTAAACACATAACACATAACCCTATCAATCTATACAGCACATAAGACCTAGTATCAAGTCAAACTATTTTAGTTTGAATTGAATTCGGTACAATTCTAACATCCCGACGGTCTAGTCAGAAATATATCGAGCCTAATATTACTAAGACTCGGTCTAAACTGGTTCACAAATATCATAGACAATTAATTATCAGTCAAAATAATTTTCATAAGCTCGTAATAATTTTTAGATAATTATTACCATTTATCACGATTTTTCAATCATTAATATCGTATTTATATAATATAAATACAACAATATTCTGTTATCATTAATATTTATTTATTATCAAATACTAATGAAATACATATCATAATATTATAATATATTTATAATATCACAAAGTATTTTTAATACTTTAAAATCATATTTATATGATTTTAAATGATTAAATTCATTATCCAATAATTTCTATTAATATTAAAATATTAATATTTTCATGAAAAAACATCAAAACTTATATTTTATAACTTCAAATATTTTTACAACACTTAAATAATTTTATATGATTTTTAAATCATTAATTCTATTTTTCCATAATTTATTAAATACATTTATTAAATAAATTAATGATCATTAATATTAAATAATTAATGAAATTAACCACATAATATTAAAAGTTATTGAAAATAACTTAAAATATTTTCTTATACCATAATATAATTTAAAATAATTTTTCATGTATTTAAATCATTATGAAATAATTTATTTAATATTATAATTAAATAAATTAAATACCAATAATATTCCAAAAATACTAAATATTTATTAAATATATTCAAAATTATTAAAAACCCATTTTTAGGCTTTAAAATAATTTTTAAAAATTTATTATATATTTTTAATAATTAAAAACTATTTTTTTCTATTTATTTAATAAAATAATTAATTTTCAGAAATTAAGTGTCGCTAAAGGTGCTATAAGCGACAAAACCGTCGCTGAAAGTGTTCTCGAGGAAATCCAGAAATGCATGTCAGTGAGCAAGGTGTCACGTTTGACGATCATTTGATCCATGATCCTAAGGTTTTCTGGCCAGACTAAAGTGTTAATGTTTTAGTATTTATGTAATTCTACAACCACAAATTCATTTCATAGCTAAATTGCAACAGATCCATAAGATATAAAGCACCAAACAAGTTGTCAGAAGCTGTTCTTTATTTCTAGGTACCCAGAAATGAAGAACAGGTCAGGGTTACTACTTTGAATCCTTATATTTTGCATCTTGGGTCTCATTTGTGTGATTACAAGGTTTATTCATGTAGACTATAAGTCCGGCTACAACAACATCACACTTAATTAGTATAACTATAACACAAACGCAAGATTTAAGCCGGTCAAAGCACTGTCAGAATCATGTTCTTCACGAATCTGGGTTTTCCAGAAATGGAACCCAGGCAGTTGGTCTACCTAGGTTTGACCATGATTAATTTTCATTCTGGCCATGATCTGAGTAATAGAAAAGCATGAATGTGTAGTCCTTATGTCAGGCTACAAGATTAAAGCACTAACATGGACTAAAACACAAACAGTAGCAAGATTAGAGGCTCGAAAAATGTTGTCAGACGAAATCTGGGTTTCTGGGTTACCCAGAAACTCAGTTTTCGTGATCGGTCAACGAGTTTTGACTGCTTACATCTTAAGATCTATACATGATCTGACCCTGTTTCTAGTTCCAGATCATAGTCTACATGGCATACTACACATATAAAACTTTAAACACCATAAATCATTAACACAGAAGAATCTAGAGCCTCTGACATTATCTTGTCATACCATATTTTTCAACTTTTCCAGATTTTGAAATCTTTAAATTAGTGCATTTAGATGTTATGGATCTATGTTATGACAACCCAGATCACTCAAAAACATCCTATTACACAACTTTTAACAATAAACAACAACAAATAACATGAAATCATACGATTTCAAAGATTAGGGTTTAATACCATTTTGAGCCTCGATCTTGAATCTGGGGTTCCTGATTTGTTATGGGAGTAGTAGGGACCTGATTGGGGACTGATTTACTAATATATTTCGTGGGTCTAGAGAGAGAGACTTGGTTGGGTGATTATGAACAAATGAGGTATGAATGTACACTTTTCTCTCTCTTGATCTATCTATATGATGAATGTAATGAAGTGGCTGAGATATTGTGACGACCCCAAATTCAGGTACTTGAAACCTGAACTCGGTGCTTCACGATATCATTTCTATGAGCGGAATAATACTAATAATAATAACAATAATATAGATACCAAATTTAATTTACATATGCATCAGAGTCTTTTCCCAGGTACACGACCTTTAAACATTCATTACATCATAGATAATAAATATCATTGTCTTAACAAACTTAACTATTACACAGAATATTATAAAACTCATTCGAACAACTTCCCTTTCCCCTTGTTCTTGCCTGATCCTTCGGGTTGATCATACTTAGCTGAAAACATTTAAATTTAAAGCAAGAATGAGCATTTAATTGCCCAGCAAGTAATAACAACAATAGATATTAGCTGAAAGAATTAAATGTTTTCTTTGAATGACACTTCTACAATGAATCAACAGTTATGAAGTAAGCTGAACCAATAATAACAACATATCAATTCTATATCAAATTTTTGAAACTATGTACTTACTATAAATGGAGATCAGTTGACAGACTATGAACATTTTTGTATTTTTGAAAAGGTTAAACAAAACTTCATCTGTAAACCGTCATAACTTACATGCACGGGGGTGATCAGCCTGTTATGCCCTGTACTGATCAATACTATGAAGACACTCGAAATTTTCTGCACGCCTGTTACTAACCTTGCATGAGGGCATATTCGTCTTTTGGAGATAACCCTAGAAGACAACTTACATCCATTCCAGATACTATCGGAAGTTCAATTCCAACCCGAAACACAAACCGGGAGCTTCATTTAAAATCCAGAACACACATCGGGAATGTCATTTCTAACCTCGGAGATAACCCCGAGGTACGTAGATCAAAAACCCAAGAATAACACAAGAGAGGGATGATTACTGTCTCGGTGATAACACCATGCTGACTTTCAGCCCATCCCAAAATAACG
Organism: Panax ginseng; assembly: GCA_020205605.1. Lineage (NCBI taxonomy): Eukaryota > Viridiplantae > Streptophyta > Magnoliopsida > Apiales > Araliaceae > Panax > Panax ginseng. Next base: position 84,543,813 of record CM035144.1, read on the forward strand.
AAGGGGAGTAGTGACTCCATCATTGGTGATAGCCCCAAGGGATGTCATTGCAGTTCCGGCGATAACCCCGGAAATGCTTGTTTCAAATACATGCGATTAGCTTCATGCTCAGACCTCCTGCTGAGGCACTCATACCTCAGACCCGGAGCTAACAACGGGCAGACAGGCACACCCACAGATGGGAGTGAGGAATTCAAACAAGCAGTCCAATCTCAGATGTAACCCTGGGCAACGTCTGCTTTCAGCTCAAAACGGCGATAACCCCGTTGAGGAGTCAAAACGTCATCTTACCGCCTCAATGTTTTCTGTCACAAGATGATATCGCAGCATACAAACAAGTAGTCCAATCTCAGATGTAACCCTGAGAAACGTCTACTTTTAACTCAAACCGGCGATAACCCTGGCGAACAGTCAAACGTCATCTTGCCCCTTCAACCCTTATGCGTCGTCTCAACACTTCGTACATACATACATACAACAATGTCCCGCAAGAACCAAGGAGTAACAATCCCGAGTGACTATTACGCATGGCAGTACTTTCGATAGAATTTGAAGCTTGAAGACCATGGGCATGGACCCCTCTTCCTAACTTCGTACAACCTCTAATCCATGTCATTGCGTAACTCTCGACACAAGCGGTCCAAAGAAGGTCAGATATACCTCGTTCGGATGCTCGGATTGAAGTTCTGCAAGTTCGAGAGGACATTACAATGCACGAGTGCACGTACTTTGAGACAATGGGACCCGCGAGGCTCGGATGCACCACGACCAGCTGCAGGTACAACCACAGCTGCCGCAGGTGTACCAGCGACCATCAGTCTATAAATATAGACCTTGGGGTCAGCCATTTGAAGAAGAGAAGGAGAGAAAAAGGTGAGGAAGCCCTGTCCATTTTACTCTGTATACACCCCTATTGAGTGTTTCCTCTTCTATAACCATTTGTTAGCTCACATATAGCTATCTTTTTATCCAGCGGGAGCTGAGTGTTTATCCATATAAAGTCATAGAAGTCTACTTTGGCAGCCCACTGTAAGCCTTCTCACATTTTATAAAGCCTTCATCTCATATTAACACACACTGTTATACACATTGAGAGTCGTGTTGTGTGCGTTTGCCAGGACTTAGGTCCGTGGTTTTCATTTCTGTCTATATATATATACTTATATATGTATATATTTCATATATGGACTAACATTATCGAGTTATGCGTCGATTGAGCCTAGACTTCGGTCTGGAGCGTTTATCTGCTTTTGTATATATATATATATATGTATATATATATATATTTACATTTCGTCCTGCATGGAGTTTACTACGTGGCAGTTGATTGCTTTTACAGCTTTATTTACATTTCGTCCTGCCTGGAGTTTACTTCGTGGTGGTTGATCATGTCCACACACACACACACACACACACACACACACACACATATATATATATATATATATATTTATGGCTTTTATATATTTACATTTTCGATCCCCCACAGAGTTTCTTCGTGGCGGTTGATCAAGTCTGTATATATATATATTTACAGCTTTTATATATATAACTGCTTACTACTTTTCATACAAATTACAGTATCATGTGAGCCTAGGAATCATGTGATCACAGATTCAGTCTACTGAATCTAGATTCGGTTCCCATGATGGACCTTTTTCAGCTGTAAGCAGCTTGTACATTACTTTACAGTGTCTGAATTTCCTTGGATGGGTGTCATGCCCATGAGGAGTTTGGCATTGCTGTATATTATTTTCTCGAGAATGCTTCACATCTCGAAAATAAAAGAAAACAAGTTGAACATTTAATAATAAAATGGAAGTATCAAAGGCCTCAATTACTATTGAGCAAAAGGTTTGAAAAACCTCTTTTTATAAAATTTCATTGCTATATCTTGTTTAAAACTGAATTTTTCATAAATTTAAACCCTATGTATATAGGTGTGAATGAGGCGTAGCACTACTTCTAAATAATTGCACATTGATCCACACACACACATTTATATAATAGTTTCTTTAAAAAGTGGCGGTCACCGTGGTAACACGGATGTCGGGGGTGCCTAATACCTTCCCTCCACATAATCAAGCCCCTGGACCTAAAATGAATCTCGGTTTCATAGATCCGTTTAGCAGTGTCAAATCACTGGGTCAATGTGCAAACCTTTTTCGGTTGCGTTGGTGCAACCAATTAAATACACCAACTGGCGACTCTTAAAGTCAAATCGTCGACATTATACATGTCAGACCTTTTTCACTTGTTTTTTCAAACAAATCTCACATTAACATGAGAACACCAAAGAACAAGTAACAAAAAGGGACACTCAAAAATCCCGACGTCGACAGGTGGTGACTCTGCTGGGGACTCCAGTAAGAGGGCTTAAGCCGCTATTACAAGCTTTTTAAAACTGTTATATGCTTGTGTGTGAATGTTGCATTTATATTTATGATGAATGTGTACGAATGCATTTTACTTACTGCACTATACTATATCTATCTGTGATATTAGTGTTTCGCACATGTCATCATTTTGCATAAACGGTGAGACACGTTGTATGTGAATGTATGTTGTGTGGTTCCTCCACCAGGAGGCTATCCTGTCGGTGTTTGATTACTGGACTTGTAGGAAGAATAATTCCAACGAGGCTCGGGAAAGGCACCACCCAGATTCACTCCAGTTGAAAGACCGAATTAATTTCCCGTTGAGTAGATTGCGATGATCTGGGAACCTTCATGCCAAAAAGCCGTGAGAGAAACCCTAAGATATGTCAACCCTAATCTCTTCATGCTTTCCATTTTCAATTACTTGTAAAAGCATTTACTTGTAATTTTATTCCATGCTCATCTTTATGTAATGGAAAATATAAAGATTATCCATACATGCATGTTATCAATTAACACCCAGTTTTGCAGGACAACATTCCTAAAACGGACATTTCATGATAACATTTACATTACCCTAAGACTAAACTACGTAAGTCTTTTGTAGGGAAATCATTGGGCCTGTTACCCGCTCAAAATCCAAAAAGGCCACGAGCCTACATCCAATCATGTCTTCATCTGACCAGTCTAATCGTGTTTCTCGTGGAGAATTTGACGGATCAAGTCAGCAAATCACAAATTTGGCTGTCTTGCTTAAAGAATTACATCAATCCACTCAGGGTACAAAGATACCTCATACAGAATCCTCTACACAAGGAGGAACACAAGGTCTAGATAAAACAAATCTAGAACCTCCGTTGGATACTACCAACAAAGACCCTGAAGGTACCCATCTCAAAGGAGATCCAGACACCGGTGATATCAGGAAGAAAGTACTCCAAATGGAGGAAACTATCCGTGTTCTCAAAGGGATTGGAACACATTGAAATGTTTAATATGCTAACCTTTTCATCTTCACTGGTGTTCATTATCCAGAGAAATTCAAAACCCCTGATTTTGAAAAGTATGACGGATTAGGGGATCCTTATACACATTTAAAAGTGTTCATTGGAGAACTTGGATCTTATACGAAAAATGAAAAGCTCAGAATGCAGCTGTTTCAAAAAAGTCTGGTTGGAGAAGCCCATTCATGGTATACCAAATTAGACAACTCAAAGATCGATAGTTGGGAAGAGTTGGCTCACGCCTTCCTCACTCAATACAGTTTTCAATCTCAGATGGCTCCTGATTGGTACCAAATTACCAAGGTCAAGAAACAGTCTAATGAGTCTTTTAGAGAGTACGCTCAAAGGTGGAGGCGCTTTGCTGCTCAAGTTATTCCTTCCATGATGGAATCAGAAATGGTCATGACATTCATAGATGTGCATGAAGCTCCTTTCTATGAGAGAGTCTTAGCTGGTATTGGCAAACCATTCTCTGAAATGATTAAGCACAGAGAGATGGCTGAAATGGGATTGAAGTCCGGTAAAATTCAAGACCTAGCCGCTCTTAAAGCTGTTGCTGAGCACATTCAGTCTGGATCTTATGGAAACAACCCCCGGAGGGTCCATAAAAAGAAAGAGGAGGATGTTTCCTTGATATTACAAGGTCAAAAAGGCAATCAAAGCATGCCTATGCAGAGGAGAAACTACTCCCCTTTTCAATCACAATCGTCAAACCCTCCATTACCTAAAGGTGGAGATGCAAAGCGCCCTGGAACGTTTACACCCTTAGGGGACTCGCTCGAGAATATTCTTGCTCTTCTGACTGCTCAGAAGAAAATTACACATCTTCTTCCACCAGCCAACCCTAATGGGATGGATTTTAATGCTACATGGAAGTGTGCTTATCATGCCGGCGCACCTGGACATGATACTCAAGATTGTTGGGCCTTGAAACGAAAGATCCAAGATTTAATAGACAACGGTGAGATCATGGTCACAAAACTAGATCAACCTCACGTGCAAGACAACCTTCTTCCTCAACACAAAGAGGAAGAGGTCAACATGATCAGTTCGAGCACTGGACATGGTTCCAATTCTAATGGCGAATCATCCCAAACCATCAAAGATGGTGTTGACAGATGGGATTATGCAAAGTTCTAATTTACCATGGAACAAAAGATGAAAGCTCTTTGCAAATAAATTGAGAAATTGGCAGAACTGGTGACCCACCATCATCAAGTCACACGCCAATTAATCAGGCAGGAGCATGCCTATCTCCTTCCTTTTGTTATGAATGCTTCCTCACCACCTTTAGAAAGTGAAGCTATGGAGGATAAGGTTGCGAAGAGAGAAAATGCTAAGGCCCATTGGAATTTTGCTAATCAGAGGGAATTTACCTATTTGGGCCAATCTATGGAGGAGATATTGCAAATGTTGATCAACAAAGGAAGAATTACCTTCCTTCTCCCTCCAATCAATCCCCGCTCAGGACGGTTCAATTCTGATGACATGTGTCAATATCATTCACATTCTCGCGGTCACAGCACAGAAGAATGTTGGGCACTCCGGCATCTCATTCAGAATCTTATTGATAGCGGTGTCCTGCAAATAGCAGATTATTACACTGTGCAACTCAAAGGTGGGAATGCATGTCCTACCAAATGGAAGGGATCAGTAGCAGTTATATCTCAAGTGGATGATGAGGCTGTCAAATTATTTCACATACAACCAATTCAACTCAAAGAAGCTGATAATCATTTGAAAGTGGCTGCACCAGAGCCAATTTCTTTACCTTTCAAACCATAATATCATGTTGTCAGCTTACACAAAGTTCCATGGAATTATGGAGAAGCTAAAGGATCAATGTCTCATATCACTGCTACAGTGTCGAAGGAAAATCCATTGTATCTTCCTCAACGTGTTATAAAACCTATTTTTGAAGCAAAGGGGAAGTTTCCCATGGAGAAAATTGAAAAATTCCTCTGCACTATGGGTCATAATGAAGCCAAAGGGGTTTTAAGCTTTCGAAAAGCTCCACACCAGATATCTATACTGGACTTGGTTTTCTCTTCTGAGTATCATCGGAAGATCTTACTAAAGGTTTTGGAAGAAGCCTACTTGCCAAAATCAGTGGATATAGGAAAATTTCAACATCTGGTTGATCACATTTTCAACAACAATGTGATATCCTTCACTGATGACGATATACCGCCCAAAGGGACCGGTCATTGCAAGCCATTGCATATTACAGTTTTGTCTTCCGGGTTCATGCTAGCTGGAGTTTTGATAGATGGAGGCTCATCTCTAAATATCTGTCCTTATGACACCTTGGTGCAGATGAATGTCAATCTCAAACGGATCCAAAGCAGCCATACGGTTATCAAAGCTTTCGATGGATCCCGACGAAATTCCGTCGAAAAGATTGAGCTGCCAATTGAGATTGGTCCAAATACATTCAATGTATCCTTTCACGTCCTCAAGATAGATTCATGATACAACTTGCTATTAGGGAGACCATGGATACACATGGCTGGAGCCGTTCCCTCCACGCTACATCAACAACTCAAATACATCATCAATAACAATCTAGTTACTGTCAACGCTGAGCCGGAATGTCCTGAACAAGGAACTCTACCTATCATCAGCTTCAATTCAGAAGTTGAACCGGCCGGTTTTCATACTCTGGAAGTGAGTACCATGCAATACCATTCTATTGGAGCACCACTTCCCATACCCAAGATTTCTGCCGAGGTTATGTCGGCCACTCAAGAAATGATGTCATTGGGTCATCAACCTGGACAAGGTCTTGGTAAAGATAAGTAGGATATTAAGCACCCTATTCAAATGTCCAGTCAAATAGGAACAACCAGACTAGGCTATTCTGTCAGTTCCAGTTACAGGAATCCTTATAAGCACAAACAGGTTCCTCAAGCTTCCGCCGCACGGCAATTTTCTATACCTTTACCTCATGAGTTGATACAATCTCCAGTAAAGGTTCCAGCCCATGTTGTGGCAATGTTGTTTCCCAAACTAGTGCCAATCAAAGCAAAAGAGATGCTGATTCCTAATCCCGAAGTGGAAGAAAAGGAACAGAAATGTAAACATGACATTGCCTTGATGATGGCAGGCATACGCGTCATTGTTCATGATGAACATACAAACAGATACTCCCCAGATGATGATTGCCTAGATGTCATGGTAAAATGGGTAGAAAATCCCTCTTCCCTGTAGATAACTTTAATTGCTTACTTTCCTTTACAGTACTAGCAGTTATTTTATCAAATACATGCTAACACTTTTGTATGATCGAACAGTTGCATATATTAAGTGAAAGCATATTTTGTTTTAGGACTCTGAATTTAGATGTGCCTGTACTTGCTGATGAGGTGTCTTCTCTCCACAAGGGCTGTAACTTTGATGCAAAGTTGGACTCAGACTTAATGGACATACAAGAGGACATTGAGACGCCTCAGGAGATTAAGGGATGGGTCAAAGACAAACCCAAACCCAATCTTGATCAAACCACTTCTTTCAATCTTGGAACCTTAGACAACCTTGAGCTAATCCAGATTGGTTCAGACCTTACCACAAATCAGCGGAATGACATGGTTGCACTATTAACCCAATTCCAGGATATGTTTACATGGTCTCATGAAGACATGGTGGGTTTGTCCACTGACATTGTTCTTCATCGCCTTCCCATTAAAGAAGGATTCAAGCCAGTTAGGCAAAAGCTCAGGCGATTGAAACCTGAGTGGAGTTTAAAGGTTAAAGATGAAATTGTGAAACAATTTCAAGCTGGGATTATCATGGTGTCTACATATCCGAAGTGGATATCCAACATTGTTCCCGTGCCTAAACCAGGGGGAAAGGTACAAGTCTGCGTGGATTATCGGGATCTGAACAAAGCTTGCCTTAAAGATAGCTTTCCCGTACCATTTATCCACATTCTTATTGATAATATTGCTCAATACGACATGTATTTCTTTTTCTTTGATTACTTTATGGGTACCATCAAATTATGGTCATTTGAGGAAGGCCGTGAGAAAACTGCTTTCATCACGCCTTGGGGAACCTTTTGCTACAGACGGTTGTCATTCGGCCTCATCAATGCTAGGGAAACCTATCAGCGAGCTATGATGGCTTTTTTCCATGATTTAATGAACAAGGAGATAAGATCTATGTGGATGACATCATTTTCAAATCCCGAATGGAGGAGGACCACTTAGACCATCTCAAAAAGCTTTTCAACAGGTTGCGTAAGTATAACTTGAAGTTTAATCCAGCCAAGTGCGCCTTTGGTGTTAAGTCAGGAAAGTTGCTAGGTTTCCTAGTCAGCCACAAAGGGATTGAATTGGATCCTACCAAAATCCAAGTCATCAAGGAAATGCCCATTCCTCAGACAGAGAAGGAAATACGGGGATTTTTAGGAAGAATCAACTTCATCAGCAGATTCATTTCTCAACTCACAGCAACCTGTGAGCCTATCTTCAAGTTGTTAAGGAAGAACTCCTCCATGAAATGGAATGATGAGTGTCAGAAAACCTTCCTCATAATCAAAGAGCAACTGATTAATGCTCCTGTTTTGGTACCTCCCAGGGATGATGTTCCCCTGTTCATGTACCTGTCCATTAATGACAATGCCATGGGCTGTATGTTGGGGCAAAAAGAAGATAGAGGCCAAGAACGAGCTATCTATTACCTCAGCAAAAGATTCAGCATCAGTGAACACAAGTACACTCTGATGAAGAAGACTTGTTGTGCTTTAGCATGGGCTGCCATAAGGTTACATCATTATCTCCATGGTCATACAACCCATCTCATATCCTGCGTGGATCCTCTCAAGTATGTGTTGAGAAGCCCATCTTTGAATTGTCGATTTATCCGGATGGCGATTGATCCTACTGACAATTTGACATCGTCTACGTGACACAAAAGTCTGTTAAAGGTCAAGGAATTGCGGATCAATTGGGCCGCCACTTTTTGTAGGGGACTATAAACCCTTGAAACATACTTCCCGATGAAGGGGTAATGAGCGATTCAACAATAACATCAATACGATACATTAAAACGTGGAAAATATATTTTGATGGAGCCATTACATTAAAAGGTTACGGGCTGGAGCAGTTCTAGTATCCGGTAAAGGGGAGCAATATCCCGTCGCCGTCAAATTATAGTTTGTAAGCACCAACAATACAGCTAAGTATGAAGGCTGTATCATGGGGTTAAAACTTGCCCGTTCAATGGGCGTCAGGCGGTTAACTGTCTTTGGGGATTCCGAATTAGTAATCAAAAAATCCACAGGAATCTATCAAACCAAAGAATTACATTTGCTGCCTTACCATCGGAAAGTTCTACAGATGGCTTTGGAGTTCGAAGAAATCTCCTTTCTACACATTCCTCGTAATAGGAATGATTTTACAGATGCATTAGCAATGTTTGCCTCCTTGGTTTACATACCTGACAAGGAAAACATGCCAAGCATCACGTTTGCTCTGCAAAAGGCCCTAGTCTATGGGAATTATGTTGGAGAAGTATCGGATGAACTACCTCCCATCCATAACCCTTGGTATCAATGCATCAAGGAGTATCTACGAGATGGATCTACAGCTGCTGAGGTGACCCTAACTGAGAAGAGGCAGATTCATCAACTTGCTATGAAATTCTAGCTGAGCGGAGATGCACTCTACAAAAGAGATGTTGGATTAGGTCTCTTCAGATGTCTAGATAAAGACCAAGCTGAGAGACTCATGGATAAGATCCATGGTGGAGTATGTGGCCCTCACATTAGCGGACCCCTACTTGTCAAAAAGATCCTTAGAACAGGGCATTATTGGCTTACCCTCAAAGCTGACTGTGATGATCACGTCAAGAGGTGCTATCAATGCCAGATTCATGGGAATGCTATCCACGCCTCTCCAAAGGAACTCCACGATATGAGTTCACCATGGCCCTTCTCAATGTGGGGAATGGACGTGATCAGGCCCATCGAGCCCAAAGCCAGTAATGGACATCGATTCATATTTACCAAGATCGACTACTTCACCAAATGGGTTGAAGCAGCATCCTTCCCCAGGGTTACTAAAGAAGTCATCATTGCTTTCATCAGAAATAATGTCGTCTGTCGATATGGACAACAAGAGGCCATTGTATCAGACAATGCTAAGAACCTTAACAACAAAATGATGGAGGAGTTATGCAGAAAATTCCACATCAAACACCTTAACTCTATCATCTACCGTACAAAGATGAATGGTGCTGTTGAAGTAGCTAATAAAAACATCAAAAAGATCATGCAGAAAATGTCCGCCAATCACAAAGGATGGCATGACCTCTTGCCTCTGACTTTATTAGCCTACATAACTTCTATGCGAACTTCCACTGGGGTAACCACCTACTCATTAGCCTATGGGATTGAAGCAGTTCTCCCTATAGAGGTGGAAATGGAATCCCTCAGAGTACTGATGGATGCTCAGTTGAGTGAAGAGCAATGGGTACTAGACATGTATCACCAATTGTCTCTAATAGACGAAAGGCAAACCACGACTATCTTCTATGGTCAGTTATATAAGCAAAGGATCGCACGATCCTACAACAGAAAAGTCCAACTGCGGCAATTCAAACAACATGACTTGGTTTTAAAGAAGATCATTGACAACCAAGATCAATCTAAGGGAAAATTCGCTCCTAACTGGGAAGGCCCATTTGTTGTCAAGGAGGTATTGATAGAAGGTTCTCTCAGATTGCAGGAAATGGATGGCAATGAATTTCCATAGCTTATCAACTCGGATACCGTGAAACGGTACTATGTCTGAAGTTACCATCAAACAAACATCTTGGTTTTGATCATCAAATCACCAGTCATTCCAGTTTTGAACCCTCTCCTTTTTACATACTCTTTTGCCCCTCAGGGAAACATACACTTCAAGCCAGTAGCCTGGTGTCATTTCATTTCAAACCTTTCACAATTTCGGTTATCCTGAAGACGAGATTGAACCTTTCACACTTTCAGTTTATCCTAAAGACGGGATTAAACTTTTTCACTTGCAGTTTATCTTTAAGACGGGATTAAACTTTTCTACGCTTGCAGTTTGTCCTGAAGATGGGATCAAAGTTTTTCCACACCTGTAGTTTATCCCCATTATGGGATCAAACTTTCTTTTCCCCACAGTATAGCCTGCACATGGGATTCACATTTCTCTTCATCTGCGATTCGTCCTGAGGTGCGAACTACGTCGACCTGATCTCCTCTTCAATAGGAGTACGTAGGCAACCATATGATATATGGCCCAGTCACAATAAAAAACAAAAAATAACAAAAATATTTCTGCCCTTTCTCCACAAAAACAACAAAAACAATTTCTACTCCCATCTGCCTTGCAAATTAAGCGTTGAACCTCGTACACCAGGTTCGAACTACGCAGACTTGATCTCCTCTTCAATAGGATACGTGGCGACCATTTATGGTTCGGATCTAACCCCTACCGAATAAAACTTCTTGTCTGCATGCATGTGATCAACTTTCAATTCACCATATTTCATCGGTTTCAGATCAAAGGGATGGAATTACCCAAGCTCTTCTCACAAATAGAAGATTCGTTGACCATCTAAGCTGATATCGCGCCTCAAAGAGCAATACCAACCCATAAGAGATGGAATTAACTAGGCTTTTCACAAATAGAAGTACTGGCGACCATCTGTGGTGCGGTCAATCTCAGAGAGGAAGAAACCACCCTCCTCTCCACATTTTCATATAGATACCAGTCCCAAGACACCAAAGATGGCAAGGATATACAGAAATCAATGATCCGTTCTGAAAGATCTTGCGACGTCTCAATGTCCATCTATCAAGGATAAGTTCAGAATGCATCAAGATCACAAGGCCCTGGAGAAACAGGCAAATATCAAGGCATAAAAAAAAGGGAAGTGAATCAAAATATATTTCCCTGCCATACATAATACTGTTTGATATATACATATATGATGTACATGACAAAATGGCTAAGCTAGTCTGTGCAGAAAAATACAAAGCTATCTACATATTTGTATATATGCGGACTATCAGATCTAACATAGCATCCCTCTCTGAAGACGGAGGTAGCACTGCAAGCTCCTGCCCAAGGGTATCTACACGAGCTAGCAGATCAGAGGCTAACTACATGGTGGCATAATGCTCATCAATGTAAGCACTCATGTCGGTAAGACTGACGGTCATCTAGGATCTCACTGAAGTACTATCTACAATGGCCACATCCCTAGCAGATAAGGCGGCATCCCGCTCCGCAACCAATGCATCCCTGGCTGATCTAGCCTCATCTCTCTCTAACAGAGTGGTATCTCTCTCATTAAGAGCTGTCAACATCACGGCCTTAGCCTGATCTCTATCATAGGTCATCAGATGTAAGCTCTGCTCCAAATGTTGTGTCGAATACTGGGTAATAGTGGCATTCGGGGTGGGAAAATCCATCACAAATGCTGGCAACCCAGCAGTCAAGTCATCGGTGGGAATATCAGCCTCCTCGATAGGCTCTTCATCGTCGGAATCAGTCTCATGCACTGTGGATACTACTGCAGCCAATGCAATCTTTGTCTCCATCCATGCGGAATACTCTACAGAACAACCCGGATGACTGACAAAAAATTGAGCCAACTCTCGCTGATCCCAACAGGCATACAACCTAGATCTATCCTCCGCTGATAAACGATGTGAAGCGAAACACTGACTCACTACCCCCTCAAAAGGATGAACATCCTGAAACTGGTCAAACTGACACATCATGGCCAGTGGGTGGTAAGTAATCATGCCCCTCAATCCAGCCAGAGGGAGATAATCCATGCCTAGAGCATGAGTAATAAAGTTGTAGGGTGAGCTAAGCCCTGAACACGACAATATAGCAAAGCAGTCTCTAATCCTCGCCGAAAAAAGTCGACCACGATCAAAGATTCAGACACTCTGTGAAGGGTGAAAGGAGTACAACATGGATATATCATGGGTGAAACAAAACCCCTGCCGTCTAAGTAAGCCAATCGGTCTCAAGTTTGACATAAACCACACATACGGCATGACCGAGCTACCTGTGAACACTCCTGCCGGATAAGTGCAGCAGTATGTAGCTGACCTCAGAGTCTCTGCAATGATCATTGATATAATGGTGTGACCCTCCCTGAGAGCTCTCACTACCATAATGACGCCGATATCCAGCTCATTCATGTACCGCGACATGAAGACGTATGACAACACGCATAGGAGTAATACATCCACTTTGGTTGAACGCCAATGGTCCTCCGGTGTGGTGAAATCCCCGGAATACCGTGCATAACTATCCTCAGAGCAAATTCTGTCAAACAGAAAATGCTGGGATATCACGTGGTTGGATGTAATCTCGTCCTGGACCACTCTACGCCTCAATCCAGTGAGGGTCATGAACTGTCTGCTCATGTCTCCGATAGCCATATGCACGCAAGGTCTGTCCAACGGTAGCATCGTTGCATACTCCTCCAAAGTAGGAGTCAACTCATGGGTCCCGAATTGGAATACCTGTCTATCCGACACCTAATGCTCTAGCATACCACCGTCTACAAATCCTGTGGGAACCTAAAACATCAATAGGGTTATAGTATGTTGCAGCAAATCATCTACGATCACCATGTCTGATGGTGATATACTATCATACCATGAGCGCATACCAGATACCACCAAAAATGGTGGGGTATGATCAATACGACTAACTGTCGAAGAAGACATATGTACGGGCCGTGTCATAAGACCATCCAGGGGTCAATGGTGAATATCTCTGGATATACATACATATGCATAACATAACAACATGCATGATAAAATACATGGAAATATGATATAGGGAATGGAAAATTGTACATACATTCCTAAGTATATCATCATCTAATACATCTCTGTACAGCTAAAATACAAGGAAATGGGGCGAAGCTACCCAACATCTAACAGAGGCCTATCAAAAGATATAAGCGAGAATGGGGGTGAAGCTACCCAAAGAAATGACAGAGGCCTATCAAAGAGATAATGAGAAATACATCGAGAAAAAAGTCAATAGTGTCGATGTCTACATCATCGATCATCATCCACTGATGTAACTCCTCTGAAGTCCTTTGGATCTCTATTTACAGGGATGTCAGGCCGATACAATAGAGGATCTGCACTGGCAAAGCCATATGGGTCACCTGGAAGGATCAAAAGTATCTACCTCGGAAGGGTATCTGCCCAAATATTGAATGAAAAGATGTGTCTGGTCCAACTACCGGGTCAATCTATCAATCTGTGTCACATGAGTCGGATCTCTGACACAAGCTAGCCAATCCGTCATCATCACGGATCCTGGAACCATATCCCCCATAAACTGTGTGGCGCGGGTCTGAGCTCCAATAGTACGAGGGATCCACCAATGCTGGAACATCTCCTGAGACTAGGGGCCCTCTGATAATGTAAAACCGTCAATCCCCAACAATGGGATGTCAATGACGGGTAACTGCGAAACAGGCCAATAACGCCTGGCAAGAGGCAAGATCGGCATACGGATCTCTCCTGTAGTGCTCCTGATAGCACGATCTCCTAAATAGAGCTCCCATCCTCCATCTGTAAAGAGAGGAATTATGCGGGTGGAAATGACGTACTCTACTCCAGTCGGGTACCCATCCTCAAATCCAACTCCCAAATGCTCTCCAGAGTAGGGAACCTATGTGATGACATCGGCTATCAACAACTCCAGTTGTAGGCGACAATGAGTGAAACCCTCAACAACAGGGACCTCCGCCAGTATGGAATGATGCCATCCCCGTCCTCGTGGATAGGTGTTTAAACATAACACGCTCACAGGATGCAAACATGGAAGCCTCTCATAGGCCCAAAACTGCCAACACAAAGGCATCATCTGCTGTCAGTCAACACTCTTAACCTATAAATGGGAAAAGACAAGAGAAACACTCACCAGCAGAAATGGGTAGAATCCTAACCATGCCTCGGTCAAGCCTTGCGATCGCATGCGCATTCCCCTAAGGAAGTAGGCAAAGGGGTAGGAACCCCAATCATACTCTCCTATACGGTCCATATGTCGAGTGGCGCTGATCAAAGCAAAGGACATCGTAGAGGAATTATCTGCTATGAAGCAGCCCCTAATGATCATCTGTAACAATTGCCGAAGAATGCGATCCCTGACTCTCACATCATCGGGTATGGGCTCACTCAATGCGGCTTTCATAGCATCTAAGCTCAAAGGACTGCCTGGCGATAAGGCCCCCTTGAGCGCCTCCGTCGGAACTCCCAACAAAGATCTGACAGCAGTAGGGGTAATATCCGCCGTGCAAGGCACTGACGCCCCTCCAAACTCCATACCCGTGATAAACCGCCAATCCATCGACGTCATCATCACCTCACAGTCCAAAAAATGGAATGACTTAGTCTGGTGAAACCACCGCTCAGACAATGCCCTGAGGCAACCCCAGGGACATCGACGGGGTAGAATGGAGAAGAACATCCCAAATCCCCAGCCATGGACAATCGCTCTATAGTCATCATGCAAAGCCTAGTACATAGAGTGGATGCTGAACCAGTTCCCTCGAGGTTGTGTGAAGCCGGGAACCTACATCAAATGCAGATCAACATCAGAATCCTTGACTCCTCATCAATAAGAAATAAGGAAGATTAAAGATCTAACTTCATACCTCGTTTGCGTGCAGGTATACTGAAGGATGCCTACTAAAGTCACTTAGAAGATCTAGGTTCGCCACTTGAATACCTGGAAATTTCCTACGGGGAACACGTACAGCAGGAGTAGGAACCTCGATCGGTACATCCTCCACCTCGTCCTCAACATTCGGCACTTCAACCCGAATAGGATGTATCACCGCCTCCACTAAACGACGAGGCTTTCTGACAGAATGTCGTTGAGGCTCTTCAGAATCTCTCCTCCGTATACTAGAAGTAGTCCTGCGGGAACTACTTGGCTGATCCGGATCCATAATATCTGGACAACAAATCTCCAAATCACCTTAGAAAGGGTGTGGTAAATTCTTACCTGAAGCTTTTCAAAATGCATTGTTTTAGCATACATCTACAATAGAGTTAAAAATGCATAACTACCCAATACCTATATTTTGGGAAAATTTTGCCATAGCCCCCTTTGTAAATGGGACTATCCACATGCACATAGGCATGACTAGGTGGCCATTCAGTAGCACACCTATACACAATCATATACATCCTACATGCATTAATCACATCATAGTAAAAATCCGTAAGTGTAGTCTAATTGCCAGGATTTATTTTACTTTTTTACCTTTACTCATTTGTCCTTAGAAAGGATAAGAAATGACAGTAAAAGGTGCCAATTTGACTGTTTCAAAAGTTAAATTTTTTAACATCATTATGTTCAGCATGGTTTAATACTAACATTTGCTATGATGAATTTTTTTTATCAAGTCATATCAGCGTGCATATTTACTACTATGTGTCTAAATGCATTTCATGTGATAAGTCATTTTCCAACAGTTAGAAACTAGAAAAAATGCATGCATACGTTACTAGGACAGTGAAGAACGCTTGTACGGTGGCAGAATATGCAGAAAGTTGCCCAAACTCAGCAGATCTGAAGAAGAGCTCTCAGATTTCCTTCGCTGCACAACTTGAAAATGACTTATGAAAGCAACCATTCGCTTATACATAGGCATGGTTAGCCGCAAGCTCACTTACAGCTCCTATAGGTGTACCTGCGGCACTTTTACATGGGTCCCACACCTTCGGCTAGCTCCAGTTAGAGTTGCAAAGGAGGTCTCACAAGCTGAAAAGGCCAAATCAGGAATAAAAATGCTACGCAATTGAGCGGAATAGCCTAAAATCCTGGTGTCTTGTCGGTCAGAGTGAAACTTCCGTCATCTCAATGGTATTCGCCTGAATGCAGGGTATACTATACCAATAAGCTCAACTTTCACAGATCATGCTCAGCAATACCCCACAAAGGTTCGATGCCGTCATTTGCAGGGTCACAACCCTAAACATCCCCGGCGGGGGTTACAACGTAAAACCATAAAATATCAAACCTCCCCGATGGGGGTCACAACGTGTATCTTTCAATCATTCAAGTATCCTCGGCGGGGGTTACAACGCAATGCAACCATAGATACACACATCAATGAAGGTCAAGCAACCTTGACATCATGTCAGCTGATGGCAAGTAAACCCATCGAAGCAACTCATCCACGTATCCCTGGCAGGGGTTACAACGTAATGCAACCATTGACACATACATCAATGAAGGTCAAGTAACCTTGACAATGCACCCAGCAGGGATCTATCCGGTGATACACATATCAACGAAGGTCGTGTAACCCTGACATCGACAGAACTATTGGCAGTAAGTCCAACAGAATGAGGGAATATGTTATACACATCCTCAAACAGACAAATCTTTATCCCCACAGATCTCTTACACACAAAAGGTACCTTTATGGAATATAAGCCAATGTCTAGGATTCAAGGCTTTGGTGATAGCCCCAACGTCAACATCCTTGAAGACTTGGATTGCATGTCCAAGCCATCACTGATTGTCATCCCGACAGGATTACCTGACAATCATACATCATACATTTGCATCATGTTGCTGCATATAGCATCATGTTTATCTTACTTGTATTTCAAGTGTCTAGGATTATTTATCCTATCCATGCCTTGCATTGTATGAATATGATAAAGAGGGGCATCTGTAGACACTCAAATTTTTTTGCACGCCTGTTACTAACCTTGCCGGAGGGCATATTCATCTTTTGGAGATAACCCTAGAAGACAGCTTACATCCATTCCGGATACTATCGGAAGTTCAGTTCTAACCCAGAACACAAACTGGGAACTTCATTTCAAATCCAGAACACACACCAGGAATGTCATTTCCAACCTCGGAGATAACCCCGAGGTACGCAGATCAAAAGACCGGCAATAACACCGGAGATGACAGTTTTATCTCGGCGATAACACCGCGACGCTCAGTTCCAGTCCCAGAAATAACACTGCGAGTAGCGACTCCATCCTTGGTGATAGCCCCAAGGGATGTCATTGCAGTTCCAGCGATAACCTTGAAAATGCTTGTTTCAAATACATACGATTAGCTTCAAGCTCAGACCTCCTGCCGAGGCACTCATACCTCAGACCCAGAGCTAACAACGGGCAAACAGGCACACCCATAGATGACAGTGAGGCATTCAAACTAGCAGTCCAATTTCAGATGTAACCTTGAACAACGTCTACTTTAAGCTCAAACCGACAATAACCCTGGTGAGGAGTCGAAACGTCATCTTACCGCCTCAACATTTTCTCTCACAAGATGATATTGTGACATACAAACAATTAGTCCAACTCAGATGTAACACTGAGCAACGTCTGCTTTTAACTCAAACCTGCCATAACCCCGGCGAAGAGTCAAATGTCATCTTGCCCCTTCAACACTTGCGCGTCGTCTCAACACTTCATACATACATATATACAACAATATCCCACAAGAATCGAGGAGTAACAATCCCAAGTGACTATTACGCATTGTAGTACTTTGGATAGAATTTGAAGCTTGAAGACTATGAGCATGGACCCCTCTTCCTGACTTCGTACAACTTCTAATCCATATCATTGCGTAACTCTCGACACAAGCGGTCCGAAGAAGGTCAGATATACCTCGTTCAGATGCTCGAATTGAAGTTCTACAAGTTTGAGTGGACATTAAAGTGCACGAGTACACGTACTTCGAGATGATGGGACCCACGAGGCTCAGATGCACCTCGGCCAGCCGTAGGTACAACCACTATAAATCCCCCAAATCCGGGTACTTGAAACCTGAACTCGGTGCTTCACGATACCATTTCTATAAGCGGAATAATACTAATAATAATAACAATAATATAAAGATCAACTTAATTTTCATATCATCAGAGTCTAATCCCCAGGTATGAGACCTTTAAACATTCATTACATAATATTAGATAATTAGATATCATAGTATTCATAATCTCAAAATATTACATAAAATAATCTTTGCATTCACTCAAAGAACTTTCCCTTTCCCTTGTTCTTAGTGGAGCCTTCAGGGTGTTTGCACTTAGCTTGAAAACATTTAAATTAAGCAAGGATGAGCATTTGATTGCCAGAAAGAGTATTAACAATCATATATATGTAAGCTGAAAGAATTTAAATGTTTTCTTTATACTATCCTTCTACAACAAGTCAATAGTTGTGAAGTAATTTGTACCAAGGATAATAGTAACACAACAACTCTATTTCAAACTTTTAAAACTACGTATTGACTATAAATAGGGTTAAAGTGACATACTATGAACATTGTTTTCATTTTCGAAAAGGTTAAACAGAACTTCATCTGTAAACCGTCATAACTTACGGGCATGGGGGTGATCAGCCCGTTGTACCCTGTATTGATCAATACTACATAACAAGAACGATGTGATCGTTCACTCTGGCTGCCTTAGGCACATAAAAATTTTCCCGTGAACGGGATGTTCATACCTGTCGGGGTTCCAAACCAAAGGTTTTATCTTGATCAACAATAATCTATAGTTCAACATATATATATACGGGTAATATGACAAAGGTGTATCAACATGTGGTTAACTGCAACGATTATCCAAGTGGGGACACTTGTATAACCATTTTATAGAAATTAACTTGAGCGAATATATATATCTGAATTACCATATACTAACATGTTGATAATCAATGGGCATATATAATATAGGGTTAATAATCTGTACAGTAATAATATAACTCTGAAACATTCTTACTCATGTCCATTGCATAAAGGAAATGCAAAGGTAGGATACTTGCCTGATACGCTGCTTACAATTCTCAACTTAGTTTTATCTTTTATGAAATCACCTATCATTAATCAGATCATTTTACTGATTAGTATAACATATCGTAACACATAACACTGCCTATTGCAGTCAGTACATTACCTAATCACATTGTCACATAGGTCCAACAGTTTTTGGAGCATAAACACATAACAAATCAAATTATCTAAGTCTAGATCAATTTCTGAAACATGTCGGTCTATCGACAGCTTTATCGGGTAATTATCGAGTCTAAGACTCTATCTCGAAGTTCAACATCTATAAATATCAGTGATATTATGACTTATAATAATTTTAAAATATTTATTATAATTTATCATAAAATTTCAAACACCTAAATCATAATTAAATGATTTAAATATCAAACAATTCTGTTATCATTAATATTAAACTATTAATGAAACCATTGCCAAAATATTAAAGTTATTTATAATAACTCAAAATATTTTTAAAACATTTATATTACCCTTAAATGATTTTTAAAACATTTAAAAATCATTTTTAAATAATCATCATTAATATTTAAATATTAATGTACAGTTTATCCGAATATTAAAAGTCATTAATTATAACTTAAAATATTTTTAATTCATTTATATCCTTTTTAAATGATCTTTAAATTAATAAAACTATTTTTAAACTATTTATTTAATATAATTATTAAATAAATTTAATATCATTATATTAACTTAATATCATTAATATTAAATTATTAATGAAATTATCCTTTAAATATTAAAAGTTATATTTTATAACTTAAAATATCTTTAAACACTTTATTTTCATTTAAAATGATTTTTATAATATTAAAATTATTTTTAAACTAATTTATTTAATATAATTATTAAATAACTTTAATATCATTAATAATAATTAATTAATGAATTTAACCTTTAAATATTGAAAGTTATATTTTATAACTTAAAATATTTTTAAATACCTTATTATTATTTAAAATGATTTTTCATAATATTAAATTATTTTTCTCTAATTTATTTAATATACTAAATAAATAAATTAAATATAATTAATATTCAATTAATTATAATTATTAATGAAAAATAGCCCAAATAATCAGAAATTATTTTTCATAATTTAAAATAATTTTTAAAACTATTTTTAATAATTTTTATAATTTATTTTCTAATTTTTAATCATTTTCGAAAAAACAAAAGATAAAATAAATAGGAACCGTCGCTATAGCCTATAGCGACACAAGTCTGTCGTCTTAGGTGTTCTTGAGCTCAAGAACACTGTTAGACCAGTTTTCAAGTTGCATGGTTTGACCAAGATTATAATAGTGTGTGATGTGTTTCTGGGAAAGTTGTTAGTCAAATAATGTAGTACTAATGCACGACTACAAGATTCAACAATAAAAATGATCATAACACATAACACAAGAGAGATCTAAGCCCTCAAAGAAACTGTCAGACCTGTTCTTCATTTTCTAGGTTACCCAGAAAATGAAGAATAACTCGACCTGTTCACTTTGGGCATCCACTACATGTTGATCGAGCATTGTTTTTGTGATCTATAAACTTCAGTATGTAGACAGCATGTAACTAAAGAGTTCTATTACAAAACATCATCAAAACAACAACGGATCAAGATGCTATGGGTCGGTCAAAGCACGTCAGAAAAACATGTTCTTCCCATTTCTGGAAATTCCAGAAACGGTATATCTGTTCCAGTTGGCTAGTTTGACCACCTAACCTGATCAATATACTGATGTTTTAAGGGATATAATGACCCAGATCTATAGTACACATAACCAGCTACGTAATGTACCAAACAACAACATTAAACAACATCAAAATCTGTCAGATCCGGGCCTTGAAAAACATTGTCGATTTGAGTTTTTAACTTTCCAGGTGGTCCGAGAATTTGGAAAAACATCAATCTTAGGTCAACGACTTTTGACTGCTAATATCTACAAATCTAGAGATCAAATGACACAGATTCCATTTGGAGATTAAAGAACACATTACAGGCTACCAATAACAACTTAAAAATGACAAAAACACTTAACAACCAAAGATCTATAGTGTCTGACATTTCATTGTCAGGCACAAAAATAAAATTTTCCAAATTTTTAAAAATCATTAATTTGAGTACTTAGATGTTACGGATCCGTAAGATACCAACCCAGATCATCTATAAACACTAAAACCAACATAATCTAATACTTAAACACAAGATCTAACAACAGATTATAGAACAGAAATCAAGGCTAGGGTTTATACCTTAAATGCTTAATTTCTGATTTTTGGCTTATGAATCTGTTAGTGGATTTCGTGGGGCTTGAAAATGGAACTGAAATGCTTGCTAAAATCGTTGGTTTTAGTGAGAGAGAGGATTGGTTTAGTGTTGGGCAAAAGTTAGTGAACAAATGAAATATTTCTCTCTCCAATCTATATATACTACAAATGTGCAATGTATTTGGATGATAAAGAGCTCAATTGCTGGCAAATTTTAAGTCACATGGGGTTAGTATGGGTTGGTAAACAACTAAAGTTTTAGCTAATTCTACAAGCAAGCTATTAAAGAATGCACATAAGGGTATTTTGGTCCATAGCCTTGCAAAATTAATGGCAATCTTGTAATCTTAACAAACCCTTAGAGTTTCACCCTAAGGTTTAGCACATAGCATAAATAGGTTTTAGCAACTAGAGTTTGAGAATAGTAAAATAAAATTATTTTAGTTTCTAAAATTTAAAAATTAAGGTTTGTTAATTAGATTAGATTAATAATTATGTTATATAGGAATATTAGGTTTTATAATCACTAATCATAATTAACTTTGCTAATATAGCAATTAGGATTTAGGATTATAATAATTAGGGTTACTAATACACAATTAGGGTTTTTATTTATTAAACAAGGGTTTTAATTTACAATTAGGGTTTCCTATAATTAGGGTTTCCTAATTAGCATCAAATCCTTTTACTACACATCATTCACTTCATACACAGTAACTTAACAGATTTTAAAAATCTCGTTTGACATCGAAATTAGGATCTATAAAATATTACTAGGGTTTTGTTCATAATATACCATAATTAACCAATCATTATCAATACGTACATACAGTACATATTTATAGCACTGAAAAATAAAAATATATTTAATAGTATAATATTATTCTCATGCATTGATCAAAACCCAGAATTAGGGTTTGGATTCCATATCTGATTTATTTGTCGTAATTAACCTTATTAATAATTAACTTAATAACCTGAACAAAATTCATAAAATAATTATTATAATTATTCTAAAAATCATTTCATATATTATTTAATTAATATATACTTATATTTTCATGGAAAAATAATTAATAAAACATTTCTAATATAAAATTAATTATTATAAGAATATAATTTATAATAATCAATATTTCTAAAATAAAATTATGTGTAATAATTAATGTAATAAATAAATTTTATTTATCACACATATAAACATATACATATTACCTTGGCACATATCACCCATATTTATTTTAAATAAAAAAAATTATACGAAAAATTTATGATTTATTTATATAGAAAATATCGGGTTGTCACATTAACACGATCGCCAAGTAGTGTACTGCTGACCATCGATCTATAAATATAGACCTTGGGGTCAACCATTTGAAGAAGATAAGGAGAGAAAAAGGCGAGGAAGCCCTGTCCATTTTACTCTGTATACACCCCTATTGAGTGTTTCCTCTTTTATAAACATTTGCTAGCTCACATATAGCTATCTTTTTATCTGGCGGGAGCTGAGTGTTTATCAATATAAAGTCATAGCAGTCTACTTTGGCAGCCCACTGTAAGCCTTCTCACATTTTATAAAGCCTTCTTCTCATATTAGCACACACTGTTATACACATTGAGAGTCGTGTTGTGTGCGTTTGCCCGGACTTAGGTCCGTGGTTTTCATTTTTGTCTGTATATATATACTTATATATGTATATATTTCATATATGGACTAACATTATCGAGTTATGCCTCGATTGAGCCTAGACTTTGGTCTGGAGCGTTTATCTGCTTATATATATATATAAATATATAATTGTTGTCAGACATATCTGATTAGCCTGAATTTTACATCTGGTGTATTTACTCGCTTTTATATATATATATATATAATTGTTGTCGGACATATCCGATGAGCTTGGATTTACATCCAGTGCGTTTACTGCTTTTGTATATATATGTACACACACTCACTCACACACACACACACACACACACACACACACACACACATATATATATATATATATATATATATATATATATATATATATATATATATATATTTAATTCTCGCTAGAGTTTACTTAAGTGGCGATTGATTGCTTTTATGACTTTATTTATATTTCGTCACACCGAGTTTACTTGTGGCGGTTGATCATATTCATATATATATATATATATATATATATATATATACGGCTTTTATATATTTACATTTCGATCCCCACTGAGTTGTTTCTTTCGTGGCGGTTGATCAAATCTGTATATATATATTTACTGACTTTTATATATATAACTACTTATCGCTTTTCATACAAATTGCGAGATCATGTGAGCCTAGGAATCATGTGATCACAAATTGATCTCATGAATCTAGATTTGGTTCCCATGATGGACCTTTTTCAAATTGTAGCGACTTGTACATTACTTTACAAATGTCTCGAATTTCCTTGGATGGTCATCATGCCCATGAGGAGTTTCAAGATCGTCAGTATATTATTTTCTCGAGAATGCTTCGCATCTCGAAAATAAAAGCAAACAAGCCGAACATTTTATAATAAAATGAAAGTATCAAAGGCCTCAGTTACTATTGAGCACAAGGTTTGAAAAACCTCTTTTTATAAAATTTCATTGCTATATCTTGTTTAAAACTGATTTTTTCATAAATTCAAACCCTATGTATATAGGTGTGAACGAGGCGTAGCACTATTTGCACATTGATCCACACACACACACATTCATATAACAGTTTCTTTAAAAAGTGGCGGTCACCGTGGTAACACGGATGTCGGGGGGTGCCTAAAACCTTCCCTCCACATAATCAAGCCCCCGAACCCAAAATGAATCTCGGTTTCACAGACCCGTTTAGCAGTGTCAAATCACTGGGTCAATGTGCAAACCGTTTTCGGTTGCGTTGGTGTAACCAGTTAAATACACCAACTGACAACTCTTAAAGTCAAATCGTCGACAGTATACATGTTGGACCTTTTTCACTTGTTTTTTCAAACAAATCTCACATTAACATGAGAACACCAATGAACAAGTAACAAAAAGGGACACTAAAAAATCCCGACATCGATATACTATATGCAAGAACGATATTATCGTTCATCTTATCCACCTTAGGTGCACAAAAGTTTTCCCATGTTCGGGATGTTCATACTTAGTCGGGAATCCGAACCAAAACAATCTGGTTGGATACAATAAAGTTCTATCTTGTTCAATAATATTTTTAAGTTTTGTGTCTAGCCAAATCAAATAGCTTAGACGGTTTTTAAGTCAACATAAACATACTGGAAATCAATAGGTATGTATCTACATGTGATTAAATACAATGATTATCCAAGTGGGGACACTTGTATAACCATATTTAGAAACTAACGAACAGAATAAATATCTGGATGATGCACTAATACTGTGTTGATAAACAATGATCGGATTAATTAAGAACTTGTATGAATATGAATAATTGGATACATAATCCACAACAATAAAGTTAATAATCTGGCATAATAATATGATTCTAAAACTTTCTTACTCATGTCCATTGCATAAAGTAAATGCAAAGATAGGATACTTGCCTGAGCTGCTACTTACAATAACGCAACTTAGATTAATCTTTTATATCGAAACCTATCATTAATAAGATCATTCGTTTGATTAGAATAATGTATCATAACACATAGTACTGCTATTTGCAGTCATCACATAACCTAATCACATTGTCACATATGTTTAGCAGTCATTGGTTCACGAACAAACACTTATCTAGTCAAATTATACAAGTCTAGATCAATTTTTGAAATATTTTAGTGTACCGACGACTTTATCGGGTAATTATCGAGTCTAACACTATATCCTGTAGTTCAATAATTGTAAATATCAGTCATATTATTTTTCATAGCTTTATAATAATTTTTAAATAATTATTATAATTTATCATGTTTTTTCAAACACCGAAATCATTATAAAATGATTTAAATATTAAATATTTCTATTACCATTAATATTTAATTAATATTAAACTATTAATGAAATCATTGCCAAAATATTAAAGTTATTTATAATTACTCAAAATATTTTTAAAGTATTAATATTACCCTTAAATAATTTTTTAAATATTAAAATCATTTTTAAATAATTACCATTAATATTAAAATATTAACGTAATATTCATCAAAATATTAAAAGTCATTAATTATAACTTAAAATATTTTAATACATTTACACCCTTTTAAATGATTTTTAAATTAATAAAACCATTTTAAAACTATTTATTTAATATAATTATTAAATAAATTTAATATCATTAATATTAAATTATTAATGAAATTATCCTTTAAATATTAAAAGTTATATTTTATAACTTAAAAATACTTTTAAACACTTTATTTTTATTTTAAATGATTAAAAATAATTTTTAAACTAAATTATTTATTATAATTATTAAATAATTCTAATATTATTAATATTAAATTAATTAATGAAATTTACCTTTAAATATTGAAAGTTATATTTTATAACTTAAAATATTTTTAATTCCCTTATTATTATTTAAATGGTTTTTGTATATTAAAATCATTTTAATTAATTTATTTAATGTATTTATTAAGTAACTTAATTACCATTAATATTAATTTATTAATGAAATTCATCACAAAATATTAAAAGTCATTAAAAATAACTTAAAATATTTTCTTATATCATAATATAATTTTAAATTATTTTTCAAGTATTAAAATCATTTTAAAATAATTTATTTAATATAATAATTAAATAAATTAAGTATCTTTAATATTTCAAAAATATTAAATATTTATAAAATTTATTAAAAATTATTAAAACTAATTTTAGGACTTTAAAATAATTTTTAGTAATTTAATTTATATTTTAATAATTTAAAACTATTTTTTCTATTTAAATAATTAAAATAATTAATTTCCAAAAATATTTGTCATTAAAGGGCCTATATGATTTAAAGCTGTCATTATAGGTGTTCTTGAGTTGATCTTGGCCAAACCCAGAACATTCAAACTCATTACCAGGCTGCCTAATTTGACCAATCGTGGATCTTAGATCATACGGATTCAGAGTTGGTATTTATGTTTATGTTGTAGTATACATGTAATACTATAACCACAAAATCGATATCATGACTAAATTATAACACAATTGCCAGATCTAAGCTGCAGAATTTGTTGTCAGACGTGTTCTTGAGGTTCTGGGTTGCCCAGAAACTCAAGGGTCATACTTTCGATTATTATATCTTGCACTACAGGTCTGCTTTATGTGATCTAATACTTTTAGTGTGTAGACGACATGTAATTGAAGAAATATAATACATAAAATACATATAACATCAATAGAATTGCTAGATACATGTCGGTCAAAGTACCTTCCCGGAACTATTCTTGAACATTTCTGAGTTTTCCAGAAATGTTCTTGAGTAGTTTCGTCTACCCATGTTTGACCATCCCTAAATTTGATTCTGTTAAGGATTTAGGTGATATAAAGGCTTTAGTATGTAGTATTCATGTCAGTATACAAGTATAAAACATCAACATGGCAAAACAACTTAAACACAGCAAGATCCTGCAAAATGGTTGTCAGACTTTTCTAGGAAAAATCTGGGTTTCCAGAACAGCCGGTCAATGCCGCTCAACTCACTTTGACCCTTAATAACTTGAGTTCTAGACATGATCTGAAAATTATTCAAGTTCCAGAACAAAGACCACATGACATAGAACAGATTCATAACATAAAACATATCAAATCATTAACAGAGAAGGATCTAAGGCGTCTGGCATTCGGCTGTCAGACAACAATTTTCCAGTTTTCCATATTTTTGAAAACTTCACTTTCGAGCACTTTGATGTTATGGATCTGGGATCTAACAACCCAGATCACTAAATAACATTTTATTACACAACATTAAACAAAAACAACAAAATATAACATCAGATCAAAAGATTTTCAAATTCTAGGGTTTAAACCTTTTCTAAGCTTTGATCTTGATTCTTCTGATCTGTTAATGGTAATCGTGGGGCTTGCTTGGGGGACTGATATGCTATACAATTTTGTGGGTTTGAAGAGAGAGAACTTAAGTTAGGTGTTTGGAGAGAAATGAGGCAAAATAATGACTTTTCTCTCTCTTTAATTCCTTATATCACTTGATCCAATGTATTTGGCTTATAAGAATAGCTGAAAGCTGGAATTATTTAGCTCCTAGGTAGACTAGGTTGATGACTTGCCAAGATTTGGCAA
Source organism: Panax ginseng (assembly GCA_020205605.1). Lineage (NCBI taxonomy): Eukaryota > Viridiplantae > Streptophyta > Magnoliopsida > Apiales > Araliaceae > Panax > Panax ginseng. Next base: position 84,571,560 of record CM035144.1, read on the forward strand.
TATTTTATTATCAATAATTCAAGAATGGGCCAAAAAGGGTAAAATGGTCATTTAGTTATCAATTTTAATGGTATTCTTGTCCATGATACTTGAATCTAGGGTTTAATCACTAGATACCTTAAAGTTTATCAATTAATTTCTAGGGTTTGAAAATTTAAAATTAACGTGTAATAAAATTTTAATTAAAATATACTAATTAAAATTAGGGTTTTTAATAGAAAATTAGGGTTTAAATAATTAGGGTTCCTTAATATTATTAGGGTACCCAAATTAACAATTCAATTTAATAAAATAATAATTAGTGTTTCTAATTTTAGCAATTAGGGTTCCTAATTATCAAATTAGGGTTTCTAATTTTAATTAGGGTTTTCCTAATTAACAGAAATTCTATAATATGCAACATAATTCATATAACACAATTTTTGACCGATCTTAAATTCCATTTTTTGAGTTTCCAATTATGGTTTATGACAGTAATACTAGGGTTTGTCGTGATACACCATAATTGACTAACCATTATTGTGACGCCCCCAAAATAGGTATACATCATCCATTTTGAGTCGCCAAATACATGGTACAAAATACAAATACAAACTTAAATATACAACATGAGTTGTGAGTTTTAATACAAATATTGTCTTCTAGACAGTATTCAAACTCAAAATAAGTCCTCAATACATTTATTATGACACTATTTCACAGAATAGTGAGGACTATTAATGCAAATAACTGGACCGTCACTCCGTTCCCCGACTAGTCCCAACTATATTCTCATTTTCTGAAGAGAACAATGAAAGTAAAGGGGTGAGCTCAACTAGCCCAGTAAGAAATATTATGACTAAGATAATGCAGAATAAATTATCGTTAGCCTTCAACAGTGTTAAACTGATAAAATATAATAAACATCAAGTTTAACTGCAGCGGAACAAGCAATCCATTAGAAGAGTCAAATAGAGCATGATATCTACTATCTTCTATGATTTAAAAGGTATATCATCAATTTTATCGCTGAGACTCAACTTAAAAAATAATCCACATCACTGAATTATCCATGCACTACGGGCCAAGGATATTCATTAGTATCACAATTCTCAACAACTGTCCATCAACGCACTACAGGCCAATAAGGACTTTTACCACATCATTTGTAACATTACAGGTCATGATTATACCGAATGATTCTTGGTCATAACCATACCAATCAACAGTCCATCTATGCACTACGGGCCAAAGATGACTTTCATAACCATATAAACATAAGGATGATGACAATGATATAAGAATTCAATAAAGTCCAAATTGTCAACATGATACTGCTTTGTGGAGTAAAATTCAAGAATAATATCGTATCAAAAATGATTTAGACATAAAAGAAATCAATTTTTGTCATGAATAGTAATTCAAAGTATGAAAAGGTAAAACTTATCAAGACCGCCGAATAATATTTCCATGAAAAGATACTGGATGAAGCGCAAATATCAAAGAATTTCTGATCATTTTAAGAATTATAGAAGCAATACTTACCATAGTTAGTTTAGAGTTAGGAATCTGAAATGAACAATATACGAAACTGCAAATGGATTTTGAACTGTCATGCGATAGTCCGCGTAGACTGATCCTTTCCATAAATTAATACCAAATGAATACGAAGGGTTATTCACCAGGCATGCGGTAGTCCGCGTAGACAGGTTATTCTCACAGAATAATAAAGAATGGAATAACAACAAGATTTCACCATGCATGCGGTAGTCCACGTTGACAGGTTATTCCAACAGAATGATAAAGAAAGGATGTCGACGTCTTGATTTTTTTTATGTCCCTTTTCGTTACTTGTTCTTTGGTGTTCTCATGTTAATGTGAGATTTGTTTGAAAAAACAAGTCAAAAAGGTCCGACATGTGTAATGTCGACGATTTGACTTTAAGAGTCGCCAGCTGGTGTATTTAACTGGTTGCACCAACGCAACTGAAAAGGTTTGCACATTGACCCAGTGATGTGACACTGCTAAACGGGTCTGTGAAACAGAGATTCATTAAGGGTTTGGGGGCTTGGTTATGCGGAGGGAAGGTGTTAGGCACTCCCGACATCCGTGTTGCTACTGCAGTGACCCGCCACTTCTCAAAAAGCTATTACATGAATGTGTGTGTGTATGGATCAATGTGCAATTATTTGGAAGTAGTGTTGTACCTCGTTCGCACCTATATACAAGGGTTTGAATTTATAGAAAAATTCAGTTTTAACCAGATATAGCAATGAGGTTTAATAAAAAAGGCTTTTTCAAACCCTGTGCTCAATAGTAATTGAGGCCTTTGATACTTCCATTTTATTATCTGAATGTTTGGCTTGTTTGCTTTTATTTTTGAGATGCGAGGAATCTACGAGAAAATAATATACAGCAGTGCCGAACTCCTTATGGGCATGACAACCATCCAAGGAAACTCAGACACTGTAAATAATGTACAAGCTTCTTACAGCTGGAAAATGTCCATCATGGGAACCGAATCTAGATTCAGTAGACTGAATCTGTGATCACATGATTCATAGGCTCACATGATACTGCAATTTGTATGGAAAATAATAAGCAGTTATATATATAAAAGCTGTAAATATATATATATATGTGCATGATCAACCACCACAAAGCAACTCCATGGGGGATCAAAAATATAAATAAAGCAATAAATGCTATCAACCGCCACGAAGTGAACTCCGGTAAGGACTTGAATGTAAATAAAGCTGTAAAAAGCTATCAATTGCCACGAAGTGAACTCCAGCGAGATTTAAATGTAATGAAATCGTAAAAAGCTACGGAGGAAACTCCATGCCCGACAGAATATATATATATATATATATATATATATATATATATATATATATATATATATAAGCAATTAAAGGCACCGGATGTAAAATCAGTGCTCATCGTATGTATCGACCACCACAATTTATATATAAGTATATATATATATATATATATATATATATATATATATATATATATATATATATATATATATATATATATATATATATATAAACAATTAAACGCCTGCATCAAGAAGTCTAGGCTCATCAGATAGAGTCTGACAATAGTTTATATATAAATATATATATAAAAGCCGATAAACGCTCCAGACCGAAGTCTAGGCTCAATCGAGGTATAACTCGATAATGTTAGTCCGTATAAAAATATATATATATATATATATATATATAGACAGAAATGAAAACCACGAATCGACATCCGGGCAAACACACTCACACGACTCTCAATGTGTACAACAGTGTGTGATAATATGAGAATAAAGCTTTATAGAATATGAGAAGGCTTACAGTGGGCTGCCAAAGTAGACTTCTATGACTTTATTTGGATAACTACTCAGCTCCCGCTGAACAAAATATAGCTATATGTGAGCTAATAGAAAATAAAACACTCAATATGGGTGTGTACAGCGCAAAATGGACAGGGCTTCCTCGCCTTTTCTCTCTCTTCTCTCTTTAAATGGCTGACCCCCAACCTTGTATATATAGACGAATGGCCGTAGGTGTACCTGCGGAAGCCGTAGTTACACTTGTGGCTATTTATGGTGGGCCCGGGCTTCGCGGGTCTCGTCATCTCAAAGTACGTGCACTTACGCACTGTAATGTCCGCTCGAACTTGCAGAACTTCAATTCGAGCTTTCGAACGAGGTATATGTGACCTTCTTCGGATAGCTTGTGTCGAGAGTTACGCAATGACATGGATTAGAGGTTGTACGAAGTCAGGAAGAGGGGACCATGCCCATGGTCTTCAAGCTTCAAATTCTATCCAAAGTACTGCCACGCGTAATAGTCACTCAGGATTGGATATCCTGGTTCTTGAAGGACATAGTTGTATGTATGTATGTATGAAGTGTTGAGATGACGCGCAGGTGTTGATAGGGGCAAGATGATGTTTGACTCTTTGCCGGAGTTATCGCCGGTTTAAGCTGAAAGTAGACGTTGCTGAGGGTTACATCTGAGATTGGACTGCTTGTTTGTGTGCCTCACTGTCATCTGTGGGTGTGCATGTCCCCCCGTTGTTAGCTCCGGGTTTGAGGTATGAGTGCCTCGGTAGGAGGACTGAGATTGAAGCTGATCGCATGTGTTTGAAACAAGCATTTTGGGAGTTATCGCCGGAACTGCAACAACATTCCTTGGGGTTATCTCCAAGGACGAAACTAGGGGTTATCTCCGAGGTTGGAAATGATCCTTTCGGTGTGTATTCCGGGGTTGAGGATGAGACTCCTGGTGTGTGTTCCATGTTGAGACTGATATTCCCGGTGTGTGGTCCGGGTTGTAAACCGATCCTCCGGTAGTATCCGGAATGGATGTGAGCTGTCTTCTAGGGTTATCTCCGAAAGACGATTCTGACCTCCTGTAATGTTAGTAACAGTTGTGCAAAAAAAATTTTGAGTGTCTACAGCCCCTCTTTATCATATCTATGCAAGGCAAGGCATGGATAGGATAAAGAATCCTAGACACTTGAAATGCAAGTGAAATAAACATGATGCTTATGTGCAACAACATGATGCAAATGTATAATGCATGATTATCATGTAATCCTGCTGGGATGACAATCAGTGATGACTTGGACATGCGATCCAAGTCTTCAAGGATGTTGACGTTGAGGCTATCACCAAAGTCGTAAATCCTAGACACTGGCTTATATTCCATAGAGGTACCTCTTGTATGTAAGAGATCTGTGGGGATAAAGCTTTATCTGCGTGAGGATGTGTTTAACATATTCCCTCATCCTGTCGGAGTTACTGCCAATAGTCGGTTGTTGTCAGGGTTGCCTGACCTTCATTGATGTGTGTATCACCGGATAGATTGTCAAGGTTACTTGACCTTCATTGATGTGTGTATCAATGGTTGCATTGCGTTGTAACCCCCACCGGGGATATGTGGATGTCTGATAAATGTGCGTTGTGACCCCCGCCGGGGATATGTATATGTTTGAAACTTCGGCGTTGTAACCCCCACCGGGGATACATATTTAATTTGTAACTTTGGCGTTGTAACCCCCGCCAGGGATACGTTGATGCTTGAATTTCGTAGATTCTGCGTTGTAACCCCCGCCGGGGATACATCAGGATTGCATGACACTTATTGATGACATCGGACCTTTGTGGGGTATTGCCGAGCATGATTTGTGAATTCTGAGGCCACTGGTATCGTATACCTCGTATGCAGGTGAATACCAATGTGGAACACGTGGAACCAGAGTTTGACACATGAACACCAGGATTCCAGGCTATTCCGCTCAATCGCGTAGCGCTTTTATTCCTGATTTGGCCTTTTTAGCTTACGAGACCTCCTTTACAACTCTAACTGGAGTGAGCCAAAGGTGTGGGACCCATGTAGGAGTGCCTTAGGTACACCTATAGCAGTCATAGGTGGACCTGTAGCCAACCGTGGCTATGTAAAGCTCAAAGGTTTCTTTCATAAGTCATTTTCAAGCTGCGCAACGAAGGAAATCTGAGAGCTTCTCATCAGACTTGTTGAGTTTGGGAAACTTTCTGCATAATCTGCTTTCTGGTGCACAAGTGTTCTTCATCGTCACAGTAACGTATGCATGTATTCCTTTCCAGTTTCTATCCGTTGGAAAATGACTTATCACATGAAATGCATTTAGACACATAGTAGTGAATATGCATGCTGATATGAACTGATAAAAAATATTCAACATAGCAAATGATAGTATTAAACCATGCTGAACATAATGATGTAAAAATTTTTAACTTTTGAAACAGTCAAATTTGCACCTTTTACTGTCATTTCTTATCCTATCTGAGGACAAATGAGTAAAGGTAGACAAGCAAAATAATCATGGTAATTAAACTACACTTATAAATTTTTTACTGCAATGTATTAAATGCATATAGGATGTATATGACTGTGTATAGGTGTGCTACTGAATGGCCACCTAGTCATGCCTATGTACATGTGGATAGTCCCATTTACAAAGGGGCTATGTCAAAATTTTCCTAAAATGTAGGAATGATTAGTCATGCATTTTTAACTCTACTGTAGATGTATGTTAAAATAATGCATGCATACATGTTAAAAAGCTCCAGGTAAGAATTTATCACACCCTTTCTGAGGTGATTTAGAGACTTGTTGTCCAGATATTATGGATCCGAATCAGCCGAGTAGTTCCCATAGGACTACTTCAGGTGTACGGAGGAGGGCTTCGGAAGAGCCTTAGCGCCGTTCTGTTAGACAGCCTCGTCGTTTGGTGGAGGTAGTGATACGTCAAATCTGGGTTGAAGTGCCAGATGTCGAGGACGAGGAGGAGGATGTACCAGTCGAGGTTCCTGCTCTGTTGTCAGACGTGTTCCGTGAGGGAATTGCGAGAATTCAAGTGGTGAACCCGGATCTTGGGTGACTTGAGTAGGCATCCTTCAGTATACCTGCACATAAACGAGGTATGAAGTTAGATCTTAATCATCTTTATTTCCTATTGATGAGGAGTAAAGGATTCTGATGTTGATCTGTATTTGATGTAGGTTCCTGGCTTCACACAGCCTCGAGGGAACTGGTTTAGCATCCACTCTATATATCAGGCCTTGCGTGATGACTACAGAGCGATTATATATGGCTGGGGATTTGGAGCATTCTTTTCCATCCTTCCCCGTCGCTGTCCCTGGGGTTACCTCAGGGCATTGTCTGAGCGGTGGTTTCACCAGACTCAGTCACTCAATTTACTGGACTGTGAGGAGATGATTACGCCAATGGATTGGTGGTTTATCACAGGTATGGAGTTTGGAGGGGATCTAGAGCCTTGTACGGCGGATATTACCCCTACTACCATCAGATCCTTGTTGGGAGTTCCGGCGGAGGCGCTCAAGGGCAGGACTATTCATACGGGTCCTTTGAGCGTAGATGCTATGAGCGGGCTATTGAGTGAGCCCATACCCGATGATGTGAGAGTCAGGGACCGCATTCTTTGGCGATTGCTCCTGATGATCATTAGGGGCTACTTCATAGCAGATAATTCCTCTACGGTGTCCTTCTCTTTGATCAGCACCACTCGACACGTGGACCATATAGGAGACTATGATTGGGGTTCCTACACCTTTGCCTACTTCCTCAGGGGAATGCGCATGCGATCGTCGGGCTTGACCGAGGCGTGGTTAGGATTCTACCCATTTCTGCTGGTGAGTGTTTCTCTTGTGTTTTCCCGTGTACAGGTTAAGAATATTGACTGATAGCAGATGTTTGCCTTTGTGTTGGTAGTTTTGGGCCTATGAGAGGCTTCCATGTTTGCGTCATGTGAGTGTGCTAGGTTTAGATACCTATCCACGAGGACGGCGATGGCATCATTCTATACTGGCGGAGGTCCTTGTTGTTGAGGGTTTCACTCATTGTCGCCTACAGCTGGAGTTGTTGACATCAGGTGTCATCACATGGGTTCCCTACTCTGGGGAGCATTTGGGAGTTGGTTTTGAGGATGGGTACCCGACTGTAGTTGAGTACGTCATTTCCACCCGCAGGATTCCTCTTTTTACAGATGGAGGATGGGAGCTCTATTTAGGAGAGCGTGCTATTAGGAGCACTACAGGAGAGATCCGACTCATATGACACAGATTGATAAATTGACCCAATAGTTGGACCGTGCACATTTCTTCATCCGGTATTTGGGCAGAGATCCTTCAGAGGCAGAAACTTTTGATCCATCCAGCTCTGGTGCTGGCCCCTCAGGTGACCCATATGGTTTTGCCGGTGTAGATCCTCCATTGTATAGGCCTGACATCCCTGTAGATAGAGATCCAGTGACTCAGGAGGAGTTACATCAGGTGGATAGCATCGGTGATGTAGACATTGACACTATTGACTTTTTCTGATGTATTTCTCGTTATCTCTTTTGATAGGCCTCTGTTAGCTGCTTGGTAGCTTCGCTCCATTCTCTCTATATCTTTTGATAGGCCTCTGTTGAGTTTTTGGGTAGCTTTGCCCCATTTCCCTGTATTGTAGTTATACATAGATGTATTAGATGATGATATACTTAGGAATGTATGCATAGTTTTTCATTCCCTATATCATATTGCCATCTATTATATTATGCATGTTATTGTTATGCATATGTATGTATGTCCAGAGATATTCAGCATTGACCCCTGGATGGTCTTATGACACGGCCCGCACAGATGTCTTCTTCGACAGTTAGCCATATTGATCATACCCCACCATTTTTGGTGGTAGCTGGTATGCGCTCATGGTATGATAGTATATCATCATCAAACATGGTGACCGTAGATGATTTGCTGCAGCATACTATGACCCTATTGATGTTTCAGGTTCCCACAGGATTTGTAGAGGGTATGCTCGAGCACTGGGTATCGGAGAGGCAGGTTTTATGATTTGGGACCCAGGAGTTGACTCCTACTTTGGAGGAGTATGCACTTTTGACGATGCTACCACTGGAAAGACCTTGCGTGCATATGGCTATTGGAGACATGAGTAGACAGTTCATGACCCTCACCGAATTGAGACGTAGAGTGGTAGAGGACGAGATTACATCCAGCCACGTGATATCCCAGCATTTTCTATTTGACAGATTTGGCTCTGAGGATAGTTATGCACGGCATTCCAGGGATTTCACCTTACCGGAGGACCATTGGCGTTCAACTAGAGTGGATGTATTGCTGCTATGCGTATTGTCATACGTCTATATACCACGATATATGGATGAGCTGGATATCGGCGTCATTATGGCAGTGAGAGCTCTCAAGGAGGGTTATACCATTATACTGATGATTATTGCAGCGACTCTAAGGTCAGCTACATACTGCTGCACTTATCCGGTAGGAGTGTTCACAGGTAGTTTGGTCATTTTGTATGTGTGGTTTATGTCACACTTGAGACCGATTGGCACATTCAGACGGTAGAGGTTTTTCTTCACCCATGATATAGCCATGTCATACTCCTTTCAGCCTGTGGAGTGTACAGATGCTGCATCGTGGTCAGCTTTTCTGGAAGGGATTAGAGACCCATTTTCTATATTACCGTGTTCAGGGCTTAGCTCACCCTATAGCTTCATTAATCATGCTCCGGGCATGGATTACCTCCCTCTGGCAGGATTGAGGGGCATGATTACTTACCACTCACTGGCCGTGATGTGTCAGTTTGACCAGTTTCAGGATTTTCACCCTTATGAGGGGGTAGTGAGTCAGTGTTTCGCTTCACACCGTTTATCAGCGGAGGACAGATCTATGTTATATGCCTGTTGGGATCAGCGAGAGCTAGCTAAGTTTTCTATCAGTCATCTAGGTTGTTCTGCAGAGTATTCCGCATGGATGGAGACAGAGACTGCATCGGCTGCGGCAGTATCCATAGTGCAGAGGATTGATTCTGACGATGAGGAGCCTATAGAGGAGGCTAACATTCCCATCGATAATTTGATGGCTTTGGTTTTCAGATTTGGATTGATTCTCCCACCCCGAAAGTGCCATCTGTTTTTCGAAGATTCGACACAACATTTGGAGCAGAGCTTACATCTGATGACCTATGAGAGAGATCAGGCTAGTGCCGCAATGTTGACAACTCTTGATGGGAGAGACTCCACTTTGTTAGAGAGGGATGAGGCTAGATCAGCCAGGTATGCATTGATAATGGAGCGGGATGCCGCCTTATCTGTTAGGGATGTGGCCATCGCAGACAGTACTTCAGTTAGATCCCAGATGACTGCCAGTCTTGCCGACACGAGTGCTTACATTGATGAGCATTATGCCACCATGTAGTTAGCCTCTGATCTGCTAGCTCAGATAGATACCCTTGGCGGGAGCTTGCTACTCCGCCTTCTTCAGAGAGGGATGCCATGTTAGATCTGATAGTTCGCATGTATACAGATCTGTAGATAGCTTTGTATTTTCCTGCACAGACTAGCTTAGCCATTTTGTCATGTACAACATATAAGTATATATCAAACAGTATTATATATGGCAGTAAAATATATTTTGATTCACTTCCCTTTTAGTTATGCCTTGATACTTGCTTGATATTTGCCTCATTCTTCAAGGCCATGTGATCTTGATGCATTATGAACTTATCCTTGATAGATGGACATTGAGACATCGCAAGATCTCTCAGAATGGATCATTAATTTATGTATATCCCTACCATCTTTGGTGTCTTGGGACTGGTATCTGTATGAAATGTGGAGAGGAGAATGGTTTCTTCCTCTCTGAGATTGACCGCACCACGATGGTCGCTTGAAGATTTCTATTTGTGAGAAGCCTAGTTAATTCCATCTCTTATGGGTTGGTATTGCTCTTCGAGGAATGATCGTGACTTAGATGGTCACCGAATCTTCTATTTGTGAGAAGAGGTTGGGTAATTCCATCCCTTTGATCAAACCAGATGAAATGTGGTGAAATGAAGGTTGATCCGATGCAGAGTGTGACAAATATTTTTTTTTACGGTAGGGGTTAGACCGAACCATGAATGGTCGCTTCACGTACTCCTATTGAAGAGGAGATCAAGTTTGCGTAGTTCAAACTCGGTGTAAGAGTTTTTCATTTGAATGTGAAAGGCAGATAGGTGTAGAAATGTTTTTGTTGTTTTTTTATTGCGACCGGGCCATATAGCATATGGTTGCCTATGTACTCCTATTGAAGAGGAGATCAGGTCGACGTAGTTCGCCCCTCAGGACGAATTGAATGCGAAGAGAAGCGTAAATCCCATGTGCAGGCTATACTATGGGGAGAAGAAAGTTTGATCCCATAATGGGGACAAACCGCAGGTGTGGAAAAAGTTTGATCCCGTCTTCAGTATAAACTGCAAGCGTAGAAAAGTTTAATCCCATCTTCAGGATAAACTGCAAGTGTAGAAAAGTTTAATCCCGTCTTCAGGATAAACTACAGGCGTAGAAAAGTTTAATCCCGTCTTCAGGATAAACTGCAGGTGTGAAATGTTCAATCTCATCTTCAAGATAACTGCAGGTGTGAAAGATTTGAAAATGAGGTGAAACCAGGCTGCTGGTTTGAAGTGTATGTTTCCCTGAGGGGCAGAAGAGTATGTAGAAAGGAAGGGTTCAAAAGCGGAATGACTGGTGATTGGATGATCAAAACTAGGATGTTTGTTTGATTGTAACTTCAGACATAGTACCATTTCACGGTGTCCGAGTTGATAAGCTGTGGAAATTCATCGCCGTCTATTTCCTGCAATCTGAGAGCACCTCCTGTCAATACTTCCTTGACAACAAATGGGCCTTCCCAGTTAGGAGCGAATTTTCCCTTAGATTGATCTTGGTTGTCAATGATCTTCTTCAAAACCAAGTCATGTTGTTTGAACTGCCGTAGTCGGACTTTTCGGTTATAGGATCGTGTGATCCTTTGCTGATATAATTGACCATGGAAGATTGTCGCGGTTCTCCTTTCGTCTATTAGAGACAATTGGTGATACCTGTCTTGTACCCATTGGTCCTCATCCAACTGAGCATCCATCAATACTCTGAGGGATTCCATTTCCACCTCTATGGAGAGCACTGCTTCCATCCCATAGGCTAACGAGTAGGGGGTTGCCCTAGTAGAAGTACGCATAGAAGTTCTGTAGGCTAATAAAGTCAGAGGCAAGAGGTCAGGCCATCCTTTGTGATTGGCGGACATTTTCTGCATGATCTTCTTGATGTTTCTATTAGCCGCTTCTGCAGCACCATTGATCTTTGGACGGTAGATGACGGAGTTAAGGTGTTTGATATGGAATTTGTTGCATAACTCCTCCATCATTTTGTTGTTGAGGTTCTTAGTATTGTCTGACACAATGACCTCTGGTTGTCCATATCGACAGATGACATAGTTTCTGATGAAAGCAATGATAACTTCTTTAGTAACCTTGGGGAAAGAAGCTGCCTCTACCCATTTGGTGAAGTAGTCGATCATGGTGAATATGAATCGATGACCATTACTGGCTTTGGGCTCGATGGGCCCGATCACGTCCATTCCCCACATTAAGAAGGGCCAAGGCGAACTCATGTTGTGGAGCTCCCTTGGAGGGGCGTGGAAACATTCCCATGGACCTGGCATTGATAACACCTCTTGACGTGATCATCACTATCAACTTTGAGTGTAAGCCAATAATGTCCTATTCTGAGAATTTTCTTGACTAGTACGGGTCCGCTCATGTGTGGGCCACATACTCTACCATGGATCTCATCCATGAACTTCTGAGCTTGGTCTTTGTCTAGACATCTGAGGAGACCTAATCCTGCATCCCTTTTATAGAGTGCATCTCGCCGCTCAGGTAGACTTTCATAGCAAGTCGATGAATCCGCCTCTTCTCAGTTAGGCTCGCCTAAGCGGGTGTAGATCCATCTCGCAGATACTCCTTTATTATGTTAATACCAAGGGTGGTGGATGGGAGGTAGTTCATCCGATACTTCTCCAATGTAGTTCCCATAGACTGGGCCTTTTTGAATAGCAAATGTGATGCTTGGCATGTTTTCCTTGTCAAGTATGTGAACCAAGGAGGCCAACGTTGCTAATGCATCCTCAAAATAATTCCTATTGCGAGGAATGTGTAGAAAGGAGATTTCTTCGAACTCCAAAGCCATCTGTAGAACTTGCCGATGGTAAGGCAACAAAGGTAATTCTTTGGTTTGATAGATTTTTGTGGATTGTCTGATCACCAATTCAGAATCCCCAAAGACAGTTAATCGCCTGATGCCCATTGAACGAGCAAGTTTTAGCCCCATGATATGACCTTCATACTACTCGGTGTGTTGTTGGTGCCGATAAATCGCAATTTGACGACGACGGGATCTTTTGGTCCCGCGATCTTTGGATATTAGAACCGCTCAGCTCTAGAGCCTTCTATGTTAATGACTCCATCAAAATACATTTTCCACGTACGACATGTATCGTCATCGATGTTGTTCTTTGAATTGTCATTACCCCCTCATCGAGGAAGTATGTTTCCAAGGGTTTGTAGTCCCCTGTAGATGCGGCGGCCAGTTGATCTGCAATTCCTTGACCTGTGTCAGACTTTTGCATCACGTAGACAATGTCAAATTGTTGTAGGATCAACTGCCATCTGGACAGCTGACAATTCAGTATGAGCTTACTGAACACATACTTGAGAGGATCCACGCAGGATATAAGATGGGTCGTGTGACCATGGAGATAATGCTGTAATCTCACGGAAGCCCATGCTAAAACACAACAAGTCTTCTCAATCAGAGTATACTTATGTTCACTGAGGTGAATCTTTTCTTTGAGGTAATAGATAGCTCGTTATTGGCCTCTATTGTCTTTTTTTCAAAGATGCAAACGCCCCATGGCATTGTCATTAATGGACAGTACATAAATAAGGAACATCATCCCCGGAGGTACCAAAACAGAGCGTTAATCACCGCTCTTTAATTGTAAGGAAGGCTTCACGGCACTCATCATTCCATTTCATGGAGGAGTTCTTCCATATGACTTGAAGATGGGCTCACGGTGTTATCGCGAGTTGAGAAATGAATCGCTAATGAAGTTGATTCTTCCCAAAATCCCGTATTTCCTTCTCTCGCTCGAGGATTGGGCATTTCTTGATGGCTCGGATTTTGGTAGGATCCAGTTCAATCCCTTTGTGGTCGATTAGGAACCACAGCAACTTGCTCGATTTGACACCAAAGGCGACTTGGCTGGATTCAACTTCAAGTTATACTTACGCAACCTGTTAAATAGATTCTTGAGATGGTCTAGGTGGTCCTTCTCCTTTCGGGATTTGACAATGATGTCATCCATATAGATCTCTATATCTTTATGCATTAGATCATGGAAAAGAGCCATCATAGCTCGTTGATATGTTGCCCCGACATTGATGAGGCCGAATGACAACCATTAGTAGCAAAAAGTTCCCCAAGGCGTGATGAAAGCAGTTTTCTCACAGTCTTCCTCAGCAACCATAATTTGATGGTACCCCGCAAAGCAATCGGCAAAGGAGTACATGCTGTATTGAGCATTATTGTCAATGAGAATGTGGATAAAAGGCACGGGAAAGCTATCTTTCATGCAAGCTTTGTTTAAATCCTGGTAATCCACGCAAACTCGCACCTTTCCTCCTGGTTTAGGCACGGGAACAGTGTTAGATATCCACTCCGGATATGTAGACACCATGATGATGCCAGCTTGAAATTGTTTCACAATTTATTCTTTGACCTTTAAACTCCACTCAAGTTTCAATTGCCTGAGTTTTTGTCAAACTGGCTTGAATCCCTCTTTAATGGGAAGGCGATAAAGAACAATGTCAGTGGACAAACTCACCATGGCTTCATAAGACCATGCAAACATATCATGGAATTGGGTTAATAGTGCAACCATGTTATTTCGTTGATTTATGGTAAGGTCTGAACCAATCTGGATTAGCTTAGGATTTTCTAAGGTTCCAAGATTTAAAGGAGTAGTTTGGTCAAGGTTGGGTTTAGGCTTATCTGCGACCCATTCCTTAATCTCCTGAGGTGTCTCAATTTCCTCTTGAATGTCCATCAAGTCTGAGTCCAACTTTGCATCAAAGTTACAGCCCTTGTGGAGAGAAGGCACCTCATCAGCAAGTACATGCACATCTAAATTCAGAGTCCTGAAACAAAGTATGATTTCACTTAATATATGCAACTGTTCGATCATACAAAAGTGTTAGCATGTACTTGATAAAATAACTGCTAGTACTGTAAAGAAAAGTAAGCAATTAAAGTTTCTGTGGCAAAGGGATTTTTTCGCCTGCGTTTTACCCTCGTCGACTAATGCATGGAATGTTGTTCCAATTGTCAAGGGCAAAGTCTTGATGGACATCAGTAATGGAAGGATCGTCATTGTCCTCCTTCTCCAGAATGATAACCATGACATCTGGGCAATCATCGTCTGGGGTGTATCTATTTGTATGTTCATCATGAACAATGACGCGTATGCCTGCCATCATTAAGGCAAGGTCATGTTTACATTCCATTCCTTTTCTTCCACCTGGGAATCAGGAATCAGCACCTCTTTTGCTTTGAAAGGTACTGGCTTGGGAAACAGCATAATCAGAATATGTGTTGGCACCTTAACTAGAGACTGTATCAGCTCATAAGGTGTAGATTGAAAACATCGCCGCATAAAGCTTGAGGAACCTAGGTGTTTTTTCATGATTCTATGATAGAGAACCGATAGAATAGCTTCAGCTTGGTTGTCCCAATTTGACTGGACATTTGAATAGGGTGCTTAATACCCTTCTTCTCTTTACCAAGCCCTTGTCTAGGATGATAACCCAATGACATCATTTCTTGAGTAGCCGACATAACCTCGGCAGAAATCCTGGGTACGGGAAGTGGTGCATCAATAGGTTAATATTATGTGTTGCTCACTTCAAGGTATGAAAAACCGGTCGGCTCAACGGAGTTAAAATCGATGATTGGCGAGATCTCCTTGTTCGAGGATACTCCGGCCAAAGATTAATAAATGATGACTAGATCATTGTTGATAATGTATTTGAGCTGTTGATGTAATATGGATGGAACAGCTCCAGCCATATGTATCCATGGTCTCCCCAATAGCAGGTTGTATCCCGAATCTATCTTTAGGACATGGAATGATACATTGAATGTATTTGGGCCAATCTCAATTGGCAATTCAATTTTTCCGATGGCACTTCGTCGGGATCCATCAAAAGCTCGGATAACCGTATGGCTGCTCTGGATCTGCTTAAGATTGACATTCATCTTAACCAGGGTGGCATAAGGATAGATATTTAGAGATGAGCCTCCATCTATCAGAACTCCAGCTAGCATGTACCCGGAAGACAACACTACGATGTGTAGTGGCTTACAATGACCGGTCCCTTCGGGCGGTATGTCGTCATCAGTGAAGGATATCACATTGTTATTGAAAATGTGATCAACCAGATGTTGAAATCTTTCCACATCCACTGATTTTGGCAGATAGGCTTCTTTCAAAACTTGTAATAGAATCTTCCGATGATCTTCGAAAGAGAAAACCAAATCCAGTATAGATATCTGGTGTGGAGCTTGTCGTAAGCTTAAAACCACATTGCCATTGTGGCCCATAGTGCGGAGGAATTGTTCAATCTTCTCCATGGGAATCTTCCCCTTTGCTTTGCAAGTAGGCTTCATAACCCGTTGAGGAAGATATAGTGGATTATACTTCGACATTGTAGCAGTAGTATGAGACGTAGATCCTTCAGCTTCTCCATATTTCCATGGAACTTTGTGCAAGCTGACAACATAATGTTGTGGTCTGAAGAATAGACACATTGGCTCAGGTGCGGCCACTTTCAAAGGATTTTTAGCTCCTTTGAGTTGAATTGGATGTATAGGAAATACTTTAACAGTCTCATTATCCACTTCGGATATAACTGCGATCAATTCCTTCCATTTGGTAGGACATGCATTCCCACCTTTGAGTTGCACAGTGTAATCATCTGCAATTTGCAGGACACCGCTATCAATAAGATTCTGAATGAGATGGCAGAGTGCCCAACATTCTTCTGTGCTGTGACCGCGAGAGTGTGAATGATACTGACACACTTCATCAGAATTGAACCATCCGGAGCGAGGATTGATTGGGGGTAGAAGGAAGGTAATTCTTCCTTCATTGATCAACATTTACAATATCTCCTCCATAGATTGGCCGAGATAGGTAAATTCCCTTTGATTGGCAAAATCTCGATGGGCTTTAGCACTTGCTCTCTTTTCAACCTTATCCTCTATAGCTTCGCTTTTTGAAGGTGATGGTGGAGCATTCATAACAAATGGAAGGAGATATGCATGCTCCTGTTTGATAATGTTAGTCCGTATAAAAATATATACATATATATATATATAAGTATATATATACAGATAGAAATGAAAACCACGGACCGATGTCCGGGCAAACACACTCACACGACTCTCAACGTGTACAACAGTGTGTCATAATATGATAAGAAAGCTTTATAGAATGTGAGAAGGCTTATAGTGGGCTGTCAAAGTAGACTTCCATGACTTTATTTGGATAACTACTCAGCTCCCGCTGGACAAAAGATAGCTATATGTGAGCTAATAGAAAAGAAAACACTCAATATGGGTGTATACAGAGTAAAATGGACAGGGCTTCCTCGCCTTTTCTCTCTCTTCTCTCTTCAAATGGCAAACCCCCAGCCTTGTATATATAGACGGATGACCGCAGGTGTACTCATGGCGGTACATGATTACACTCCTAATTTGGTCGTAGTGGGCCCAAGCCATGGGTCCGTCGTCTCGAAGTACATGCATTCACGCACTGTAATGTTCGCTCCAACTTGCAGAAATTCAATCCGAGCTTCCGAATGAGGTATATGTGACCTTCTTCGGATAGCTTGTGTCGAGAGTTACACAATGACATGGATTAGAGGTTGTACGAAGTCAGGAAGAGGGGACCATCTTGGGTCGCCAGAAAATACATGGTACAAAATACAAATACAACTTAATAATATAGTTGTCGTGTAAAATACGACAAAACATAAATTGAGAGTTTTAATAAGAATAATGTCATCTAGACAATATCCACACTCAAAGGAGTCCTCATTACATTTATTGTCACACTATTTAGCAGAATAGTGAGGACTACTAATACTATCATCTGGACCGTCACTCCGTTCCCCGACTAGTCCCGGCTACGTTCTCATTTTCTGAAGAGAATAGTGAAAGAAAGGGGTGAGCTCAACTAGCCCAGTAAGAAATATTATGACTAAAATAATGTAGAATAAATTATCATTAGTCTTCAACAATGTTAAACTTATAAAATATAACAAACATCAAGTTTAACTGCAGCGAAACAAGCAATCTATTAAAAGAGTCAAGTAGAGAATAAAATCTACTATCTTTTATGATTTAAAAAGGTTTTTCATCACTTTTATATTTGAGACTCGACTTAATAAATAATCCACATATTTACACTACTACGGCCAAGGATATTCATTAGTATCACAACCATAAATTATCCATGCACTACGGGCCAAGGATATTCGTGTATTCATCAATGGTCATGATCATGCCAACAAGCATCCATCAATGCACTACGGGCGGTGAGGACTTTTACCACATCATTTGTAACATTACGGTCATGATTATATCGAATAATCCCTGGTCATAATCATACCAAGTCCATCTATGCACAATAGGCCACAAATGACTTTCAACATAATATAAGCATGAGGATGATGACAATTATATAATAATCCAATAAAACAAGTTCAAGAATTAATTTATCCAGAATTCAATAATGTCCAAATTGTCAACATGATACTGCTTTGTAGAGTAAAATTCAAGAATGCTCAGAAGAATATTTCCATGAAAAGATACTGGATGAAGCGCAAATATCAAGGATATTCCACCAATTTCATGGAGTATAGAAGTCAAAACTTTAACCAACTGAGTATAATAGAATATATGAAACTTCAAATGGATTTTCGCCCGTCATGCGGTAATCCACGTATACAGATCATTTCCACAATTTAATAAGGAATGAATACAAATGATCATTCACCATGCATGTGGTAATCCACATACAAAGTTATTCAACAGAATAATAAAGAATGGAATAATGAAGGATTCACCATGCATGCGATAGACTACGCATAAAAGTTATTCCCAACGTAATAATAAAGAATTGAATCCAGTCATGCGTAAGCGCACGAGATAGGATATTCGATAGAATAATAAAAAGCGGAACCGTGTCATGCGTAGAACGCATGCAGACGGGATATTACAGCGAGAATAATAAAGAACGGAACCGGGGCGGTGTAATATACACAAGCATGGGATATTCAATGAATAATAAAGAATGGAATAACAACATAAATCACCATGCATGCGATAGACCGCACAGACATATTATTCCAATAGAATAATAAATATCAGAGCCAGGTTAGGCGAAAACGCACAGACAGGATATTCCAACAGAATAACAAATAACGGAACAAGGTAAACGAAATTCGCACCGACAGGATGTTCCAACAGAATAATAAATAACGGAACCAGGTCATGCGTAAACGCACAAACATGATGTTCCAACAGAATAATAAAGAATGAAATAACAGAAGAATTTCACCATGTGTGCGGTACTTCTCATAGACAGGTTATTCCAACATAATGATAAAGAATGGAATAACAAAAGAATTTCACCAAATATAGGATAGACCGCGTATATAGATTATTCCAACAGAATAAAAAAAATGGAATAATAGAAGTTCTCTTCATGAACACGAAAGAAATAGTACC
Organism: Panax ginseng; assembly: GCA_020205605.1. Lineage (NCBI taxonomy): Eukaryota > Viridiplantae > Streptophyta > Magnoliopsida > Apiales > Araliaceae > Panax > Panax ginseng. The sequence continues at coordinate 84,590,796 of CM035144.1, forward strand.
CCTTACCTTAGAAGAACTGGATATTAGAAAAGTGAGGTAGCAGAATACTTTTTTTCTTTCTCTCTATAGTTTTTCTCTCTAGAGTTTCAGTGAATTCGTAAGAAATAATGAAGGAATGAACTTCTATTTATAGGAGAATGAACTGAACAGTAACTAATTCATGAACGGTCCAGATTGATTTACTTTTAAATGGACGGTCCATATTGATTTACTATGCAGTATTAATAAATTATTCTAATAAAATAAAATCTTTTAAATAAAATATAATATATTCTATTTATAGTCTAATAAAATAAATAACTTTATAAAGTATTTTGTTTTATATAAAAAGATTTTACTATGCAAACACTATGCATAATAAAATATATTATATTCTAATTATTGTCTAATAAAACAAATAACTTTATAAAAGTATTCTATTTTATATAAAAAGATTTTACTATGCAAAACACTATGCAGACACTATGCAAACACTATGCATAATAAAATATAATATATTCTAATTATTGTCTAATAAAACAAATAACTTTATAAAAGTATTTTGTTTTATATAAAAAGCTTTTCTGTTTTATTACATTAATAATATTAATAAAAAAAAATTATATATATATATATTATATATATATAAACTTCCGCGACTTCATAAAAAGACACCTCAATATATTTAACAACATTTATCATCATTATTATAATTTACAATATTAATCGACCAGGTCGTTCTCAGGAAAGAGGGGGCTTTCCAATAAGGATTTCTCCTTATTGGCGCGCAATTAAGTGACCAAACCTCTCCTTGACAGAACTTCTAGACATCGGTAATATTGCAAATAATAATATTAATAACTTCGTCGTCTCAATTATTGATTTAATAATATATAAAATATTTACAATAATTGAATCAAATAACGTGAGATACTATGCAAAACAATTCATCGTAGCAATAATTGAACTAAAATCGAGTGACTTCTCACGTAAGCATCAATAATCAATATCGTATGCTACTATGCAACCACGCCAGACATTATACTTTTACTCTTGTGTAGTTCAACAGCTTTAACGGTAACACTTTTCGTCGTTATTTTTATAAAAGATAATTTCGTAGTTTTCTAACTACGACAATACTTCCGCCAGGGGTCCACCAATGATTGTGCCATCGCACGGATATTCCCGGATAAAAAGAATATTCCCCGACCAATCGAATATTATATAACCACTTGCTTACTTTGCAAAATTTATAAATATTACCCACAACTATAACATTATATCAAATCCACACCATAATATTCAAAAAAATATTTTGAGAAATTTAAATCTTTACTCATAAAATTTGGGGTCTCACAATCTCCCCTCCTTATGAAATTTTGCCCTCGAAATTTACGTACGTACCTAGTATTCCGAAGAGATGAGGGTATCTTGACTTCATTTCAGATTCTAACTTTTGAGATATAACCTTTGAGTGTCGAATATGATCCTTCTTATCCAAGATTTTAACATGTATCTCATCATACGTTAAATCTTCTTCTATCTCGTCTAGTTCTAATTCAATAATGTGGTTCGGGTTGTCCACATAATTACGTAACATCGATAGGTGAAAAACGTTATGAACACGCGATATACTTGGCGGTAAAACGTGTCTATAGGCCACAGTTCCTACTCCATCAAGGATTTCAAATGGGCCAATAAAATCGAGGGTTGAGATTCCCTCTCTTCATCGATTCTTGTTTCTAAAATAACGCCCTCTTGAACCTTCTTCTTCTCATTCATCAGCTCTAAGTATGTAGCTTGAGCGGCTTTAACTTTATCGATTAAAGTCGATTATAATTGTATATTTGTTATCTTCACGTGGGTCCCTAGAGTCTTTAACTCTATCTTCATCATTTGTAAGTTATACGAAATGGGTTTTTGTGTTAACAACATTGTACTCGTAAACGCATACGATCTTCTACTTAACGCGTCAGCTACCACGTTCGCTCTTCCACGATGATATTGAATGGTGTAGTCGTAATCTTCAACAGCTTGAGCCAACGTCTTTGGCGCATGATACGTTCGTTTTGGTTGAAGAAATATTTAAGGGTTTTAGAAATGGGTTTTGTACTGGGGTCAATACAAAATTTGATTTCACGCTTTAGGGGTAGGCTAAGAAGTCTTCAAGAATACGTCAGGAAATTTATTAACAATAGAAATATCATTCAAAACTGTGACCCTCATCCAAGACTTGAATAGCACGTCACATTGATACCTATCAACTTGCCACCGTTATTCACGACGTCCCCTACGGAAAGTCTGGCTTAGGTGCATTCCACACAAGGAAGTCCCAGCGAAAGGTTCGGGGCTCTTTACTTATGGCTTAATATAACAGTGATTGACTTTAGTGGTTTGGTTGCTCGAATTCGCATAACAGGTTGGTTAGGAATATGAAAGCTAACAACCTTACGAAAAAACTTGATGAGTAGTTAACCAATCGCTTCCTAAAATCACATCAAAGGCAAGTATTTTCAAAGAGATAAGATCGACAGGTAACGTGAAAGTGTCGATTTGAATCAAACAAGATTTATAAACAGTGGAGGTAACGAAGGTTTCTACTAAAGAAGTTTCAATCGATAAGTCAAAGTCTAATCTCTCCAGAATCAAATTTAAACGTTGAGCGCAAGCAAGAGAGATAAAAGAATGGGTAGAACTGGTATCTAATAAGGTATAGACTTCGCAAAAATTTATAATTAACTAACCTGTGCTAACTTCATTTGGGTTACTCGCTTTTTGAGAAGTCACAAAAAACGCTCTTCCTGAAACCACCGACTTTGTTTTGTCTGTATCCACCTTTGGTGCCACCGTCCCAACTGGACTTAACTTCACTATACAACAAAATCGAGCTAAATGACCTTCTCTTCTTGAAATTTCCACTTCTATTATCTTGGCCATGATTACCACCGAAGTGGTTACCATTATTGGCATGATACTTTTCCCCACGATGGTCATCATTATTCCGATGGCCGTTGCCACCAGTACGATTATTATCGTGTTGTTGGTCGTTATCTTTTGGTTGTGCTAACTCATTATTGCGCTCCAATAACTGAGTCCTTTTCACAACATCTGAGTATAAACAAAGTATATGAGAAATGAGGTATTGACGTATATCGGGTTTCAAACCTCTTAGAAACATTCGCGTCATTCGCTCCTCATTATCGACCAAATGGGATGCAACCGGGATAACTCCGCAAACTTAGCCTTGTATTGCGATACGGTCATATTATTTTGTTCCATTGCTTATCTCAACATTTTTAGATGCCATTTTCAAACACTGTCACAAAACAAGGGTTAATTGACATATCACATATTATCCCGATACTCTGACCGACCAATTAAATACCAAATAAACTTAAGTAGGTCATACTAGTGAAGGAATTCCCCGTCTTTCCCCTCCTAGTTCTTGTCTCACATCTCAGCCATGGATCATATCCCTAAGCTTTGATACCAACTGTGATGCCCCCAAAATAGGTATACATCACCCATCTTGGGTCGCCAGAAAATACATGGTACAAAATACAAATACAACTTAATAATACAGCTATCGTGTAAAATATGACAAAACATAAATTAAGAGTTTTAAAAAGAATATTGTCATCTAGACAATATCCACACTTAAAGGAGTCCTCATTACATTTATTGTCACACTATTTAGCAGAATAGTGAGGACTAATAATACTATCATCTGGACCGTAACTCCGTTCCCCGACTAGTCCCAGCTACGTTCTCATTTCCTGAAGAGAATAGTGAAAGAAAGGGGTGAGCTCAACTAGCCTAGTAAGAAATATTATGACTAAGATAATGTAGAATAAATTATCATTAGTCTTTAACAATGTTAAACTGATAAAATATAACAAACATCAAGTTTAATAGCAGCGGAACAAGCAATCCATTAAAAGAGTCAAGTAGAGAATAAAATCTACTATCTTTTATGATTTAAAAAGGTTTTTCATCACTTTTATTGTCGAGACTCAAATTTTAATAAATAATCCACATCATCCCTGCACTACGGCCAAGGATATTCATTAGTATCACAACCACAAATTATCCATGCACTACGGGCCAAGGATATTTGTGTATTCATCAATGGTCATGATCATGCCAATAATTGTCCATCAATGCACTACGAGCCAATGAGGACTTTTACCACATCATTTGTAACATTACGGTCATGATTATACCGAATAATCCTCGGTCATAATCATACCAAGTCCATCTATGCACAACAAAATACGAGATGACTTTCAAAGATAATATAAGCATGAGGATGATGACAATGATATAAGAATCCAATAAAACAAGTTCAAGAATTAATTTATCCGAATTCAATAACGCCCAAATTGTCAACATGATTCGCTTTTAGAGTAAAATTCAAGAATGCTCGTAAGAATATTTCCATGAAAAGATCTTTGGATGAACCGCAAATATCAAGGATATTCCACTAATTTCATAGAGTATAGAAGTCAAAACTTTAACCAACTGAGTATAATAGAATATATAAAACTGCAAATGGATTTTCACCCGCCATGCGGTAATTCACGTATACAAATCATTTCCACAATTTAATAAGGAATGAATACAAAGGATCATTCACCATGCATGTGGTAATATGTTTTATAAAAGTATTATGTTTTATATAAAAAGCTTTTTTGTTTTATTACATTAATAATATTAATAAAACAGAATATATATATATATATATATATATATATTATATAAACTTTCGTGACTTCATAAAAAGACACCTCAATATATTTAACAATATATATCATCATTATTATAATTCACAATATTAATCGACCAGGTCGTTCCTAGGAAAGAGGGGGCTTTCCAATAAGGATTTCTCCCTATTGGCACTCAATTAGGTGACCAAACCTCTCCTTGACAGAACTTCTAGACACCGGTAATATTGCAAATAATAATATTAATAACTTCGTCGTCTCAATTATTGATTTAATAATATATAAAATATTTACAATAATTGAATCAAATAACGTGAGATACTATGCAGCAATTATTGTAGCAATAATTGAACAAAACTGAGTGACTCCTCACGTAAGAATCAATAATCAATACCGTGTGCTACTATGCAACCACACGTATTACTGTACTTTTACTACCGGGTAGTTCAACAGTTTTAACGGTAACACTTTCGTCATTATTTTTATAAAAAGATAATTCTGTCATTTTCTAACTACGACAATACTTCCGTTGTGGGGTCCACCAATGATTGTGATGTCGTACGGATATTCCCAGATAAAAAGAATATTCCCCGACCAATCGAATATTATATAACCATTTGCTTACTTTGCAAAATTTTTAATTATTACCCACAACTATAACATTATATCAAATCCACACCATAATATTCAAAAAAATATTTCGAGAAATTTAAATCTTTACTCATAAAATTTGGGGTCTCACAAGTATTGAAAGAAATAACTCTCTTCATGAATACGAAAGAAATAATACCCCTTACGAATACGAAAGAAATAATACCCCTTACGAGTATTGAAAGAAATAACTCTCTTCATGAATACGAAAGAAATAATACCCCTTACCTTAGTAGGAGATTGGATACTGCAATAGTGTAGTAACAGGATACTCTTCTTTTCTCTCTCTTATTCTCTCTATACTTTTTCTCTCTATAGCTTGAATGAATTGGTGAAAAATAATGAAGAAATAGGCTTCTATTTATAGAAGATTTCTAGCTTAGCCCTTGCAATGTGAAAAGGCAAGTGGCTTGACGACTGATGATGTGAAAAGAAAAGTGGTTTGACGCCTATAATGTGAAACAACAAGTGGTTTAACGCCTGTAATATGAAACGACAATTGGTTCGACGCCTGTAATGTGAAACGATAATTGGTTCGATGCCTGTAATGTGAAACAACAAGTGGTTTGACGCCTGTAATGTGAAACGACAATTGGTTCGACGCCTGTAATGTGAAACAATAAGTGGTTTGACGCCTGTAACGACAATTGGTTCGACGCTTGTAATGTGAAACGACAATTAGTTCGACGCCTGTAATGTGAAACGACAATTGGTTTGACACCTTTAATGTGAAATGACAATTGGTTCGATGCCTGTAATGTGAAACGACAATTGGTTCGATGCCTGTAATGTGAAATGACAATTGGTTCAACACCTGTAATGTTAAATGACAATTGGTTCGACACATATAATATGAAACGAAAAGTGGTTTGACGTCTGCTAAAGGCAATTACTATTGGCGAAAGTGACTCTTAGATGATGACATATGGGCCCCCATAGAATAAACCAAACTTACCACAAACGTCTCATAACAGACTTCTTATTTATATCAAAGATTGAATAAATATTACCACAAATCATTTTATTTTCAATCAACACATATTTAATCTTTTAACAATTATTCAACATTAATATTATAACTCACAATATTTAACAACCAGATCATTTCCATGAAAGAGGGGGATTTCCAATAAGGATTTCTCCCTATTGGCGCGCAATTAGGTGACCAAAACTCTCCTCGACAGAACTTGCTAGACATCGTCAATATTGCAAATAATAATATGAATAACTGTATCGTCTCAATTATTTATTTAATAATATATAAAATATCGATAATAATTGAATCAAATAACATGAGATACTATGCAGCAATTACTGTAGCAAGAATTGAACAAAACTGAGTGACTTCTCACGTAAGAATCAATAATCAATACAGTGTGCTACTATGAAACCACGCGTATTACTGTACTTTTATTACCAGGTATTTCAACAGTTAATGGTAAAACTTTCGTTGTTATTTTTATAAAAGATAATTTTATCATTTTCTAACTCCAAACAATAATTTCATTTGTAGGATTCACTAATGATTGTATCGTCGCATTTAATATTCCCCACCAAACAAAAAATATATTTTTAACAACTTGCTTTACTTTGCAAAATTTTCACATATCACCCTCTTTAATCCTTTTATCAATTTAACAATTTACTAAATGAAATAATAATAATAAGAAAATTAAATACTTTCATTTCATAAAATTCAGGGTCTTAAAATCTCCCCTCCTTATGAAATTTTGCCCTCAAAATTAGGGTACGTACCTGGTATGTTGAAGAGGTGATGATACCTTGATTTCATTTCAGATTCTAACTCCCAGGTCATTTCCTCAACATCATGGTTTCTCTACAAAACTTTGACTTGAGGTATAACCTTGGAGCGTAGAATATGTTTCTTCTTATCCAAGATTTTAACAGGAACCTCTTCATATGTTAAATCTTTCATAATTTCGTCCGCTTCTAACTCAATAATGTGGTTCGGGTCTTCCACATATTTACGTAACATAGATATGTAAAAAAAACCTTATGAACATGCGACATACTTGGCGGTAAAGCGAGTCTATAGGCCACAGTTCCTACTTGATTGAGGATTTTAAATAGACCAATAAAATCAAGGGTTGAGATTTCCTCTCTTCGTCGATTCTTGCTTCTAGATTAACGCCCTCTTGAACCTTCTTCTTCACATTCATCGACTCTGAGTCTATAGCTTGAGCGGCTTTAACTTTATCGATTAAAGTCGATTCTACTCGTATATTCACTATTTTCACTTAGGTTCTTGGAGTCTTTAACTCTATCTCCATCTTTTGTAAGTCGTACGAAATGGGTCTTTGTGTTAACAATGTCACACTCATAACCGCATACGATCTTCTACTCAACTTGTCAGCTACCATGTTCGCTCTTCCACGATGATATTGAATGGTATGTTCGTAATCTTCAACAGCTCGAGCCAACGTCTTTGGCGCATTAGACGTTCGTTTTGGTTGAAAAAATATCTAAAGGTTTTAGAAATGGGTTTTGTGCTGGGGTCAATACAAAATTCAATATCATACTCTAGGGGTAGGCCAAGAAGTTTATTCAGGAAATACGTCAGGAAATTCACTAACAACAGAAATATTATTCAAATCTGACGTATTTTTGTTCAAGTCATGGGCTAAGAAAGCTTGACATCCATTTTTCAATAAATGAATGACTTTATGGCTTAATATGAAAGTGTTTGACTTTAGTGGTTTGGTTGCTTGAATTCGCATAATAGGTTGGTTAGGAAAAAATTAACAACCTTACGAAAACAATCAAGTTTAGCATGATGAGTGGTTAACCAATCAATCCCTAAAATCACATCAAATGTAAGTATCTTTAAAGAGATAAGATCGACAGGTTACGTGAAATTGTCGATTTGAATCAAACAAGATTTATAAATAGTGGAGGTAACGAAGGTTTCTCATAATGGAGTATCAAATAGATAAGTCAAAGTCTAATTTCTTAAGGGTCAAGTTCAAATGTTGAGCGCAAGCAAGAGCGATAAAAGAATGGGTAGAACCGGTATCTAATAAGGTATTGACTTTGTAAGAATTTATAATTAACTAACCCGTGCTAACTTTGTTCGGGTTACTCGCTTTTTGAGAAGTCACGAAAAATGCTCTCTTAAACTACCGATTTTGAATTGTCTAGGACATCCTTTGGCGTCACCATCCGAGCTGGACTTGACTTTGCTATAAAGGACATTCCACCCTTAATTGCTTTGTCGCATTCCTGATCTACGATTTGAATCATTACTTTCTGATCCATATCGAATTTGGGTTGACCGCTCTGCACAAGGTAATTCCGAACTCAATGTTGGATTCTACCAATTGCTGTCCAAAAAGATAAATCCCTTTCATCTATTTTGACCTTATTGGATCGGACGCCTTTTTCTACAATATCAACGCGTCATGCGGCTTTTACTCATGCATCCTCCATTCTCATTCGTTCAGTTGTTTCTTCTTTCATCAGAACTTTGATCATAGCATGATTAGATTCCAGCTCTAATATCTTATACTCTGACAAAGAGTGCTTTTATTCAAGTATCGCACATCGGGTAACACAATTTTTAATTGTTGCATCTCTTTGCTCCATGCATCCTTTGTCGTTCTCAAACTCGCTTCTTCTAACTCATGAATACGATTTTGTAATTCTAAATTTTGATCATAAAATTCTTCTAATAAATTCTCCTCAGGTTCCTCTTCTTCCTCTTCTTCCTCACTCTCAGCTGCTACCTCTGCTACTAGCTCGGGTGCAACTATTAGTTCTTCACTCACCACGTAGATATCTCTAATTTCTTCTTCGTTTGACATCACATTAACCTGGTTGGTGATTAAAAGTGTCTCAACGGTCTCATTCACTCCATTGTTAACATTTTCAGCTACCATTTTCAAACACTGCCACAAAACAAGGGTTAATTGACATGCCACATATTATCCCTATACTCTGACCGACCAATTAAATAACAAATAAGCTTAGGTAGGTCATACTAGCGAAAGAATTACCCGCCGCTCCTCTCCTAGTTCTAGTCTCACATCATAGCGAGGGATCATATCCATAAGCTTTGATACCAACTGTGATGCCCCCAAAATAGGTATACATCACCCATTCTGAGTCGCCAAATACATGGTACAGAATACAAATACAAACTTAAATATACAGCATGAGCTGCGAGTTTTAATACAAATATTGTCTTCTAGACAGTATTCAAACTCAAAATAAGTCCTCAATACATTTATTATGACACTATTTCACAGAATAGTGATGACTATTAATGCAAACATCTGGACCGTCACTCCGTTCCCCGACTAGTCCCAACTATATTCTCATTTCCTGAAGAGAACAATGAAGAAAAGGGGTGAGCTCAACTAGCCCAGTAAGAAATATTATGACTAAGATAATGCAGAATAAATTATCGTTAGCCTTCAACAGTGTTAAAATAATAAAATATAATAAACATCAAGTTTAACTGCAGCGGAACAAGCAATCCATTAGAAGAGTCAAGTAGAGAATGATATCTACTATCTTCTATGATTTAAAAGGTTATCATCAATTTTATCACTGAGACTCAACTTAATAAATAATCCACATCACTGAATTATCCATGCACTACCGGCCAAGGATATTCATTATTATCACAATTGGTCATGTTCATCTCAACAACTGTCCATCAATGCACTACAGGCCACTGAGGACTTTTACCACATCATTTGTAACATTACAGGTCATGATTATACTGATTGATTCCTGGTCATAACCATACCAATCAACAGTCCATCTATGCACTACGGGCCAAAGATGACTTTCATAACCATATAAACATGAGGATGATAACAATGATATAAGAATTCGATAAAGTCCAAATTGTTAACATGATACTGCTTTGTGGAGTAAATTTCAAGAATAATATCGTATCAAAAATGATTTGGACATAAAAGAAATCAATTTTTGTCATGAATAGTACCCCGATATGAAAAGGTTAAAACTTATCAAGACTGCTCAGAATAATATTTCCATGAAAAGATACTAGATGAAGCGCAAATATCAAAGAATTTTTGATCATTTCAGGAATTATAGAAGCAATACTTACCATTGTAAGTTTAGAGTTAGGAATCTGAAATGAACAATATACGAAACTGCAAATTGATTTTCAACTGTCATGCGTTAGACCTGTAAAGCCCCTGAATCCAGGTACTTGAAACCCGAATTCAGTGCTTCACGATACCATTTATATGAGCGGAATAATACTAATAATAATAACAATAATATAAATATTAAACTTAATTTACATAATTATCAGAGTCTAGATCCCAAGTACGTAACCTTTAATCATTCCTTACAATACATGATAATAAATATATAACATTGTCTTAATAATATTAAACTATTACATAGGATAACATTGAAATCATTCAGCAACCTTTCCATTTCCCTTGTTCTTAGCAGAGCCTTCAGGTGGTTCACACTTATCTGAAAACATTTGATTTAAGCAAGGATGAGCATTTGAGTGCCCAACAAGTAATAACAATTATATATATATATATAAGCTTAAAGAATTTAAATGTTTTCTTTATACTACCCTTCTACAAAAAATCAATAGTTGTGAAGTAATCTAAACCGATAATAATAACATAACAACCCTCTTTCAAATTTTTGAAAATACGTACTGACTATAAATAGGGTTAAGGGGACATACTATGAACATTGTTTTCATTTACGAAAAGGTTAAAACAAAACTTCATCTCTAAACCGTCATAACTTACGGGCACGGGCGTGATCAGCCCGTTGTACCCTGTATTGATCAATACTACATGCAAGAACGATGTTATCGTTCACTCTGTCCACCTTGGGTGCATAAAAGTTTTCCCGTGTAAGGGATGTTCATACTTGTCGGGGTTCCAAACCAAGGCAACCGGTTGGATAATAATAAGGTTTTATCTTGTTCAACAATAATCTATAATTCAATATATATATATATATATATATATATATACGGGTAATTGACAAAGATGTATCAACATGTGATTAAATGCAATGATTATCCAAGTGGGGACACTTGTATAACAATTTATTGAAATTAATGAACATAATATATATCTGAATTACCATATACTAACATGTTGACAATCAATGAGCGTATATAATATAGGATTAATAATCTTTACAGTAATAATATAATTCTAAAACATTCTTACTCATGTCCATTGCATAAAGAAAATGCAAAGGTAGGATACTTGCCTGATGCGCTGCATACAATACGCAACTTAGTTTTATCTTTTATATCACGACCTATTATTAATCAGATCATTCGTTCGATTAGAACAATATACTATAACATATAGTACTGCATTTCGCAATAAGCACATAACCTAATCACATTATCACACATGTTCATGATCTATGCATCACAAACAAACATTAATACTGATCAAAATATATAAGTCCGGATCAATTTACGAAATATTTGATTGCATTTAAGACGACTTTTATCGGGTAATTATCGAGTTTAAGACTCTATTCTGTAACTTAATATCTTTAAATATCAGTCATATTATTTTAAATGACTCAATAAATATTTATTAATTTATCACGAATTTTCAAACACCGAAATCATTATTAAATGATTCAAATATCAAATAATTTTATTATCATTTAATTATTATTCAACTATTAATGAAATCATTGCCAAAATATTAAAGTTATTTATAATAACTCAAAATATTTTATTCGCCTCTTAGTATTATTAGTCTTGATAATATTTAATCTTGATAATATTTTATTCACTTAAAATTATTAATCTTGATAATATTTAATTAGCCTCTTAGTATTATTAGTTCACTAATAATACTTTTTATTCGCTTACTAATATTATTAATATCTTAATAATATTTTAATACTTTACTAATATTATTAATCCTCTTAATAATATTTTAATCATGCTTATTATTACCTTAATAATATCTTACTTATAATACTTTTATTCATTTACCAATAGTATTAATATTTTATTCATTTACTAATATTATTAATCATTTAATAATATTTTATTTCTTTTACTAATTTTATTTAATCTCGAATATTATTATTTACTTAATAATATTTTAATCATCCAATACTATCGTAATTTAATATTATTAATCTTTTTTAATAATATTTTAATCTAAGATTAATACTTTAATCTAATATTATTATTCATTTAATAATATTTTAATGAAGCTTTAATCTTAATATTTTATTTACTTAACAATATCATATTCTAATATATTAATATCAATAACATTTTAATAATTTATTTGATCAATAAACAATTTATTCTAATTGTTCACCCTTTACAAAACCACTTATTTAATATCCATAAAAGGTCATAAATAATATTTCTTATTATAAATTACCAAAATTCCTAAAATAGTCATAATATTATATATTAGGAGTATTCAAGCATTAAAATTATATTTTTCTTATTTAAGACATCATTTAACTATTTATTTCTTTTTATTCATAACTTCATCATTTTTAGGAAAAATACCAAACTGATTCCAAAAATTCTTCTTTCTGGGTTTAGATAGTATATGACCCAACAATGATTCCCAAATGTTTTTGGAATTTTAGAAAGTGATTTACTAATTTTAAAGTGCCCAAAACACTCGGATCTTGCTTCATTTTTCATAAATCGAGTTTTGCTCAGAAAATTCTGAACATTCCATGGTATACTCCCATAACACATATGAACATACTGTAAAAATTTCGGATATTTCCCATGTTACACTGTGAGAAATGTGGGTGTTACTATTTAGGAGTCCTTTACGGAAATAGCCATTACACACAACCTATAAATCGAAACGTGTCCGTTCTTTTTCCTACACGTAGATAACTTCTTAAGGTAGCTATGTGATTTTTCCCAGATTTTTAAAAGACTTGCAAATGTCCAAAACAAATTTTTAAGAAAATGGGGGATGAGTAGCTTTTTAGGGTTTTAAAACCTAAATACTCTATGTGGACTATTTTGGGGAAAACAGCCCCCATGGCTTCAATACTTACTAGATTTGTGTTATACCACTTGGGTTTACTAGATAACTCATGTATCTAGCACCCCCCCTTCGACGGATCACAAAACCAAGTTGTAAAACTTGAGTTACACAAGATTTAGTGGAAGAAAGAACAAGGGTTTCACCCCTTGGAGAACATATGCTCATTTCCTTCCTCTAAATCTATATTCTAATACACAAGATACTTAGTCCTACACATGAGACATGTAGAACTTGGGTACTTTGAGTATTAGATCATAACCCCCATATATGATGAGGTAAAAACCGAAATAGAAGAAGAATAAAAAAAAAGAATGGAAGAGAACCTCACCTAGTTTTCTTTGTTATCCTTCTTATTCTTCCAAAGTAGATTATGAATCTAGGATGCATGAACAATAACTCATCTCCCTCTCTAGAAAAACCGAACCCTCTCTCTCTTTTCTCTCTTTGTATCTTGCTAGCTTGGGAGAAAAGAAGAAGAAGGAGAATAGGAGAAATGAAATGATCTAGCAAATGAAATGGGGTGATTAACTAATATCCCCCATACTTTTAGTCCCTTGGATAAAAGGCTTCACCTTATCTCTTCCAATTAAGCCTAATCATGTGATTAAGGGTGCTAATTAAGCTTTTCACCAATGGGAGCATGACACACTTGTCCTTGTGTGTAAAACTTCTACTTATGAAACTTGATTAACATAGTTTTGTTGCCTTAAAAGTCATACTGGGGCCGGTCACTTCGCTCCATTATCTCCTCCATTTTGTTTTTATATTAATGCACACATTTGATTAATCAAATGTCTAAAATATCCTTAATCAAGTGGACTAAGTATTGGTTTGCATTTTATTTCTTTTGGGCTTCTCCTTTAATTATTTTGGGCCATGTAATGAACATAGTCTAAAAATTTTAATATATGTTACCCAAATTGTTTATTTAGGGTTTCCATTCCCAATCTTATGAAACTTAATTACTTATACATGTGACTTTAGCTCATAACCTAATTAGGTTTACTAGAAATATGTTTAAAATTATTAGTCACTTGAAATAACAAGATTATCCACTTAAGTTAGTATACATATTAAATACTAACCTTTCCTTATTACCATAACCCTTAGGTTATTTAATTATCTCACCTAATGTATAATTAGGTTACGAAGCTTTCATTTAAGGTTTAAAATTAATAATTAGGGTTTCTAACCACATTATGCATGAACATTAGGGTTTCGAGTCAATGATTAGGGTTTACCTAATTAGCGTTTATATTTATAATATCAGACATTGATCACATTATCACGATTACCTAACAATTTTGCACTCCAATTTGTAATTTAAATTAGGGTTTCACACAGTAATACAAGGGTGTGAGACATAACACCATAATTGACCAACTCTTATCGGTCCACATATACAGTACATATTTATAGCACTAAAAAATCAAAATTAATATTATATTATTATTCTCATTCCTTGATTTAAATCCAAAAATTAGGGTTTGGATTCCATATCTGATTTATCTATTATACTTAACATTATTAATTAAGTTAAAAATAATTAACTTAATAATCTGAACAAAATTCATATAATAAAATAATTATTATAATAATTTAAAAATTATTTCATATATTATATAAATAATATATAATTATATTTTCATGGAAAATAATTAATAAAAACATTTCTACTATAAAATTAATTATTATAATAATATAGTTTATAAAAATAAATAATTCTAAAATAAAATTATTTAAAATCATTCATGTAATAAATATATCACATAATACATACACACATTATTTTGGCACATATTCCCCATATTTATTTTAATAAATACTAAAAAAAATTTATACGCAAAATTTCTAATTTATTTGTATAGAAAATATCGGCTTATTACAGTCCGCGTAGACAGATCCTTTCCATAAATTAATACCAAATGAATACGAAGGGTTATTCACGGACATGCAGTGAGTCGCGTAGATAGAGTTATTTCACGAATAATAAAGAATGGAATAACAACAGGATTTCACCATGTATGCGGTAGTCCGCATAGACAGGTTATTCCAACAGAATGATAAAGAATGGAATAACAACAGGATTTCACCATGCATGCGGTAGTCCGCGTAGACAAGTTATTCCAACAGAATGATAAAGAATGGAATAACAACCCTTATGAGTATTGAAAGAAATAACTCTCTTCATGAATACGAAAGAAATAATACCCCTTACGAATAAGAAAGAAATAATACCCCTTACGAATACGAAAAAAATAATACCCCTTACGGGTATTGAATGAAATAACTCTCTTCATGAATACTAAAGAAATAATAACCCTTACCTTAGTAGGAGATTGGATACTGCAATAGTGTAGTAACAGAATACTATTCTTCTTTCTCTCTTATTCTCTCTATACTTTCTCTCTCTGTAGCTTGAATGAATTGGTGAAAAATAATGAAGAAATAGGATTTTATTTATAGAAGATTTCTAGCTTAGCCCTTGAAATGTGAAAAGGCAAGTGGCTTGATGACTGGTGATGTGAAAAGAAAAGTGGTTTGACGCCTGTAATGTGAAACGACAATTGGTTCGACGTCTGTAATGTGAAACGATAATTGATTCAACACCTGTAATGTGAAACGACAATTGGTTCGACGCCTGTAATGTGAAACAACAAGTGGTTTGGCGCCTGTAATGTGAAACGACAATTGGTTCGACGCTTGTAATGTGAAACAATAAGTGGTTTGATGCCTGTAATGTGAAACGAAAATTGGTTCGACGCCTGTAATGTGAAACGACAATTGGTTCGACGCCTGTAATGTGAAATAACAATTGGTTCGACGCTTGTAATGTGAAACGACAATTGATTCAACGCCTGTAACGTGAAATGACAATTGGTTCAACGGCTATAATGTGAAATGACAATTGGTTCGACGCCTGTAATGTGAAATGACAACTGGTTCAACGCCTGTAATGTGAAATGACAATTGGTTCAACGCCTGTAATATGAAATGGCAAGTGGTTTGACGTCTAGTAACGGCAATTACTATTGGCGAAAGTGACTCTTAGATGATGACATATGGCCCCCCCATAGAATAAACCAAACTTACCACAAACATCTCATAACAGACTTCTTATTTATATCAAAGATTGAATAAATATTACCACAAATCATTTTATCTTCAATCAACACATATTTAATCCTTCAACAATTATTCATCATTAATATTATAACTCACAATATTTAACAACCAGATCATTCCTGTGAGAAAGGGGCTTTCAATAAGGATTTCTCCCTATTAGTGCGCAATTAGGTGACTAAACCTCTCATCGACAGAACTTTCTAGACATCATCAATATTACAAATAATAATATGAATAACTGTATCATCTCAATTATTTATTTAATAATATATAAAATATCGACAATAATTGAATCAAATAACGTGAGATACTATGCAAGAATTATTGTAGCAATAATTGAACAAAACCGAGTGACTTCTCACGTAAGCATCAATAATCAATACAAGGTGCTACTATGCAACACACGCGTAGACATCGTACTTTTATTATTACGGTATTTCAACAGTTAACGGTAAAACTTTCGTCGTTATTTTTATAAAAAGATAATTTTGTCATTTTCCAACTCCGACAATAATTCTGTTGTGGGATCCACCAATGATTGTGTCTTCGTACGAATATTCCCCGACAAAAAGAATATTCCCCGACCAAACGAATATTTTATAACAACTTGCTTTACTTTGCAAAATTTTCACATATCACCCTTAGCTTTAATCATTTTATCAATTTAACCATTTACTAAATGAAATAATAATTATAAAAAAATTGAATACTTTCATTTCATAAAATTCGTGGTCTTACAATTATCAGTCTACACATATACTGTATATATTTATAACCCTAAAAAATAATATCATATTTAATATAATATTATTATTTTCATTCATTGCTCAAAATCAAAAATTAGGGTTTGGATTCCATATCTGATTTATCTTTCATATATAACATTATTAATTAAGTTAAAATAATTAACTTAATAATACGAACTAAAATTCATATAATAAAATAGTAATTATAATAATTCCAATAATTAATCATTTCATATATTATTTAAATAATATAAAATCATATTTTCATAGAAAATAAATAATAAAGACATTTCTACTATAAAATTAATTATTATAAGAATATACCTTCTAATGATCAAAAATTCTAAAATAAAACTATTTTAAATTATTCATGTAATAAATAAATTTTATTTATCACATATATACATACACATTACTTGGCACATATTCCCATCTTTAAAATAATAACAATAATAAATTTATATGCTAAAATTTTCATTTATTTATATAGAAAATATCGGGTTATTACTGAGATATATAATGGTCGAGTTGTGTTATTCTCAGTCACATGGCTGATCTATTAGGTCACCAACTCCAAAATATGGCAAGATTCTTACTCCATCTCATTAAAGAATTTCAAAAAGGGTAGTATAGTCATTTTACACACAAATTTAATGGCACAAATGACATTTGCTATAACCCTTAGGGTTTAACCCTAAGGTTTTAAAAATTAAAATTTTAAGATTTTCTAATTAGATTTTTAAATGGAAAATTATGATTTCTAAATTATAATTAGGGTTTTCTAATTATATTATAATTTCCTAATCACATTAGAACTTAAAAACTAGGATTAATATTTCCTAATTAAAATTTGCTAATTTAGCAATTAGGTTCCATAATTATACATTAAGGTTTTTAACGAAACAATTAGGGTTTCAAATTAGATTTTAAAAATAGAAAATTAAGGTTTCTAATTTATAATTAGGGTTTCCTAATTACTTAGACTTGAACATTAGGATTAAGAATTTCTAATTTAGCAATTAGGGTTCCTAATTTCGTAATTAGGGTTTCAAATTGAAAATTAGGGTTTTTACTAATTAGGTTATAATTAATAACCCACATCATGAATCACATAACACAATTACTTAACAGTCTTAAATTCCGATTTGAATTTCAAATTAGGGTTTTAATATTCTCGGTTAGGGTTTTAGATTCCCAAAACTGAAATTACGATTTCCAGAACCGATTTCTAGGGTTTCTTATCAACCATTAGGGTTTTTTAACTGAACGTGAATATTCTTAATATAATATTAGGGTTTTGCCACTGATATAATTTATCTGGTCAAACCTTGACCCTTAATAACAAACTAGACACATATATGACCATATACACAGAACATATACACTTATATACTTAATCCTGAATAATTCACCACAAAAATTTTAAATCCACCAAAATCCTTCACATCATTTTAAAATCCTTAAAATTCCTTCACAAAACCTCATCAAATCCATTCACTTATTTTCCGCTCAGGTCTATTATTTAACCTCAATTCAATCTTTTAAGATTAAAATAATTTTCTAAATTCTCGGGTTGTCACATGGATCCCACCAAAATCCAGGCCATCACGGAAATGCCCATTCCTCAGAAAGAGAAGGAAATACGGGGTTTAGTCTAGGTATACTATTTAACCTTAATTCAATATTTTAAGATTTTTATAAATTGTCTAAATTCTCGGGTTGTCACATTCACCCCTTCTTCTAAGAATTACGTCCACAAAATTCAACTCACATCGTATACCTTTCATACACATCATCACATTCTACCCAATACATCCCTCACAAGAGTTAAAATTTTCAAACAAAGTCTTTGAGGACTTATATAGACTATTATATCGTCATTTTTGAAAGGTTATATAGAAATTCATCCACAAAACCGCTATAACATATGCTGATACCGGAGGGTGATTAGCCCCAGATGCCTGTCTTGCCAAGTACTACTTGGTTGGAATAATTTTTTCCGTGCCTCTTATCCGCCTTGGGTGCACAAAAATTTTCTTACCTTAGTCTTTATCGGAATCCGCACTAAAATAATTTGGTCCGGGAAATTTTTCAAAGAACGCTTAGAGTTTTCATAAACGTTGGTCTAGCCGAATCAAATAGCCTAGACTCATATCAATAATCAATTTCAAATGAAACATTATGTATAGCAAAAACCCCATTGGCAAATTAAAATTTAGAATTTTTTTTTGAAAAAATGACGTTATGATACCGTACTGTATTAATAGCCCGTTTGAGGATGCCGTCTGTGATGCCCCCAAAATAGGTCCATTCCATCCAACCCATTCTGAGTCGCCAAATACATGGTACAGAAATAACTACAACTTTATTATTACAACATATAAACTGTGAGTTTAAATACAGATATTGCCATCTAGACAATATCTACACGCAAATAAATTCCCATCATAATTATTGATATATTATTTTACAAAAACGGTGAGGACTACTAAACAACTCTCTCTAGAACCTTCATTCCATACCCCGACTAGTACTCGCTACATTCTCGCCTCCTGAGAAGAAAAATGGAACAAAAAAGAAAAGGGTGAGCTCAACTAGCCCAGTAAAGAATATTATGACTAAGATAATATATAACAAATTATCATTAGTCTTCAACAGGGAAAAATCTAATAGAATACAATAGACAAACAGGTTTTAAATCAACAATCATAATGAAACAACAATTCATTAGAAGAGTTAAGTAGAGAATGCAAACTACTATCTTCTATATATGAATTTAAAAGTTCATCGTCGATATTTTATCCCCGTAACATCAATCAATATATATACGGAATCAAATATTCATCTTTGCACTACAAAGCCAAAGATATTCATCGATTGGTCATGTTCATCTAAACACCTGTTCATCTTTGCACTACGGGCCAAAGATATTAATCAGTCGGTCATGTTCATCTCAACACTTGTTCATCTTTGCACTACGGGCCAAAGATATTCATCAAGGAATCATTCATCTTTGCACTACAGGCCAAAGATATTCAGTAATATCATCATTTAGGACTGAGGATGATGAAAAATATTTTAAAGGAAACGAATCCAGTGAAACAAAAGAACAAATATTAAGGATTCATATTTTAAACAATCCAAGTTCAAAAATACTTCATAAGTAATCAGAGTGGAGTAAAATTCAAGAATGATCAAAACATAGATCTAATCAAAGATAGAAATCATAACAGACGATCTTGGACACAGAAAAGAAAATTTAATTTTTCTGTGAATAGTGTCGTATTCGTGAATAGTGCCGTATACGTGAATAGTAACTCTGACACCAAAAGATAGAAATTTCACAAAAAAAACATCATTATGTTTCGTGAATAGTTGTGACAACCCGAGAAATTAGAAAATTATTAAAATCTTAAAT
The DNA here is from genome assembly GCA_020205605.1 of Panax ginseng. Taxonomy (NCBI): domain Eukaryota; kingdom Viridiplantae; phylum Streptophyta; class Magnoliopsida; order Apiales; family Araliaceae; genus Panax; species Panax ginseng. The sequence continues at coordinate 84,611,476 of CM035144.1, forward strand.
GATTGGTTTAAGGTCAAATAATAGACCTAAACATAGAATAAGTGTATGTGTTTGATGTTTTCAGAAAGGAATTTTGAGGATTTAAAATTTCTTTTAGTGAATTATTCAGGATTAAGGGTATGTGTGTATATATTTCGTGATTACTAGATATATGTGTACGAGAATGTGGTTAAGGGTCAAGTGTTGACCGGATAAATTATATACGTGTCAAACCCTAATATTATTAGAACGTCAACGTTCAGTTATAAAATTATTACGATTTATAAGAAACCCTAGAAATCGGTTCTGGAAACCCTAATTTCAGTACCGGGAATCCGAAATCCTAATTCAGTATTTGAAACCCTAATTTGGGAAGTCAAAGGCTAAATATAATGGCTTAAGTATTTGTGATTATATATTAGGATAACCCTAATTGTTAAATTAGAAATCCTAATGTTTTGTATAAAACCCTAAGGGATTAAAAGTTATGTGTGTAATGAATATGAATTATGTGTATGATTAAATAAATATACATTATATAATGTGAATACATTTATTTTGTATATAAAAGTGAAGTAAGAATTAAATTATGTAACCTAATATATATATTAGGTGTGATAATTAAATAACCTAAATGGTTATCGTTATTTAGTGGTCCTAATATTTTATTTTTATATTAGTGACCTAATTTAAGAGAATTGTGGAACATGTCACAATTTATTAAATTATTTTGTTCGAATAGGTGAGTAAAGGAATATGAAGATTATGTGATGGTTTATATTGTTTATTATATAAACAAATAAAAGAAACTAATGTGATCCTAATTATATATTAGGAATGAAGAATTTAATAACTTAAGGGTTATGAGATGAGAAAATTATGGTATTTAGAATATATACCAATTATGAGAGATTTATTTTATACATCTCAGTTAATTAATTTTATAACCTAATTTTAGCAAGTCTAATTGGGTTAAGGAAATAAATGTGCATGAGTAAGGATTTAAGTTATAATTGAGGAAAATGAAAACCCTAATTAAATGATTTGGGTTGGATAAGAATTAAGAGTGTTGGACTATGTTAATTTACATGGCCCAAAGAATTAAATTTTAAGTCCAATATATTATTTATTGATAGCCCAAAAGATGGAAATGGTGACCCAAATTTAAGCCCAAATAAAGAGGGACATATTGGACATTTGGTATAATAAATAAGAATTAAAAAGAAATCATTTATTAATGTGGAAATTACTAGTATACCCTTTTGTTTTATTAGTGTATTATTAGTAACATTGTTGATAAGAATCTTCAATTATGCTAGCTAATCAATTGCTTCTAGAAGTCACTCATGTTACTATGCTATTACACCTCAATTATCAAGCAAACTAATGTCTAGATACATTTCTTACATTATTACACTAAACAAAATCATATTCTTCACTTTTCTCATCTTATTTTCCAACATAACTAAGAAAGAAAGAGAGAGACAAGAGAGAGAGGAGAGAGGGAGTTAGGAAACTCCAAGAAAGAAGGAGAAGAGATTTTGATTTTCATTCAATCCAAGATCCATCACATAGTTGGAAGAAAAAGATATGTCATGAAGCTAAAGGTAAAAAATTTCCTAAACTCAAAACTCTTGTTAGTTTAAACTGTTATGTTATGGTGTTTTAGATCAAGTGTTGAACTTATGATTTTGAACCATAAGTTTAAGATCTTGAACATGAGAACTATAGATCTACATGATAAATGATATTTTATGGTTAGATCTTGCCATTTTTAGGGTTGATAGGCTTGAACAAAGAAGAATAACCAAAACAGTTTTTTTTGTTTTAAATGAGTTAGTGGACTGCTGCCCTAAAACAGAAAATTTCGGATTTGTTAGAGTGCTCTAAAAATTCTGGACTTGTGATATGTTATATTACACTCAATAAGCTTTCCATAGACTCCGAAACGGACTAAATCCGACATCGGAGGAGGGAGTTATGGGATTTCTCCCAAACTACACAAAGTTAAGAAAACTGTGAAAAGGACAGTTTTGGAACAGTCACTTCCGGGCTAAATTCCGGGAGCTAAACATATCCAAATATGGATTATGATATATGAAAACTGTAGTTCGGAAAGATACAAATCCAACAAAATTGACGGATCATTAATCGGAGTTACAGATTTCGTTTTATTTAAGTTTTGGTGAAGGACTCCAAAACTGCCAAAGTGCAAAAAGTTTCTGGCCAAAATTTTCCGAGGGCTGTTTTGGACATTTAGTTAATGAGAAAATTTACAGGCTTTTGGGAAATGAAAATATATGGTAATATGTAGCTCGTGTCCAAAAATGAGCTAATTCCGGCTTAAAACGACCAAGTTATGACCATTTCAATTTTTGTGATTTTCCGACGGAAATCGCTATAACCGGAGTTCTACAACTCCGATGGCCACAAAATTTAAAATGGAGCATCACGTTAACATATATAAGGTTATGTCAAAATATGGGCATCTCTGGAGTTAAGCACGAGGTAGCTAATTTTCTTAAGTCACGCACTATTTATGATTTTTGAAAAATAGTAAAAGAAATTGAAAAATTATGGAAAAATATTTTTATGTATGAAATACATGTATATATGTTTGACCAAAGGATAAAAAATAATAAGTTGATTTGGTATTTTTCGTGAAAAGAATAGTGATTTCGGGATCTTTGAAATAAAATCCGTCTTCTTGAAATGGTATTTTGGTTTACTAAGATGTTATCTAATTTACTAGGATAACATATAAAATGAATAACTTATAAGTACAAGTTATGATGTGATTAAAAGAATATCAAAGTATAATAATAATATTAAGACTTAAAACTAATGTCTAATACTTAACTATATGTTATGACTAGCAAGAAAGATCTATTATAGGTTTAATATGTTTGTATGAATCGATAGGATTATGTGTTTAAGTTATTTTATAACGGTGATGATATTATTCTAATATTGGAGATCTATATTATTAATATTAGGTCTTCGGAGAAGCTTATTATATTGCGTTACGGTAATCAATGGTTCAGGCAAGTTTTTCAAGTTCTTTTTACTTAAACTCTTTTAAGAGTGGTTTCAGACAGATATGCTTATGAATTGTACTCTGTACATATTGCATGTATTCATCAGGTATGAAAGGCTGATCACCTTCATTACCAGTCAGTTCAGATATAATTGTTATGTTCATTTTCAATGTTCATTCAGCTTTGAAATTTTGTTCATGCTAATTCACAACTACATTGTGAAGGATAGCCAGCTTATTATTCAAACTCTTTCAATCATGATATATCTTTACCTTGTTTTTTTAAACTTGTTTGGGCAACTTTCATGCTCACCCTTGCTATATCATGATAAAACATTGAGATAAAGGCTAATACTGACGGATCTGAGAAAAGGATAATGCCAAGTTGACTTGGGATAAGATGTGAAGTTAAGTTGTAAAGTATGTTGAAGAATAGTATTGTCATGTGTTAGACAGTTCACGATTGTGTATTAGTTAAGGTTACTCGTTTTTGGGAATAGTGTGTAAAGTTTAATGTATAAACAATTTATGTTTATATCTTCCGCAACAGTTGTAGAAATAGCGAACCGGATCCGTGGCGATTCGGGACCCGGATTTGGGGCTGCTACAGTTGGTATCAAAGCTGTAGGTTATAAACCTTAGGTAGGTGTACCTTAGGCTATAACCACAAAGATGATAAGTAATAAACTCGAATAGAGTTTAAGCGATAAGAGATGAATTTATGGAAATTCATCATTAAGTAAAGAAGAAGATAAAGAAGATTCAAAGAAGAATCTTAAAGAGTTATAAGGATAAGAATCTGGAGTTACCTGACTCCAGTAATAGAGATGAAAAGTGATACTAAATAGATGATGTCTATAAGAGGAAAAGTGCTAATAAAATTATAATATAATATGATTAAGGAGAAGAATAAGAAGATCGTAAAATAAAACGATCGTAAGCATAAGGAGAAATGATTACAAAAATAAGATCACCACGTGATCAGATTAAATCATTGAATAACATATGATTTGTTAAGTGATTGGAATGATATAGCATGATGCTATAAAGAGAAGGTACTATGAAATGGTACTATGTAAACTCAGAAAAGAGTGGAAAATGTTAAGATACGGATTAAAGAAAATTCGTATTAAGAAAAGGGAAAGTTAAGATTATATGGGATTCAATTGAGGACTCATGTCGGCAGCTGAGTTGTATGATTCTTCGTATGGGAGCTGAATTGTACTTGGTGTAAAAACCACTTAGTTTCTGGCACTGATAATCATTGAAATGTTTATGTCGCGCTATTTGCTATATGCATGTTCAGAGGGTGATTCCTTTCTCATGTGTATAACAGGTAGATAGGTCATAGATAGAGAATATAAGATTAAGTACGAGTTCTTAAAACTCATACTTATGGTACGTTCGTGACTCATGATTATATGAAATGTTTATGGACCCCTCAGCGAATGGACGCCAAAGGTCTGTCTAGGAAAGTTCTTAAACTCATATGATTGTGGTAAGTTCCTGAACTCATAAGTGTGGTAAGTTTGACGAACTGGGTATAGTTATGTGTGAAAGAAGTATTGAGGATTATAAGAATAGATAGATCTATTAAGTAATGGATCAGTAGAAAAAGTGAAGTTGATGATGGAAGCATAGGTATTCTAAATCTTCTAGCTATGCTAGACTTCGAAATTTTGACATCAAGCTAAATACGCACTATGTGCCTTTTGAAAACAAAAATATAGACTCGTAATCATTTTTGAAACGGTTTAAAGTACAGTCTATGCTACTTATTTCGGCTAGACGCGAATGATTTGAAGTATCAAAAGTTGTTTTTATTTATCACTTATGTACCATGCAACCTGGTGCAGAGATGATAAAAAAATGATGGAGTCATCAATGCAGTATTACTTAGTGTTGGATGTGATCTCAGGATCGTCAACCCACTATGGTATGATGTAGTATGATAAAATCACCAAATGACGGAATCCTCAACGGACTGTAAATACAGTGCGGCATCATGATGTCATTCTCGAAAAATGTTTTCAAAAAGTTTAATTTGCCAACGGGGTTTGGCTACATCTAAATAATTCGATTGAATTGAATTATTGATATGAGTCTATGCTATTTGAATCAGCTAGACTAATGTTTATGAAAACTCTAAGTGTTCATTGAAGAAATTTCCGAACCAAATTGTTCAAAGTGCGGAATCCTATGATAAGACCGAGGTGAGCGATGTTGTTTGGATAAATGATCCAATCTAATAGCGTAAATATTCGCTAGGTATGATTAATCGTTATGCATGGCGTAGGGGTACAATAGGCTAATCACCTAAAGTACTATTAATGGTAGTTTACCTTCTTTGTGATTGTAAACACACGGGTAATATTTTGTTTTTGCGGTATGAATACCAATTAAAACTATGTGTTCATGGTCTATATGACCCCTCAAAGACAATTTGAAAACTTTTACTCTTGTGAGAGGTGTATTGGGTAGCATGTGATGATGGATATGAAATAGTGTAAACTCGCGTTGCGTCTGAGTAGAGAATCGAGATGATTAAATAAAGGTTATTATGACAACCTAGTTTTGATGAATGTTTAGAAGATGTAAACCCTAGTGAGTAGTTATGGTGAAATGTGATAATAGATGAGAAATCCTCGAATGAGGAAATTGTAAAGGTTAAATTGAAAACCTAGTTTTGATCAAGAGAATGAGTAGAGGTTAGGATGCTTTAATTTCGAGGACGAAATTCTTAGAAGAAGGGGTGAATGTGACAACCCGAGAAATTAGAAAATTATTAAAATCTTAAATGATTGGTTTAAGGTCAAATAATAGACCTAAACATAGAATAAGTGTATGTGTTTGATGTTTTCAGAAAGGAATTTTGAGGATTTAAAATTTCTTTTAGTGAATTATTCAGGATTAAGGGTATGTGTGTATATATTCTGTGATTACGGTATTATGTGTATAGAATGTGGTTAAGGGTCAAGTGTTGACCAGATAAATTATATCTGTGTCAAACCCTAATATTATTAGAACGTCAACGTTCAGTTATAAAATTATTACGATTTATAAGAAACCCTAGAAATCGGTTGTGGAAACCCTAATTTCAGTACCGGGAATCCGAAATCCTAATTCAGTATTTGAAACCCTAATTTGGGAAGTCAAAGGCTAAATATAATGGCTTAAGTATTTGTGATTATATATTAGGGATAACCCTAATTGTTAAATTAGAAATCCTAATGTTTTGTATAAAACCCTAAGGGATTAAAAGTTATGTGTGTAATGAATATGAATTATTTGTATGATTAAATAAATATACATTATATAATGTGAATACATTTATTTTGTATATAAAAGTGAAGTAAGAATTAAATTATGTAACCTAATATATATATTAGGTGTGATAATTAAATAACCTAAATGGTTATCGTTATTTAGTGGTCCTAATATTTTATTTTTATATTAGTGACCTAATTTAAGAGAATTGTGGAACATGTCACAATTTATTAAATTATTTTGTTCAAATAGGTGAGTAAAGGAATATGAAGATTATGTGATGGTTTATATTGTTTATTATATAAACAAATAAAAGAAACTAATGTGATCCTAATTATATATTAGGAATGAAGAATTTAATAACTTAAGGGTTATGAGATGAGAAAATTATGGTATTTAGAATATATACCAATTATGAGAGATTTATTTTATACATCTCAGTTAATTAATTTTATAACCTAATTTTAGCAAGTCTAATTGGGTTAAGGAAATAAATGTGCATGAGTAAGGATTTAAGTTATAATTGAGGAAAATGAAAACCCTAATTAAATGATTTGGGTTGGATAAGAATTAAGAGTGTTGGACTATGTTAATTTACATGGCCCAAAGAATTAAATTTTAAGTCCAATATATTATTTATTGATAGCCCAAAAGATGGAAATGGTGACCCAAATTTAAGCCCAAATAAAGAGGGACATATTGGACATTTGGTATAATAAATAAGAATTAAAAAGAAATCATTTATTAATGTGGAAATTACTAGTATACCCTTTTGTTTTATTAGTGTATTATTAGTAACATTGTTGATAAGAATCTTCAATTATGCTAGCTAATCAATTGCTTCTAGAAGTCACTCATGTTACTATGCTATTACACCTCAATTATCAAGCAAACTAATGTCTAGATACATTTCTTACATTATTACACTAAACAAAAATCATATTCTTCACTTTTCTCATCTTATTTTCCAACATAACTAAGAAAGAAAAGAGAGAGAGAAGAGAGAGAGGAGAGGGAGTTAGGAAACTCCAAGAAAGAAGGAGAAGAGATTTTGATTTTTCATTCAATCCAAGATCCATCACATAGTTGGAAGAAAAAGATATGTCATGAAGCTAAAGGTAAAAAATTTCCTAAACTCAAAACTCTTGTTAGTTTAAACTGTTATGTTATGGTGTTTTAGATCAAGTGTTGAACTTATGATTTTGAACCATAAGTTTAAGATCTTGAACATGAGAACTATAGATCTACATGATAAATGATATTTTATGGTTAGATCTTGCCATTTTTAGGGTTGATAGGCTTGAACAAAGAAGAATAACCAAAACAGTTTTTTTTGTTTTAAATGAGTTAGTGGACTGCTGCCCTAAAACAGAAAATTTCGGATTTGTTAGAGTGCTCTAAAAATTCTGGACTTGTGATATGTTATATTACACTCAATAAGCTTTCCATAGACTCCGAAATGGACTAAATCCGACATCGGAGGAGGGAGTTATGGGATTTCTCCCAAACTACACAAAGTTAAGAAAACTGTGAAAAGGACAGTTTTGGAACAGTCACTTCCGGGCTAAATTCCGGGAGCTAAACATATCCAAATATGGATTGTGATATATGAAAACTATAGTTCGGAAAGATACAAATCCAAAAAAATTGACGGATCATTAATCGGAGTTACAGATTTCGTTTTATTTAAGTTTTAGTGAAGGACTCCAAAACTGCCAAAGTGCAAAAAGTTTCTGGCCAAAATTTTCCGAGGGCTGTTTTGGACATTTATTTAATGAGAAAAATTACAGGCTTTTGGGAAATGAAAATATATGGTAATATGTAGCTCGTGTCCAAAAATGAGCTAATTCCGGCTTAAAACGACCAAGTTATGACCATTTCAATTTTTGTGATTTTCCGACGGAAATCGCTATAACCGGAGTTCTACAACTCCGATTGCCACGAAATTTAAAATGGAGCATCACGTTAACATATATAAGGTTATGTCAAAAGATGGGCATCTCTGGAGTTAAGAACGAGGTAGCTAATTTTCTTAAGTCACGCACTATTTATGATTTTTGAAAAATAGTAAAAGAAATTGAAAAATTATGGAAAAATATTTTTTATGTATGAAATACATGTATATATGTTTGACCAAAGGATAAAAAAATAATAAGTTGATTTGGTATTTTTCGTGAAAAAGAATAGTGATTTGGGATCTTTGAAATAAAATCCGTCTTCTTTGAAATGGTATTTGGTTTACTAAGATGTTATCTAATTTACTAGGATAACATATAAAAATGAATAACTTATAAGTACAAGTTATGATGTGATTAAAAGAATATCAAAGTATAATAATAATATTAAGACTTAAAACTAATGTCTAATACTTAACTATATGTTATGACTAACCGAAAGATCTATTATAGGTTTAATATGCTGTATAGACTGATAGGATTATGTGTTTAAGTTATTTTATAACGGTGATGATATTATTCTAATATTGGAGATCTATATTATTAATATTAGGTCTTCAGGAGAAGCTTATTATATTGCGTTACGGTAATCAATGGTTCAGGCAAGTTTTTCAAGTTCTTTTTACTTAAACTCTTTTAAGAGTGGTTTCAGACAGATATGCTTATGAATTGTACTCTGTACATATTGCATGTATTCATCAGGTATGAAAGGCTGATCACCTTCATTACCAGTCAGTTCAGATATAATTGTTATGTTCATTTTCAATGTTCATTCAGCTTTGAAATTTTGTTCATGCTAATTCACAACTACATTGTGAAGGATAGCCAGCTTATTATTCAAACTCTTTCAATCATGATATATCTTTACCTTGTTTTTTTAAACTTGCTGGGCAACTTTCATGCTCACCCTTGCTATATCATGATAAAACATTGCAGATAAGGCGAATACGGCCAGATACAGGAAAAGGATAATGCCAAGTTCAGCTTGGGATAAGATGTGAAGTTAAGTTGTAAAGTATGTTGAAGAATAGTATTGTCATGTGTTAGACAGTTCACGATTGTGTATTAGTTAAGGTTACTCGTTTTTGGGAATAGTGTGTAAAGTTTAATGTATAAACAATTTATGTTTATATCTTCCGCAACAGTTGTAGAAATAGCGAACTGGATCCGCGGCGATTCGGGACCCGGATTTGGGGCTGCTACAATAGTACTCGTGAATAGTAACTCATGAATAGTAACTCGGGTAATAGTAACTCATGAATAGTAACCCCGACATGAAAAAATTCCAAATTTGATAAAAATTTCCAACCAATATTTTGGCATAATGATATTGAAGAAATAATATCATTTTCGAATAAAATAACATCCTTTACCTCGAAAGACAAGACTTTAGTTGAAAACAGGATATAAAGGCTATGACTTGAACTTGCACCGTATAGCAATACTCAAAGTATACTCAAAATACTCACAAGAATACGCTCGATAATATAGAGAGAGAAAACTTCAATTTCTGGTGTGATTTTTAATTCTAACCTAAGCACCCTATTTATAGGAAAATGCTTAGAACACAAAAGCAGAAAATTTAATATAATATTATTATTTATATTAACCATTTGTACGCACACCTTTTAATTCAGAATTCAGCAATTTCACACATGCAAAATGAGGCCCACACATTGAAAAAACGTTTTTGTTAATATAAATATTTAAAACTTCCAAAAATCAATTATTTCGGAACTTCGGAACTTCAATAATTCACAATAAATAGCTCTTTTATCAGAAAATTCGAATCTCGCGAGTATTTATAGGAAATTCAATTATCTACAACTTTGCAGAAGAAAGTTTTTCCAAATTCCAAACAGAATTTGACCGAAATCCATAAACGGATGATTTTACAAGCTATAATCAAATTTCGGTCAATAATTGTGTCCACCAACACCCAAAATATGTGTTAAACATTTAATGCCACAAAAATACTCTTCCTCCTCATATACTCATATATCCCACATTCATTATAAAAATATCACCGTTAATATATTATTAAAATAATATATTTAAATGAATTATTTTATCAGAAAAAGATAAAATATTAATTTTCAACAATTGTCACTTTAAAAATTTTCTCCATCTATATCCACAAAAAATCAATATTTTTCTCATCATATAAATCAATAATTAATTATTCACAAATAATATTACAGAATTTCAATACTGACAATCAGGCAGTTCCCAGGAAAGAGAGGGCTTTCCAATAAGAATTTCTCCTTACTGGCGCGCAATTAGGTGACCAAATCTCTCCTTAGACAGAACTTTCTAGACATTGCCAATAATGTTTTCTAATAATATTATTCAGATAATATGAATTATTATTCCGATAATGAAAATAATGTGTAGTGACAATTTATAGAAACAACAGTAATATAAAATATCAATGCAGCAATTATTGAATCAATAAAATAAAATAATCCACTGAACAGTAACTACTGTAACAATTACTGAGTAGTGCCTTCTTATGTAAGAATCAATAATTGGTGCAATACCGTGTGCTACTGTGTTTTAACCACCGGTTATTCTAACAGTATTAACGGTAACAACTACGTCGTTATTTATAAACAACTTATTGTTGTCGTTTTCTTCATCCAATAGCTTTCCGCTATGGGGCCCACACAAGACTGCGCCGTCGTACAAATATTCCCCGACAGTACGAATATTCCATGACCAAACGAATATTCCCCGACAACAATGAATATTTTATAACCACTTGCTTATTCGAAATATTTGCGTATTTTACCCATAACTATCCACATTAATCAAATCAACCCTTACTATTTCAAAATGATAAATAGAGGAAAATAAATTTTATTTATTAATAATTTGGGGTCTTACAACCTCCCCTCCTTATGAAATTTCGTCCTCGAAATTGACGTACGTACCTGGTGTTTCGAAAAGATGAGAATACCTCGCTTTCATTTCCGTTTCCAACTTCCAGGTCATTTCCTTAATAGCATGGTTTCTCCACAAAACTTTAACTTGTGGTATAACCTCGGTACATAGGACATATTCTTTCCTATCCAAGATCTTGACAGGTACCTCCTCGTACGTTAAGTCTTCGGCTATCTCGTCCGGTTCTAACTCAATGACGTGGTTCGGGTCGTCCACATATTTACGTAACATCTATACGTGAAAAACGTTATGAACACGCGTCATACTTGGCGGTAAAACGAGTCTATAGGCCACAATTCCTATTCGATCGAGAATTTCAAATGGATTAATAAATCGAAGGTTTGAGCTTTCTTCACCTCATCGATTCTCGCTTTTGAAATAACAATTTCTTGCACCTTCTTCAAATTCATCAGCTCCGGTGTGTAGCTTGAACAGCTTTAACTTTATCGATTAAAGTCGATTATACTCGTATATCATCACGTGGGTACCTAGAGTTTTCATCTCCATCTCTATTATTTGTAAATTATACGAAATGAGTCTTTGTCAATATCATACTCGTACTTGTATACGATCTTCTACTCAACACGTCAGCTACCACGTTCGCTTTTCCAAGATGGCATGGTCAGAACATGTGCTGAAATGAGTCTCCTCTTGAGTTCTTCGAAGCTCTTCCCACATTCCTTGCTCTATTCAAATTTTGTATCTCTACGAGTCAGCTGCGTTAATGGAATAGCGATTCGAGAATATCCTTCAACGAATCTCCGATAATAACCAACTAAGCCTAGAAAGCTACGTATTTCAATTACCGACTTAGGTTGTTCTCAACTGTGACTCATATCCCAACCTTGGATAACACGTTACAATGACACCTATCAGTTTACTATCGCACGAATATGGTGTCCCCTACGGAGAGTCTGGCTTCGGTGCATTCCACAAAGGAAGTCACCAGATAAAGGCTCAGGTACCAAATTCTATAGTTGAATTTTTAACTCCTGAAGTTCAATAGGAGCCATTCGATATGAGATTTTAGAAATGAGTTTTATACCGGGTTCAAAGTCGATACAAAATTTAATATCAGGCTTTAGGAGTAAGCCAAGAAATTCTTCAGGAAATACGTTAGGAAAAATCAATAACAACAGGAATATTATTCAAATATGACGTGTCTTTATTCAAATCCATAACATGGACTAAGAAAACTTGACATCCGTAATAAACGAATGACTTCATGGCTTGATATGAAAATGTTTGACTACAATGGTTTGATTGCTTGAATTCGAATAACAGGTTGCTTAGGAATATGAAAACTAACAACCTTACGAAAGTAATCAATTTTGGCATGATGAGTAGTTAACCTTAAAATCATATCAAAAGCAAATATCTCTATAGAAATAAGGTTAACATGTAATGTGATAGTGCGAACCTGAATCAAGCAAGATTTCTAAACAATGGATGTAATGAAAGTTTCTCCTAACGGAGTCTCTATAAATAGGTCAAAGTCTAATTTCTCCGTAGTCAAGTTCAAACGTTGAGCGCAAGCAAGAGAGATAAAAGAATGGGTAGAACCGGTATCTAGTAAGGTATAAACTTCGCAAGAATTTATAATTAACTAACCCGTGCTAACTTCGTTCGGGTTCCTCGCATTTTGATTTGAGTCACGACAAGCGCTCTTCCAAGAACCATTGACTTTGACTTTTCTGGGACATCCTTTTGAGTCACCATTCCCGCTGGACTAGGTTTCAATACCGTACAATCTCGAGCGATATGTCCTTCTTTTCCACAATTATAGGATACCTTAAACTATTGTGGGCGGTTTAATGATATGTCCCTCATTCCCAAGATTTATAACATGTCTGATCGATGGTCTTTTCTCCTCCTTGGAACCGATTTATCATGGGCCGACGTTTTCACATGGTCGTTGTTGAATCTCCTCTTTTAAAATCTCCTCCCGACTCGCTTTTCTATTCTCATGGCCATGATTACCACTAGAGTGGTTACCATTTTTGTAAAGTCTTTTCTTTCTCCGTTTGGTTATCGTTGTTTTGTTGATCGCTATCTCCCAGTATTATCCTCGGTTGTGGTCCCTCGGTTGACCGTACTCGTGATCTAGCTCTAATAATTGAGCCCCATTTTACAACATCCGAATAGAGAGAAAATTTATGAGAAATGAGATATCGACGTATCTTGGGTTTCAAACCTCTCGTAAACATCCGCGTCATACATTCCTCATTCTCCACCAAATGAGGTGCAAACACGGATAACTCGCAAACTTTGCCTCATCATTTGGGACACCGACATGTTATTCTCGCTCCGATCTAATAAACTCCACTTCCTTCATATGACGAACACTTTCGGGAAAGTATTTGTCATTAAATAATTCTGAAATGTCTCCCAAGACATCTTTGAAAGCGAATGGATGGGTACGCTTCACAGACTCCCACCGAAGAGTCCGCCTCAAGACACGGAACATAAAGGTGGCGAATGGAACCTTCATTCTCTCCGTGCATCCCAAGACATCGAATATCTTGGTAATTTGTTTGACCCACGTCTCCGCCTTTAATCGGATCCGGCTTCCCTGCACGGTGGTCCCAACTCTTTGAATCGCTTGGTTGTGACCACCCGTGAATTGCTATCATTTCTCCTCGTATTTTGAACACGAAGTCTCCTAAATGCGATTTTGCATGAATCGCAAAAAGCTTCTAAACATCCCCTCGTTCATCATCTGCTCAGTGGTGTTGTTCACAGGAGGTACATTGCCAGCCTGTTGCACGTTCTCCTCGTTGGTAAGTACATGCATCTCCACGGTCTCATTTACTCCACTGTTAATATTCTTAGTCGACATTCTCAAATACTGTCATAAAACAAGGGTTAATTAAGGAAATCAATATATCACATAATATCCCTATATACTAACCAACTAACAAATAAGCTTAGGTAGGACACACTAGCGAAGGATTTACTCGTCTCTCCCCTCCTAGTTCTATTCCCGATCTCCTCCGAGATCATATCCCTAAGCTCGATATCTCGATGTGGACGCCCCAAAATAGGTCCATTCCATCCAACCCATTCCGAGTCGCCAAATACATGGTACAAAAATAACTACAACTTTATTATTATTACAACATATAAAGCTGTGAGTTTAAAATGAGATATTGCCATCTAGACAATATCCACACGCAAATAAATCCCCATCATAATTATTGATACATTATTTTATAAAAATAGAGAGGACTACTAAACAACTCTCTCTAGAACCTTCATTCCATACCCCGGCTAGTAATCGCTACATTCTCGCCTCTTGAGAAGAAAAATAGAACAAAAAGGAAAAGGGTGAGCTCAACTAGCCCAGTAAAGAATATTATGACTAAGATAATATACAACAAATTATCGTTAGTCTTCAACAGGGAAAAATCTAATAGAATACAATAGACAACAAGTTTTAAATGAACAACTGCAGCGGAAACAACAATTCATTAGAAGAGTTAAGTAGAGAATGCAAACTACTATTTTCTATATATGAATTTAAAAGTTCATCGTCGATATTTTATCCCTGTAACATCAATCAATATATATCTGGAATCAAATATTCATCTTTGCACTACAGGCCAAAGATATTCATCAATTGGTCATGTTCATCTCAACACCTGTTCATCTTTGCACTATGGGCCAAAGATATTAATCAGTCGGTCATGTTCATCTCAACACCTGTTCATCTTTGCACTATGGGCCAAAGATATTAATCAGTCGGTCATGTTCATCTCAATATTCATTCATCTTTGCACTACTGGCAAAAAGATATTCATCAAGGAATCATTCATCTTTGCACCTCTGTGCCAAAGATATTCATAATATCATCATTTAAGACTGAGGATGATGAAAAATATTTTAAAGGAAACGAATCCAGTGAAACAAAAGAACAAATATTAAGGATTCGTATTTTAAACAATCCAAGTTCAAAAATACTTCATAAGTAATCAGAGTGGAGTAAAATTCAAGAATGATCAAAACATAGATCTAATCAAAGATAGAAATCATAACAGACGATCTTGGACACAGAAAAGAAAATTTAATTTTTCTGTGAATAGTGTCGTATTCGTGAATAGTGCCGTATACGTGAATAGTAACTCCGACACCAAAAGATAGAAATTTCACAAAAAAACATCATTATATTTCGTGAATAGTACTCGTGAATAGTAACTCATGAATAGTAACTCATGAATAGTATCCCCGACATGAAAAAATTCCAAATTTGATAAAAATTTCCAACCAATATTTCGGCATAATGATATTGAAGAAATAATATTATTTTCGAATAAAATAACATCCTTTACCTCGAAAGACAGTACTTCTAGTTAAAACACCGGATATAGGCTATGACTTGAACTTGCACCGTATAGAAATACTCAAAGTATACTCAAAATACCCACAAGAATACGCTCGATAATATAGAGAGAGAAAACTTCAATTTCTGGTGTAATTTTCAATTCTAACCTAAGCACCCTATTTATAGGAAAATGCTTAGAACACCAAAGCAGAAAATTTAATATAATATTAATATTTATATTAACCATTCCTACGCACACCTTTGAATTCAGAATTCACCAATTGCACACATGCAAAATGAGGCCCACACATTGAAAAAACGTTTTTGTTAATATAAATATTTAAAACTTCCAAAAATCAATTATTTCAGAACTTTGGAACTTCAATAATTCACAATAAATAGCTCTTTTATCAGAAAATTCGAATCTCGCGAATTTATATAGGAAATTCAATTCTCTACAACTTTGCAGAAGAAAGTTTTTCCAAATTCCAAACAGAAATTGACCGAAATCCATAAACGGACGATTTTACAGGCTATAATCAAATTTCAGTCAATAATTGTGTCCACCAACACACAAAATATGTGTTAAACATTTAATGCCACAAAAATACTCTTCCTCCTCATATACTCATATATCCCACATTCATTATAAAAATATCACCGTTAATATATTATTAAAATAATATATTTAAATGAATTATTTTATCAGAAAAAAAATAAAATATTAATTTTCAACAATTGGCACTTTAAAAATTTTCTCCATCTATATCCAAATAAAATCAATATTTTTCTCATCATATAAATCAATAATTAATTATTCATAAATAATATTATAGAATCTCAATCATCGACAACCATGCGCAGCTCCTAGGAAAGAGGGGCTTTCCAATAAGAATTTCTCTTCTTGGCTGCTTGCAATTAGGTGACCAAACCTCTCCTTAGATGTAACTTTCTAGACATTGCCAATAATGTTTTCTAATAATATTATTCAGGATAATATGAATTATTGCTCGATAATGAAAAATCTTGTGTAGTGACAATTTATTGAAACAACGGTAATATAAAATATCAATGCAAAGCAATTATTGAATCAATAAAATAAAAATCTAATAAAGAATCATCGTAACAATTCATTGAGTAGTGCCTTCTTACATAAAAATCAACAATTGGTGCAATATCATGTGCTACTGTGTTTTAACCACCGGGTATTCTAACAAGATTAATCAGTAATAACTACTGCTAGTTATTTATAAACAACTTATTCTTGTCGTTTTCTTCCTCCAATCGCTTTCCGCTATGGGGCCCACACAAGGTTGCGCCGTCGTACAAATATTCCCCGACAGTACGAATATTCCATGACTAAACGAATATTCTCCGAGAACAATGAATATTTTATAACCACTTGCTTATTCGAAATATTTGCGTATTTTATCCATAACTATCCACATTAATCAAATCAACCCTTACTATTTCAAAATGATAAATAGAGGAAAATAAATTTTATTTATTAATAATTTGGGGTCTTACACTAAGTATTCTTGTGGGACAATGATTTTTCAATCGAATTCAACACTAAGTATTCTTGTAATTACAACTCCATCATTTTTTTTATCATCTGTGTATTAGGTTACATGATACATTAATGATAAATAAAATATATTTTGATATTTCAAAATTATTTTCGTCTAGCCAAAACAAGTAGCATAGACTATTCTTTAAAGTGTTCAAAAATCATTGTAAATCGGCTTTTATATTCTCAATAGGTAACGAGGTGTCGGTATTCAAGTTCACACATACACAATGGTCACCGAAGTTGAGAATAAAAATTATTTCAAAAAACACATAGTCCGTATTTAGCTTGATGTCCAAAAAGTTCAAAGTCTAGCATAGCTAGGAGTTTTGGAAAACATATGTCTCCACTAATAATCAATTACTTAAACAGTTTATCTATTCCTATTATCTTCAATACTCCATTCACACAAAACTATACCCAGTTCATCAAACTTACCACACTTATGAGTTAAGGAACTTTTCACAATCATATGAGTTTAAGAATTTATCATAGTCAGACCTTTGCCGTCCATTCGTTGAGGGGTTCAAAAATATTTCATATTATTGGATCTTTCGAGATTCTACGAAGAGTGGGAGAGGTGGCTTACGAAGTAGTTTTACCTCCAGAATTAGAACATGTGCATAATGTTTTTCATGTATCGGTGTTGCGACCGTATAAACCTATTTACAAATATGTGATCGAATATGAACCGTTGCAATTCAGTAAAGATTTGTCTTATGAAGAGATTCCTATCCAGATAGTCGACAGGAAAGAAAAAGTGCTCAGGAATAAGGTGATACCTTCTGTGAAGGTAATATGGAGGAACCACAATGTCGAAGAGGCTACGTGGGAACTCAAAGCATATATGATGAAGAATTACCCTGAATTATTTGTTTAGTCCGTGTCTTCGATTCTGGGGACATAATCTTTGTAAGTAGGGAAGAATGTGACGATTTGATTGTTTGAGTTATGATTCTGGGGGACAGAATCCTTGTAAGGAGGGAAAGATGTAACAATCCAAAATTTTAAGTTGTAATTTTAAATATTTATTGAATTATAAATATTTATTTGATGTGTTTATTGTTGAAATTGATGAAATAAATATTTTATTGATGTGATGGTTGTTAGTAAATATTTATGAATCCAAATTTATTAGATAACATTCTAAATTAAATTAATTTATAATTTAGGGAGTTATAATATAACATGAGGTGTTATATTGTTGATTAATAATTTAAAGTGGTATGTTAAATTATTAAATAAAATTATAAAGAAATTATAAATTTGTGATATTTGTTTAAGTGTATGGCGCAGCTGCACCATACCCTGTCCTGAGACAGTGACTTCTACTGCTGCTGCAGTTCTGGGATAGCAACATACCTTGGTCTAATGATGTGTTAGTATAATAAACATTTAACAATAACGTTATAATAGAGTTGTGTTATGTGGTTAGTAAATTCAAAGTTGTAAAAATGATGAGTAAGTTACGAACGTGTTATGTGATAACTTAGTATACACAATGAATGTTAGACAAGTGTTGTGAAGTCAACACTTGGAATTTCTGAAAATGTAAATGGTAATGTAAGACTTGTACTGAAATAACAAATTTAACTAGAAATGTATATGTTATGGTATGTTAGTATATCTAATAAGTATTGTGGTTCTAATACTATGTGTAGGTGAACGTGAGTTTTAATTTTATAGCTTACGCTCAAGGAAAGTTTTCTAACTCTACACTTTCGTTGAGCTAGTTCTATTATTACATTGTGCAACTTTATTCTTATGGTTGAGTAAGTTTTTGTATCTAATTTGTTTATGAGGATGCAAGTTTTCCAAAACCTTATATCATTACGTTGAACATGTTTTAATCCTAAGTTTATTGGAATTCTAATCATTGTTGATTTACTCTAACTTGTTTATAGTTAAACAAGTTTCTTTAGTTCATTCTTTTATAGTAAATGTTTCTTGAACTTTAAATTCCTAGTGTTGAATTATTCAATCACTTTGCATAATTTATTATCATACGGAGCAAGCATTGTTTCTAGCTTGCTATTAATTAGTGTATATTCAGTAACTAAATTTCTAATTTGACAAGATCATAGACCTAGCTTATTATTGTTCAAGCAAAGGTTTATCATTTTATTCATTTTTTTCAACACTTATGCTCTCTAGTTATTTTCAAGCATAAGGTTAATATATATTCAGTTCACCTATGATTCTCAATTGTTCTATGTTATGTTATTAGTAAACAACTGTTGTGTTATCAAACCTTATTTATTCAACTAGTTCCCTAGTTGATGATTGTTAAACTTTAAATTATCCTTGAAAGCTTATCCAAACCAAACTTTCTTTGGTGCGGACTTGTACTCTAAAACTGAGAAGAACAACTCTATTATAGGGGATACGCAATGCGTTTAGATGTTTGTGCACAATGCATTGTACGAAGGGTTGATCCCCCTAAGTACGTGAAGTTCCTACAATATAACTGTTAAGGTTAGAGTTGAAAGATTACTTGTAACCGTGGACATAGTTCGTGGTCTTATGACCCTCAGATATATACATTCCATATTTTGATTCTAGTCTTTGGTTATCATTGATAGAGTACTATTCAGTTTTGACGGGCCTATTCATTGGCAGTTATTATATTCTTGTTGGTTCATTATTATATCTAGTGAGCAATTGTTTTGCTCACTCTTGCTTAAATATAATTATTGTAGCTAAAGTTGAGAAGGTAGATGAGCCTTCTACTAGCAAAGGAAAAGGAAAAATGTGCAAGTGATGAAGACTTGTAATTTCATTTGTTGACTTAATGTTGGATTTTATATTTAATGATGTAATGTAATTATTTTAATTCCGCACTTGAGTGATGTTAAGGTTAGACAACCTGGGATGTTTTTGGATTTAATGATGTAACCCTTTTATAGGGAGGATTTATGGTTTAAATGTTATTTTATTTGGGTAGATAGTATGAATGAATGGAAAGTGAACACCTGTGACAACCCGAAAAAATCAGATTGTCCAGAATTTAAGTTTAAAGAATTAGTTATTAATAAAATGAATTTTTATTAATACTATTTTGTGCTATGTGTTTATTAATCGTTTTATAACCTAGAATGATTATTAATCGGGAGGATTCTGGCTACGAGCTAGACTGAACGAGTAAGAATTTTTAAGACAAAAATAAATTTTTTTCGGGAAAAAAAATATTTCTGGGGAAAAAGACGAAATAGACACTATTCATCCATTTCTGCTCGGAGATTTATTTTGAATTTCCGAGAAACGCCTAATGATGGAATTCTGAGACGAGATGGAATATTTAATAATATTTCAGTTATGGAAAAAACGAAGTTTTTGCCTGCGGACTTAAAACCTAAGGGTTAGGAAAAGTGAGTTTCGAGAATTTTATGATTTCGTATAATAATTAGAGTTATTATGCGTGAGAAATACGAGTATAATACTAGTTATTATACGAGTATAATACGAAGATTAGTACGAAGTAGAATACGAATATCGTACAAATTATATACGAAGAGAATACAAGAACAAGAAAATACGAGAATGGAATGCGTAGAATACGATTAGTCTAAATGGACTTTGAGTTCATGGACTTTGTACAATCCAAGTGGACTTGGATTATATCAAGGCCAATGGAATGTGTAATCAAGCCCAGAGAAGGCCCAGTAAGAATTAATGTAAGGCCCAATGTTAGATTTATTTAAGCCTAATCCAAGAAAATTAACCGCGGATCGAACCGATGGGTCATCGGATGGGTAAAACCCATGGGGTAACCCATGGGGAAGACCCATGGGCATAAGGGGCAGCCACTTGCCCACCAAGTAAGGGTGGTGGCCAAGTAAACTTGGTGGCTAAGCCATGAATAATAAGGAGGTGGGGGTGAAATGACCAATTTTCCCTAAGCCTTGGTTTTCTATAAATAGAAAGCTTAAGTTCATTATTTTGAGCTTTTGAAAATCCTACTCTTTGAGAGAGAGAGAGAGAGGGTTCGGATGGGAGAAGAGAGGAAAAGGAAGAGGAAAAGTTAGCTCGAGTGCACGCTTTGTCCGACGGAAGGAGATTAAAGAAGAACGGTAATCCGAACCCTAGTTTCTTCTAATTTTCTTTAAGTTTAATATGTTGAAAATCATAACTTAATGAAGATAAGAAGTAGATGAAGTTAAGAATGATTTCATATGGTTGAAATCATGAGAAAACGAAGAAAGAAGAATTAGAAATTTAGTTTATAAATTTCTTATGGAAGTGTAAGATTTGTAAGGATTTTGAGCGATCCGAATGAATCCTATGAATGAGTAGGTCAAATAAGTAAGGAATGATGTTCTATAACATCAAATTCCAAGAAAAAGTAAAATTGTAATCAAAATATCGCTAAAAAAATGAAGAACACGAGAAGAACGCGAAGAACGTTGTTGATGGACAAATTTAAAACCATCGTAGGATAATTGTTGTTGATGGACAAGTTTAAAACCATCGCATATAAGTTAGTTGCTTATTTCTTGGTTAGGAACGTTAGAAACGTTCATGAAGAACGGATTAAAACTGAGCTATAATGAAGTTATGGAAAATTTTTTGTAAAAGATAAACGAGAATTATAAAGTTAGTAAATGAACCCGAACGTATAGGGTTTCATAAGAATGTAAGAGAGCATAGAAAATGTGAGTCGTGGACTCAAGAACGAACGAATTCCGAGTTCGGATGACCGAATTACGGACGAACGAACGAAGAATGTTAATAACGTAAAACGAACAAAGAGCGAAGATTAAGCCAATTGAATGGCATTTTAACAGATTCAGAATGAAGTTCTATCTGAGGGTAATCAAAGTAAGTAAGATAAGGGAGAGAATGGCTTTGGAACGTCCTCGTTCCGAGTTATAATGAATAAGATATGAGATTTCGAAGTCAGCATCTCAAGCTTGTAAAAGACTTAGAATTTTTTTTCTAGATTTCATGCTTGGCGCCGCAGCGCGAGTCGTGCCTTGGTGGCCGACGCCGCAGCACGAGCTCAGGCCATTAGCCACTACTAAGTGGTGCCACAGTGCGAAAGAAAGGGAAGGGCACAGCGCCGCAGCGCCGGTGCAGGACAATGCCCAGAAATGAGATTTTAACTGCTCAATTTCTCGTGGGATGTGCAAAAAAGAAATATGAACATATAGTTCAACTAATGTAACACTTTATAAAGTGTATTAAACCTTTGATGAAGGTTGAACGAAAAGATTAAACGAGATTAAAAGATAAAGAATGTAGACACGGGTTGCGGAACCAATATCCGGGGACCGTAGTTGCGATAATCGAACGTGAGGGATTGCTTTGATGGTGATTCCATAGATGTTGATTGACTAGGGTAATGAATAACATTTTGATGTTATATCATGGTCATGAGAAATGAATGTAAAGCGTTTAGACGCTGTGAATGTAACGCTATTGCGATGAGCGATCGGTCTTGGCATACAACGAACCGTATGGCTTTGACATTAAGAAAGAATAATGAACATGGGGTTCATGGGTTGGATAAAGATTGATTGTGATTAAAACCTTGAGAAAAGGTTGAATGAGAAATTAAGGGATGAACAACATAAATGTTGATTATGTAAACAATCCTCGTGAATCGTATTCACGTTGAGAGAACGTTCTAAGTATACATTGGTTGTATGACTTAGACGCTGACGGGAGTAGTAAGTAAGATATGAATTATCAAGAAAGCCGTAGCGAACGGTAATAAGATTAATGAAAGCCGAATGTGAGTCGGATAAGAATGTTAGAATGAAATGTAAGCGTTGGACACTTGAACCGAGTTAAAGGTTGAGTGTATCGAATATTAAAGGTAAAACCTACACTCAGGTGTATGGTTTGACCGTAGGATAATCAAGACCAATGATTAAACCTGTGAATGGTGAAGAAGCTAAATTAAGGACAAGTACGTATAACGTAAAAGAAGCCGAGTTAATGTTTATAACTTGTATAACGTTTTAAGTCAAATGAATCGGACGTTGTAAGATAAGAATAAGGTAGTGTAAAATGCTTAACGGTATCAATGTGTAGAATGAATATTGAATGATCGTTGTCCTAAGTATACAAAAGACTGTATGACTTGGAAAATAAAGAATGAATCCTGAGGTATGGCATTTAGTTGCCAGACATCCATAAGGAATAAGAAATTGACTTAACGAACATTATAATTTAATAGTTTGGGTAAGTTAAGATGAAGTGAGGTTCTAGTAAAATCATAACCTTTGATGGTTGACATATGGGAGTTCGGATAAATAATTCCTTCAGAGAGAGAAGGTATATACAAAACTGGCAACCGATCTAACTCACTGTTATGGGCAGTGTAGATGAGACAAGAACTTGTTTGTTGGTTGTTTGTGGGAAACCACTCAGAGTACCATATGGACTACTAGCAGAGACATGATGTGTGATGAGTCCTAGGAGAGTTATAAGAAGAAGATAAGAATGTAAATCATCAAAGATGATGAACGTATTAAGTAAGACATCTTCGTATGTCATGAAGTCGTTAATCGGTAAAGGAAGTTGGTTGCGTAAACTTAGTTTATAAGAACGTGAACCCTAAGAAGTAAAGTAAAGTAAACCAATGCGTAAGTCAAGTATATGACTAATTGGTATATGTGTTATTTCCTTATGTGCTACATGGGAATTGGAATGAGCAGTTTAGCGTAAACTATAACTTGTAGCTGTGCGTAAGGAAAGTTTCCTAACTTCATTCATATTTTAAATGAATGCTAGTTTCTAGACTTCTCAGATGTTGAACTTGAGAAATTCTATCTATGTGGAAATGTGTGATATTTGTACAAGGTGTTAGAATATATGAGGCCTTGTGCCATAATGTGAACACTTCGGTGTTTCTATGATATGAACTATTATGTGATTGAGCTGTTCAATATGAGCATGTTCTGTTTATACATGAACTGTTATTGTTAAGTCTGTGCTATTGATTCTAGCCAGACAGAATGTGTATGAAAGAGAGTAGAGAGTGAATGTATTTCAAAGGGAATGTAACTAATGTTTTAAAATGATAGGAATAGAGATTATTCCTATTATTCAAGCTGCTTCATAACCTTTGTTCGGTTATTGAAGTCTTACAACAGTGTTTAAATTCTTAAAGTTATTTGTTCAACTGTTATGACTTGTTGGGCAATTGAATGCTCACACTTGCTTTAAATAAAAACATTTTATGCGAATGATGTTAGAAAGAACTTAATGATCCCTAAAAGATTAAGCTGATCGGTATCCAGAAGAAGTTCCATTCATTAGATGAATGAGCGTGAAGATCAAGCAAAGACTTTTAATATAGAATGATAGAATTAAACTATAGAATAGTTTAATGAACGATTATGTATCCTTGGGGGTGGATAAAAGTCACTTGTACAAGATGTAATGAATAATTTAATTATCATTTTTTGGAATGAAAGAGGTTTTAAGGTTTTAGAACCTGGGATTTGAGGATGTATGTTGTTATATTTAGCTATATAATGATGTATGTTTGAAAGAAGATGGGATCGTGACGTACGGAATTCAGATGTGAAAATAGATGAATTTGATGCGTTCTGAGTTAGTATCAAAAGGCGATAGGTTATAAATCTTAGGTATGAGTACCTAAGACTATAATCGTAGAGAGAAGGATAAGAAGATCACCACGTGATCATAATAAATCATAGTAACAGATGAGCTGTTAAATGATGAATGATTTATAGCCAATGCTATGAATGAATGGTACTACGAAGTAGTACAGAAAGAATAACTCAGATTGAGTTGTAAGGTATAACATACGAATTAAATAAAATTCATATTAAGTAAAGAGAAAGTTAGAAGTTGTAAGATTTCAATTGAGGACTCATGTGATAGCTGAGTTGTATGAATCTTTGTATGGGCAGAGGTTTGTGTTTGGTGTAACAACCACTCAGTTTATTACAGTGATAATCATTGAAATTGGTTACGCTATCAAGATGTATATGACGAGAAGGTGAATCTTTTCTCATGTATATACTTGGAAGGTAGAGAACGATAAGATTAGGTGCGAGTTCTTGAAACTCATACTTATAGCAAGTTCGTGACTCATAATTATATGGTATGTTTTTGAAATTCTCAGCGAATGGACGCCTATGGTCTGCCTGGGATAGTTCTTCAACTCATATTATTGTGGAAAGTTCCTGAACTCATAATGTGTGGTAAGTTGATGGATCAGATTTTATGGTATAGGAATGTTTAGAATGAAATGAGTTATTTTCGATGAGACTTAGCATTGAAGGTGCTAGAGAAGATTAAGTATTGTCACAAGTAAGACAATGAAGGAAGATGGAGGATAAGATATTCCAAGTCATCTAGCTATGCTAGATTTTGAAGTTTCTTGAATTCGTGCTGAAGTGCGCATTTTGGAAAATGAAAGAATTGGTTCAATTTTTGGAATCAGTGGATTTTAAAAGAACTATTTTTGATATGTCTATGCTAGTTGATTCGGCTAGACAGAAATTGATTTAAAATATCAAAATGAATTTTATATCATCAGTGCATTTGATGCGAAGATGGTAAAAGGATGGAGTTATTAATGTAACTGAACCTAGTGTTGGAAGCGATCTTAGGATCAACAACCCGCTATGGTATGATGTATAATGACGAAGTCATAAACTGACGAAGTCCTCAACGTACTGTGAAAAGTGCGGTATCATGATGTCATGAAACTTTTTGATGTATTGCAAAAGAATTTAAAGAATTGGTCGATGTCAAGTGAGTTGACTAGACGAATGTTTCAAGTTGATGTCCAATTTATTGGTATGGTCTACGCTACTTGATTTGGCTAAGACGAATGGTATGTCATGATTAAAAGAAAATTGGGCTTTCTTTGAAGAGCTATGCCGAACCAAATTGTTTTGGTGTGGAATCCAATGATTAAGTCTGAGGTGAACATACCCTGAAATGGGGTTATACGATAGGTTGATCACCTATGTATGGAAGAGGTGGTTTACATTCTTTGTGATTGTAAACTTACCGTGTAAGAATGGTTTACGGTGAAATACTATTAAACCTAGTAAGAGTTCATGGTCGATTTGACCCCTCAGCAAAAGAATGAAATGTTTTAAAGGAATCCTTATATTCCTAGTTATTCCTTTCACTTCATGATTCTTGATAAGTTATGAAGGATAGGGAATGTATGAAAGATAAGAACTTCTTTGAAGAGAAGTTGAGAAGAAGGGTTAAGTAAAATTTCGTGGAAGAAATTCTTTGAAGAAGGGGAGAATGTGAGGACCCGGGTAAGGTTTTGGTTTTAAGAAATTCCGAGGACGGAATTTTTTTTAAGGAGGGAATAATGTGACAACCCGGAAAAATCGGATTGTCCAGAATTTAAGTTTAAAGAATTAGTTATTAATAAAATAAATTTTTATTATTACTATTATGTGCTATGTGTTTATTAATCGTTTTATAACCTAGAATGATTATTAATCGGGAGGATTCTAGCTACGAGCTAGACTGAACGAGTAAGAATTTTTAAGACGAAAATAAAATTTTTCCGGGAACAAAAATATTTCTGGGGAAAAAGACGAAATAGACACTATTCATCTGTTTTTGCTAGGAGATTTATTTTGAATTTCCGAGAAACGCATAATGATAGAATTCTGAGATGAGATAGAATATTTAATAATATTTCAGTTATGGCAAAAACGAAGTTTTCGTCTGCGGACTTAAAACCTAAGGGTTAGGAAAAGTGAGTTCCAAGAATTTTATGATTTCGTATAATAATTAGAGTTATTATGCGTGAGAAATATGAGTATAATACTAGTTATTATACGAGTATAGTACGAAGATTAGAATGATGTAGAATACGAAAATCGTACAATTTATATACGAAGAGAATATAAGAATAAGAGAATACGACCCATGGGCATAAGGGGCGGCCACTTGGTCACCAAGTAAGGGTGGTGGCCAAGTAAACTTGGTGGCTAAGCCATGAATAATAAGGAGGTGGGGGTGAAATGACCAATTTGCCCTAAGCCTTGGTTTTCTATAAATAGAAAGCTTAAGTTCATTATTTTGAGCTTTTGAAAATCCTACTCTTTGAGAGAGAGAGAGAGGGTTTGGATGGGAGAAGAGAGGAAAAGGAAGAGGAAAAGTTAGCTCGAGTGCACGCTTCGACCGACGTAAGGAGATTAAAGAAGAACGGTAATCCGAACCCTAGTTTGTCACATAACACCATAATTGACCAACTCTTATCGGTCCACATATACAGTACATATTTATAGCACTGAAAAATCAAAATATAATTAATATTATATTATTATTCTCATGCCTTGATCAAAATCCAAAAATTAGGGTTTGGATTCCATATCTGATTTATCTATTATACTTAACATTATTAATTAAGTTAAAAATAATTAACTTAATAATCTGAACAAAATTCATATAATAAAATAATTATTATAATAATTCTAAAAATTATTTCATATATTATATAAATAATATATAATTATATTTTCATGGAAAATAATTAATAAAAACATTTCTACTATAAAATTAATTATTATAATAATATAGTTTATAACAATCAATAATTCTAAAATAAAATTATTTAAAATCATTCATGTAATAAATATATCACATAATACATACACACATTATCTTGGCACATATTCCCCATATTTATTTTAATAAATACTAAAAAAAATTTATACGCAAAATTTCTAATTTATTTGTATAGAAAATATCAGCTTATTACAGTCCGCGTAGATAGATCCTTTCCATAAATTAATACCAAATGAATACGAAGGGTTATTCACCAGGCATGCGGTAGTCCGCGTAGATAGGTTATTTCCACAGAATAATAAAGAATGGAATAACAACAGAATTTCACCATGTATGCGGTAGTCCGCATAGATAGGTTATTCCAACAGAATGATAAAGAATGGAATAACAACATGATTTCACCATGCATGCGGTAGTCCGCGTAGACAAGTTATTCCAACAGAATGATAAAGAATGGAATAACAACCCTTACGAGTATTGAAAGAAATAACTCTCTTCATGAATACGAAAGAAATAATACCCCTTACGAATACGAAAGAAATAATACCCCTTACGAATACGAAAAAAATAATACCCCTTACGAGTATTGAAAGAAATAACTCTCTTCATGAATACTAAAGAAATAATAACCCTTACCTTAGTAGGAGATTGGATACTGCAATAGTGTAGTAACAGGATACTATTCTTCTTTCTCTCTTATTCTCTCTATACTTTCTCTCTCTGTAGCTTGAATGAAGTGGTGAAAAATAATGAAGAAATAGGATTTTATTTATAGAAGATTTCTAGCTTATTCCTTGAAATGTGAAAAGGCAAGTGGCTTGATGACTGGTGATGTGAAAAGAAAAGTGGTTTGACGCCTGTAATGTGAAACGACAATTGGTTCGACGTCTGTAATGTGAAACGATAATTGATTCAACACCTGTAATGTGAAACGACAATTGGTTCGACGCTTGTAATGTGAAACAACAAGTGGTTTGACGCCTGTAATGTGAAACGACAATTGGTTCGACGCTTGTAATGTGAAACAATAAGTGGTTTGATGCCTGTAATGTGAAACGAAAATTGGTTCGACGCCTGTAATGTGAAACGACAATTGGTTCGACGCCTGTAATGTGAAATAACAATTGGTTCGACGCTTGTAATGTGAAACGACAATTGATTCAACGCCTGTAACGTGAAATGACAATTGGTTCGACGCCTGTAATTTGAAATGACAACTGGTTCAACGCCTGTAATGTGAAATGACAATTGGTTCAACGCCTGTAATATGAAATGGCAAGTGGTTTGACGTCTAGTAACGGCAATTACTATTGGCGAAAGTGACTCTTAGATGATGACATATGGCCCCCCATAGAATAAACCAAACTTACCACAAACATCTCATAACAGACTTCTTATTTATGTCAAAGATTGAATAAATATTACCACAAATCATTTTATCTTCAATCAACACATATTTAATCCTTCAACAATTATTCATCATTAATATTATAACTCACAATATTTAACAACCAGATCATTCCCAGGAAAGAGGGGGTTTTCCAATAAGGATTTCTCCATATTGGTGCGCAATTAGGTGACTAAACCTCTCCTCGACAGAACTTTCTAGACATCATCAATATTACAAATAATAATATGAATAACTGTATCATCTCAATTATTTATTTAATAATATATAAAATATCGACAATAATTGAATCAAATAACGTGAGATACTATGCAGTAATTATTGTAGCAATAATTGAACAAAACCGAGTGACTTCTCACGTAAGCATCAATAATCAATACAAAGTGTGCTACTTATGTAAACTAGCGCCAGACATCGCATTTACTTTTATTACTGTGTATTTCAACAGTTAACGGTAAAACTTTCGTCGTTATTTTTATAAAAAGATAATTTTGTCGTTTTCCAACTCCGACAATAATTCTGTTGTGGGATCCACCAATGATTTTGTCTTCGTACGAATATTCTCCGACAAAAAGAATATTCCCCTACCAAACGAATATTTTATAACAACTTGCTTTACTTTTGCAAAATTTTCACATATCACCCTTTAGCTTTAATCATTTTATCAATTTAACCATTTACTAAATGAAATAATAATTATAAAAAATTGAATACTTTCATTTCATAAAATTTCGTGGTCTTACAATTATCGGTCTACACATATATCGTATATATTTATAACCCTAAAAAATAATATCATATTTAATATAATATTATTATTTTCATTCATTGCTCAAAATCAAAAATTAGGGTTTGGATTCCATATCCATTTATCTTTCATATATAACATTATTAGTTAAGTTAAAATAATTAACTTAATAATCGAACTAAAATTCATATAATAAAATAGTAATTATAATAATTCCAATAATTAATCATTTCATATATTATTTAAATAATATAAAAATCATATTTTCATAGAAAATAAATAATAAAGACATTTCTACTATAAAATTAATTATTATAAGAATATACCTTCTAATGATCAAAAATTCTAAAATAAAACTATTTGAAATTATTCATGTAATAAATAAATTTTATTTATCACATATATACATACACATTACTTGGCACATATTCCCATCTTTAAAATAATAATAATAATAAATTTATATGCTAAATTTTTCATTTATTTATATAGAAAATATCGGGTTATTACAGATATAATGGCTGAGTTGTGTTATTCTCAGTCACATGGTTGATCTATTAGGTCACCAACTCCAAAATATGGCAAGATTCTTACTCCATCTCATTAAAGAATTTCAAAAAGGGTAGTATAGTCATTTTACACACAAATTTAATGGCACAAATGACATTTGCTATAACCCTTAGGGTTTAACCCTAAGGTTTTAAAAATTAAAATTTTAAGATTTTCTAATTAGATTTTTAAATGGAAAATTATGATTTCTAAATTATAATTAGGGTTTTCTAATTATATTATAATTTCCTAATCACATTAGAACTTAAAAACTAGGATTAATATTTCCTAATTAAAATTTGCTAATTTAGCAATTAGGTTCCATAATTATACATTAAGGTTTTTAACGAAACAATTAGGGTTTCAAATTAGATTTTAAAAATAGAAAATTAAGGTTTCTAATTTATAATTAGGGTTTCCTAATTACTTAGACTTGAACATTAAGATTAAGAATTCCTAATTTAGCAATTAGGGTTCCTAATTTCGTAATTAGGGTTTCAAATTGAAAATTAGGGTCTCTAATTATTCATTAGGGTTTTTACTAATTAGGTTATAATTAATAACCCACATCATGAATCACATAACACAATTACTTAACAGTCTTAAATTCCGATTTGAATTTCAAATTAGGGTTTTAATATTCTCGGTTAGGGTTTTGGATTCCCAAAACTGAAATTACGATTTCCAGAACCGATTTCTAGGGTTTCTTATCAACCATTAGGGTTTTTTAACTGAACGTGAATATTCTTAATATAATATTAGAGTTTTGCCACTAATATAATTTATCTGGTCAAACCTTGACCCTTAATAACAAACTAGACACATATATGACCATATACACAGAACATATACACTTATATACTTAATCTTGAATAATTCACCACAAAATTTTAAATCCACCAAAATCGTTCACATCATTTTAAAATCCTTAAAATTCCTTCACAAAACTGTCAAATCCATTCACTTATTTTCTATCTAGGTCTATTATTTAACCTCAATTCAATCTTTTAAGATTAAAATAATTTTCTAAATTCTCGGGTTGTCACATGGATCCCACCAAAATCCAGGCCATCACGGAAATGCCCATTCCTCAGACAGAGAAGGAAATACGGGGTTTAGTCTAGGTCTACTATTTAACCTTAATTCAATATTTTAAGATTTTTATAAATTGTCTAAATTCTCGGGTTGTCACATTCACCCCTTCTTCTAAGAATTACGTCCACAAAATTCAACTCACATCGTATACCTTTCATACACATCATCACATTCTACCCAATACATCCCTCACAAGAGTTAAAATTTTCAAACAGTGCTGAGGACTTATATAGACTATTATCTGTCATTTTCGAAAAGGTTATATAGAAATTCATCCACAAAACCGTCATAACATACAGACACGGAGGGTGATTAGCCCGGTATGCCCTGTACTGGCCAAGTACTACTGGTTGGAATAATTTTTTCCCATTCCTCTTATCCGCCTTGGGTGCACAAAAATTTTCTTACCTTAGTCTTTATTGGAATCCGCACTAAAATAATTTGGTCCGGGAAATTTTTCAAAGAACGCTTAGAGTTTTCATAAACGTTGGTCTAGCCGAATCAAATAGCCTAGACTCATATCAATAATCAATTTCAAATGAAACATTATGTATAGCCAAAACCCCATTGGCAAATTAAAATTAAGAAATTTTTTTTGAAAAAATGACGTTATGATACCGTACTGTATTAATAGCCCGTTTGAGGATGCCGTCTGTGATGCCCCCAAAATAGGTCCATTCCATCCAACCCATTCTGAGTCGCCAAATACATGGTACAGAAATAACTACAACTTTATTATTACAACATATAAGCTGTGAGTTTAAATGAGATATTGCCATCTAGACAATATCTACACACGCAAATAAATCCCCATCATAATTATTGATATATTATTTTACAAAAGCGGTGAGGACTACTAAACAACTCTCTCTAGAACCTTCATTCCATACCCGACTAGTACTATTTACATTCTCGCCTCCGAGAAGAAAAAAATGGAACAAAAAAGAAAAGGGTGAGCTCAACTAGCCCGAAGAAGAATATTATGACTAAGATAATATATAACAAATTATCGTTAGTCTTCAACGAGGAAAAATCTAATAGAATACAATAGACAAACCGCTTTTTAAATGAACAAGCGCAATGAAACAACAATTCATTAGAAGAGT
This sequence comes from Panax ginseng, assembly GCA_020205605.1. NCBI lineage: Eukaryota > Viridiplantae > Streptophyta > Magnoliopsida > Apiales > Araliaceae > Panax > Panax ginseng. The sequence continues at coordinate 84,643,981 of CM035144.1, forward strand.
TAAGTAGAGAATGCAAACTACTATTTCTATATATGAATTTAAAAGTTCATCGTCGATATTTTATCACTGTAACATCAATCAATATATATCCGGAATCAAATATTCATCTTTGCACTCTGGTGCCAAAGATATTCATCGATTGGTCATGTTCATCTAAACACTGTTCATCTTTGCACTATGGGCCAAAGATATTAATCGATCGGTCATGTTCATCTCAACACTGCTCATCTTTGCACTCACGGGCCAAAGATATTCATCGAGAATCATTCATCTTTGCACTACGGGCCAAAGATATTCGATAATATCATCATTTAGGGTCGAGGATGATGAAAAATATTTTAAAGGAAACGAATCCAGTGAAACAAAAGAACAAATATTAACGATTCGTATTTTAAACAATCCAAGTTCAAAAATACTTCATAAGTAATCAGAGTGGAGTAAAATTCAAGAATGATCAAAACATAGATCTAATCTGTGAATAGTGTCGTATTCGTGAATAGTGCCGTATACGTGAATAGTGTCGTATACGTGAATAGTAACTCCGACACCAAAAGATAGAAATTTCACAAAAAAAACATCATTATGTTTCGTGAATAGTACTCGTGAATAGTAACTCATGAATAGTAACTCGGGTAATAGTAACTCATGAATAGTATCCCCGACATGAAAAAATTCCAAATTTGATAAAAATTTCCAACCAATATTTCGGCATAATGATATTGAAGAAATAATATCATTTTCGAATAAAATAACATCCTTTACCTCGAAAGACAGTACTTCTAGTTGAAACACCGGATATAGGCTATGACTTGAACTTGCACCGTATAGCAATACTCAAAGTATACTCAAAATACTAACAAGAATACGCTAGATAATATAGAGAGAGAAAACTTCAATTTCTGGTGTGATTTTCAATTCTAACCTAAGCACCCTATTTATAGGAAAATGCTTAGAACACCAAAGCAGAAAATTTAATATAATATTATTATTTATATTAACCATTCGTACGCACACCTTTTAATTCAGAATTCAGCAATTGCACACATGCAAAATGAGGCCCACACATTGAAAAAACGTTTTTGTTAATATAAATATTTAAAACTTCCAAAAATCAATTATTTCGGAATTTCGAAACTTCAATAATTCACAATAAATAGCTCTTTTATTAGAAAATTCGAATCTCGCGATTATTTATAGGAAATTCAATTATCTACAACTTTGCAGAAGAAAGTTTTTCCAAATTCCAAACAGAAATTGACCGAAATCCATAAACGGATGATTTTACAGGCTATAATCAAATTTCGGTCAATAATTGTGTCCACCAACACACAAAATATGTGTTAAACATTTAATGCCACAAAAATACTCTTCCTCCTCATATACTCATGTATCCCACATTCATTATAAAAATATCACCGTTAATATATTATTAAAATAATATATTTAAATGAATTATTTTATCAGAAAAAGATAAAATATTAATTTTCAACAATTGTCACTTTAAAAATTTTCTCCATCTATATCCACATAAAATCAATATTTTCCTCATCATATAAATCAATAATTAATTATTCACAAATAATATTACGAGAATTTCAATCTCGACAATCAGGCGGTTTCGGAAAGAGGGGCTTTCAATAAGAATTTCTCCTTACTTAGCGGCGCAATTAGGTGACCAAACCTCTCCTTAGACAGAACTTTCTAGACATTGCCAATAATGTTTTCTAATAATATTATTCAGATAATATGAATTATTACTCCGATAATGAAAATAATGTGTAGTGACAATTTATTGAAACAACAGTAATATAAAATATCAATGCAGCAATTATTGAATCAATAAAATAAAAAATCTTTGAAAAAGTAACTATCTGTAACAATTACCATGAGTAGTGCCTTCTTACGTAAGAATCAATAATTGGTGCAATACTGGTGTGCTATCGTGTTTTAACCATTTGGTTATTCTAATAAAGATAATTCAGAATAACTACTGCTATTTTATAAACAACTTATTGTTGTCGTTTTCTTCATCCAATCGCTTTCCGCTATGGGGCCCACACAAGACTGCGCCATCGTACAAATATTCCCCGACAGTACAAATATTCCATGACCAAACGAATATTCCCCGACAACAATGAATATTTTATAACCACTTGCTTATTCGAAATATTTGCGTATTTTACCCATAACTATCCACATTAATCAAATCAACCCTTACTATTTCAAAATGATAAATAGAGGAAAATAAATTTTATTTATTAATAATTTGGGGTCTTACAACCTCCCCTCCTTATGAAATTTCGTCCTCGAAATTGACGTACGTACCTGGTGTTTCGAAAAGATGAGAATACCTCGCTTTCTTTTCCGTTTCCAACTTCCAAGTCATTTCCTTAATAGCATGGTTTCTCCACAAAACTTTAACTTGTGGTATAACCTCGGTACATAGGACATGTTCTTTCCTATCCAAGATCTTGTGGGTACCTCCTAAAGACGTTAAGTCTTCTGGCTATCTCGTCCGGTTCTAACTCAATAGCGTGGTTCGGGTCGTCACATATTTACGTAACATCTATACGTGAAAAACGTTATGAACACGCGTCATACTTGGCGGTAAAACGAGTCTATAGGCCACAATTCCTATTCGATCGAGAATTTCAAATGGATTAATAAATCGAAGGTTTGAGCTTTCTTCACCTCATCAATTCTCGCTTTTGAAATAACAATTTCCTGCACCTCCTTCTTCAAATTCATCAGCTCCGGTGTGTAGCTTGAACAGCTTTAACTTTATCGATTAAAGTCGATTATACTCGTATATCATCACGTGGGTACCTAGAGTTTTCATCTCCATCTCTATTATTTGTAAATTATACGAAATGAGTCTTTGACAATATCATACTCGTACTTGTATACGATCTTCTACTCAACACGTCAGCTACCACGTTCGCTTTTCCAAGATGGCATGGTCAGAACATGTGTTGAAATGAGTCTCCTCTTGAGTTCTTCGAAGCTCTTCCCACATTCCTTGCTCTATTCGAATTTTGTATCTCTACGAGTCAGCTGCGTTAATGGAATAGCGATTCGAGAATATCCTTCAACGAATCTCCGATAATAACCAACTAAGCCTAGAAAGCTACGTATTTCGATTCTCGACTTAGGTTGTTCTCAATCGTGACTCATATCCCAACCTTGGATAGACGTTACAATGACACCTATCGGCTTTACTATCATACGAATATGGTGTCCCCTACGAGAGTCCGCCGGTGCATTCCACAAAGGAAGTCACCGGATAAAGGCTCGGTACCAAATTCTATAGTTGAATTTTTAACTCCTCGAAGTTCAATAGGAGCCATTCGATATGAGATTTTAGAAATGAGTTTTGTCTTAGGGTTCAAAGTCGATACAAAATTTAATATCGGGCTTTAGGAGTAAGCCAAGAAATTCTTCAGGAAATACGTCAGGAAAAATCAATAACAACAGGAATATTATTCAAATATGACGTGTCTTTATTCAAATCCATAACATGGACTAAGAAAACTTGACATCCATAATAAACGAATGACTTCATGGCTTGATATGAAAATGTTTGACTACAATGGTTTGATTGCTTGAATTCGAATAACAGGTTGCTTAGGAATATGAAAACTAACAACCTTACGAAAGTAATCAATTTCGGCATGATGAGTAGTTAACCTTAAAATCACATCAAAAGCAAATATCTCTATAGAAATAAGGTTAACATGTAATGTGATAGTGCGAACCTGAATCAAGCAAGATTTCTAAACAATGGATGTAATGAAAGTTTCTCCTAACGGAGTCTCCATAAATAGGTCAAAGTCTAATTTCTCCGTAGTCAAGTTCAAACGTTGAGCGCAAGCAAGAGAGATAAAAGAATGGGTAAAACCGGTAGCTAGTAAGGTATAAACTTCGCAAGAATTTATAATTAACTAACCCGTGCTAACTTCGTTTGGGTTCCTCGCATTTTGACCGGTCACGACAAATGCTCTTCCAAGAACAATTGACTTTGACTTTTCTGGGACATCCTTTTGAGTCACCATTCCCGCTGGATTGGGTTTCAATACCGTACAATCTCGAGCGATATGTCCTTCTTTTCCACAATTATAGGATACCTTAAACTATTGTGGGCAGTTTGGGCTGATATGTCCCTCATTCCCGCATTTATAACATACGACCGGTGGTCTTTCTCTTCCCTTGGAACCAGTTGCTACTGGCGCTGACGTTTTCACATGGTCGTTGTTGAATCTCCTCTTTTTAAAATCTCCTCCCGACTCGCTTCTTCTATTCTCATGGCCATGATTACCACTAGAGTGGTTACCATTTTTGTCCGTCTTTTTCTTTCTCCGCTGGTTATCGTTGTTTTGTTGACTGCTATCTCCTAGATTATCCTCAGGTTGTGGTCCTCGGTTGGACCGTGTTTCGTGATCTCGCTCTAATAATTGAGCCCTGTTTACAACATCCGAATAGAGAGAAAATTTATGAGAAATGAGATACTGACGTATGCCGGGTTTCAAACCTCTCAGAAACATACGCGCCATTCGTTCCTCATTCTCCACCAAATGAGGTGCAAACACGGATAACTCTCGCAAACTTTGCCTCATCTTTGGGACAGAGCATGTTATTCTCGCTCCGTCTAATAAACTCCACTTCCTTCATATGACGAACACTTTCGTGAAAGTATTTGTCATTAAATAGTTTCTAAAATGTCTCCCAAGACATCTTTGAGTGCGAATGGATGGGTACGCTTCACAGAGACTCCCACCAGTGAATGCCGCCGCCTCTGTAACATAAAGGTGGCGAATGGAACCTTACATTCCTCCGTGAATCCCAAGACATTGAATATCTTGGTAATTTGTTTGACCCACGCTCTCGCCTTTAATCGGATCCGGCTTTCCCAGAATTCTGGTGGTCCCAACTCTTTGAATTGCTTGGTTGTGACCACCCGTGAATTTGCTATCATTTCCTCCTGTATTTTGAACACGAGTCTCCTAAATGCGATTTTGCATGAAGCGCAAAAAGCTTCTAAACATCCCTCGTTCATCATCGCTTTCGGTGGTGTTGTTTCATGAAGGTACATTGCCCGACTGTTGCACGTTCTCCTCGTTGGTAAGTACAGGCATCTCCACGGTCTCATTTACTCCACTGTTAATATTCTCAGTCGACATTCTCAAATACTGTCATAAAACAAGGGTTAATTAAGGAAATCAATATATCACATAATATCCCTATATACTAACCAACTAACAAATAAGCTTAGGTAGGACACACTAGCGAAGGATTTACTCGTCTCTCCCCTCCTAGTTCTATTCCCGATCTCCGCCAGAGATCATATCCCTAAGCTCTGATACCAATTGTGACGCCCCCAAAATAGGTCCATTCCATCCAACCCATTCTGAGTCACCAAATACATGGTACAAAAATAACTACAACTTTATTATTACAACATATAAACTGTGAGTTTAAATACAGATATTGCCATCTAGACAATATCCACACGCAAATAAATCCCCATCATAATTATTGATACATTATTTTACAAAAATGGTGAGGACTACTAAACAACTCTATCTAGAACCTTCATTCCATACCCCGACTAGTACTCGCTACATTCTCGCCTCCTGAGAAGAAAAATAGAACAAAAAGGAAAAGGGTGAGCTCAACTAGCCCAGTAAAGAATATTATGACTAAGATAATATACAACAAATTATCGTTAGTCTTCAACAGGGAAAAATCTAATAGAATACAATAGGCGACCGCTTTTAAATCAACAATCAGAGCGGAAAAAACAATTCATTAGAAGAGTTAAGTAGAGAATGCAAACTACTATCTTCTATATATGAATTTAAAAGTTCATCGTCGATATTTTATCCTGTAACATCAATCAATATATATCTCGAATCAAATATTCATCTTTGCACTACAGGCCAAAGATATTCATCAATTGGTCATGTTCATCTCAACACCTGTTCATCTTTGCACTATGGGCCAAAGATATTAATCAGTCGGTCATGTTCATCTCAACACCTGTTCATCTTTGCACTATGGGCCAAAGATATTAATCAGTCGGTCATGTTCATCTCAACACCTGTTCATCTTTGCACTACGGGCAAAAGATATTCATCAAGGAATCATTCATCTTTGCACTACAGGCCAAAGATATTCAGTAATATCATCATTTAAGACTGAGGATGATGAAAAATCTTTTAAAGGAAACGAATCCAATGAAACAAAAGAACAAATATTAAGGATTCGTATTTTAAACAATCCAAGTTCAAAAATACTTCATAAGTAATTAGAGTGGAGTAAAATTCAAGAATGATCAAAACATAGATCTAATCAAAGATAGAAATCATAACAGACGATCTTGGACACAGAAAAGAAAATTTAATTTTTTTGTGAATAGTGTCGTATTCATGAATAGTGTCGTATACGTGAATAGTAACTCCGACACCAAAAGATAGAAATTTCACAAAAAAACATCATTATATTTTGTGAATAGTACTCGTGAATAGTAACTCGTGAATAGTAACTCATGAATAGTAACCCCGACATGAAAAAATTCCAAATTTGATAAAAATTTCCAACCAATATTTCGGCATAATGATATTGAAGAAATAATATTATTTTCGAATAAAATAACATCCTTTACCTCGAAAGACAGTACTTCTAGTTGAAACACCGGATATAGGCTATGACTTGAACTTGCACCGTATATGTGACGCCCCCAAATTAGGTCCATTCCACCCAACCCATTCTGAGTCGCCAAATACATGGTACAGAAATAACTACAACTTCAATAATACAAATGTCGTGTGAAATACGACAATACATTAATGAGTTTAAATACGGATATTGCCGCTGCAGACAATATCAACACGCAAATAAATCCCCATCATAATTATTGATACATTATTTTACAAAAATGGTGAGGACTACTAAACAACTCTCTCTAGAACCTTCATTCCATACCCCGACTCGATCCTGCTATGTTCTCACCTCCTGAGAAGAAAATGGAACAACAAGGAAAAGGGTGAGCTCAACTAGCCCAGTAAAGAATATTATGACTAAGATAATATACAACAAATTATCGTTAGTCTTCAACAGGGAAATATCTAATAGAATACAATAGACAACAAGTTTTATATCAACAAATGCGGTGGAAGCAAAGAATCCATTAGAAGAGTCACGATAGAAAGAATTCTCATTGCCTTCTAAGGTTTAAAAGTCCATCATCAATATTTTATCCCTGTAACAACAATCAATATTCATCTTTGCACTACATGCCAAAGATATTCATTTAAATCACCAGTTGGTCATGTTCATCTCAACACCTGTTCATCTTTGCACTACAGGCCAAAGATATTCATCAGTTAATCGTTCATCTTTGCACTACAGGCCAAAGATATTCATCAAGTATCACCATTAAGGACCGAGGATGATGAAAAATATTTTTAAGAATGAATCCAATTGAGATAGAAGGACAAATATTAGGGATTCAGTATAACAAGTTTATCTAAGATGGATAATACTTCATAATAAATGATTTTGAAGCGTAACTCAAAAAATAACGATCAAAACATGGATACAATCAAAGATAGTAGCCAAAATAGACATCTTGGACAAAAAGAAAATTTTCATTTTTCTAATGAATAGTGATTCGTGAATCGTGAATGAATAGTAACTCCGACACCAAAAAGATAGAAATTTCACAAAAAACATCTTCACGCTTCGTGAATAGTACTGTGAATAGTAACTCGTGAATAGTAACTCGTGAATAGTAACCCGACATGAAAAAGTTCCAAATTTGATAAAAAGTTTAACTAATATTTTGGCATAATGATATTGAAGAAAATAATATCATTTCATGAAAGAAATAACATCCTTACCTCAAAATAACCGTATTTCGATTGTATTTTCAGATATAGTCGATGTAAAACTCGCACCGTATAGCAACACTCAAAGTATACTCACAAGAATACGCCGATAATATAGAGAGAGAAAGAGAGAAAACTTAGTTTTGGTGTGATTTTCAATTCTAACTTAGCCTCTATTTATAGGAAAATGCTAGAACATAAAAGGAGACTAAATAATAAATTAATATTATTTATTAAACATATTTCCTATGCATGCTTACCTACCAATTCAACCACCACCATCCTCGACTCAAAATTAGCGTACCCACATGTGTTAGAATAAAAGTGGGTCCCACCCATAATTTAATAAAAATTATTTATTTTGAAATTTCAACAATTCATAGAAAATAGCTCTTGTTATCGAAAAATTCAAAACACGCGATTTTCCATGGAAAATTCCATTCTCTATAACTTTGCGTAAGAAAGTTTTTCCAAATTCCAAATGTAAATTGACCAAAATCCATAAACAGGAGGCGATTTTATACTATAATCAATTTTCTGGTCAAGAATTGTGTCCACCGACACACACAAAACATATGTTAAACATTTAATGCCACAAAATACTCTACCTCCTCATATACTCATATATCCCACATTCATTATAAAAATATCACCGCTAATATATTATTAAAATAATATATTTAAATGAATTATTTTATCGTAAAAGATAAAATATTAATTTTCAACAATTGTCACATTAAAAAATTTTCTCCATCTATATCACATAAAATTAATTATTATAAATCAATAATATTATAGAATAACATTACTAATCACATTACTAACAACTGTGCAGCTCCTCAGAAAAGAGGGCTTTCAATAAGGATTTCTCTCATCTTGGCGCGCAATTAGGTGACCAAACCTCTCCTTAGAAAGTAACTTTCTAGACATTGCCAATAATGTTATCTCGATAATATTATTCAAATAATATGAATTATTGATTTGATAATGAAAAATACGTGTAATGACAATTATTGAAACAACAAAGAATATAAAATATCAACGCAAAGAATTATTGAATCAATATAATATCGAATAAAGAATTATCGTAACCATTATCGAGCAAAGTGCCTTCACGTAAGAATCAATAATTCAACAATACTGCGTAATACCGCGGTGCTATCTTGTGCAATAACGCCAGACATCGTGTTTTAACCACCGTGTATTCCAACAAAGGTAAAATCAGTAATAACTACGCCGTTATTTTTAAACAACTTATTTTTGTCATTTTCTTTCCTCCAATCACTTTCAGTTATGGGGCCCACTAATGATCGCTACCGTCGCATGTGGAGATTCCCGACAAAAAGAATATTCCACGACCAAACTAATATTCCCTTTAACAATAATGAATATTTTATAACCACTTGCTTATTTTGTAAACTTTGCACATTTCACCCATAACTAAAGCATTATATCAAATTACCACCTTATTAATCAAGAATAATAATTTAGAGGAAATTGATTTTTATTTATAAAAATTTGGGGTCTTACAACCTCCCTCCTTATGAAATTTTGTCCTCTAAATCGACGACGACTGTGTATCGAAAAGATGAAGATACCTCGCTTTCATTTCCGCTTTCCAACTCCCAAGTTATTTCCTCAATAGCATGGTTTCTCCACAAAACTTTAACTTGTGGTATGACCTTCAGACGTAGCACATGCTTCTTCCTATCCAAAATCTTGATGGTACCTCCTCGTATGTTAAGTCTTCGGCTATCTCGTCTGGTTCTAACTCAATAATGTGGTTCGGGTCGTCCACATATTTACGTAACATCGATACGTGAAAAACGTTATGAACACGCGTCATACTTGGCGGTAAAACGAGTCTATAGGCCACAGTTCCTATTCGATCGAGAATTTCAAATGGATTAATAAATCGAAGGTTTGAGTTTTCCTCACCTCACCGATTCTCGCTTTTGAAATAACAACTTCTTGCACCTCCTTCTTCAAATTCATCACCCGGTGTGTAGCTTGAACAGCTTTAACTTTATCGATTAAAGTCGATTATACTCGTATATCATCACGTGGGTACCTAGAGTCTTTAACTCTATCTTCATCATTTGTAAGTTATACGAGATATGTCTTTGACAATATCGTACTCGTACTCGTATACGATCTTTTACTCAACACGTCAGCTACCACGTTCGCTTTTCCAGGATGGTATGGTCAGAACATGTGCCGAAATGAGTCTCTTCTTAAGTTCTTCGAAGCTCTTCCCACATTCCGTGCTCCATTTGAATTTTGTATCTGTACGAGTCAGCTGCGTTAATGGAATAGCGATTCGAGAATATCCTTCAACGAATCTCCGATAATAACCAACTAAGCCTAGAAAGTTACATATTTTGATTACCGACTTAGGTTGTTCTCAACTGTGACTCATATCCCAACCTTGGATAGCACATTACAATGACACCTATCGCTTTACTATCGCATTTAATATGGTGTCCCCTACGAGAGTCCGCTTCGGTGCATTCCACAAAGGAAGTCACCAGATAAAGGCTCGGGTATCAACTTCTACAGTTGGGTTTTAACTCCTGAAGTTTAATAGGAGCCATTCGATATAAGATTTTAGAAATGAGTTTTGTACCGGGTTCAAAGTCGATACAAAATTTAATATCAGGCTTTGGGAGTAAGCCAAGAAATTCTTCAGAAATACGCCAGAAAATCAATAACAATAGAATATTATTCAAATTAACGTGTCTTTATTCAAATCCATAACATGGACTAAGAAAACTTGACATCCTTTTCAATAAACAAATGGCTTTATAATTTAATATGAAAGAGTTTGACTACAATGGTTTGATTGCTTGAATTGAATAACAAAGTTGCTTAAGAATATGAAAACTAACAACCTTACAAAAGCAATCAATTTTGGCATGATGAGTAGTTAACCAATCAAAATCATATCAAAACAAATATCTCTTAAAGAAATAAAGGTTAATGTGTAATGTGATAGTGCCAACTTGAATCAAGCAAGATTTCTAAACAACGGATGTAATGAAAGTTTCTCCTAACGAAGTCTCCAATAATAGGTCAAAGTCTAATTTCTCCGTAGTCAAGTTCAAACGTTGAGCGCAAGCAAGAGAGATAAAAGAATGGGTAGAACCCCAGATTCTAGTAAGGTATAAACTTCGCAAGAATTATAATTAACTAACCTGTGCTAACTTTGTTCGGGTTCCTCACATTTTGACCTGGCCACGACAAACGCTTCTTCCAGAACCGCTGACTTTGTCTTTTTCCAGATCCGCCTTTGGTGCCAATTGCTCCAAATTTGGACTTGATTTCGCCACAGTGACAAAATCGAGCTATGTGATCTTCTTTTCCACAACTAAAACATACCTTGAAGGTCAGGAACAGCTTTGGACTTATATGTCCCTCCTCTCCACATTTGTAACATCTAACCGGGCGGTCGCTTTTCCTCCCCTATAATTTGTCTTTGGTGTTGATGTCGTCGCCGACGCCTTCCCGCCATCGCTTAATCTTCTCTTCTTGAAATTTCCACTTGAATTATTTCTTCTATTATCTTGGCCATGATTACCACCAAGTGGTTACCATTTCTTGCTCGATAATTTCTTTCACGATGGTTATCATTGTCCCGATGGTCTGCCGTTGCCACCAAAGATGATTTTTATCGTGTTGTGGTCGCCGGTTGAACAGACTCATTATCTCGCTTCTAATAATTGAGCCTTGTTGACAACATCCGAATACGAGAGAAAACTTATGAGAGATAAGGTATCGACGAATCTCGGGGTTTTAGACCTCTCGTAAACATACGCGCCATTCGCTCCTCATTCTCCACCAAATGAGGTGCAAACTCGATAACTCTCGCGAACTTCGCCTCGCATCGAGACACCGTCATGTTGTTCGCTCGAGTCTAATAAACTCCACTTCCTTCATATATTTAATACTTTTCGGAAAGTATTTGTCATTAAATAGTTTTCAAATCTTTCCCAAGACATGTTAAGTGCATCCGGTCAGTACGCTTACATGATTCCCACCAAGATCTCGCTTCACCACAAAACATAAAGGTGGCGAATGGAACCTTCGTTCCTCCGCATCCCAAGACATCAAATATCTTGGTAATTTGCTTGACCCACGTTTTCGCCTTTGATCGGATCCGGATTTCCATGGAAATCTGGTGGTCCCAACTCCTTGAACTTCTGGGGTCGTGATGTAATCGCGCTACCATCATTTCCACCCGTATTTTGTACACGAGTCTCCCTCGTCGATTTTGTATGAACCGCAAAAAGCTCCTAAACATTCCATCGCTCATCGCTTGCTCAAGTGGTGTTGTTCACGTGGAGGTACATTGCCACTGCAGACGCTCTCCTCGCTGGTAAGTACAAGCATCTCCACGGTCTCATTTACTCCATCGTTAATATTCTCAAACGACATTCTCAAACATCGTCATAAAATAAGGGTTAATTAAGGAAATCAATATATCACATAATATCCCTATATACTAACCAACTAACAAATAAGCTTAGGTAGGACACACTAGCGAAGGATTTACTCGCTCTCCCTCCTAGTTCTATTCCCCGATCTCCGCCAGAGATCATATCCCTAAGCTCGATACCAACCGTGACGCCCCCAAAATAGGTCCATTCCACCCAACCCATTCTCGAGTCGCCAAATACATGGTACGTAAATAACTACAACTTCAATAATACAAATGTCGTGGTGAAATACGACAATACATACCGTGAGTTTAAATACGATATTGCCGCTCAGACAATATCCACACGCAAATAAATCCCCATCATAATTATTGATACATTATTTTACAAAATGGTGAGGACTACTAAACAACTCTCTAGAACCTTCATTCCATACCCCGACTCGATCCTCGCTATGTTCTCACCTCCCGAGAAGAAAATGGAACAACAAGGAAAAGGGTGAGCTCAACTAGCCCAAAGAAGAATATTATGACTAAGATAATATACAACAAATTATCGTTAGTCTTCAACAGGAAAAATCTAATAGAATACAATAGACAACAAGTTTTAGATCAACAAATGCAATGAAACAAATAATCCATTGAAGAGTCACGTAGAGAAAGAATTCTACCGTCTTCTAAGGTTTAAAAGTCCATCATCAATATTTTATCCTCAGAATAACAATCAATATTCATCTTTGCACCATGTGCCAAAGATATTCATTTAAATCACCAAATTGGTCATGTTCATCTCAACACCTATTCATCTTTGCAGACACTATGTGCCAAAGATATTCATCAATTAATCGCTCATCTCGCACTATGTGCCAAAGATATTCATCAAGTATCACCATTAAGGACCGAGGATGATGAAAAATATTTTTAAGAATGAATCCGGTGAGATAGAAGGACAAATATTAGGGATTCAGTATAATGCTTTATCTAAGATGGATAATACTTCATAATAAATGATTTTGAAGCGTAACTCAAAAATAACGATCAAAACATGGATACAATCAAAGATAGTAGCCAAAATAGACATCTTGGACAAAAAGAAAATTTTCATTTTTCTATGAATAGTGTCGATTCGTGAATAAGGCCGTGATACGTGAATAGTAACTCCGACACAAAAAGATAGAAATTTCAATAAAAAACATCTTCACGCTTCGTGAATAGTACTCGTGAATAGTAACTCGTGAATAGTAACTCGTGAATAGTAACCCCGACATGAAAAAGTTCCAAATTTGATAAAAAGTTTAACCAATATTTTGGCATAATGATATCAAGAAAATAATATCATTCATGAAAGAAATAACATCCTTACCTCAAAATAACCGTATTTCTCGATTATATTTTTCAGATAGTCGATGTGAAGTAAACTCACACCGAGTATAGCAACACTCAAAGTATACTCACAAGAATACGCCGATAATATAGAGAGAGAAAGAGAGAAAACTTAGTTTTTTGGTGTGATTTTCAATTCTAACTTAGCCCTCTATTTATAGGAAAATGCTAGAACGCCAAAGGAGACTAAATAATAAATTAATATTATTTATTAAACATATTTCCTATGCATGCTTACCTACCAATTCATCCACCACCATCCTTGACTCAAATTAGCAAATTTCACATGTGTTAGAATAAAAGTGGGTCCCACCCATAATTTAATAAAAATTATTTTATTTTTGAAATTTCAACAATTCATAGAAAATAGCTCGGTTATCGTAAAAATTCAAAACACGCGATTTTCCATGGAAAATTCCATTCTCTATAACTTTGCAGAAGAAAGTTTTTCCAAATTCCAAATGTAAATTGACCAAAATCCATAAACCAAGCGATTTTAATGTACTATAATCAATTTTGGTCAAGAATTGTGTCCACCGACACACAAAACATATGTTAAACATTTAATGCCACAAAATACTCTACCTCCTCATATACTCATATATCCCACATTCATTATAAAATATCACCAAGCTAATATATTATTAAAATAATATATTTAAATGAATTATTTTATCGTAAAAAGATAAAATATTAATTTTCAACAATTGTCACATTAAAAATTTTTCCATCTATATCCACATAAAATCAATATCATTTAAATTAATAATTAATTATTCACAAATAATATTATAGAATCACATTACTAACAACTGTGCAGCCTCAGAAAGAGGGGCTTTCCAATAAGGATTTCTCTCATCGGCGCCGCAAATTAGGTGACCAAACCTCTCCTTAGAAAGAACTTTCTAGACATTGCCAATAATGTTATCTCGATAATATTATTCAAATAATATGAATTATTGATTTGATAATGAAAAATATCGTAATGACAATTATTGAAACAACAAAGAATACCAAATATCAACGCAAAGAATTATTGAATCAATATAATATTGAATAAAGAATTCATCGTAACCATTATCGAGTAAAGTGCCTTCACGTAAGAATCAATAATTGGTGCATGCGGTAATACCGCAAAGCATCTTGTGCAACCACGCCAGACATCAGATTTTAACCACCGTGTATTCCAACAAGGTTAATCTGTGAATAACTACGCCGTTATTTTTAAACAACTTATTTTTGTCATTTTCTTCCTCCAATCACTTTCCGTTATGGGGCCCACCAATGACTGCGCCGTCGTGTGGAGATTCCCGACAAAAAGAATATTCTACGACCAAACGAATATTCCCCGACAATAATGAATATTTTATAACCACTTGCTTATTTTGTAAACTTTGCACATTTCACCCATAACCAAAGCATTATATCAAATTACCACCTTATTAATCAAGAATAATAATTAGACGAAATTCGATTTTTATTTATAAAAATTTGGGGTCTTACAACCTCCCCTCTTTATGAAATTTTGTCCTCGAAATTGACGTACGTACCTGGTGTATCGAAAAGATGAAGATACCTCGCTTTCATTTCCGTTTCCAACTCCCAGGTTATTTCCTCAATAGCATGGTTTCTCCACAAAACTTTAACTTGTGGTATGACCTTCGTACGTAGCACATGCTTCTTCCTATCCAAAATCTTGACAGGTACCTCCTCGTATGTTAAGTCTTCATTATCTCATTCGGTTCTAACTCAATAATGTGGTTCGGTCGTCCACATATTTACGTAACATCGATACGTGAAAACGTTATGAACACGCGTCATACTTGGCGGTAAAACGAGTCTATAGGCCACGCTCCTATTCGATCGAGAATTTCAAATGGATTAATAAATCAAAGGTTTGAGTTTTCTCTCACATCACCGATTCTCGCTTTTGAAATAACAACTTCTTGCACCTCCTTCTTCAAATTCATCAGCTCCGGTGTGTAGCTTGAACAGCTTTAACTTTATCGATTAAAGTCGATTATACTCGTATATCATCACGTGGGTACCTAGAGTCTTTAACTCTATCTTCATCATTTGTAAGTTATACGAGATATGTCTTTTGATAATATCGCACTCGCATCAGATACGATCTTTTACTCAACACGCCGCCTACCACGTTCGCTTTTCCAGGATGGTATGGTCGTAACATGTGCCAAATGAGTCTCTTCTTAAGTTCTTCAAGCTCTTCCCACATTCCGTGCTCCATTTGAATTTTGTATATCTACGAGTCACCAAGTTAATGGAATAGCGATTCGAGAATATCCTTCAACGAATCTCCGATAATAACCAACTAAGCCTAGAAAGTTACATATTTTGATTATCGATTTAGGTTGTTCTCAACTCGCGTGACTCATATCCCAACCTTGGATAAGACATTACAATGACACCTATCGCTTTACTATCGCACGAATATGGTGCCCCTACGGAGAGTCTCGGCTTTTGCATTCCACAAAGGAAGTCATAAGATAAAGGCTCGGGTATCAACTTCTATAGTTGGGTTTTAACTCAAGTTTAATAGAGCCATTCGATATAAGATTTTAGAAATGAGTTTGTAACGGGTTCAAAGTCGATACAAAATTTAATATCGCTTTGGGAGTAAGCCAAGAAATTCTTCAGAAATACGTCAGAAAAATCAATAACAACAGAATATTATTCAAATTTAACGTATTCTTTATTCAAATCCATAACATGGACTAAGAAAGCTTGACATCCGTTTTTCAATAAACAAATGGCTTTATAATTTAATATGAAAGAGTTTGACTACAATGGTTTGATTGCTTGAATTGAATAACAAAAGTTGCTTAAGAATATGAAAACTAACAACCTTTACAAAAGCAATCAATTGGCATGATGATGAGTAGTTAACCTTAAAATCATATCAAAACAAATATCTCTATAGAAATAAGGTTAACAGGTAATGTGATAGTGCCAACCTGAATCAAGCAAGATTTCTAAACAACGGATGTAATAAAAGTTTCTCCTAACGAAGTCTCCAATAATAGGTCAAAGTCTAATTTCTCTGTAGTCAAGTTCAAACGTTGAGCGCAAGCAAGAGAGATAAAAGAATGGGTAGAACCGGTATCTAGTAAGGTATAAACTTCGCAAGAATTATAATTAACTAACCCGTGCTAACTTTGTTCGGGTTCCTCACATTTTGACCGGTCACGACAAACGCTCTTCCAGGAACCGTTGACTTTGTCTTTTCCGTATCCGCCTTTGGTGCCATTGCTCAAATTGGACTTGATTTCGCCATGTGACAAAATCGAGCTATGTGATCTTCTTTTCCACAACTAAAACATACCTTGGAAAGGTCGTGAGCAGTTTGGACTTATATGTCCCTCCTCTCCACATTTGTAACATCTAACCAAGCGGTCGCTTTTCTCTCCCTATAATTTGTTTGTTGGTGTTGATGTCGTCGCCGACGCCTTCCCGCCATCGCTTAATCTTTCTTCTTGAAATTTCCACTTGAATTATTTCTTCTATTATCTTGGCCATGATTACCACCAAGTGGTTACCATTTCTTGCTCGATAATTTCTTTCACGATGGTTATCATTGTCCCGATGGTCGCTGCCACCAAAGATGATTTTTATCGTTGTTGTTGGTCGCCGGTTGAATGCAGACTCATTATCTCGCCTAATAATTGAGCCTGTTGACAACATCGAATACAGAGAAAACTTATGAGAGATAAGGTATTGATTTAATCTCGGGTTTTAGACCTCTCGTAAACATACGCGCCATTCGCTCCTCATTCTCCACCAAATGAGGTGCAAACTCGATAACTCTGCGAACTTCGCCTCGCATCGAGACACCGCCATGTTGTTCTCGCTCCAGTCTAATAAACTCCACTTCCTTCATACGATTTAACACTTTTTCGGAAAGTATTTGTCATTAAATAGTTTCAAATCTTTCCCAAGACATGTTAATCGTGCATCCGGTTGGTACGCTTCACGATTCCCAAGAATCTTCGCTTCACCACAAAACATAAAGGTGGCGAATGGAACCTTCATTTTCTCCGCATCCCAAGACATCAAATATCTTGGTAATTTGCTTGACCCACGCTTACGCTTTTGATCGGATCCCGCTTTCCATGGAAATCTGGTGGTCCCAACTCCTTGAACTTCTTGGTCGTGTGATGAATGCAGCGTTACCATCATTTCCACCAGATTTTGTACACGAGTCTCCCTCGTCGATTTTGCATGAACCGCAAAAAGCTCCTAAACATTCCATCGCTCATCGCTTGCTTTCGGTGGTGTTGTTCACAGGAGGTACATTGCCACTGTCAGACGTTTCTCCTCGTTGGTAAAGCACAAGCATCTCCACGGTCTCATTTACTCAATCGTTAATATTCTCAACGACATTCTCAAAACATCGCCATAAAATAAGGGTTAATTAAGGAAATCAATATATCACATAATATCCCTATATACTAACCAACTAACAAATAAGCTTAGTAGGACACACTAGCGAAGGATTTACTCTGCTCTCCCTCCTAGTTCTATTCCCGATCTCCGCTTGGAGATCATATCCCTAAGCTCGATACCAACCGCGACGCCCCAAAATAGGTCCATTCCACCCAACCCATTCTCGAGTCGCCAAATACATGGTACGTAAATAACTACAACTTCAATAATACAAATGTCGTGTGAAATACTTACAATACATATTGTGAGTTTAAATACGATATTGCCGCCTAGACAATATCCACACGCAAATAAATCCCCATCATAATTATTGATACATTATTTTACAAAATGGTGAGGACTACTAAACAACTCTCTCTAGAACCTTCATTCCATACCCCGACTCGATCCTCGCTATGTTCTCACCTCCCGAGAAGAAAATGGAACAACAAGGAAAAGGGTGAGCTCAACTAGCCCAAGAAGAATATTATGACTAAGATAATATACAACAAATTATCGTTAGTCTTCAACAGGGAAAAATCTAATAGAATACAATAGACAACAAGTTTTAGATCAACAAATGCAATGAAATAAATAATCCATTGAAGAGTCACGTAGAGAAAGAATTCTACCGTCTTCTAAGGTTTAAAAGTCCATCATCAATATTTTATCCTCAGAATAACAATCAATATTCATCTTTGCACTACTGGTGCCAAAGATATTCATTTAAATCACCGGTTGGTCATGTTCATCTCAACACACTATTCATCTTTTGACCACTAAAGCCAAAGATATTCATCAATTAATCGTTCATCTTTGCACTACAGGCCAAAGATATTCATCAAGTATCACCATTAAGGACCGAGGATGATGAAAAATATTTTTAAGAATGAATCCAGTGAGATAGAAGGACAAATATTAGGGATTCGTATAACAGTTTATCTAAGATGGATAATACTTCATAATAAATGATTTTGAAGCAGAACTCAAAAATAACGATCAAAACATGGATACAATCAAAGATAGTAGCCAAAATAGACATCTTGGACAAAAAGAAAAATTTTCATTTTTCGGTGAATAGTGCCGTATACGTGAATAGTAACTCCGACACCAAAAGATAGAAATTTCACAAAAAACATCTTCACGCTTCGTGAATAGTACTCGTGAATAGTAACTCGTGAATAGTAACTCGTGAATAGTAACCCCGACATGAAAAAGTTCCAAATTTGATAAAAAGTTTAACCAATATTTTGGCATAATGATATTGAAGAAAATAATATCATTTGCGAAAGAAATAACATCCCTTACCTCAAAATAACCGTATTTCTTAATCGTATTTTCAGATAGTCTTGTGTAAACTCGCACCGTTATAGCAACACTCAAAGTATACTCACAAGAATACGCTCGATAATATAGAGAGAGAAAGAGAGAAAACTTAGTTTTTGGTGTGATTTTCAATTCTAACTTAGCCCTCTATTTATAGGAAAATGCTAGAACGCCAAAGGAGACTAAATAATAAATTAATATTATTTATTAAACATATTTCCTATGCATGCTTACCTACCAATTCAGCCACCAGCCATCCTTGACTCAAATTAGCAGCCCACATGTGTTAGAATAAAAGTGGGTCCCACCCATAATTTAATAAAAATTATTTTATTTTTTGAAATTTCAACAATTCATAGAAAATAGCTCGGTTATCAGAAAAATTCAAAACACGCGATTTTCCATGGAAAATTCCATTCTCTATAACTTTGCAGAAGAAAGTTTTTCCAAATTCCAAACAGAAATTGACCAAAATCCATAAACGGGCGATTTTACAGTCTATAATCAATTTTCGGTCAAGAATTGTGTCCACCGACACACAAAACATATGTTAAACATTTAATGCCACAAAATACTCTACCTCCTCATATACTCATATATCCCACATTCATTATAAAAATATCACCGTTAATATATTATTAAAATAATATATTTAAATGAATTATTTTATCAGAAAAAGATAAAATATTAATTTTCAACAATTGTCACATTAAAAATTTTTCCATCTATATCACATATCAATATCATTAATTAATTAATTATTCACAAATAATATTATAGAATCACATTACTAACAACCGTGCAGGTTCCAGAAAGAGGGGCTTCCAATAAGGATTTCTCCTCATCGGCACGCAATTAGGTGACCAAACCTCCCCTTAGATGTAACTTTCTAGACATTGCCAATAATATTATCTCGATAATATTATTCAAATAATATGAATTATTGATTTGATAATGAAAATATCGTGTAATGACAATTATTGAAACAACAAATAATATAAAATATCAACGCAAAGAATTATTGAATCAATATAATAAAAACAAGAATGATCAGAATTAATGTAACCATTATCGAGTAAAGGCCTTCTTACGTAAGAATCAATAATTGGTGCAATATCTGGTATCTACTCTTGTGCAATAACGCCAGACATCGTATTTTAACCACCGTGTAATCCAACGTTGTAATTCAGAATAACTACGCCGTTATTTTTAAACAACTTATTTTTGTCGTTTTCTTTTCTCCAATCGCTTTCAGTTATGGGGCCCACTAATGATCGCTACTGGTCGCACGGAGATTCCTCGACAAAAAGAATATTCCACGACCAAACTAATATTCTCCTAACAATAATGAATATTTTATAACCACTTGCTTATTTTGTAAACTTTGCACATTTCACCCATAACCAAAGCATTATATCAAATTACCACCTTATTAATCAAGAATAATAATTAGAGGAAATTCGATTTTTATTTATAAAAATTTGGGGTCTTACAGTATAGCAATACTCAAAGTATACTCAAAATACCCACAAGAATACGCTCGATAATATAGAGAGAGAAAACTTCAATTTCTGGTGTAATTTTCAATTCTAACCTAAGCACCCTATTTATAGGAAAATGCTTAGAACACCAAAGCAGAAAATTTAATATAATATTATTATTTATATTAACCATTCCTACGCACACCTTTGAATTCAGAATTCACCAATTGCACACATGCAAAATGAGGCCCACACATTGAAAAAACGTTTTTGTTAATATAAATATTTAAAACTTGCAAAAATCAATTATTTCAGAACTTTGGAACTTCAATAATTCATAATAAATAGTTCTTTTATCAGAAAATTCGAATCTCGCGAATTTATATAGGAAATTCAATTCTCTACAACTTTGCAGAAGAAAGTTTTTCCAAATTCCAAACAGAAATTGACCGAAATCCATAAGCAGACGATTTCTGTGCTATAATCAAATTTCGATCAATAATTGTGTCCACCAACACACAAAATATGTGTTAAACATTTAATGCCACAAAATACTCTTCCTCCTCATATACTCATATATCACACATTCATTATAAAAATATCACCGTTAATATATTATTAAAATAATATATTTAAATGAATTATTTTATCGAAAAAGATAAAATATTAATTTTCAACAATTGTCACTTTAAAATTTTTTTCCATCTATATCCAAATAAAATCAATATTTTTCTCATCATATAAATCAATAATTAATTATTCATAAATAATATTACTGAGAATCTCAATATCGACAACCGTGCAGTTTTCTAGAAAGAGGGGCTTTCAATAAGAATTTCTCCTCTTCTTGGGCGCCGCAATTAGGTGACCAAACCTCTCCTTAGATGAACTTTCTAGACATTGCCAATAATGTTTTCTAATAATATTATTAGGATAATATGAATTATTGCTCGATAATGAAAAAAATGTGTAGTGACAATTTATTGAAACAACAATGTAATATAAAATATCAATGCAAAGAATTATTGAATCAATAAAATAAAATCTTTGAAGCAAGAATTCTACATGTAACAATTCTTGAGTAGTGCCTTCTTACATAAGAATCAATAATTGGTGCAATACCATGTCTTCTTGTGTTTTAACCACCGGGTATTCTAATGAAGATAATTGTGAATAACTACGTCGTTATTTATAAACAACTTATTCTTGTCGTTTTCTTCCTCCAATCGCTTTCCGCTATGGGGCCCACACAAGGTTGCGCCGTCGTACGAATATTCCCCGACTGTACGAATATTCCATGACTAAACGAATATTCCCCGACAACAATGAATATTTTATAACCACTTGCTTATTCGAAATATTTGCGTATTTTATCCATAACTATCCACATTAATCAAATCAACCCTTACTATTTCAAAATGATAAATAGAGGAAAATAAATTTTATTTATTAATAATTTGGGGTCTTACACCGTCATTGTATGACTTTGTCATAACACATCATACAATAGTGGGACAATGATTTTTCAATCGAATTCAACACTAAGTATTCTTGTAATTACAACTCCATCATTTTTTTATCATCTGTGTATTAGGTTACATGATACATTAATGATAAATAAAATATATTTTGATATTTCAAAATTATTTTCGTCTAGCCAAAACAAGTAGCATAGACTATTCTTTAAAGTGTTCAAAAATCATTGTAAATCAGTTTTATATTCTCAATAGGTAACGAGGTGTCAGTGGCCTAAAGTTCACACATACACAATGGTCACCAGAAGTTGAGAATAAAAAATTATTTTCAAAAACACATAGTCTGTATTTAGCTTGATGTCCAAAAAGTTCAAAGTCTAGCATAGCTAGGAGTTTTGGAAAACATATGTCTCCACTAATAATCAATTACTTAAACAGTCTATCTATTCCTATTATCTTCAATACTCCATTCACACAAAACTATACCCAGTTCATCAAACTTACCACACTTATGAGTTAAGGAACTTTCCACAATCATATGAGTTTAAGAATTTATCCTAGTCAGACCTTTGCCGTCCATTCGTTGAGGGGTTCAAAAACATTTCATATTATTGGATCTTTCGAGATTCTACGAAGAGTGGGAGAGGTGGCTTACGAAGTAGTTTTACCTCCAGAATTAGAACATGTGCATAATGTTTTTCATGTATCGGTGTTGCGACCGTATAAACCTGATTACAAATATGTGATCGAATATGAACCGTTGCAATTCAGTAAAGATTTGTCTTATGAAGAGATTCCTATCCAGATAGTCGATTGGGAAAGAAAAAGTGCTCGGGAATAAGGTGATACCTTACGTGAAGGTAATATGGAGGAACCACAATGTCGAGAAGAGGCTACGTGGGAACTCAAAGCATATATGATGAAGAATTACCCTGAATTATTTGTTTAGTCCGTGTCTTCGATTCTGGGGACATAATCTTTGTAAGTAGGGAAGAATGTGAGGATTTGATTGTTTAAGTTATGATTCTGGGGGACAGAATCCTTGTAAGGAGGGAAAGATGTAACAATCCGAAATTTTAAGTTGTAATTTTAAATATTTATTGAATTATAAATATTTATTTGATGTGTTTATTGTTGAAATTGATGAAATAAATATTTTATTGATGTGATGGTTGTTAGTAAATATTTATGAATCCAAATTTATTAGATAACATTCTAAATTAAATTAATTTATAATTTAGGGAGTTATAATATAACATGAGGTGTTATATTGTTGATTAATAATTTAAAGTGGTATGTTAAATTATTAAATAAAATTATAAAGAGATTATAAATTTGTGATATTTGTTTAAGTGGAATATTTATTTAAATATAGTATGTGTAATTATTTTATTTGATTAATGTTTGATATGAAAATCCAAATAAATAATATGTGATTATAAATTATAAACTAAATGGTTTATTAAAATAAATTAAAGGAGTTTAAATTAATTATGACCAATCAAGTCTTAAAATATTACGTCTTTATTTTAAAGACTTTTTGCCAAACAAAGCCTTATGGCTTTTAGATTTTTGATTTTAGAATTTTAAATAAAGTAAATAAAATAAATAAAATATAAAATATATTTATAACAACTATACGTTTATTAGCTTGTAACCGATACTATTTAGTATGCCTATTATGGCTATATCAGTTTTTTTGTATTATTACGCATATCAGTTGGTTATTGGCTAAGCTTGAGAGTTTCAGAGAGAATTGAGAGAGAAGCTGAGAGAGAATTGAGAGAAAACCTAAGAGTTTCAAGCGATTTCCAGCGATTTTAGCAAGAATTACAAGCTAAGTAAAGGTATTTTATCTAACCTATATATATATATATATATATATATATATATATATATGAGTTTACGACATAACTTATATGTTCTGTGAATTTGATTTTGTTCAATTGTTGCTATACAACTGAATTGTGATGATTATATGTGTTGGTTATGTTTGAGTTTGTATGTAAACAAGAATTCGTATGCTAATTATAGTTAAAAAAGAAGAAAAGTAATTACAGTATGTATTTGTCATATGGCTTGTGTAAGTACTAATTTTGGTGGTCAATTCATATGATAAACTATAAATTGAGGCTTGTTTATGTTATTTCGTTAAGAAACGAAGAGAACGTAGTTTGAACGAAGTGATTCGGTGTAGAATTGTAATCACAGTGATGATTTTTATAAAAGATGTCAAAAAAATGAGTTTTTATATGAAAACATGAAATTTAAGAAATTAAATTAGTTGTTAAATTGTTTTATATCGATGAATATGTGAGGAAACATGTTTGTAATAGTTCTATATCAATTGTTTAGGTTAAATTCACTATTTTGTGGGTGTAATTCGTGTTAGTTGGGCTAAAGTTGGCCATCGTTCACGAGTTTACGGTTATATCGTGCACTCGGCGTTAGCGATTGATGCTTGGTGCCTGTGCCAAAAAGCAGATATATAATTGCCTGTAGGTCCCGAAGCTTGTGTATGGTATGCAATTGCACCATACCCTATCCTGAGACAGTGACTTCTGCTGCTGATGCAGTTCTGGGATAGCAACATACCTTGGTCTAATGATGTGTTAGTATAATAAACATGTAACAATAACGTTATAATAGAGTCGTGTTATGTGGTTAGTAAATTGAAAGTTGTAAAAATGATGAGTAAGTTACGAACGCGTTATGTGATAACTTAGTATACACAATGAATGTTAGACAAGTGTTGTGAAGTCAACACTTGGAATTTCTGAAATGTAAATGGTAATGTAAGACTTGTACTGAAATAACAAATTTAACTAGAAATGTATATGTTATGGTATGTTAGTATATCTAATAAGTATTGTGGTTCTAATACTATGTGTAGGTGAACGTGAGTTTTAATATTATAGCTTACGCTCAAGGAAAGTTTTCTAACTCTACACTTTCGTTGAGCTAGTTCTATTATTACATTGTGCAACTTTATTCTTATGGTTGAGTAAGTTTTTGTATCTAATTTGTTTATGAGGATGCAAGTTTTCCAAAACCTTATATCATTACGTTGAACATGTTTTAATCCTAAGTTTATTGGAATTCTAATCATTGTTGATTTACTCTAACTTGTTTATAGTTAAACAAGTTTCTTTAGTTCATTCTTTTATAGTAAATGTTTCTTGAACTTTAAATTCCTAGTGTTGAATTATTCAATCACTTTGCATAATTTATTATCATCTTGACAAGCATTGTTTCTAGCTTGCTATTAATTAGTGTATATTCAGTAACTAAATTTCTAATTTGACAAGATCATAGACCTAGCTTATTATTGTTCAAGCAAAGGTTTATCATTTTATTCATTTTTTTCAACACTTATGCTCTCTAGTTATTTTCAAGCATAAGGTTAATATATATTCAGTTCACCTATGATTCTCAATTGTTCTATGTTATGTTATTAGTAAACAACTGTTGTGTTATCAAACCTTATTTATTCAACTAGTTCCCTAGTTGATGATTGTTAAACTTTAAATTATCCTTGAAAGCTTATCCAAACCAAACTTTCTTTGGTGCGGACTTGTACTCTAAAACTGAGAAGAACAACTCTATTATAGGGGATAC
Organism: Panax ginseng; assembly: GCA_020205605.1. Classification (NCBI taxonomy): domain Eukaryota; kingdom Viridiplantae; phylum Streptophyta; class Magnoliopsida; order Apiales; family Araliaceae; genus Panax; species Panax ginseng. The sequence continues at coordinate 84,670,028 of CM035144.1, forward strand.
GCAATGCGTTTAGATGTTTGTGCACAATGCATTGTACGAAGGGTTGATCCCCCTAAGTACGTGAAGTTCCTACAATATAACTGTTAAGGTTAGAGTTGAAAGATTACTTGTAACCGTGGACATAGTTCGTGGTCTTATGACCCTCAGATATATACATTCCATATTTTGATTCCAGTCTTTGGTTATCATTGATAGAGTACTATTCGGGTTTGTGGGCCTATTCATTGGCGGTTATTATATTCTTGTTGGTTCATTATTATATCTAGTGAGCAATTGTTTTGCTCACTCTTGCTTAAATATAATTATTGTAGCTAAAGTTGAGAAGGTAGATGAGCCTTCTACTAGCAAAGGAAAAGGAAAAATGTGCAAGTGATGAAGACTTGTAATTTCATTTGTTGACTTAATGTTGGATTTTATATTTAATGATGTAATGTAATTATTTTAATTAGCACTTGAGTGATGTTAAGGTTAGACAACCTGGGATGTTTTTGGATTTAATGATGTAACCCTTTTATAGGGAGGATTTATGGTTTAAATGTTATTTTATTTGGGTAGATAGTATGAATGAATGGAAAGTGAACACCTGTGACAACCCGAAAAAATCAGATTGTCCAGAATTTAAGTTTAAAGAATTCGTTATTAATAAAATGAATTTTTATTAATACTATTTTGTGCTATGTGTTTATTAATCGTTTTATAACCTAGAATGATTATTAATCGGGAGGATTCTGGCTACGAGCTAGACTGAACGAGTAAGAATTTTTAAGACGAAAATAAATTTTTTTCGGGAACAAAAATATTTCTGTGGAAAAAGACGAAATAGACACTATTCATCCATTTCTGCTCGGAGATTTATTTTGAATTTCCGAGAAACGCCTAATGATGGAATTCTGAGACGAGATGGAATATTTAATAATATTTCAGTTATGGAAAAAATGAAGTTTTTGCCTGCGGACTTAAAACCTAAGGGTTAGGAAAAGTGAATTCCGAGAATTTTATGATTTCGTATAATAATTAGAGTTATTATGCGTGAGAAATACGAGTATAATACTAGTTATTATACGAGTATAATACGAAGATTAGTACGAAGTAGAATACGAATATCGTACAAATTATATACGAAGAGAATACAAGAATAAGAAAATACGAGAATGGAATGCGTAGAATACGATTAGTCTAAATGGACTTTGAGTTCATGGACTTTGTAGAATCCAAGTGGACTTGGATTATATCAAGGCCAATGGAATGTGTAATCAAGCCCAGAGAAGGCCCAGTAAGAATTAATGTAAGGCCCAATGTTAGATTTATTTAAGCCTAATCCAAGAAAATTAACCGCGGATCGAACCGATGGGTCATCGGATGGGTAAAACCCATGGGGTAACCCATGGGGAAGACCCATGGGCATAAGGGGCGGCCACTTGGCCACCAAGTAAGGGTGGTGGCCAAGTAAACTTGGTGGCTAAGCCATGAATAATAAGGAGGTGGGGGTGAAATGACCAATTTTCCCTAAGCCTTGGTTTTCTATAAATAGAAAGCTTAAGTTCATTATTTTGAGCTTTTGAAAATCCTACTCTTTGAGAGAGAGAGAGAGAGAGGTTGGGATGGGAGAAGAGAGGAAAGGAAGAGGAAAAGTTAGCTCGAAAAGTGCTTTGTCAAGCGGAAGGAGATTAAAGAAGAGCAGTAATCCGAACCCTAGTTTCTTCTAATTTTCTTTAAGTTTAATATGTTGAAAATCATAACTTAATGAAGATAAGAAGTAGATGAAGTTAAGAATGATTTCATATGGTTGAAATCATGAGAAAACGAAGAAAGAAGAATTAGAAATTTAGTTTATAAATTTCTTATGGAAGTGTAAGATTTGTAAGGATTTTGAGCGATCCGAATGAATCCTATGAATGAGTAGGTCAAATAAGTAAGGAATGATGTTCTATAACATCAAATTCCAAGAAAAAGTAAAATTGTAATCCAAAATATCGCTTAAAAATGAAGAACACGAGAAGAACGCGAAGAACGTTGTTGATGGACAAATTTAAAACCATCGTAGGATAATTGTTGTTGATGGACAAGTTTAAAACCATCGCATATAAGTTAGTTGCTTATTGCTTGGTTAGGAACGTTAGAAACGTTCATGAAGAACGGATTAAAACTGAGCTATAATGAAGTTATGGAAATTTTTTTGTAAAAGATAAACGAGAATTATAAAGTTAGTAAATGAACCCGAACTTATAGGGTTTCATAAGAATGTAAGAGAGCATAGAAAATGTGAGTCATGGACTCAAGAACGAACGAATTCCGAGTTCGGATGACCGAATTACGGACGAACGAACGAAGAATGTTAATAACGTAAAACGAACAAAGAGCGAAGATTAAGCCAATTGAATGGAATTTTAACGGATTCAGAATGAAGTTCTATCTGAGGGTAATCAAAGTACGTAAGATAAGGGAGAGAATGGCTTTGGAACGTCCTCGCGTTAGAAGTTATAATGAATAAGATATGAGATTTGAAGTCGAGATCTCAAGCTTGTAAAAGACTTAGAATTTTTTCTAGATTTCATGCTTTCTTGTATAAGCAACATGAAGTCGTGCCTTGGTGGCCGACGCCGCAGAGCGAGCTCAGGCCATTAGCCACTACTAAGTGGTGCCACAGTGCGAAAGAAAGGGAAGGGCACAGCGCCGCAGCGCCGGTGCAGGACAATGCCCAGAAATGAGATTTTAACTGCTCAATTTCTCGTGGGATGTGCAAAAAAGAAATATGAACATATAGTTCAACTAATGTAACACTTTATAAAGTGTATTAAACCTTTGATGAAGGTTGAACGAAAAGATTAAACGAGATTAAAAGATAAAGAATGTAGACACGGGTCATGAACCAATATCAAGGGGACCGTAGTTGCGATAATCGAGCGTGAGGATTGCTTTGATGGTGATTCCATAGGCGTTGATTGACTAGGGTAATGAATAACATTTCGATGTTATATCATGGTCATGAGAGATGAATGTAAAGCGTTTAGACGCCTTTGTGTAATATATATTTATTGCGATGAGCGATCGATGCTTGGCATACAACGAACCGTATGGCTTTGACATTAAGAAAGAATAATGAACATGGGGTTCATGGGTTGGATAAAGATTGATTATGATTAAAACCTTGAGAAAAGGTTGAATGAGAAATTAAGGGATGAACAACATAAATGTTGATTATGTAAACAATCCTCGTGAATCGTATTCACGTTGAGAGAACGTTCTAAGTATACGTTGGTTGTATGACTTAGACGTTGACGGGAGTAGTAAGTAAGATATGAATTATTAAGAAAGCCGTAGCAAACGGTAATAAGATTAATGAAAGCCGAATGTGAGTCGGATAAGAATGTTAGAATGAAATGTAAGCGTTGGACACTTGAACCGAGTTAAAGGTTGAGTGTACGCAAATATTAAACGGGTAAAACCTACACTCCGTGTATGGTTTGACCGTAGGATAATCAAGACCAATGATTAAACCTGTGAATGGTGAAGAAGCTAAATTAAGGACAAGTACGTATAACGTAAAAGAAGCCGAGTTAATGTTTATAACTTGTATAACGTTTCAAGTCAAATGAATCGGACGTTGTAAGATAAGAATAAGGTAGTGTAAAATGCTTAACGGTATCAATGTGTAGAATGAATATTGAATGATCGTCGACCTAAGTATACAAAAGACTGTATGACTTGGAAAATAAAGAATGAATCCTGAGGTATGGCATTTAGTTGCCAGAAATCCATAAGGAATAAGAAATTGACTTAACGAACATTATAATTTAATAGTTTGGGTAAGTTAAGATGAAGTGAGGTTCTAGTACAATCCTAACCTTTGATGGTTGACATATGGGAGTTCGGATAAACAATTCCTTCAGAGAGCGAAGGTATATACAAAGCGGCAACCGATCTAACTCCTTTATTATATGGGTGTAGATGAGATGAGAACTTGTTTGTTGGTTGTTTATGGAAACCACTTTCAGTACCATATGGACTACTAGCGAGAGACATGATGATGTGTGATGAGTCCTAGGAGAGTTATAAGAAGAAGATAAGAATGTAAATCATCAAAGATGATGAGCGTATTAAATAAGACATCTTAAGTATGTCATGAAGTCGTTAATCGGTAAAGGAAGTTGGTCGCGTAAACTTAGTTTATAAGAACGTGAACCCTAAGAAGTAAAGTAAAGTAAACCAATGCGTAAGTCAAGTATATGACTAATTGGTATATGTGTTATTTCCTTATGTGCTACATGGGAATTGGAATGAGCGGTTTAAGCGTAAACTATAACTTGTGTCGTAATGTAAGGAAAGTTTCTAACTTCATTCATATTTTAAATGAATGCTAGTTTCTAGACTTCTCAGATGTTGAACTTGAGAAATTCTATCTATGTGGAAATGTGTGATATTTGTACAAGGTGTTAGAATATATGAGGCCTTATTCCATAATGTGAACACTTCGGTGTTTCTATGATATGAACTATTATGTGATTGAGCTGTTCAATATGAGCATGTTCTGTTTATACATGAACCGTTATTGTTAAGTCTGTGCTATTGATTCTAGCTAGACAGAATGTGTATGAAAGAGAGTAGAGAGTGAATGTATTTCAAAGGGAATGTAACTAATGTTTTAAAATGATAGGAATAGAGATTATTCCTATTATTCAAGCTGCTTCATAACCTTTGTTCGGTTATTGAAGTCTTACAACAGAGTTTAAATTCTTAAAGTTATTTGTTCAACTATTATGACTTGTTGGGCAATTGAATGCTCACACTTGCTTTAAATAAAAACATTTTATGCGAATGATGTTAGAAAGAACTTAAGGATCCCTGAAAGATTAAGCTGATCGGTATCCAGAAGAAGTTCCATTCATTAGATGAATGAGCGTGAAGATCAAGCAAAGACTTTAATATAGAATGATAGAATTAAACTATAGAATAGTTTAATGAACGATTATGTATCCTTGGGGGCGGATAAAAGTCACTTGTACAAGATGTAATGAATAATGTAATTATCATTGTTTGGAATGAAAGAGGTTTTAAGGTTTTAGAACCTGGGATTTGAGGATGTATGTTGTTATATTTAGCTATATAATGATGTATGTTTGAAAGAAGATGGGATCGTGACGTACGGAATCCGGATGTGAAAACAGACCGAATTTCGGTGCGTTACAGGTTGGTATCAAAGCTGATAGGTTATAAATCTTAGGTATGAGTACCTAAGACTATAATCATAGAGAGAAGGATAAGAAGATCACCACGTGATCATAATAAATCGTAGTAACAGATGAGCTGTTAAATGATGAATGATTTATAGCCAATGCTATGAATGAATGGTACTACGAAGTAGTACGGGAAGAATAACTCAGATTGAGTTGTAAGGGATAACATACGAATTAAAGAAAATTCATATTAAGTAAAGAGAAAGTTAGAAGTTGTAAGATTTCAATTGAGGACTCATGTGATAGTTGAGTTGTATGAATCTTTGTATGAAGAGGTTTGTGTTTGGTGTAACAACCACTCGGTTTATTCTGGTGATAATCATTGAAATTGGTTACGCTATCAAGATGTATATGACGAAAAGGTGAATCTTTTCTCATGTATATACTTGGAAGGTAGAGAACGATAAGATTAGGTGCAAGTTCTTGAAACTCATACTTATAGCAAGTTCGTGACTCATAATTATATGGTATGTTTTGAACTTCAATGTAATGGACGCCATTTATAGTGCACCTGGGATAGTTCTTCAACTCATATTATTGTGGAAAGTTCCTAAACTCATAATGTGTGGTAAGTTGATGGACTGTACTATGGTATAGGAATGTTTAGACTGAAATGAGTTATTTTCAGTAGACTTAGCATTGAAGGTGCTAGAGAAGATTAAGTATTGTCACAAGTAAGACAATGAAGGAAGATGGAGGATAAGATATTCCAAGTCATCTAGCTATGCTAGATTTTGAAGTTTCTTGAATTCGTGCTGAAGTGCGCATTTTGGAAAATAAAAGAATTGGTTCAATTTTTGGAACCAATGGATTTTAAAAGAACTATTTTTGATATGTACATGCTAGTTGATTTGACTGAGCGAAATTGATTTAAAATATCAAAATGAATTTTATATCATCGGTGCATTTGATGCGAAGATGGTAAAAGGATGGAGTTATTAATGTAATCGAACCTAGTGTTGGAAGTGATCTTAGGATCAACAACCCGCTTATGGTATGATGTATAATGACGAAGTCATAACCCGCGAAGTCCTCAACGTCTTGTGAAAAGTGCGGTATCATGATGTCATGAAACTTTTGATGTATTGCAAAAGAATTTAAAGAATTGGTCGATGTCAAGTGAGTTGACTAGATTTAATGTTTCAAGTTGATGTCCAATTTATTGGTATGGTCTACGCTTACTTGACTTGGCTAAGACGCGAATGGTATGTCATGATTAAAAGAAAATTGAGCTTTCTTTGAAAAGCTATCTTAGAACCAAATTGTTTTGGTGTGGAATCCAATGATTAAGTCTCGAGGTGAACATATACCGAAATGGGGTTATACGATAGGTTGATCACCTATGTATGGAAGAGGTGGTTTACATTCTTTGTGATTGTAAACTTACTGGTGTAAGAATGGTTTCTGGTGAAATACTATTAAACCTAGTAAGAGTTCATGGTCGATTTGACCCCTCAGCAAAAGAATGAAATGTTTTAAAGGAATCCTTTTATTCCTAGTTATTCCTTTCACTTCATGATTCTTGATAAGTTATGAAGGATAGGGAATGTATGAAAGATAAGAACTTCTTTGAAGAGAAGTTGAGAAGAAGGGTTAAGTAAAATTTCGTGGACGAAATTCTTTGAAGAAAGGGAGAATGTGAGGACCGGGTAAGGTTTTGGTTTTAAGAAATTCGAGGACGGAATTTTTTTAAGGAGGAATAATGTGACAACCCGGAAAAAATCGGATTGTCCAGAATTTAAGTTTAAAGAATTAGTTATTAATAAAATAATTTTTTATTAATACTATTCTGTGCTATGTGTTTATTAATCGTTTTATAACCTAGAATGATTATTAATCGGGAGGATTAAGCTCTGAGCTAGACCGAGCGAGTAAGAATTTTTAAGGCGAAAATAAAATTTTTCAGGGAACAAAAATATTTCTGGAGAAAAAGACGAAATAGACACTATTCATCCGTTTTTGCTAGGAGATTTATTTTGAATTTCCGAGAAACGCGTAATGATAGAATTCTGAGATGAGATAGAATATTTAATAATATTTCAGTTATGGCAAAAACGAAGTTTTCGTCTACGGACTTAAAACCTAAGGGTTAGGAAAAGTGAGTTTCGAGAATTTTATGATTTCGTATAATAATTAGTTATTATGCGAGAGAAATATGAGTATAATACTAGTTATTATACGAGTATAGTACAAAGATTAGAATGATGTAGAATACGAATATCGTACAAATTATATACGAAGAGAATATAAGAATAAGAGAATACGACCCATGGGCATAAGGGGCGGCCACTTGGCCACCAAGTAAGGGTGGTGGCCAAGTAAACTTGGTGGCTAAGCCGTGAATAATAAGGAGGTGGGGGTGAAATGACCAATTTGCCCTAAGCCTTGATTTTCTATAAATAGAAAGCTTAAGTTCATTATTTTGAGCTTTTGAAAATCCTACTCTTTGAGAGAGAGAGAGGGTTTGGATGGGAGAAGAGAGGAAAAGGAAGAGGAAAAGTTAGCTCGAGTGCACGCTTCGACCGACGTAAGGAGATTAAAGAAGAACGGTAATCCGAACCCTAGTTTCTTCTAATTTTCTTTAAGTTTAATATGTTCAAAATCATAACTTAATGAAGATAAGAAGTAGATGAAGTTAAGAATGATTTCATATGGTTGAAATCATGAGAAAACGAAGAAAGAAGAATTAGAAATTTAGTTTATAAATTTCTTATGGAAGTGTAAGATTTGTAAGGATTTTGAGCGATCTGAATGAATCCTATGAATGAGTAGGTCAAATAAGTAAGGAATGATGTTCTATAACATCAAATTCTAAGAAAAAGTAAAATTGTAATCCAAAATATCGCTTAAAAATGAAGAACACGCAAAGAACGCGAAGAACGTTGTTGATGGACAAATTTAAAACCATCGTAGGATAATTGTTGTTGATGGACAAGTTTAAAACCGTCGCATATAAGTTAGTTTCTTATTGCTTGGTTAGGAACGTTAGAAACGTTCGTGAAGAACTGATTAAAACTGAGCTATAACGAAGTTATGGCAAAATTTTTGTGAAAGATAAACAAGAATTAAAAAGTTAGTAAATGAATCCAAACATGTAGGGTTTCATAAGAATGTAAGAGAACATAGAAAACGTGAGTTGTGGACTCAAGAACGAACGAATTCCGAGTTCGGATGACCAAATTACGGACGAACGAACGAAGAACGTTAATAATGTAAAATGAACGAAGAGTGAAGATTAAGCCAATTGAATGGCATGTTCACGGATTTAGAATGAAGTTCTGTCTGAGGGTAATTGAAGTACGTAAGATAAGGGAGAGAATGGTTTTGGAACGTCCTCGTTCCGAGTTATAATGAATAAGATATGAGATTTCGAAGTCAGCATCTCAATCTTGTAAAAGACTTAGAAAATTTTTCTAGATTTCATGCTTGGCGCCTTGTACGAATGAAGTCGTGCCTTGGTGGCCCGATGCCTTGCAGTCTATGAAGACTCAGGCCATTAGCCACTGCTAAGTGGTGCCACGAAGGCGAAAAAAGAAGGGAAGGACGCGGCGCAGCCACGATGCAAGGTGACAATGCCCAGAAATGAGATTTTAACTGCTCAATTTCTCGAGGGATGTGCAAGAGAGAAATATGAACATATAGTTCAACTAATGTAACCCTTTATAAAGTGTATTAAACCTTTGATGAAGGTTGACCAAAAAGATTAAACGAGATTAAAAGATAAAGAACGTAGACGCGGGTTGCGGAACCAATATCCGGGGACCGTAGTCGCGATAATCGAACGTGAGGGATTGCTTTGATGGTGATTCCTTAGACGTTTATTGACTAGGGTAATGAATAACATTTTGATGTTATATCATGGTCATGAGAGATGAATGTAAAGCGTTTAGAAGCTGTGAATGTAACGCTGTTGAGATGAGTGATCGGTCTTGGCATAAAATGAACCGTGTGGCTTTGACATTAAGAAAGAATAATGAACATGGGGTTCATGGGTTGGATAATGACTGATAGCGATTAAAACCTCGAGAAAAAGGTTGAATAAGAAATTAAGGGATAAACAACGTAAATGTTGATTACGTAAATAATCCTCGTGAATCGTATTCACGTTGAGCGAACGTTCTAAGTATACATTGGTTGTATGACTTAGACGTTGACGGGAGTAGTAAGTAAGATATGAATTATCAAGAAAGCCGTAGCGAACGGTAATAAGATTAATGAAAGCCGAATGTGAGTCGGATGAGAATTTTAGAATGAAATGTAAGAGTTGGACACTTAAACCGAGTTAAAGGTTGAGTGTACGCAAATATTAAACGGGTAAAACCTACACTTCGTGTATGGTTTGACCGTAGGATAATCAAGACCAATGATTAAACCTGTGAATGGTGAAGAATCTAAATTAAGGACAAGTACGTATAACATAAAAGAAGCCGAGTTAATGTTTAATACTTGGATAACGTTTCAAGTCAAATGAATCGGACGTTGTAAGATAAGAATACGGTAGTGTAAAATGTTTAACGTTATCTATGTGTAGAATGAATATTCAATGATCGTCTTGAGTATACAAAAGACTATATGACTTGGACGATAAAGAATTAATCTTGAGCTATGGCATTTAGTTGCCAGAAAGCCATAAGGAATAAGAAATTGACTTAACGAACATTATAATTTAATAGTTTGGGTAAGCTAAGATGAAGTGAGGTTCGTACAGTCGTAACCTTTGATGGTTGACATATGGGAGCTGGGATAAACAATTCCTTCAGAGAGCGAAGGTATATACAAAACTGGCAACCAATCTAACTCACTGTTATGGGCAGTGTAGAAGAGACTGGAACTTGTTTGTTGGTTGTTTGTGGGAAACCACTCAGAGTACCATATGGACTACTAGCAGAGACACGATGTGTGCTGAGTCCTAGGAGAGTTATAAGAAGAAGATAAGAATGTAAATCATCAAAGATGATGAACGTATTAAGTAAGACATCTCCGTATGTCATGAAGTCGTTAATCAGTAAAGGAAGTTGGTCGCGTAAACTTAGTTTATAAGAACGTGAACCCTAAAAAGTAAAGTAAAGTAAACCAATGCGTAAGTCAAGTATATCACTAATTGGTACATGTGTTATTTCCTTATGTGCTACATGGGAATTGGAATGAGCAGTTCAGCGTAAACTATAAGCTGTAGTTATGCGTAAGGCAAGTTTCCTAACTTCATTCATATTTTAAATGAATGTTAGTTTCTAAACTTCTCAGATGTTGAACTTGAGAAGTTCTGTTTATGTGCAAATGTGTGATATTTGTACAAGGTATTAGAATGTATGAGGCCTTGTGCCACAATGTGGACACTTCAGTGTTTCTATAATATGAATTGTTCTATGATTGAACTATTCAATATGAGCATGTTCTGTTGATACATGAACCGTTATTGTTAAGTCTGTGCTATTGATTCTAGCCAGACAGAATGTGTATGAAAGAGAGTAGAGAGTGAAAATATTTCAAAGGGAATGTAACTAATGTTTTAAAATGATAGGAATCGAGATTATTCCTATTATTCAAGCTGCTTCATAACCTTTGTTCGGTTATTGAAGTCTTACAACAATGTTTAAATTCTTAAAGTTGTTTGTTCAACTATTATGACTTGCTGGGCAATTGAATGCTCACACTTGCTTTAAATAAAAACATTTTCAGCGAACGATGTTAGAAAGAACTTAAGGATCCCGGAAAGATTAAGCTGATTGGTATCCAGAAGAAGTGTCATTCATTAGATGAATGAGCATGAAGATCAAGCGAAGACTTGTAATATAGAATGATAGAATTAAACTATAGAATTATTTAATGAACGATTATATATCCTTGGTGGTGGATAAAAGTCACTTGTACAAGATGTAATGAATAATGTAATTATCATTATTTGGAATGAAAGAGGTTTTAAGGTTTTAGAACCTGGGATTTGAGGATGTATGTTGTTATATTTAGCTATATAATGATGTATGCTTGGAAGAAGATGGGATCGTGACGTACGGAATTCAGATGTGAAAATAGACCAAGTCCTCTATGCAAAGCATCGCTATAAACTATTAAATTTCATGTGTCACCGGGTAATGACAAAATAGGCGCTTCACTTAACCTTTTCTTTAGTTCTTGAAAACTGTCCTCGCATTTCTTAGTCCACACGTATTTCACCGTCTTCCTTGTCAAGTTAGTCAACGAAGTAGCTATCTTCGAAAAATCTTGGATGAATCTCTGATAGTATCCCGCTAACCCTAGGAAACTCCGCACCTCAGTCGACATTTTCGGTTGTTCCCAATTCATCACGGCTTCCACCTTCGCTGGATCTACTAAAATTCCCTCATAGTCAATTGCATGACCTAAAAACTGTACCCTTTCAAGCCAAAATTCACACTTAGTGAACTTCGCATATAACTTCTCTGTTCATATTGTTTCCAACACTATTCTTAGGTGTTCAACATGATCTTCTGGCGTCTTAGAATAGACTAGAATATCATCGATAAACACCACGACGAACTTGTCCAAATATTATTTGAACACTCTGTTCATCATATCCATAAATGCAGCTGGTGCATTAGTTAACCCAAATGACATCACCAAAAACTCGTAATGACCATAACAAGTCCTGAATGTCATTTTTTGGTATATCCTCCTTCCTAACCTTCAACTGATGATACCCTGTCCTCAAATCTATTTTAGAAAAATACTTTTCCCCTTTTAACTGATCAAAAAGATCATCAATCCTAGGCAGTGGGTATTTATTCTTTATTGTTAACTTGTTCAACTCTCGGTAGTCGATACAAAGTCTTAACGATCCGTCTTTCTTCTTTACAAACAGTACCAGTGCTCCCCACGATGAAACACTTGATTGTATGTACTTCATGTCCAACAGTTCTTGTAATTGTACCATTAACTCCTTCATCTCCACTGGTGCCATACGATACGGTGCCCTGAAAACTGGTGCCACTCCTGGCACAATGTCTATTACAAACTCGGTCTCCCTATCCGGTGGAAGACCCGATAATTTACTCAGAAATACATCCGTGAATTCTTTAACTATAGGTATTTGTTCCATGGTCGCTCCCACTCTTTGGGTATCAACAACATGGCAAAGATAACCTACACATCCCTTCCTCAATAATTTCCTAGTTTGTGTCATAGTAAGACAACACGAACGCCCCAGTGATCTATTACCATAAAATACTACCTGTGGTTGTCTCAACGTTCTAATGTTCACATATTTTTCTTACAATCTATAATTGCCCCATGGTTAAACAACCAATCCATTCTGAGAATTACATTGAATTCTCCTAATTTTATCGGTATCAAATCTACCGATAATTTACAACCATGTATGTCTATTCAACAAATCCTATTAATATCTTTAACAGGAATTATCTTTTCGCTTGCTACCTTAATATTTAAAGGTATAGGCAACTTTTTGGGAAGTAATCCTAGTCGTCTATCAAAATCACATGCTATAAATGAACAGTAGACCGAATCAAGCGATGACGTAAGCATTTATGTCGTTGATGAATAATAGCTCAAGAATCGCGTCCCCCCGATGCAATCGCATCTTGGACCGTAATGTTAAATGTGCAGGCCATCGGCCTACTTGTAAGACCCCAACTTATTATAAATAAAATTAAATTTCCTATGTAAGGGTTGATTTGATTAATTTGGTTAGTTCCGGGTAAAATGCGCAAATATTTCAAATATGCAAGTGGTTATAAAATATTCATTTTATTGGAGAATATTCGTTTGGTCGTGGAATATTCTTACTGTCGGGGAATATTCGTACGATGGCGCAGCCTTGTGTGGGCCCCATAATGGAAAGCGATTGGATGAAGAAAATGACAAGTATAAGTTGTTTATAAAAATAGCAGCGTAGTTATTACAGAATTAATCTTGTTGGAATACCGGTGGGTTAAAACACGTGTACACTGCAGTATTGCACCAATTATTGATTCTTACGTAGGAAGGCATTACTCAATAATTGTTATAGTAGTTATTGTTCAATATTTTATTTTATTGATTCAATAATTGCTACGTTGATATTTTATATTATTGTTGTTTCAATAATTGTCACTACACAGTATTTTCATTATCAGATCAATAATTCATATTATTTGAATAATATTATTAGATAACATCATTGGCAATGTCTAGAAAGTTCTGTCTAAGGAGAGGTTTGGTCACCTAATTGCGCGCCAATAAGGAGAAATTCTTATTGGAAAGCCCCCTCTTTCCTGGGAACTGCCTGGTTGTCAGTATTGTGGTTCTGTAATATTATTTGTGAATAATTAATTATTGATTTACATGATAAGGAAAGTATTCATTTTATATGGATATAGATGGAGAAAATTTTTAATGTGACAATTGTTGAAAAATTGTTATTTTATCTTTTCTGATAAATAATTTATTTAAATATATTATTATATTTTAATAATATAATAATGGTGATATTTTTACAATGAATGTGGGATATATGAGTATATGAGGAGGAGGAGTATTTTTGTTACAATTAATGTTTAAAACATGTTAAACATGTCGGTGGACCCCATTTCTTGACTTAAATTGGTTTATAGCCAGTAAAATCGCCCGGTTGTGGATTTCGGTCAACTTCTGCTTGGAATTTAAAAAAACTTAAACTTACAAAGTTGTAGAGAATGGAATTTCCTATGGAAAGGACATTTGGTTCAAAATTTTCTGATAAAAGTCTATTTATTATGAATTATTGAAGTTCTGTAGTTCTGAAATAATTGATTTTTAAAAGTTTTAATTAGTTTTAAGAACAAAAATGTTTTTTTTGTTTTTGTCATTATTTGGTGGCTGAATTCAGATGGTCAAGGTAGGCTAAGGAAAATTTTATAAATATATTAATATTTTATTAAATTTTCTTCTTTGGTGTTCTAAGCATTTTCCTATAAATAGGGTGCTTAGGTTAGAATTGAAAATCATACCAGAAACTGAAGTTTTCTCTCTCTTTCTCTCTCTATATTATCGAGCGTATTCTTGTGAGTATTTGGATACTTTGAGTGTTGTTATCTGGTGCAAGTTCCTTGAGACTATATCCGATATTCGGATCAAGTCTCATCTTTTCGAGGTAAGGATATTATTTTTTAAAATGATATTATTTCTTCTAATATCATTATCTTAGGAATATTGGTAAGATTTTTCTTGTGAAATTCTTGTCTTTTTAGTGTCGGGAGTTACTATTCACGTATCTGACTATTCACGTATACGACACTATTCACAAATACGGCACTATTCACAGAAAAAAAAAATTAAATTCTCGTTTTTGTCCAAAATATCTATTATGGATACTAGCTTTGATTGTATCCATGTTTTGATCATTCTTGAATTTTACTTCACTACGGTTATTTATGAAGTATTTTTTAACTTGGATTGTTTAAAATCTGAATCCTTAATATTTATTCTTTTGTTTCTTTGGATTCGTTTTCTTTAAAATATTTTTCATCATCCTCGGTCCTAAATGATGATATTCTTTGAATATATTTGGCTTTTTGTAGTAAAAAGATGAATGAATTTTTGATGAATATCTTTGCTTTTGTAGTGCAAAGATGAACAAGTGTTGAGATGAACATGGTGATGATGAATATCTTTGGCACCTCAGAGTGCAAAGATGAATATTTGATTCAAGATGAATATTGGTTGATGTTACAGGGATAAAATATTGATGATGGACTTTTAAATTCATAGATTATAATAGATTTCATTCTCTACGTAACTCTTCTATGAATTATTATTTTCGTTGCGAATATTGATATGAAACTTGTTGTCTATTGTATTTTATCAGATTTTTCCCTGTTGAAGACTAACGATAATTTATTCTATATTATCTTAGTTATAATATTCTTTACTGGGCTAGTTGAGCTCACCCTTTTCCTTTTTGTTCCATTTTTCTTCTCAGGGGACGAGAATGTAGCGAGTTCTAGTCGGGGTGTGGAATGATGGTTCTAGAAAGTTGTTTTAGTAGTTCTCACCATTTTTATAAAATAATGTACCAATAATTGTAATGAGGACTTATTTGGGTTTGAATATTGTCTAGACGACAATATTTGTATTTAAACTCACAGTTTATATGTTGTAATAATAAAGTTGTAGTTATTTTTGTACCATGTTATTGACGACTCAAAATGGGTGATGTATACCTATTTTGGGGGCGTCACAGTTGGTATCAGAGTTTAGGGATATGATCTCTGGCGGAGATCGGGGAATAGAACTAGGAGGGGAGAGACGAGTAAATCCTTCGCTAGTGTGTCCTACCTAAGCTTATTTGTTAGTTGGTTAGTATATATGGATATTATGTGATATGTTGATTTCCTTAATTAACCCTTGTTTTATGGGAGTATTTGAGAATGTCGACTGAGAATGTTAACAGTGGAGTAAATGAGACCGTGGAGACACCTTTACTCACCAACGAAGAGAACGTGCAACAGGCTAGCAATGTTTCTCCTGTGAACAACACCACTGAGCAGATGATGAACGAAGGGATGTTTAGAAGCTTTTTACAGTTCATGCAAAATCAGACGTGGGAGACTCGTGCACAAAATAAAGGAGGAAGTGGAGTTCATTAGACTGGAACAAAATAACATGACGGTGTCCCAGTACGAGGCAAAGTTTGTAGAGTTATCCAGGTTTGCACCTCATTTGGTGGAGAATGAGGAACGTATGACGCGGATGTTTCTGAGAGGTTTGAAACCCGGCATACGTTAGTATCTCATTTCTCATAAATTTTCTCTCTATTCAGATGTTGTCAATGCGGGGCTCAATTGTTAGAAGCGAGATAACGAGTATGTTCAACCGAGGGACCATAACCAGGATCATACTAGTGATGTGATCATCGAACAACGATAACCAGCGGAGAAAGAAGAATACGAACAAAGGCGGTAACCACTCTGGTGGTAATCATGGCCATGAGAATAGAAGAAGCGAGTCAGGAGGAGATTTTAAAAAGAGGATATTCAACAATAACCATGTGAAGACGTCAACACCAGCAGCAACTGGTTCTAAGGGAGGAGAACGACCACCGGTCATATGTTATAAATGCGGGAAAGAGGGACATATCATTAAGCGCCCCTAGCAGTTCAATGTATGTTATAATTTTGGAAAAGAAGGACATATCGCTCGAGATTATGCAGAGCGAAACCAAGTCCGGCGAGGATGGTGACTCAAAAGGTCACATCCGAGAAAAGTCAAAGTCAACGGTTCCTGGAAGAGCGTTTGTCGTGACTGGTCAAAATGCGAGGAACCCAAACGAGGTGATCATGGGTAAGCTAATCATAAATTCTTGCGAAGTTTATACTTTACTAGATACCGGTGCTACCCATTCATTTATCTCTCCTACTTCTGCTCAACGTTTAAACTTGACTCCGGAGAAATTCGACTTTGATTTATCTGTGGAGACTTCGTTAGGAGAAACTTTCATCACATCCACTATTTATAAATCTTATTTGATCCAAATTGGCACCATCACATTACCTGTTGACCTTATCTCTTTAAAGATACTTACTTTTGATGTGATTTTAGGGATTGATTGGTTAACTACTCATCATGTCAAAATTGATTGTGTTTTGTAAGGTTATTAGTTTTCATATTCCTAACCAACCTGTTGTACGAATTCAAGCAACTAAACCATTAAAATCAATCACAGTCATATCAAGTCATAAAGCTATTCGTTTATTGAAAAACGGATGTCAAGCTTTCTTAGCCCATGTTATGGATTTGAATAAAGACACGTCAGATTAGAATAATATTCCTGTTGTTAGTAAATTTCTGGCGTGTTTCACGAAGAACTTCGGTCTACCTCGAGCGTGAAGTTGAATTCTTTATTGATCTTTAACTTTGGTATAAAGCCCATTTCTAAAAACCCATATCAAATGACTCTATTGAACTTGAGAGTTAAAGGTCCAACTCTGAGGAGTTGTTGGACATCGGTTTCATTCATCCTAGTACATCTCCTTGGGGTGCTCCTGTTTTATTTGTAAAGAAGAAAGACGGGAGTATGCGACTTTGTATTGACTATAGAGAATTAAACCATGTCACCATCAAGAATAGGTATCCGTTACCGCGTATTGATGACCTGTTTGACCAGTTGCAAGGAACACAATTCTTTTCAAAGATCGATTTCTGGGGAACTTTTCAGCACCATTTCTGGGGAAATAGCCAACTCAAGACAATTATAACCCCCCCCAAAAAAAAAAAAAGTTAATGATTCAGAAACAAGAAAAGGGTAAATATCAAACCCGCTTCTAATATAAAGAAATAGAGGCATTTGCAGTTTATACACGCACATAAATCATACAAAAATAAAGTTGGAAGAATTAATTTTTCAAGGCATTTAAAATATTTCAAGTGTAAAAGAAAATTGAACTCTAGATAGTTTTCTCCATAACTTATAATCATTGATCGAATAGAACAATGAGAACATTGGTAAAATTTCTGCTAGGATTATATCAAAATCAAGTTATTAAATTATAATCAGCAAAACAAATCAACAACCACAACATCCGCCAAGTTAACCACATTATTAGATTAATAAAGATAATTTAATAAATAAAGAACACCCAATAAAGTGAGGACAAAACAGATAAAAATACTAGTTTGATGTAACAAATTCAGAATTCAACGTCTAAATTGAAGTACTTCTACTTGAAAGTCAAAAATGAAAATATGCCATGAGATTAAACTATGAACATTAATGAAATTTGTAAACAAGTGTTACCCACTTACCCTGAACTAGCTAATCAAGCTGGGACTTGTAGACAAATGATACAAGATCAGGATACATTGCATTCTGCCTCTTATTATGTGTACCTCAAGTTGCTCCATCTGCATCTTTGACTTGAATGCTTGTATATTCTTACGTTTGGTGGCTTTCTATAGACAATAGGGAAAATAACAAAATAAATACAACACATAAATAATCAAAGGCATTTATCAAAGTAAAACAAGCAGAAATTTAAGTAAGTTGCCACAACTTGGCATTATTCCAAGAACTAAAAAACCGGGCAAGTCACTCAAAATTAAAATTGGAAAACTCCAAATTCAAGGGGAAGTTATAGCTTGTTCACCAAATTGGGATACTCAGAGTCGGACCAATATTTTTAAAAAAAATGATAACCATCCAAAACAAACTTTTTACACTCGTTTTACACAGCTTAAAACTGCCCATTTAATCAGTTCTCTAATTGAACCCAACATCAACACTTGCTCCAAAATAGTAATAGTTCAAATTTGCAATTCTAATAGTAGAGTAAATAAATGAAATTCCTAATATTGCCTCCTCAATATATCCATCACTAACAATTAATTTTCTATTAAGGGGAAAAACAATATAATATAATTAATTTGCTAATAAGAGGGAAAACATGAAAATGTAAGAATCAAGAAACCCTAACCTCTGGGAAATCAAAATCAATGATTCATATACTGTCTAGGCATCCTCTTCGTCACCGCTCTCACTCCTCTAACATCATTACCAGCCACACAGGCTTCCCCTTGGTCAAATCAAACCCTACCGGAATCCCCATCATCTTCATCATCTCCACCTCATCCGGATCCATCTCCACATCATTATTCACTCTACCCGCTTTTTGTTGCTTCTGCTCCTTCACGATGCCGTCAACAAAGTCCGACACCACCTGGCATGCAAGATCCCATCAAGATGTCCTTCTCACGCTTCTCTCGCCTCGGCTTGTGAGGGTCGAGAAGTGGGAGTCTTGAGTGTGATGGCGATTCGATTGAGAGAAGGAATAAGGTCTGAATACAGGATTTTTGTGGCTTAGAACTTAGAAGGAAGAAAGTGACCGAAACCCTTCTTTTAAGTCCCAAACGAAATTTTCACTTATGCGTTTTTTTTTCCTCCGTGTTTTTTTTACTTACATAACAATTTTTTTTTTAAAACGTTATCTATTTAAAGCCAAAAATTGCCCTAATAAATACATAACGTTTTTTTATATGTATCTACAACGTTTTGTTAAAAAAACGTTGTAAAAAAAAATTCCATAACATTTTTTATAAAAATGTCATCTTTTAAGTGTTGTCTATTTACTGTTTTGTAGTAGTGATAACATATTATAACACTGATACAATAACACATACAAATCACATAACACAAGATAGATTGGGATTCATGAACAAGCTGTCATACCCATTTGGGTAACTTCTGGGTTACCCAGAAACAGAAACTGAATGGTCAACGCCTTTTGACCGATTACTACATCCGATCCATTGCTTTCTAAGGTTCAAGAGTGTGCTGGACTTGTAGTCCTCATGTCATACTATAATATAGATACCCTTAAACATCATAACAGCTTAACAGTAGCAAAATCAAGGCCGGTCAAAGTCACTGCCCGAACACGTTCTTCAATTTTCTGGGTTTTCCAAAAAACTGATTTTGTGTTCGATCAACAGACTTTGACAGTAAATAACTTTTGATATATACGTTCAATGATCATGAAACCACTTTTAGAATACTAACAACATTACATAGAACAACTTCAAACCTTTAAAACACCAAAATAATAAACAAGCACAGATCTACGAGGACTGACATTTGATTGTTAGACACATTTTAAAGTTTTTCCAGATTTTATAAAACACTAGATTTGAGCCTATAGATGTTATGGATCTAACATCTATCAACCCAGATCATTGATTAACACTGCATTCAACATTTTTAAACATTAAAACACCAAATCTAGCATAACATACATGATTAAAAATTTGGCTTAGGGTTTATTCATTCTATGAACAAGTCTTGAATCTAGCTTCTGATTTTTGTTATGAATGTTAGTGGGGCTTGAATTGGGGACTGAAAAACTATAGAAATTCGTGGGTTAGAGAGACAGAGAGAGTCTTAGATGAGAGTTGTGCAAAAATAAGCTAACAAATTATTTTTTTGTCTCTCCAATCTATATATATAAGTCTTAGATGCATGAATTGGCTGGGATATTGACTGATTGATAAAGCACATGGGAGAGCTAGATTAGTTCACTAACTCCATATCTTTTTAGATTTACAAGTTATCATAAAATAATGCAATAAGGGCAAAATTGTCTTTTAACTTTTCAATTTAATGGCAATTTTGTAACTTGTCAAATCCTTAGGGTTTGACCCTTAGGGTTTAACCCTAAGGTTTAGCATATTGAATTTGTAGGATTTAGCAATTAGGGTTTGAATAAAAGTTTAGTTTCTTAAATTTTGTAATTAGGGGTTCCTTAATTAGATTAGGTTTCTAATTACGCTATACATGAATATTAGGGTTTAAAGTCCACCAATTAGCATTAATCTTGAAAATTTAGCGATTAAGGTTCCTATTTAGCAAATTAGAGTTTCTTAATTAGCTAATTAGGGTTTCTAACTTTTAGAAATTAGAGTCTTTAAATTTTAATTAGGGTTTACCTAATCAAATCTATAATAATTAACATTAATCACATAACATAGTTATATAACAGTCTTGAACTCTAATTTGAGTTTCAAATTAGGGTTCAATAAAACAATGCTAGGGTTTTCTACTGTTCTACTATAACTATTCTACAAATTAACATTACATACATATCATACATATCTATAGCACTAAAATATAATTATTATTATATTAATATCCTCATTCCTTGATCAAAATCCAAAATTAGGGTTTGGATTCCATATTTGATTTATCTCTCATATATAACATTTATTAATTAAGTTAAAAATAATTGACTTAACTAATAGGAAATAAATTCATATATTAAAATAAAATAATTACTATAATAATTCTATAATCATTTCTTATATTATTTAAATAATATGATAATCATATTTTCATGAAAAATAATTAATAAAAACATTTCTACTATAAAATTAATTATTATAAGAATATATAAATGATCAATAATTCTATAATAAAATTATTTTTAATTATTAGTGTAATAAATATATTTTATTTATCACATAAAAACATACGCATTGACTTATACATATTCCCCACATTTATTTTAATAAATAAATAAAAATTATACGCAAAATTTTTGATTTATTTATATTGAAAATATCGGGTTATTACAATCAAGCTTTTCTTCTTCTTTTCTACTAATGAAAGTCTAGCTTATTCTTACTTCTTCTCTATAACAATTAAGTTGAAAGTTGTTGGATGAAATGAACAAGCAACAAATAAAATCCAAGCTCTCTATTTATAGGAATTGCTAGGTTAGGGTATAATAGACAATAGCCAAATCCCACCTCCTTAATCACCTCCTTACTATTCATTACTTAGTTATTAAGTTAACTTGCTTATCACATTATTTGCTTGCTCGTCACATTAATTTGCTTGGTCATCACACTCTTTTCTTGGCCACCAAGATCACCCATGTGATCATGGCCTCACATGGGTTGCCCCATGGATCTTATTCACCCATTGGATCTTAATTTGGGCTTTAATTCAATTTGCTTAACTTATGCTTTTGGGCTTGCATTAATCCACTTTGGACTTTACATTAACCAACACTTGGGCTTTAACAATAGTTTACATTGGGCTTAAACACAATCCCAATTAAACTATACACTTCCTACACAATCCTGCAAGTTCATTTCATATGGCTTAAAGCCGTAAAACGTATTGTAGACGTATTAATCTTGTATTCTAACTCGTATACTTATTCAAAATATACGACATACCATCATTCATACATACTCGTATAATACCTCGTACAATACCTACGTATTATACGATCATCGCTTTAATTAGTTAATGCTTTACTTTTCCTAACTTTCTTGGACTAAGTTCGCATGCGAAAAACTACGTTTTCTATACTTGAATTATTATTACATAATCCATCTCACCTTGATATTCTATCGTTACGTATTTCTCGGAAGTTCAAAAATAATTCCCAAGCAGAAATCAGTGAATAGTGTTTTTCGGAAAATTTCTTGGAAAACTTTTATTTTCTTCTTGGAAATTCAAACACTTTAATTCCTTCACGCAGTCAAAATACTATGACTTTCCGATGCTTTTAGGTTATTGAACGACATTCATCTTACTAACACATAATAATAACAAATAATATAATTTTATTTATTATTTAATTAAATAAAATTATTTTACAATGGATCCGAATTTCTCGATTGTTACACCAGTACAATCCCAACGTGGCCGCGCCATAGACCAGTCTTGAATTCCAGTTTTGTTGCCTTCTAGTATTTCAAACATGTTAGTTTGACTTAACTAAGTATATAAAGGGACCTAGCATGTAATTTAAAGTTGCTTTGCAATAATGAGTTCCATTAGTTGGATTATAATAATTTAAAATAGAAAACTTGAAGTTTTGTAAAACAAAACATGATGAACCTTATATCGTTTAAGTTCTGACCTTTCAAGCATGTATGCTAGGGTATTTTATGCTTCTAGACATGACTAATATGATCACCATCTAGCTAAGCATGATTTAAACTCTTCAAGCATAGTTTATGATGAGATTTTAAGTGTTAAACTATTCAAACTTGGTGTAAATGAGTAGTATACATGTGAGCATGCATATATGGCTTAGTTAAATGTAAAAATGAGTATAAGGTATGATCCAAAGTTACCTTGTATATTAATTAAGTTTAGCATGAATTTTTAAAAGAAAACTTGAAGCTTTGAAAATAAAACTTGACGAACCTTATGGCTTTTAAGTTTTGAGTTTGGGAACATGTGAATGTGGCATAGTTATGTGCGCAGATGGGTAAGGAATGTAATTTCAAAATATATTGCCCATAAAAGGTTGTCAAGTTCGATTTAGTATGTGTTTTAAAAAGAAATTTAAAAGTTTTAGAAACTAATTTTGATGAGCATTGTATTACTTGTGTTCTGACCTTATAAGCAAGCATGATAGAGTTGTTTATGCCTTTAAGAATGAATGATATGTGCACTCAATTAGTTAAGCATGACATAAGTTATTTAAACATGTTTTGAAAGTCAAGACTATACTAACTATGTAAATAAGTTTGATACACATGAGCATGGAAATTAAAGATTGTTAGAATTGTTATGTGACTTAATAGTTAACATATTGAGTCCCTTGTTGAATAAACATATTTAGCCTCAATTAAATAGTTTTGAAAAGGATAATTTAAGCTTGAATTGAGTATTATCTCAAAGTTTATTTTAGACACCTGAGAAGGTGTTCAACTTGGTCCATTGACTATTGGACATGTTAATCCTATTTGAGCAAATTAGTTTAAAAGAAAACTAAAAGTTTTAGAAGTTAACATCAACGTTAACAAGTGTGGGAAACTAAATTTATTTTAAACCATATCTTTATGTGTTGATATTGTGTTCAAGATATTAAGGTGTTAGCAAGAGAACCAGACTTTTGAAAATTTTAGTTCTGGTTTTGGCAGGGAGTAGCGCGGTCGCACCGTGCTGCATAGTGTTCAAAAATAGTGTGTTTACTGTCTGAACTTAGAGCACGTCTATATATGTTCCTTCAACATGATAAAAGATGAAATAAGATCATTTTAAAAGAACAATCATGAGAGTGGAATGGAATAACAACATAGCTACCCTAAGAGTATATTGAAGAAGTGAAATGAAATAATGTAAATTGTTATTTCATTGAGAATATATCTGTGTATAGGACTAATAAGTATAAATTCATGATTATATGATTGTGTAGGAATACACGCAGTGCAGATAAGCTTTAAGCAGTTAAGTCAAAGTTGATAAACTACGAATTAGGCAAGTCTTTCAGTTCCTAATTGATATATGAATTCTATAACTATTAGTTGAGCTATTTTATGCTATGAGAATGTTGATGCATATAAATGAACTTCATATGAGATATGTATGAAATTTGAAAGTTGATCTTTGATGATATGCTTGTGAAGTAAATCTCTATGCCTGCTATGTGAGAAGTAACATGCGTAGTAAATATTCATTGATTATGAATGCATGAACTGAGTATGTTATTATATGCTATGTGCTGCATGAAAACTGTTTGAACTGCTGGGCTGTCGAGCTCACCCTTGTAAATAACCACTTTTGGAGGTTAAGGATTCACGGTAAAGATTACGTGCTACTTGATTAATAAAGTTCAATAGTATCAAAGGAGATTGATCTATTTGTTTAAATATATGCTCTTGAACCATGTTTAGGTTCTAGGAGATGTACATGATAGTAGATTGTGATGTGTAAAACATGTTGAGTTATAAAGTTGTACTATGTGATGTATAGAGGAATTCTAATCGAGATGTAAAAATTTATACAGTAACTCGAATAGAATGAATCATAACATAATTTGATTTAAGGATATGTAATTGGTTTAAGTTAAGCAATCAATAAAAGATTTGTTCTAAGGAGATTGAAAAAGTTTAAATTATTTCGCATATTTTTATAACATTGGATATGATGTAAGACAAGAATGGTAAATGACCAAGATCTGAAACTTATAAAATTTGGGGTCATTATACAGATCTTGGAAATGGAAAGAATTTATTTTCTAAATTATAATAACCAAATTTATATTCATTAAGTTATAAATAAAAGATATAAATAGTTTGATGATAGTAGTATCATGGCGGACCTGAGTCGAGGTTCGAAGGGACCCAGCTTTGGGGGCGTCACATTAGTATGCATGATAAAGATGTTAAAACCTATCATAAGATATAATAACAGATTGTAATTTATGGTAATACCAAAAAGTGAAGATTTTAAATAATCACTTAACAAGTCATATAATGAATGGAATTTGATGTTGCAAGAGTTAGAGGTGAATGATAAAGCTTTATAGTAGGTGATAGTGAGTTTTTAGATTCGTATGAGTGGTTAACCAACATGGTTAGACATTAAGTTAAAGGTTATGACTTAGATGGTGAATTGAATCTATAAAGATAATGATAGTATAACTAATCAGTATTACAATTTCAATGGTATATGTAGGGTAATTGGCGAACGTTTATGATACTTGTGTAGCTTACGCATGAGGCAAGTTTCCTAACTTCATTCTATTTATAAAGAATTCAAGTTTCATAATTATGTTTACCCTTTGTTGTCAAGCAAGCTTTTTAACCCTAATTTATCATTATGAAAGTTCTTAAATCTTATATTAAAGTTGAACAAGCGTATTGATTCCATCTTGTTTATGACCATGCAAGCTCTTGTAATCAAATTATTTACATCGAGCGAGTTTCACATTCCTGACTCTTGTTGTTGTTATTTAAAGTATAAACTATTTAAATTCATTGTCCCGAATGAGTTTTCTAACTCTTTTGGATGTAATACTTTTTTTATACCATGTCTACTCAATTATACATTGTTATTATTCAATCGTTGACTTAAATATCATTGTTCAATCCTATATTATTGTGTTGAACCTTCAAATAGAAAGCAAACTCCTATTGATTGAACTAATCTATAAATGATGAGTTTTTTAAAATTATAGAACCACTGATAAGCTAGTTCCAAACTAAACTTTCTTTAGTGCAGAAATCCTAAAGTCAAACTGAGATGGACAACCCTAACATAGGGGATTATGTACGTGTTAACGTTTAGATGTTTGTGCACAATACATGGTACAAAGGGTTGATCCCCCTAAGTACATAAGGAAGGGTCTGTATAGTATAAACGACTGTTAAGGTTGAGATAATAATAACTAATTACCGGGGACATAATGCATGGTCTTAGGACCCTCATATACAAATCTCGAACATATTTTATTCTTGATTTGTAGAATGAGTTCTGCATTATTCAGTATTCATTGTCTAATCTCATGTTATTGCTATTATTATTCTTTATATTAGTGATCAATTGTTTTCTCACTCTTACAATGAACACTGTACCTAAATTTGAGAAAGTCGATGAGCCATCTTCTGGCAAAGGAAAGGGGAAAGATGTCCAAGTGATGAAGACTTATTTGAGTTTATTTAAATGAATTATGTTATAAGACTCATGTTATTTTGTGATGTATTCCGCAGACTTATGTAATAGTATAAGGTTAGATTACCTGTGATTGATTTAAGTTGATGCAACCCTTTAATGGGAAAAATTATTGTTTAAGTTATTTAAGTTGTGTTTTTATCTTTTATTATAGGTAGTTAGATGTAATTGTTTTGAATAGTGAGCACCAAATCCTATGGGAATGGAGTACCCGGATTTCAGGGTGTCACATAAGTTAATATTTGAAAGATAAGTGATTAATAAAAAAAATATAACCAATATAATTATAAATAGATGTTGGTTAGAGACTTATGCATTAAGTTAATATTTAAGTTACGGGTAACTGAAAATGTGTTGGGATAATTTATGGAAGAAAAGAAATTGAGGAATTATATTGGTATTGTACATACTAATTTTTTTAAGAAAAATAATTATTTTAAATAAGGATGTCATGATTACAATTTCATATGGTATAATTATTTAAAGTGGTTAAATAAGTTAGTACAGTGTGTCACCCATACTATATATTAAATGAATATTAAAATAACATGAAATTGGGGAAAAGCCAAACGTGGCCTAGACCCCTAATATTTTATTGTTGAGATTATGAGCTTGAGTTTTATAACTCTAGTAAGTAGGATATATGAGTGTTGTGTGGCATGAGAATTAAAGTTAAACCAGACTGAAGGTTTAACTGGAATTATTAAAAGAGAATTAATGGTAAGGGAATAAATGATGGATATTAATTAATCATTGTGATATTTATGTGTGATAGAAGATAATGGGTTGA
Source organism: Panax ginseng (assembly GCA_020205605.1). Lineage (NCBI taxonomy): Eukaryota > Viridiplantae > Streptophyta > Magnoliopsida > Apiales > Araliaceae > Panax > Panax ginseng. The sequence goes on from CM035144.1 coordinate 84,696,972, forward strand.
GAGTACCCAACTAAATTATATTTAGCCCAATTGATATATTATTTGGACTAGCCCAATGTACATGTGATATAAGATTATATATTGGTGTATATTTAAAATATAAGTATACTTCCTGCATGTGGGTATGTACATATAAATGTGTGTATATGTGCCCATAACTTAATTTAATGTAGTAATGTTAAATCATTATAATTGATTTAATAAGCCCAAAAGAAATTAGCCTTAGTAGAATGAGTCCCATTTTACTGATACATTAAAGAGTAATAAGCATTGTCCCAGAATCAGTGTCACACATAATATATCAGCCGTGTCATTAGCCAATGGATTATCCTATTCCTTTATTACTATTGATAGAACTGATGATGGCTAGAAGAATGGAGGGTGTAAAGCCCCCAAATCTGGGTACTTGAAACCTGAACTCGGTGCTTTACGATACCATTTCTATGAGCGGAATAATACTAATCATAATAACAATAATATAAATATTAAACTTTAGTTACATAATTATCAGAGTTTAGCTCCCTAGTACGTAACCTTTAATACATTCCTGACAATATATGATAGATAATATATAACATTTTCTTAATAATAGCGAACTATTACATAAGATAACATTGCATTCATTCAGCAACCTTTCCCTTTCACTTGTTCTTCGTAGAGCCCTCTGATTGTTCACACTTAGCTGAAAATATTTAAATTAAGCAAGGATGAGCATTTGAGTGCCCAACAAGTAATAACAATTATAAATATTAGCTGAAAGGATTAAATGTTTTCTTTGTACTACCCTCCACAACAAATCAATAGTTGTGAAGTAATCTGAACCGATAATAATAACATAACAACTCTCTATCAAATTTTTGAAACTACGTATTGACTATAAATAGGGTTAAGGTGACATACTATGAACATTGTTTTCAATTTTTAAAAAGGTTAAACAAAACTTCATCTGCAAACCGTCATAACTTACGGGCACGGGGGGTGATTAGCCCGTTATGCCCTGTATTGATCAATACTATCTGCAAGAACGATGGTATCGTTCACTCTATTCGCCTTGGGCGCATAAAAGTTTTCCCTGGATCGGGATGTTCATACTTAGTCTGGAATGCTAACCAAAACAATTTGATTGGATACAAAAAAGTTTTTATAATATTCAATAATATTTCTAAATTTTTGTCTAGCTGGTCAAATAGCTTTGACGACTCTTTGTTATTGTATACATACATGGGTCGGTAGGTATATATATATATATATATATATATATATATATATATATATATATATATATATATATATATATATCAACATGTAATTAAATCTGATGATTGTCCAAGTGGAGACACTTGAACAACCATATTTAGAAATTAACGAACATAATATATATATCTGAATTACAATATAGTACCATGTTGATAATCAATGATCGGATACAACATATATAATAATATGGTTAATAATCTGGTACAATAATAATATAATTCTGAAACTTCTTACTCATGTCCATTGCATAAAGAAAATTCAAAGGTAGGATACATGTCTGGTACGCTGCTTATAGTTCACAACTTAGTTTTATCTTTTATATAACCACCTATCAGTAATAAAATCATTTTACTGATTAGAATAACATATCGTAACACATAATACTGCCTATTGTAGTTAGCACATAACCTAATCACCTTGTCACACATATCCATCAGTCATTGAATCACAAACAAACATATATGTAATCAAATTATCTAAGTCCAGATCAATTTCTGAAATATGTTTGTCTACCGACGGCTTTATCAGGTAATTATCGAGTGTAAGACTCTATCCAGTAATTCCATAACTTTAAATATCAGTCATATTACTTTTAAATGACTTATAATAATTTTAAAACATTTATTATAATTTATCATGAATTTTCAAACATCGGAATCATTATTAAATGATTTAAATATTAAACAATTCTATTATCATTAATATTTAATTAATATTAAACTACTAATGAAACCATTGCCAAAATGTTAAAATTATTTATAATAACTCAAAATATTTTTAAAACATTTATATTACCCTTAAATGATTTTTAAAACATTTAAAATCATTTTAAATAATTACCATTAATATTAAAATATTAATGTACTATTCCTCAAAATATTAAAAGTCATTAAGTATAACTTAAAATATTTTTAATTAATTTATATCATTTTTAAATTAATAAAACCATTTTAAAACTATTAAATAAATTTAATATCATTTGTGACGCCCCCGAAATAGGTCCAATCCATCCAACCTATTCTAAGTCGCCAAATACATGGTACAGAAAATAACTACAACTTTATTACTACAATTGTCATACAAAATACAACAACACATATACTGTGAGTTTTAATACCAACTGTGACTCATGTCCCAACTATGGACAACACCTCACATTGATACATTACATAAATATATAGTCAATAACTGTTTTAGAAATTAAAATCTTTGGAAAATTCTCAAGGAAACCTTCGTACATAGGAGGCCATGAATCTAAGTTATAATAGATATCATATGTCCATAAAATTATCCTTGGTTGATCCAATAGACCCCAAAGAAAAACGAGAAGATTACTATCATGTTCCTTCTAATGGTGAGTCTTCTCTTGACATATAACTATCTCCACCGTCTCCAGTTGAAAATTATATTTCAAATAAACTCCAAGATCATATAGGTAGTGCTCGTAGATATACTCAGTAAGTGGATGTGCACAACCCTATCTTATGATAACTCGTAGGTCATTAGACATCTTGTATGATAGTGACAAAACACCATTCCAAAGTTGGGTTCACCTCACCTTATTCGGTTCACCAAAATTAAATATCAAATGACGTATACAATACGACACACTTATCTAAAGTTCTCAATAAAATTATTTTCATACTTTTTAGGGAGAACCTCAACAGCTATAGATCATCGTTCTATTCCCCTATTATCCCCGTTCGACCCAACTACACTCTTATTACCTGAAAGGAATTGTGAAGCAAAAGGGTCAGCACAACTAGCCCAGTAAAGAATATCATGACTAAAGATAATTAAATTATCAATAGCCTTCATCAGTAATAAATCAGAGATTTAGAACATATGGTAGATGATAAAACTTCTCAACCATAGTTGCAGCGGAACAAGCAATCCATTAGAAGAGTCAAATACACCATAAAGTCTATTATCTTCTCCATATTAAAAGTCCACCAATAATGTTTTATCCCTGTAACATCAATCAACAGTTCCTGTCCACAATCCTGTGAATAACTCATAATCATAATTGTGATTCTAAATTCCCCTTCTCATCCAGGACAAAGATAATTTTCATCATCTGTCTTTACCTGAAACATCAAAGATCATGATTATACCAAATCACAGTTCCTGTTCATAATCATAAATTCATCTTTGCACTACGGGCCAAAGATATTCATTAACAGTTCATCTTTGCACTACATGCCAAAGATATTTAATAACAGGTCATCTTTATACTACAGTCCAAAGATATTCAATATCTCAAAGAAATACATAATCATTTCAGAATTTATATAAACAATAATTATAACCATGTTGATCAATTCACCTTTGCCCTTAAGCTAAAGATATTCAATTATAAATTCAATGGTCATGATCGTACCAGTCAACCATTCATCTTTGCACTACTGGCCAAAGAGAACCCATAGTCACGATAATACCAATAATCTACCCATCTTTACACTTAAGTCAAAGAGAAGTTTCATCAACATGATTATAAAAATGTTATAAGAAAAATATTAACAAAACATGGATTTAATCTCAAGAGTAAGATTCATAAATCAACGATTTCATAACACCTTAATCCAAATATTATAAATCACTTAATAATCTCATAATCTAATATTATTAATATTACCACAATATCTTAATCATTTCTTAAACTTATAAACAATTTATTTTAATTGTTTACACTTTACTAATTAATGCATTTAATCATCTGAAAATGCCAAACTCATAAAATTTCATCACCAATAACCAAAACTCTTATAAAAAATCTGCATATACCTTATATAGGATTCCCAAGCCATTAAATCCTATTTTCCAATTTTGTTACTTCACATAACATATTTAATTCATTTACTCATAACTAGTTTATTTTTATGAAAAATACCAAATCAGTACAAACAAATTTTCTTTTCTGGGATTTAGCAGAATATAGTCCCATATTGAACATATATTTTTCTCAAAATTTTTAAAATTCATTTACTATTTTTCATATGGCCAAAACTGCCGAATATTTAGACATTTATCATAAATTGTACTTTTGTCCAAAAATTCTGAAATTTACAGAGTATACTTCTATTATATACATGTACTCCCAATAACAATTTCACCAATTTCGGAGTTAACCACAAGGAGTTATAAGGGTTTACTTTTAAAATAGTCTTTTCTCATAAAATCAATAACTCCTAATCTATCCATCCAAAAATCGTCATTTTTGGACACAATCAAGAAAACTTATCAAATTATCATTTCAAATTTTTCCAGAATTTTTGAAGGTCGGAAAAATTATGAAACTGAAGAAACATAATAACCCTTAAAATCCCTTACAATCCCTTACCATAATAATGACAATATCCCTTACCTCAAAATAGCAGTACTTCTGACCGGAATGTAAAGCCGAAGGAACCTTGCACTGAATAGCAACTCTCAAAGTATCTAAATACTCACAACATACACTTGATAATATAGAGAGAGAAAGAGAGAAAACTTATGTTTCTGGTCTGATTTTCAATTCTAACTCAACACTCTATTTATAGGAAAATGTTAGCACGCCGAAGCAGACTTGACCTGCTACCTGATGGCTTTACCTGCTACTATTGCCACCCACCACATTTGAATTAGAATTTCAACACATTTCTTCACCAACCATAGGTTGGGCCCATGCATTCTAGAATTTTCCACCAAAATGATAAATTTTGAAACTTCAACAATTTCTGAACCAGTCACCTCTTAAAATTCATAACAATTCATACGTTCATTATTAACGGTTCAATATTTGTGGACATATGCTCAACTTATATATGTATAACATATTCAAAAATCACAACGATCCAACGGTCGGATTAAAAATTATAACTCACGCAATATATCGCAAGAACACTGGTTTGATTTTTAATACCCCATTTCTGACAAAAATCCTAATAAAATACCTCAACATTAATTCCTTCATTTATAACCACATAAATAAATCCATCATTTATATCCGCATCAAATAAATATTTCCTTATCAAATAAATCAATAATTAATTATTCACAAATAATATTACAGAATCACAATAATGACAACCAGGCAGATCCCAGGAAAGAGGGGTTTTCCGATAAGGATTTCTCCTTCTCGTGCAATTAATTAGGTGACCAAACCTCTCCCGATGAACTTTCTAGACATTGCCAATAATGCTATCTAATAATATTATTCAAATAATATGAATTATTGATCGATAATGGGAAATACTGTGCAGTGACATTTATTGAAAAAACAATAATATAAAATATCAATGTAGCAATTATTGAATCAATAAAATAAAATATTGAACAGTAATTACTGTAACAATTATTGAGTAGTGCCTTCTTACGTAAGAATCAATAATTCAAAAATAATGTGCAATACCGTGTGCTACTGTGCAACCTCGCGTTTTACTATATTTTAACCACCGGGTATTCCAACAGTGTTAATGGTAACAACTACGTCGTTATTTATAAAAACTCAAACTTGTCATTTTCTTTATCCGACAGTTATTCTGTTATGGGGCCCACAAATGACTGCACCGTCGTAAGAATATTCTCCGATAACAAGAATATTCCACGACTAAACGAATATTTCCCGACAGAAATGAGTATTGTATAACCACTTGCGTATTTTGAAAATTTTACATATATTACCCTTAACTTTAAAATTTTATCAATTTAACCATTTACTGAATAATAATTATAAGAAAAATTGAATACTTTTATTTCATAAAATCTGGGGTCTTACATCATTACTATTAAATTAATATCATTAATATTCAATTATTAATGAAATTATCCTTTAAATATTAAAATTTATATTTTATAACTTAAAATATCTTTAAACACTTTATTTTCATTTAAAATGATTTTTATAATAATAAAATCATTTTTAAACTAAATTATTTAATACAATTATTAAATAACTTTAATATCATTAATAATAATTAAATGATGAAATTTACCTTTAAATATTGAGCGTTATATTTTATAACTTAAAATATTTTTAATTACCTTATTATTATGTAAAATGATTTTTAATATAATAAAATCATTTTTATTTATTATTTAATTCATTTATTAAATAACAAAATTATCATTAATATTTAATTATTAATGAAATTTATCATAAAATATTAAAAGTCATTAAAAATAACTTAAAATATTTTCTTATATCATTATATAATTTTAAACGATTTTTTAAGTATTAAAATCATTTTTAAATAATTTATTTAATATAATAATTAAATAAATTAAACACCTTTAATATCTCAAAAATATTAATTATTTATGAAATATATTAAAAACTAATTTTTAGACTTTAAAATAATTTTTAATAATTTAATTTGTATTTTTAATAATTAAAAACTAATTTTCTATACTTATTTAATAAAAATATAATTTTTATAAAAGAAACTGTCGCTAAAGACCACCTATAGCGATAGAACCGTCGGTATAGGTGTTCTTCATGTTCATCTTCAAACCTAGAAAATCAAGTCAGTGAACGAGCTAGCTAGTTTGACCAAACTTTAAACATTGTATCATTGTGTTTCTAGGCAAGCTAATACCTTGATCTTGTAGTACTAGTATAATACTACAAGATCTAACAACAAACATGAACAAAACACATAACACAAAAGAGGTCTGAGCCTCTAAAGTGGCTGTCAGACCTGTTCTTCATTTTTGGGTTACCCAGAAATGAAGAACAGTTCGTGAGGCCTACTTTGGGCTTCCACATCTTGCTTTTTATGTAATTTTTAGTGATCTATAAGCTTTAGTGTGTAGCCAACATGTAGGACAACATATCTATTACATAACATCATCATAACAACAACAAATCAAGCAGATAATGTTCGGTCAAACCTTGTCAGACAACACATTCAAATATTTTCTGGGTTACCCAGAAAACAGAAAATGTGTTCGACTTGGCTGGTTTTACCTAGCACATACTTCCCCATATATATTTTAATAAATAAATAAATAATTTATACGCAAAATTTCTGATTTATTTGTATAGAAAATATCGGGTTGTTACATTCACCCTCCCTTATAAAGATTCCGTCCTCGGAATCACCGTTTTAAAACTTACACATACAATGGTACATAGCATACACAATCATTGCAAGTAGATCTCGATCATAATTTGATCGAACTTATCTCTAACTATTCACATAAAGCTTGCTTATCTGATTAAACGGAAATTTGATTTCTAAAAGAACTCAAATTCCTCCTTCAAAATTTCTTTATAAAATAATTTACTATATATATGAAAATCATGTATAATAAAATAAAAGTTTACGAATAATACCTGGAGTTCCATTGCCAGCTGCCGCCGTATCCTGGACCGTCATGTTGTAGACCCTTGCAGTTGATTTTGTTGGCTTGATTTTGTTGCAGTTAATGTACTTTGATATCATCAAATGTCACTTTTAATAGGGTGGACTATAAAGGTGATTATTGGGTACATCATGAATCGTGTGAGGAATATGAGTGATCTAGATGGAATTTAACCCTCCTATATATTAGAGGTGATATCCATAGGCCTCTTGATTGAGTAGGACTATGAAATGCATGACTATGGTCAAATAGTGATTTGTTTCATATAGTCTACTCATTGATCAAGAAAAACTCAGATTAAATTATGAAGAGTATGACACATTCCATGACTCGAGTTTAATCTAGGATATTAAGTTTAAAAGGATTAAATTCATTGAAACATTGGTCACTAAAAGGTTGCATCGAATCATTGATCTTATTATTATTTGGGTAGCAGTGATGCATTACTAGATGCCGCTCACTGTTTATAATTTTATAATATGATTTTAAAATTATTGCAAACGTAATAATAACCTATAGGGTAACACACATAGAACGTAATTAAAAGGGAATTAATTTAAATTGTAAAGATTTAAAATATGTCAATATGATTGATAGTACTTAAATTACGAATTTAAATTAATAGGATAATTTATATATAGGTATATTAATTAAGTAAGACTTAATTAAGATATATATATATATATATATATATATATATAAATTCGGATTTTATTAAATTAGGTTTTGAATAATTCCTTTTAATTGCTATATATATGATATGTAGCAGCCATTTTAGGTATTATTCATTAACCAAAATCCTAACCGCTCTTAGAGAGAGACTAAAGAGAAAGCAGTTTCGGAAAATCCTCATCCTTGGTGGCTAATACCGCGATTCCTTATTCTGCAGATCGTATGACGATTGGTGGAGCGTTCGTGTGGATACCGTATAGACGGAGTTCGTTTGAATTGCGTTGGAGATTCGACTGCATCGATTCTTGCTTTAATAATCGGTATAATTTCTAACCTCAGAATTAATTGAATTTTTCGCATGGATCCTGTTTTAGAGTTTCAGAATTGCCTTTAAATTAGTTTATTTCCACTCCGTTTTTGTGCCGAAACCCTACAGTTCATTCTTGGATTGGGGAAGTTGATATGGCCCTCCTGCCCGCACTTATAGCATACAAATTTTCCCTTCAGACATTCCCCAGAGTGGTTCTTTCTATAGTTTTCACACTGCACAACTTGCTTCTTAACACTTTCCTGCTTGATCTGAACATTCCCAAAGTTATTCACCTTCCTCTTTCCATTTCCACCCCTACTCCCAGTATTAATTTCCACGTTCCCAGTTCCTTCAACCTTACTCTTGTTCTTTCTCTCCTCGTTGTAAAGGCTCATGGCCTCACTCACCTCCTCGGCTATGATAGCCTTTTCCACGAGTGCTGCAAATGTAGGAATCTGCAACACCGCCACCTTGTTATGAGCCAGGGTTTTAATCCCAGCTCAAACCTTCTAGTTTTCCTAGCCTCCGTATCAACTTGATGCGGAGCAAAACTAGCATACTCATTGAACTTTGCGGCATACTCCGCAACAGTCATATTCTCCTGCTTCAACTCTAAATATTTCACCTCCATCCTAGCTTGCATACTAGATGAAAAATAGTTTTCAAAAAATAATGCCTTAACCCTATCCCATGTAACTACACCTTCTCCTGCCCTTGTCTGATTCGCTTCCCACCAAAAGTTTGCCTCCCCCTTCATCATGTAGGTGGAAAAAGTTATATTTTGCCCCTCAGCTACCCTAGCTATCACGAATGCTTTTTTAATCTCTTTAAACCAAGTTTGGGCTTTAACAGGGTCAGTTGTACCTTTAAATTCTGGCGGTCCCACAACCTTGAAATCTTAAAAGTTTGCTAAGCGGTTGTACAGCTGGTTCTCTGCGGTGGCATTCCTTGTTGCATAGCTTGTGCTACCGTGTTTGCAAAGTGCTGCATCGGGTCTGCTTGTTGTTGTCCCTCAACATTATTGACAGACTCTTCTGTCCTTTGGTTTCGAGTTTGATGTTTTGGCGGCATTATCTGGTTAAGTAAAACCATAAATTATACTTTTAACTTACATTCTAAACCTTATCATATAAGTTTAATTTATTAAACTTGTTTCATCACTCAAACTTAGATTCATATTCATTTAGCGAATATTTTACATAGCATAACACATACTGCTTTGAACATCAGCTATCCCTTTGTGACTACAAAAGTCTGGATTTACAACCTTGACCAACACAAAAGTTGAGAATATTATATTACACAGACATACTTATCATATATATTACATTACACACACCTACACAAACAAAACCTATACTACCTATTCACTATGCCTTTTTCTTGGACAACGTTTTGCCTGATGACCTTCTGTCCCACAGATAAAACATGCACCTGGTTTATAGTCATGACAATACAGAGTGGTATGCCCCTTATAGCCGCAAAGGTAACATATTATTTTCCCTTTCTTCTTATTGGATTTTCCTAAGTCATGGTCTTCTATCTTTCTTATCCCCTTCTTACTCGGATCTGCACACGCTGTGTTGTTTATGGCTCCCATCTGATCAATTTGGATTTTAAGCTTATCTTGTTCTTCCATTATTTCGATTAACGCCTGACGCAATTGACTATTTAACAACTTTTCTATTTTCCACAGCTTTTCCAGAGAAGAAACCTTGTTCCTCAGATCCTGCACCTCCGTTGATCCTTGTTCAGCTTCAACTTTAGTGTCTGAATCACTATCTGTCAGTTCAATTATTTCTGGATCTGGTACTATGATTTCCACAATAACTACCTCCTTTGAGTCATTTTCATTGTGAGCCTCTATTTCAGCTATTGGCTTTGATATTAGCTCGGGTGTATGATTTTGATCCTTCTTCATGCTATAAGCATATAACAAGCCTTTTCCACCAGACATCTACACACATAAATTATCCCGATTAGCATATAGCATATTCAAATAGCAAATAATAGTTTATATAAGTTATCTTTTATTTTGTTTGATGATGAATTATCCAATCCATCTCTTTTTAAACTCTATATGAGTTATTTATATTTTCAACGTTTCCCTCTGTTCTAAGGTTATAGCCTAAGGTCTATCTCACCTAAGGTTTCTAACCCTAAGCACTGATACCAACCTGTAAAGCTCCCAAATCCGGGTACTTAAAACCCGAACTCGGTGCTTCACGATACCATTTCTATGAGCGGAATAATACTAATCATAATAAAAATAATATAAATATTAAACTTTATTTACATAATTATCAAAGTCTAACTCCCATGTACGTAACCTTTAATACATTCCTCACAATACATGATAGATAATATATAACATTGTCTTAATAATACCAAACTATTACATAAGATAACATTGCATTCATTCAACAACCTTTCCCTTTCTCTTGTTCTTAGCAGAGCCCTCTGATTGTTCACAGTTAGCTGAAAACATTTAAATTAAGCAAGGATGAGCATTTGAGTGCCCAGCAAGTAATAAAAATTATAAATATTAGCTGAAAGGATTAAATGTTTTCTTTGTACTACCCTTCTACAACAAATCAATAGTTGTGAAATACTCTGAACTGATAATAATAACATAACAACTCTTTATCAAATTTTTGAAACTAAGTATTGACTATAAATAGGGTTAAGGTGACATACTATGAACATTGTTTTCAATTTTTAAAAAGGTTAAACAGAACTTCATCTGCAAACCGTCATAACTTACGGGCACGGGGGGTGATCAGCCCGTTATACACTGTATTGATCAATACTACCTGCAAGAACGATGGTATCGTTCACTCTGTCCGCCTTGGGCGCATAAAAGTTTTCCCTGGATCGGGATGTTCATACTCCTTCTGGAATCCGAACCAAAACAATTTGATTGGATGCAAAAAGGTTTTTATCATATTCAACAATATTTCTAAATCTGTGTCTAGCTTGTCAAATAGCTTTGACGACTCTTTGTTATCGTATACATACTGGGGTAAATATATATATATATCAACATGTAATTAAATACAATGATTGTCCAAGTGGGGTCACTTGAACAACCATATTTAGAAATTAACGAACAAAATATATATATCTGAATTACAATATAGTACCATGTTGATAATCAATGATTAGATATAACATATATAACAATAGGGTAAATAATCTGGTACAATAATAATATAATTCTGAAACTTCTTACTCATGTCCATTGCATAAAGAAAATGCAAAGGTAGGATACTTGCCTGGTACGTTGCTTACAGTTCGCAACTTAGTTTTATCTTTTATATAACCACCTATCAGTAATAAGATAATTTTACTGATTAATTAGAATAACATATTGTAACACATAATACTGCCTATTGTAGTCAGCACATAACCTAATCACCTTGTCACACATATCCATCAGTCATTGAATCACAAACAAACATATATGTAAGACCCCGAATTTTATGAAATAAAAGTATTCAATTTTTCTTATAATTATTATTCAATAAATGGTTAAATTGATAAAAGTTTAAAGTTGAGGGTGAGATATGAATTTTTTTTTCAAAATAAGCAAGTGGCTATAAAATACTCATTGTTGTCGGAGAATATTCGTTTGGTCGTGGAATATTCGTACGACGGCGCAACCATTTGTGGGCCCCATAACAAAATAACCGTCGGATGAAGAAAACGATAAGTTTTAGTTTTTATAAATAACGACGTAATTATTACTGAATTAACCTTCGTTGGATTACCCGGTGGTTAAAAATATAATGTCTGGCGTGGTTGCACAGTAGCACACAGTATTGCACATTATTTTTGAATTATTGATTCTTACGTATGAAAGCACTACTCAATAATTGTTACAATAATTACTGTTCAATATTTTATTTTATTGATTCAATAATTGCTGCGTTGATATTTTATATTATTGTTGTTTTAATAATTATCACTACACAATATTTCCCATTATCAGATCAATAATTCATATTATTTGAATAATATTATTAGATAGCATTATTGGCAATGTCTAGGAAGTTCTGTCAAGGAGAGGTTTGGTCACTTAATTCATATTTTTCTGATAAAAGAGCTATTTATTATGAATTACTGAAGTTTCGGAAAATAAAATAATTTTTATTAAAATTGGGTGGGACCCACTTTTGGTTGGTGTAAAAAGCATGTGCTGAATTGGTGGGCCCCACTAGAAGTGGCTGAGTTTTGTTCAAAGCATGCATGCGTAGAAAAATTATAATATTATTTTATTATTTTAGTTTCCTTTGGCGTTCTAGCATTGTCCTATAAATAGGCACTTAAGTTAGAATTGAAAATTACACTAGAAATATAAGTTTTCTCTCTCTATATTATCGAGCGTATTTTTATGAGTATTTAGATACTTTGAGAGTTGTTATTCAGTGCAAGTTTCCTTCGGCTTTACATCCGATATTCCAGTCAGAAATACTGCTCTTTTGAGGTAAGGGATTGTAAGGGTTATTATGTTTTTCAGTTTCATAATTTTTCCGACCCTCAAAAATTCTAGAAAAATTTGAAATGATAATTTGATGAGTGTTCTAGATTGTGTCCAAAAATGGCGATTTTTGGATGTATAGATTAGGAGTTATGAATTTTATGGGAAAAGACTATTTTAAAAGTAAACCCTTATAACTCCTTGTGGTTAACTCCAAAATTACTGAAATGTTTATTGGGAGTACATGTATATAACAGAAGTATACTTTGTAAAATTCGGAATTTTTGGATAAAAGTACAGTTTATGATAAATGTCTAAATATTCGACAGTTTTGGCCATATAAAAAATAGTAAATGAATTTTAAAAATTCTGAGAAAAATATATGTTCAATATATGACTATATTCTACTAAATCCCAGAAAAGAAAATTTTCTAGGACTGATTTGGTATTTTTCATGAAAATAGACTAGTTATGAGTAAATGAATTAAATATGTTATGTGAAGTAAGAAAATTAGAAAATATAATTTTATGGCTTGAGAATCCTATATGAGATGTATGCAGATTTTTGATGAGGGTTTTGGTTATTGGTGATGAAATCTTATGAGTTTGGCATTTTAGGATGATTAAATGCATTAATTAATAAAGTGTAAACAATTAAAATAAATTGTTTATAAGTTTCAGAAATGATTAAATTATTATTGTAATATTAATAATATTAGATTATGAGATTATTAAGTGATTTATAACATTTGGATTAAGGTGTTATAAATATTGATATGGATTTTATTGTGAAACTTTATCTTTTCGTGTCGGAGTTACTATTCACAAGTTACTATTCACGGGGTACTATTCACGACAAAATTGGTTTCTTTTTCTGACCAAATTATCGTTGATTTATGAATCTTACTCTTGAAATTAAATCCATGTTTTGATCATATTGTTTTTATTATCATATATAACATTTTTATAATCCTAGTGAAGAAATTTCTCTTTGACTTGAGTGTAAAGATGGGTAGATTATTGTTATGATCATGACTATGGGTTCTCTTTGGCCAGTAGTGCAAAGTTGAATCGTTGACTGGTATGATCATGACCATTGAATTTATAATTGAATATTTTTATCTTAAGTGCAAAGGTTAATTGATCAACATGGTTATAATTATGGTTTATATAAATTCTGAAATGATTATGTATTTCTTTGAGATATTAATATCTTTGGCCTGTAGTGCAAAGATAAATTATTGATGAATATCTTTGGCCCGTAGTGCAAAGATGACCTGTTGTTGAATATCTTTGGCCTGTAGTGCAAAGATGAACTATTAATGAATATCTTTGGCCCGTAGTGCAAAGATGAAGTAATTATTATGATTATGAACGAGAACTGTGATTTGGTATAACCATGATCTTTGATGATTCAGGTAAAGATAGGTGATGAAAATTATCTTCGTTCTGGATGAGAAGAGGAATTTAGAACCAAAACTATGATTATGAGTTATTCGCATGATTGTGGACATGAACTGTTGATTGATGTTACGAGGATAAACCATTGTTGGTGGACTTTTAACATGGAGAAGATAATAGACTTTATGGTCTATTTGACTCTTCTAATAGATTTCTCGTTCCGCTGCAACTATGGTTGAAAATTTTTATCATCTACCATATGTTCTAAATCTCTAATTTATTACTAATGAAGGCTATTGATAATTTAATTATCTTTAGTCATGATATTCTTTACTGAGCTAGTTGTACTCACCCTTTTACTTCACAATTCCTTTCAGGTAATAAGAGTGTTGCCAGGTCGAGCGAGGATAACAGGGGAATAGAACGATGGCCTATAGTTGTTGAGGTTCTCCCTAAACAGTATGGAAATAATTTTATTGAGAACTTTAGATAAGTGTGTTGTATTTTATACGTCATTTAATAGTTATATTTGGTGGCGAACCCAACTTTAGAAGGGTGTTTTGCCACTATCATACAAGATGTCTAATGACATTCAAACTTGTGTTATCATAAGACAGGGTTGCGCACATCCACTTGCTGAGTATATCTACGAGCACTACCTATATAATCTTGGAGTTTGGTTAAAATATAATTTTCAATTGCAGACAGTGGAGATAGTTATATGTCAAGAGAAGACTCGCCATTGAAAAGAACATGATAGTAATCTTCTCGTTTTTCTTTGGGGCCTATTGGGTCAACCAAGGATAATTATGTGGACATGTGATATCTATCATAACCTAGACGCATGGCCTCCCATGTACGAAGGTTTCCTTGAGCACTTCCCAAAGATTTTAATTTCTAAAACAGTTTTTGACTGTACCTTTATGTAAGGTGTAATAACCCGAGATTTTCTATATAAAATAAATAAGAAATTTGCGTATAAATTTTTTTTTATTTAATGACGAGAATAAGTGTCTAGTAATGTGAACGATAAATATGAATATATTTATTACTTGAAAAATTAGAAATAATTTTGGAATTATTAATTACTACAAATTATATTTTTATGGTAATTAATTTACGTAGCGTAAATGTTTTTTTATTAATTATTTTCCATGAAAACATGATTGGAAATAATATATGAAGTGATAATTAGAATTTATATAATATATATTTTATTATATGAATTGTTAGAATATTTAAATCAAGTATTTTAACTTGATATGCGAAAGAGAAGTCGGATATGAGATCCAAACCACGAATTGGGATTGTGATCAAGAGATGAGAATAATAATATTATATTATTGTTATAATGATTTTACTGAAGACAATAATTATGTAACTGTGTATGTATAAAGACGAGATAATATTGAGCAATGACGATACCAATTAGGTCATAGCATATTACCCGTTGTGAAACCCTAATTATTAAACTCGGTTATGAGATATGGTGAGTAGTATTTCGTGTATATGAAGGTTCTTATGTATAAGATGTCGATAATTAAAACAAACCCTAATTATTACAACCCTAATCGGTTGAAGTTAGAGATCGTAATGACTGTGTTAGAACATACACAGATACTTAGAGAACCCTAATGGTCAATTAGAAACCCTAATTGATGACGTTAAGAAACCCTAATTATAGAACCCTAATTTTTTTTCTATAGAAAACCCTAATTTAAATTACCGGGTTTAATTACGATGTTATTGTATAAATGTTTTAAATTACCAAATGATAGAAATTAATTGGTAAATGGTAAGAATTATAATCTAATGGTTAAATATTACATTTAATGGCCTTTTACAAAAATGCCCTTGGAATTATATGTGAAATGACCAAAATGCCCTTTTTGGTTTATTAGTGTATTATTACTTACATTGTTGATGGAATCTTGTAACAAAAATGCCCAACATGCTTACCCTACCATGTTATTAGCTATCAAACAATGGAATCATCCAATTTTAGCATCCAATGTATCTAATAAATTTTTTAAAGAGAAGGGAAATGACCATTTTACCCTTTTTGTCCATCTTAGTGCATTATTGTGCATTATTAGTTGCATTGTTAGTAGAATCTTGCAAATGACCAGCCACCAACCCTGCCCAACTGATGTAACATTTATAGAACACATTTCTCAACTATTACAAACACATGGCATCAATTCATGGTGTATTTAAGGAGACTTATACACTAAAATTATGAACAAACACCTAGCTTTACTCTCTCAAGCTTTAGCCAACGAAATTCTCTTTCCCATCAGTCCCTAAACAAAGCCCAACCATCACAAACAACAAATCAGAAGCATCAAGAAGCCAGAAATCAAAAATCAAGCTTGAAAAGGTAGGAAATCCTAAATTCTAGAAATCCTTCGATTCGATGTTAATTGATGCAATTGATTGTTTAAAGTAGTGTAATAGAGAGTCTATTAATGTTACGGGTTGTAAAATCATGAACCCATAACATCAAAGTGCACGCAATTTGAAGATTTGAGCAAGTTGGAAAAACCAAGATTACTGTTATTTTTCACCAAATGTCGAGGCTATAACTCTTTGGTCGATCATGAGTTTTGTTGTTTAAAAGTTGTTATAGGTAGCCTAATATGTGGTCTTTAAACTCCAAAAGGAATCAGGTCTATATCTATTGTAGATCGGGATTTATAAGCGGTCAAAGTGGGTTGGCCAAGCATTGATTGATCCATTGCTTTTTCAAACCCAAAAAATATTCCAAGTGTCCGTAAATGTTTTTTTTGGAAAATGTCGAGCCTTATATCTCGGTCATCTTTAATGTGTTTTGTGTTCTAAAGGTTGATATGTGTAGCTTGTTATGTGGTATTTAACCTCCAAAAAGAATCAGGTCCATATATATTACGGATTAAGAGTTATTTAAGGTCAAAGTGGGTTGGCCAAGATTGACCGAAAAATTGCAGGCAAATTAGAGAATTTTCTAAGTGTTAATTTTTCCGACAAGATTTGACCATACTTTAGATGCTTTATTTCTTGTTGTTATGATGATGTTAAGTGTTAGATTTGTAGTCCTACATGTTGTCTACACACTGGAATTGATAGATCACATAAAGCGTTACGATCATCAAGTTATAGAGGTCCAAAGTAGGCACCTCGAATTGTTCTTCGTGAAGAAAATGACTTTGGTAGCTACTTTGATGGCCGATTTATCCCAGATCTGATGTTTGTTTAGAAGTTATGATTATTGGAGATTGTAGTCTTGTATTTCCTCTACAAGACCCAATTTATAGATTGTCCAAATTCGTTAAGATGAGAGAGTTATTCACGGTCCAAAAGTAGGCCACCTTGGTTACGCCTTATGAAGATGCAGGTAGGCTCAAGAACACCTATATGACAGTTACTGTCACTATAGGGGCCTTTAGCTTGACTAGATTTTAATTATTTTAATTTCGATTTTTAGGAAATTAATTTAAAAATTAGAAAAATTAGTTTTAATTATTAAAAATACCAAATAAATTATGAAAAATTATTTTAAAGTCCGAAAAATAGTTTTTAATTATTTTGAGTATATTTCATAAATATTTAATATTTTTGGAATATAAAAGGTATTTATTTATTTAATTATAATATTAAATAAATGACTTAAAAATAGTTTTAATTCATGAAAAATCATGAAAAATTATATTATGGTATAAGAAAATATTTTAAGTTATTTCCCATGACTTTTAATATTTTGTGATGAATTTTATTAATTAATTATATATTAATGATATTAAAGTTATTTAATGATTATATTAAATAATTTAGTTTAAAAATGATTTTAAAATTATAAAAATCATTTTAAATGAAATTAAGGTATTTAAAAATATTTGAAGTTATAAAATATAACTTTTAATATTTAAAGGATAATTTCATTAATAATTTAATATTAATGATATTAAAATAATATTAATGATATTTAGTTCATTTAATAATTATTATTAAATAAATAGTTTAAAAATGGTTTTATTTATTTAAAATCATTTAAAGAGGATATTAAGGATTTAAAAATATTTTAAGTTATAATTAATGACTTTTAATATTTGGATGAATAGTACATTAATATTTATATATTAATGGTGATTATTTAAAAATGATTTTAATTGTTTTAAAAATCATTTAAGGGTATTATAAATGTTTTAAAAATAGTTTGAGTTATTATAAATAACTTTTATATTTTGACAATGGTTTCATTAATAGTTTAATATAAATTAATTATTAATGATAATGGAATTGTTTAATGTTTAAGTCATTTAATTATGATTAGATGTTTGAAAGTTATAAATTACCAAACTAGTGACTAGAGAACCTAGGTTATGAAGTCCGAGATTTGATGAAGAGCACCCATAGTAACAGTTATATCACTATAAGCCCTTGAGTGAAGATTTGATTTATTTTAAATTTTTCAATTTCTTGGAAAATTCGAAAATGATTAAAAGTAAAATGTCGATATTTCTGAGATGTTGAGGTATAGAATAAGAGTCTTAGACTCAAAGATTTACCCGATAAAGTCGCTTGAGACGCTAAAACCTGTCGAGACCATATAATAGAAAGAAAAGACTTACGTAAAGAGCATGACCGAGATATTTGAAAAATGTATAAAAGTATAGAATAGAAAGTATGATCACTTTGCGATTATGTGATGGACGTGATTAGACTATGTGTTTAATCAGTAATTGACAAAGATTATGTGTTATGATATATTGTTCTAATCGAAGCGAATGATCGATTATTGATAGGTTGTGATAAAGAGATAAAACCTAAGTTGAGATTTGTAATCGAAGAAATCAAAAAGTATCTTACCTTTGCATTCCCTTTATGCAATGGACATGAGTAAGAAGTTTTGTAATTATTATATTCCTATACAGATTATGTACGCTTTGATTATCAACATGTTAGCTCAGATATATATTCTATTAAGTTAATTTCTAAATGGTTATACAAGTGTCCCCACTTGGATAATCATGGCATTTATTCACATGTTGATATACCTTTGTCAATTACCCGTATACATATATGTTGAATTACATATTTTTGTTGAGCAAGATTAAAAACCTTCGGGTTTGGAACCGAGCATGTATGAACATCCCGATAATGGGAAAATTTTTATGCGCTTTACGGACAAAGGGTGAAGCGATGAATTTCGTTCAAGTTATGTAGTATTGATCGTCACAGGTACAATTTGATCACCCTCCGTGTACGTAAGTTATGACGGTTTATGGATGAATTTCGCTAAACCTTTTGAAAATGAAAAAGAATGTTCATAGTATGTTTCTTAAACCCTATTCATGGGTGGAGCCTCATTTCAAGAATTTGAAAGAGAGTTGTTATGTGAATCTTTTATCAAGACGGATTACTTCACAACTTTTGCTTCGTTGTTGAAGTGTTATGTAAAGAGAATACTTATATTCTTTCAAACTTATATATATAATTGTTATTACTGCTTTGGGCACTCAAATGCTCATCCTTGCTTAAATTAAATGTTTTCGTTATGTATGAGCAATCTGAAGGCTCGAAACACGAACAAGGGAAAGGAAAAGTCATTGAATGAGTTTATATTATGAGTTAATGGTTATAGTTAGTAAGACAATGGAATCTATTGTCGGTATTATAAGGAATGTATTTGAAGGTCGTGCACAGGGAAGTAAACTTTGATGTATGCAAATTAAGTTCGAATGTATTATTATTTAGTATTATTGAATTTTAAAGAAATGGTATCGTGGAGAACCGAGTTCGGGTTTCAAGTATCCGGATTTGGGGTCGCCACAGGTTGGTATCAAAGCTGTAGGTTATAAACGTTAGGAATGCGAAACCTAGGTTATAACCTTAGTAGAATGGATAATGAAAGTTAAGATAGATATTCAGTGGATGAAGAACTCTGGTGAAGAATTATAACCTTAGTAGAATGGAAGACGAAAGTTAAGATAGATATTCAGTGAACCAGGAGACGAAGTACTCTGGTGAGAAGTTATAGGATATGATGAATTAAAGAGATTCATTGAGTTTTAGTGGTACTAAATAAAATATTACTTCATTTTAATGATGAATATATTTTATTTCAGTAATGATGTTGTCTCGTTTATTGTGGTCATAGGATGGATGACGAAAGTCAAAAAAGGAATTCATTGACCCAAGAGACGATGGACTCTAGCGAGGAGTACACAGACAGTGAGATGATAAGAGATTTGATAGTTAGGAACGACGACTTAAAGGTTAGAGCTGAACAGGCAGAGGTACAGAATCGTACTCTCCAGATTTTGAACAAAGAAGACAAGGACGCCGCTCACCGAACATGAGATAGAATTAGCAGGAAGTTACGAGAGAGGTTGGAGCGGAGAGAGAGATACTGATAGGGATGGTTGAAGGTTGAGATAGAAGCCAAAGACACGGGATATATACCTTGGAGCGAGCTTTTAGACATCGCCTTTATGCGATTTGATGCGAAGTGGATGGAGCCTTTTTTGAGAGAAAGATAGGCGTTGATGTGTTTATAGAGATGGATTGAATAAATTCATCGTCAAACAAAATAAGAGACAACGATATAAAACTCTTGATTCTTTGTGTATATATACTATATGCTAATCAGGGTAACTTATGTATGTAGATGTCTGGTGGAAAAGATATGTGGAATAAGAAGGATCAGATCCATACCCCCAAGCTAATATCAAGGCCAACAGCTGAAATAGAAGCTTACCAGGAACCCAAATCGGACGAGGTGGCTATAGTGGAAAACGTAGTATCAGATCCAGAAATGGTGGATTTGACAGATAGTGATTCAGACACTAAAGTTGAAGCTGCTCAAGCATCAATGGAGGTGCAGGATCTGGAGAACAAGGTTGCTACGCTGGAAAGGCCGTGGGAGATAGAGGCGTTGCTTAATATCCAATCTGCGTCAAGCATTCTTTGGAAACAATGAAAGAGCGGGATAAGCTCAAAATCCAAATTGATCGGATGGGAGCCTCAAGCAACACTCCGTAATGCGACTCAGAGGTAAAGGAAAAGAAAGATAGAAGACCACGAGGTAGGAAAACCCGATAAGAAGAAAGGGAAGAAGATATGTTATGTGTTTATGGACGTGAGGGACATACCTCTCATTATTGTCCTTATTTAGAACCCGTGTTCATGTTTTTTTTAGAAGGAAAGGCCATCAATTAAAAAGATGTCCAAGAAAAGATTTAGGTTATGTTGAGTAGATGTAATGTGTATGATAAGTAATGAACTATTTTCAACTTTTATGTTGGTCAAGATTTTAAATCCATTGTAGTAACATAAAGGATAGGTGATGTTTAAAGCAATATGTCTTTATGGTATGTTAAGTTCTATTAATGTGAGGTGCTATGGTTGGAAGTACCATGAGTGTCACAAGTTAGATTAATGAAGTAAGTTGTTATAAAGATAGCAGATATTTATCTGAATATTGGTTAATATAGTAACAAAGTTTCAAATCCAATATTTTGGAATACATGATTATTTGAGTAGAAAATTTTGTGTTATATGTCGAACGTATACGATGAGGCTTAGAATGTAAGGAAATGAAGAATAATTTACGATTATGTCACCGAGACAAAAAAAAAAGAAAAAAACCAGCGGAAGACCAACCAGATAATCGAATGTCGAACGCCAAAGACTTTAAGGCAATCCTATTGCTAGGGTATAGAGGATTAAGTGACTAAGTAGAAGCGTTTATGATAGTTAGGATAACGGAAAGGGCAAAAGATAACTTTTATCAATTATACGATAAAAGGGAAATGAGATAAAGAGAAAGTTTGTGGGCAGAAGAGACATATCTCTTCCAATTGTCTCAATTCAAGAATGTATAGCGAATGTTTTATTTGTGAATCAATGGATTATAAGGTGAAAGATTTTTCAAGAAGGAGAAGTGAGATAAGGAATGTGAATACGAGAAATGACAGCAAGATATAGACGACAACGAAATAAACCGTAAGTGTCTTCATTATGGTCGTTCAGAGATATCGTAGCGATTGAGATATCTTGTGGCAAATTTGGAAATGGAACTCCAGGTTCTATTCGAATAACTTAAATATTTTATATGATTTTCCTATATAAAATATAGCTATATAGATAGTAAATTATTTCATAAAGAAATTTTGAAGGAGGAATTTTGGTTCTCTTAATCAAAATTACATTTTATCGTAAAGACATGTGTTATGGAGAATAGTTAAAAACAGATTCGATCAAGTATTGATCGAGGTCATCATCTGCAAGGATTATATGTGTTATGTACTCTTCTGTGTATGAGTTTTAGAGCGGTGATTCCGGGGACGGAATCCTTATAAGGGAGGGTGAATGTAATAACCCGAGATTTTCTATATAAAATAAATAAGAAATTTGCGTATAAATTTTTTTTTATTTAATGACGAGAATAAGTGTCTAGTAATGTGAACGATAAATATGAATATATTTATTACTTGAAAAATTAGAAATAATTTTGGAATTATTAATTACTACAAATTATATTTTTATGGTAATTAATTTCTGTAAGCAGAAATGTTTTTATTAATTATTTTCCATGAAAACATGATTGGAAATAATATATGAAGTGATAATTAGAATTTATATAATATATATTTTATTATATGAATTGTTAGAATATTTAAATCAAGTATTTTAACTTGATATGCGAAAGAGAAGTCGATATGAGATCCAAACCACGAATTGGGATTGTGATCAAGAGATGAGAATAATAATATTATATTATTGTTATAATGATTTTACAAAGACAATAATTATGTACTTGTGTATGTATGAAGTGACAGATAATATTGAGCAACGACGTCAATTAGGTCATAGCATATTACCTATTTGTGAAACCCTAATTATTAAACTCGATTATGAGATATGGTGAGTAGTAGGATGTGTATATGAAAGATTCTTTGTGTATAAGATGTCGATAATTAGGACAAACCCTAATTATTACAAACCTAATCGGTTGAAGTTAGAGATCGTAATGACTGTGTTAGAACATACACAGATAATTAGAGAACCCTAATGGTCAATTAGAAACCCTAATTGATGACGTTAAGAAACCCTAATTATAGAACCCTAATTTTTTTTCTATAGAAAACCCTAATTTAAATTACCGGGTTTAATTACGATGTTATTGTATAAATGTTTTAAATTACCAAATGATAGAAATTAATTGGTAAATGGTAAGAATTATAATCTAATGGTTAAATATTACATTTAATGGCCTTTTACAAAAATGCCCTTGGAATTATATGTGAAATGACCAAAATGCCCTTTTTGGTTTATTAGTGTATTATTACTTACATTGTTGATGGAATCTTGTAACAAAAATGCCCAACATGCTTACCCTACCATGTTATTAGCTATCAAACAATGGAATCATCCAATTTTAGCATCCAATGTATCTAATAAATTTTTAAAAAGAGAAGGAAATGACCATTTTACCCTTTTTGTCCATCTTAGTGCATTATTGTGCATTATTAGTTGCATTGTTAGTAGAATCTTGCAAATGACCAGCCACCAACCACCTTAACCTGATGTAACATTTATAGAACACATTTCTCAACTATTACAAACACATGGCATCAATTAAATTGGTGTATTTAAGGAGACTTATACACTAAAATTATGAACAAACACCTAGCTTTACTCTCTCAAGCTTTAGCCAACGAAATTCTCTTTCCCATCGGGTCCCTAAACAAAGCCCAACCATCACAAACAACAAATCGGAAGCATCAAGAAGCGTAAATCAAAATCAAGCTTGAAAAGGTAGGAAATCCTAAATTCTAGAAATCCTTCGATTCGATGTTAATTGATGCAATTGATTGTTTAAAGTAGTGTAATAGAGAGTCTATTAATGTTCGGGTTGTAAAATCATGAACCCATAACATCAAAGTGCACGAATTTGAAGATTTGAGCAAGTTGGAAAACAAGATTGTTATTTTTCACCAAATGTCGAGGCTATAACTCTTTGGTCGATCATGAGTTTTGTTGTTTAAAAGTTGTTATAGGTAGCCTAATATGTGGTCTTTAAACTCCAAAAGGAATCAGGTCTATATCTATTGTAGATCGGGATTTATAAGCGGTCAAAGTGGGTTGGCCAAGCATTGACCATGCATTTTCAAACCCAAAAAAATATTCCAAGTGTCCGTAAATGTTTTTTTGGAAAATGTCGGGCCTTATATCTCGGTCATCTTTAATGTGTTTTGTGTTCTAAAGGTTGATATGTGTAGCTTGTTATGTGGTATTTAACCTCCAAAAAGAATCAGGTCCATATATATTTACGGATTAAGAGTTATTTAAGGTCAAAGTGGGTTGACCTAAGATTGACCGTAAAAATTCAGGCGGCCCGAATTTTCTAAGTGTTAATTTTTCGACAAGATTTGACCATACTTTAGATGCTTTATTTCTTGTTGTTATGATGATGTTAAGTGTTAGATTTGTAGTCCTACATGTTGTCTACACCTTTGGAATTGATAGATCACATAAGCGTTACACGATCATCAAGTTATAGAGGTCCAAAGTAGGCACCTCGAATTGTTCTTCGTGAAGAAACGACTTTGGTAGCTACTTTGATGGCCGATTTATCCCGATCTGATGTTTGTTTAGAAGTTATGATTATTGGAGATTGTAGTCTTGTATTTCCTCTACAAGACCCAATTTATAGATTGTCCAAATTCGTTAAGATGAGAGAGTTATTCACGGTCAAAGTAGCCCTTTCGGTTACGCCTTATGAAGATGCAGGTAGGCTCAAGAACACCTATAGCGACAGTTACTCACTACTATAGGGGCCTTTAGCTGACGATTTTAATTATTTTAATTTATTTTTAGGAAATTAATTTAAAAATTAGAAAAATTAGTTTTAATTATTAAAAATACCAAATAAATTATGAAAAATTATTTTAAAAGTCCGAAAAATAGTTTTTAATTATTTTGAGTATATTTCATAAATATTTAATATTTTGGAATATAAAAGGTATTTATTTATTTAATTATAATATTAAATAAATGACTTAAAAATAGTTTTAATTCATGAAAAATCATGAAAAATTATATTATGGTATAAGAAAATATTTTAAGTTATTTCCCATGACTTTTAATATTTTGTGATGAATTTTATTAATTAATTATATATTAATGATATTAAAGTTATTTAATGATTATATTAAATAATTTAGTTTAAAAATGATTTTAAAATTATAAAAATCATTTTAAATGAAATTAAGGTATTTAAAAATATTTGAAGTTATAAAATATAACTTTTAATATTTAAAGGATAATTTCATTAATAATTTAATATTAATGATATTAAAATAATATTAATGATATTTAGTTCATTTAATAATTATTATTAAATAAATAGTTTAAAAATGGTTTTATTTATTTAAAAATCATTTAAAGAGGATATTAAGGATTTAAAAATATTTTAAGTTATAATTAATGACTTTTAATATTTGGATGAATAGTACATTAATATTTATATATTAATGGTGATTATTTAAAAATGATTTTAATTGTTTTAAAAATCATTTAAGGGTATTATAAATGTTTTAAAAATAGTTTGAGTTATTATAAATAACTTTTATATTTTGACAATGGTTTCATTAATAGTTTAATATAAATTAATTATTAATGATAATGGAATTGTTTAATGTTTAAGTCATTTAATTATGATTCAGATGTTTGAAAGTTATAGCCTACCAAACTAAGCGACTAGAGAACCCAGGTTATGAAGTCCGAGATTTGATGAAGAGCACCCATAGTAGCAGTTATATCACTATAAGCCCTTGAGTGATGATTTGATTTATTTTAAATTTTTCAATTTACGGAAAATTGAAAATGATTAAAAGTAAAATGTCCGATATTTTCTGAGATGTTGAGGTATAGAATAAGAGTCTTAGACTCGGTATTTACCCGATAAAAGTCGTTGTCGATGCGATCAAAAGCTGTCGGACCATATAATAGAAAGAAAAGACTTACAGTAAGAAGCATGGTGAGATATTTGAAAAATGTATAAAAGTATAGAATAGAAAGTATGATCAACTGCGATTATGTGATGGCGTGATTAGACTATGTCTTCAATTAGTAATTGAGCGATCTTATGTGTTATGATATATTGTTCTAATCGAGCGAATGATCGATTATTGATAGGTTGTGATAAAGAGATAAAACCTAAGTTGAGATTTGTAATCAGCAAATCAGGCAAGTATCTTACCTTTGCATTCCCTTTATGCAATGGACATGAGTAAGAAGTTTCAGAATTATTATATTCCTATACAGATTATGTACGCTTTGATTATCAACATGTTAGCTCAGATATATATTCTGTTAAGTTAATTTCTAAATGGTTATACAAGTGTCCCCACTTGGATAATCATAGCATTATTCACATGTTGATATACCTTTGTCAATTACCCGTGTATACATATATGTTGAATTACATATTATTGTTGAGCAAGATTAAAACCTTGGGTTTGGAACTGTGCATGTATGAACATCCCGATAATGGGGAAAATTTTTATGCGCTTGACGGACAAAGGGGTGAGCGATGAATTTCGTTCAAGTTATGTAGTATTGATCAATACAGGTACAATGATAAATTTGATCACCCTCCGTGCTAAGTAAGTTATGACGGTTTGCGGATGAATTTCTGCTAAACCTTTTCGAAAATGAAAAAGAATGTTCATAGTATGTTTCTTAAACCCTATTCATGGGTGGAGCCTCATTTCAAGAATTTGAAAGAGAGTTGTTATGTGAATCTTTTATCAGTACGGATTACTTCACAACTTTTGCTTCGTTGTTGAAGTGTTATGTAAAGAGAATACTTATATTCTTTCGAATTTTATATATATAATTTTTATTACTGCTTTGGGCACTCAAATGCTCATCCTTGCTTAAATTAAATGTTTTCGATTATGTATGAGCAATGAAGGCTCGAGCACCGAACAAGGGAAAGAAAAGTCATTGAATGAGTTTATATTATGAGTTAATGGTTATAGTTAGTAAGACAATGGAATCTATTGTCGGTATTATAAGGAATGTATTTGAAGGTCACGTGCACAGGGAAGTAAACTTTGATGTATGTAAATTACGTTCGAATGTATTATTATTTAGTATTATTCAGCTTAAAGAAATGGTATCGTGGAGAACCGAGTTCGGGTTTCAAGTATCCGGATTTGGGGTCGCCACATAAGGTACCATTGTGACGTACTATCCAAGGTTGAGATGAGAGTCACAGTTGGTATATATTTGTATCAAAACTCACAACATATGTGTTGTTGTATTTTGCACGACAATTATTGTTATAAAGTTGTAATTATTTTCCGTACCATGTATTTGGCGACTCAAAATAGGTTGGATGGAATGGACCTATTTTGGGGGCGTCACAACATATCTAATCAAACTATCTAAGTCCAGATCAATTTCTGAAACATGTCGGTCTACCGACTGCTTTATCGGGTAATTATCGAGTCTAAGACTCTATCCAGTAATTCCATAACTTTAAATATCAGTCATATTATTTTTAAATGACTAATAATTTTAAAACTTTTATTATAATTTATCATGAATTTTCAAACATCGGAATCATTATTAAATGATTTAAATATTAAACAATTAATCAAACCATTGCCAAAATGTTAAAGTTATTTATAATAACTCAAAATAATTTTAAAACATTTATATTACCCTTAAATAATTTTTAAAACATTTAAAATCATTTTTAAATAATTACCATTAATATTAAAATATTAATGTACTATTCCTCAAAATATTAAAAGTAATTAATTATAACTTAAAATATTTTTAATTCATTTATATCCTTTTAAATTATTTTTAAATTAATTAAACCATTTTAAAACTATTTATTTAATAGAATTATTGAATAAATTTAATATCATTACTATTAAATTAATATCATTAATATTAAATTATTAATGAAATTATCCTTTAAATATTAAAAGTTATATTTTATAACTTAAAATATCTTTAAACACTTTATTTTCCTTTAAAATGATTTTTATAATAATAAAATAATTTTTAAACTAAATTATTCAATACAATTATTAAATAACTTTAATATCATTAATTATAATTAATTAATGAAGTTTACCTTTAAATATTGAAAGTTATATTTTATAACTTAAAATATTTTTAATTACCTTATTATTATTATTTAAAATGATTTTTAATATAATAAAATCATTTTTTATTTATTATTTAATTCATTTATTAAATAACTAAATTATTATTAATATTTAATTATTAAAGAAATTTATCATAAAATATTAAAAGTCATTAAAAATAACTTAAAATATTTTCTTATATCATTATATAATTTTAAACGATTTTTCAAGTATTAAAATCATTTTTAAATAATTTATTTAATATAATAATTAAATAAATTAAATACCTTTAATATCTCAAAAATATTAATTATTTATGAAATATATTAAAAATTATTAAAAACTAATTTTTAGACTTTAAAATAATTTTGAATAATTTAATTTGTATTTTTAATAATTCAAAACTAATTTTCTATACTTATTTAATAAAAATATAATTTTTATAAAGAAACTGTCGCTAAAGACCACCTATAGCGACAAAACCGTCGGTATAGGTGTTCTTCATGTGCATCTTCAAACCCAGAAAATCAAGTCAGTGAACGAGCTAGCTAGTTTGACCAAACTTTAAACATTATATCATTGTGTTTCTGGGCAAGCTAATACCTTGATCTTATAGTACTAGTGTAATACTACAAGATCTAACAACAAACATGAACAAAACACAACACAAAAGAGATCTGAGCCTCTAAATTGGCTGTCAAACCTGTTCTTCTTTTTTGGGTTACCCAGAAATGAAGAACAGTTCGTGAGGCCTACTTTGGGCTTCCACTACTTGCTTTTTATGTAATGTTTTAGTGATATATAAGCTTCAGTGTGTAGCCAACATGTAGGACAACAGATCTATTACGTAACATCATCATAACAACAACAAATCAAGCAGATAATGTCCGGTCAAACCTTGTCAGACAACACATTCAAATGTTTTCTGGGTTACCTAGAAAACAAAAAATATGTTCGACTTGGCTGGTTTAACCCGCGGCTAAATCCCTTATGTTTATCATTTAGGTGATATAAAGGCATGAACATGTAATACATATACCAGACTACAACTTAGATACAACAACAACATCATAACAACAAAACACTGACAGATCCAAGGTCAACAAAAGCTTGTCAGACACGATCTGGGCAATTTCTGGGTTACCCAGAATTGCCCAGTCATGCTCGGTCAACCATGTTTGACTAAGAATATCTTGCAACCTGGATCTGATTCGAGCATGATTTCAAAACCCGATCAAAGATATCATTGCAGACTACAAGTGCAAACATCTAAACAACCAAATCATAAACCGAGAAAGATCTACAGCCTCTGACATGCATTATCAGAACATAAAACAATTTTTTTCCAGATTTTGTAAAACTTCAAATCTGAGCCTCTAGATGTTATGGATCTAACATCTAGCAACCCAGATCATCATTATATACTATAAACAACATATTTTAACACTCAATCATAACATTTAACATAGGATCATAGAACAGATTTCAAGTTAGGGTTTATACCTTTTATGAACAAGTTTTGATTCTAGGCCACTGATTTGGTTATGAGCAGTAGTGGGGCTGTGTTTTGGGACTAGTCTTAGCAAAGGATTTCGTGGGTTTTGAGTTGAGAGAGATAGGTTGAGGGTTTGTACAAAAATGAGCATGAATGTTCAATTCTCTCTTTCCAATCCTATATATATATGTGTTAGATGCATGTATGGCTGGTACTTGGCTGATAGCTGGTGAATATTAAGTCAAAAGAGTAGTTGTATTTGGTCACCAACTCCCATCTTGGCAATTTTGACAAGTTAGCTTCAATTATACAATAAGGGCAAAATAGTCATTTATCTTGAGATTTTAATGGCACTTTGGTCAATTAGCAAACCTTTAGGGTTTGACCCTTAGGTTTTAACCCTAAGGTTTAGCACAAAATGAATTTTTAGGTTTTCATTTAGGGTTTAAAATAAAAATAAAATTAGTTTCTAAAATTTGTAATTAGGGTCTCCTAATTAAGTTAGGTTACCTAGCCACTTAGGTCTTGCACATTAGGATTTAACATTTACTAATTATTATTAAGCGTTCAAATTTAGCAATTAAGGTGCCGAATTTATCAATTAGGGTTTATAATTAATAATTAGGGTTTTAAATTACTAAATTAGGGTTCTAGATATTAGGGTTTTAGATTACTAATTAGGTTTTCCCATAATTAGCAATAAACTCAATCATACATGATATTAATCACATAAACACAATTTCTGACTGAACATAACCTCCGGTTTAAGTTTCACATTAGGGTTTCTAATTTCAAAAATTAGGGTTTTAATTTATAATTATGGTTTTCCATAATAATAAGGCTTTACCTAAAATACAAATCGTATAACACATAACACAATGTCTAAACATATTTTTTTAAAGTCTCATTTGACTTCGGAATTAAGGTTTAACAGTAATACTAGGGTTTATAAAAATATTGCTAGGGTTTGGTCATAATACACTATAATTGACCAACCATTATCAATCGCATATACACATCTGATACATATTTATAGCCTTTGAAAAATCAAAATATAATTAATATTATATTATTATTCTAATTCTTGATCAAAATCCAAAATTAGGGTTTGGATTCCATATCCGATTTATCTATCATACTTAACATTAGTAATTAAGTTAAAATAATTAACTTAATAATCATCTTTGAAATTCATATAATAAAATAATTATTATAATTATTCTAAAAATCATTTTATATATTATTTAAATAATATAATAATCATATTTTCATGGAAAATAATTAATAAAAATATTTATACTATAAAATTAATTGTTATAAGAATATAATTTATAATAATCAATAATTTTAAAATAAAATTATTTGCAACAATTATTGTAATAAATAAATTTTATTTATCACATACATATATATACACATTACCTAGCACATACTTCCCCATATTTATTTTAATAAAAAAAAATTATACTTAAAATTTCTGATTTATTTGTATAGAAAATATCGAGTTGTTACAAAGGGGAAGGAGCATGTAATTTCTTTTCACCAAATCTTCTTTATCCATCATCTTCTTCTTCTTCTTCTTCCTGTTAGTTCAAAACATTAGGTAAAGCTCTTGGTTGGGTATTGAATTCACTATAAATAGAGACTCCTCCTCCTCATTCCCGTTTGTTGACTGTCTGAGCATTTGCTATAGAGATGTAGTAGAATTGGAGAATTGAGGAGCAATTAGACAATTGAGGAACTATAGTTAATAATTGCAAGAATTCAAGAGGTAATAATGCTAGCATATATGCTCTTGATTTCTATGTTTTGTAATTTCTTAGTAATGTCAATAAATACTTGTTTTTGAGTCAAAAATTGATGGCTAAGGATTGTTATAATCCATGAATTGTTGTAAGATACCTTTAATACAGTTAAAAAAGAAAACAATGAAAGTTAAACGAATCAATTTGGTTTAGAAACGAATTTGTAGTGATGAAATTTGCTAAATATATTAAAAGATGAAAAAATAGCATGAACTTTGAATTTGAGTTGCCAAATTGGTTGTTTATGAGATTTAAGAATTGATAGCATGTTAGTTAAGTATTATATAAATGTATGAAAGTAATTTAGTTGATTTTAAGCAAGATAATTAAATAATGTTGCGTTTGGGTTTGGATTCTGTAGAAGCAGAGCCATTCCTAGAACCATCCAGGAAGGGCGCAGCTGCACCCATTCTATGGGCCTTTCTAGCCTTGACTATCCGGGGATCTTGAGTGTCTCAAAATGCTAGTGTAGGCATTTGTGTTCCCATAGTATATATATAAGCAAAGAATATTTATGCACTAGAATGATATACTGACTTTTTGGTTATTCCAAGCATGATGGTTTAACTTGGTTATGAATAACAATAAGTATTATATGTGGTTTAAAGTTGTCTTACTTATAATGAATTTGCAATAGCGTGATTTAGTATATTTATAAAAGAGACTTGAAGATTTTGAAAAAAAATATAGACTAACCTTGAGACTTTTGAATTCTGATATTTGTAGCTTGTGTAAATGACTTAGTCATGCATACAAATAAGTATGACATATGGTCTTGAGTACCTTTATATACCATGAGTTTCTTAAATGGTTATTTTCCAAAGATTATACGAAGATTTTGAAAGTAAACTGTGACAGAACTTGTGTACCTTAGATTCTAACCTTGATAACATGTATGCGAAGTTTAGCTATGCATAACATAAAATTCAAAGTTGTTTCGTCTGTGTTAGATTGCTTTGATTTGGTTTAAAATGATTTCAAAGGCAAACTCAGATACTTTTGCAGACTAAGTTTTATAAACATGGAGTGGTTATATTTTCACCTTGTAAGCATGTGTAGAAACATATACAAATGAGTATGACATATAGTCTAGAGTTCCCTTGCATATCATGAGTGGCTCTACTTGCTTTAATATATGTTTTCTAAACTTGAAGATGTTGAAAACAAACCTTGATGAACTTTGTGTCATCTAGCATATATATATGTGGTTGAGTCATGCGAGGATGAAATGTGATTTTAAGTCGCCTTGCATGTGATAACTTGCATAACATGGATAATATGTGTTTTCAAAGAGAAATTTAAGTTTTGGGGAAACCAATATTCTTGAGCATGGTGTTTCCTACCCTTTGAACTTGTAGGATGGCATGCTAATACTATTTATGTCATTAAACATGGCCTCTAAGTGCACTCACCTAGTTTGACACAATGAAAGTCATTCGAGCATGTTTTAAAAGTAAGTTTTCAAGTGATAAACTATGCTAGTCATATGTAGACAAGATGAATATACGTGATCATGTGTATTGAAAGTTGTTTAACATTGTTAATGGTTATATAGTTAGATCCTTTTTGTATGAACTCACTTAGCAGTGAAATAAATAGAACTAAGTCTATAAAATATGAATATAGCTTAAAGCAAACACAAGGCACCAAACTTGGACCAAGACCTCTTAACGTATGTATTTGTTTTATGTGAGCATGCTAAGAAATGAGGTGTGAATTAGAAAATAAAAATGTTAATCTGATGCGGCAGGGGCTACAAGAATCGCGCCCATCCTAAACAAGCATGAGAGCAAGCTACATACTGCAGGGTAGTGTTGTTTGACTGTTTAAATTATAATCTGAACTTTTAAGCATATGAATGTCTTAAGCTTCAATTCTTGACTTAAGTAATGTTTTAAGTATACAACCATGTAATGGCTATATAAAACCCAGATTTGTTAAGTTTTATTAAGATTTTCAAAATGCAAGAACAATGTGGATCATACACCTATAAATTTTAAATGTGTATCGAACACATAGTTAGTCAAGTGTGTGGTAAAGATTTATGAATGTTGATGTCAATTATGTGTAACTAAGGTATGCATATACATACATAGCTATTCTGAGAGTAAAATGAGAAAGTAAAGCGAAGGATTTAAGAACCGAGTTAGAAAACAATGTAACAATTATTATTACATTGAGAATGTAAGGAAATGTATAACTGATGGGTATGAATCCATGATTATGCGTGTGACACCCCCAAATTCAGACCACACTTGTCTCAAATTTGGTTGCCACGTACTAACTCTAATAATAAATCAACATCCTATACAACAGAATAATATAATAATTTACATTGGTATAACATAATTATTCTCGTCCCAAGGGTTCGAAACTTAAACATCTCTTACATAACTTGACTAGAATTAAACATCGTTTAGACGTAACTAATACATAATACAACATAACTTAAATTAAACATAACTTAATAAGTTCTTCTACAACCAAATCATAGTACATTCCTAGCAACCTAGAAATAACTACTCCAAAGCCTTTTCTTTACCCTTGTTCTTGCCAGAGGGTTCACCATGTTCTGCCTTCATTGAAAGTTTTAAGGAAAGCAAGAATGAGCAACAATTTTGCCCAGCAAGTAATATAGAAAAAGGGTATTCAATATAGTTTTCAATTTCTCAAGGGTATATGATAGTTCAAGATAACAAGAAGTATCAATGATTAACAACAATGATCACAATGGACAATAATATTTAGTAATATTTAAAGATTTATCAATTTAAGATTTCAAAATAATAGATACTGAGCAGTCACTAAGGACTATGAACTTCTCTTAGAATTAACAGTAATAGATTGATAATTCTACAAAACGAGTACAATAGGTGATCAGCCTAATGTACCCTATGTCATGCATAACATTTAGTCTTTCTCATGTGCGCACATCGGTTCCCCAACAATATATAATTCCCCTACTAAGAGGGTTGTTCTTCTCAGTTATAAGAGTCTGCACCAAGTTAATTTGGTTTGGATAGTTTTCGATCAATTATCAATAGCCTAGTCGAATCAATGGCTTAGACAGCTCTTTCACAATATATATATATATATGAACAGTTATCGTTCGAATCAAAGTTTGAAATTTCATTACGAAATATTACTTCTTCAAAGTTCTACTTGTACGATCAATAATTGCACAAGTTCAATAATGCTCAATAAAGAGTAAGGTTCGAGTACTTGCCTCAAGCGTAGTTTACCAAAGTAAAGCTTAATACCCTTTTTTGAGTCTTAACATGATATATTTACACGTATAGGACTTTCATTAGTTACGCAAACTCATATATGTAAGTTCAAACGTACACTTAAACATCCAACTTATTTGTAACTCATACTTACTACATCACATATCCTACACCTTCATAGCAAAAATCAGATTGTATGACACCATAAAGTCAAACAACATATTTTTCAAATCATTGCTTTATAGCTTGTAAACATTCTTTTGGACTTAACATTTGAAAGTTATAATTACTCATTTAAACATTCAACTTAATCACCTAGCATCCTTCTTAACACAATACATAGCATATTGGTTATATAATACAAGTTAAAGTAACCATATAAGTATGTTTCGAACATCAGATCAGAAACATAATCTAGACTTGACTGGAGGATGGCGCATGTGCGCCCTGTCTAGGCTTAGGGACGGTGCAGCTGCGCTATCCCCTGTCCAGACCAAGGTTGAACTTTGCATTTCCTATTTCTGTCCCATCCTTTAGTATACTCAAATAATCACACTTAACATGCATTCAAGCTAAAGTAATTTATATAAGTGTATGTTCATCTTGAGTTTATTCTTACAAGTTTTTAGTTTATGATTTTTATGGATTTAAAGCATAAAAGGTTATGTATTCATCATGCTTTATAACTTTGGCCATATTTCTACATATAGAGGTCTCACGATCTGTTAATACATATGCTCATGGTGTTCATATCATTTATTCATAACTAACATTGTTTAACACTTCGAAACATGCTTTAAACTCATGTTTGGTTAAATTATCATTATGTCCATCACGTATGAATCATGTTTAGAGATATAATAAAACATAACATGGCATCTCAAGCCTTTAGAATCTAAATACTCATATATAATGCAACTTAAGTTCGAAAATATGCTCGAGGTTGCCTTTGAAATCATTTTACATGAATGATGTAATATAGCACATATAAAACAACTTTAAAACTCTTATCATAAGTAACTAAGTCATGTTAACATCTTTTCAAGTTCAGAACCTTACTCATGTAGCATTCATGCACCTTAGTTCTATTATACCAAGTTTTTCTTGAAAACTTCTCTAACACATGGTCTAACAAGTTTGATCATGACAAAAACACTATAAACACCATATCATGCTCATTTATATTTAAACTCAATCATGTATATAAACCACTAAGTTCAGAACTTTTAAAACATAAGTTTCTATAAGGTTTATTTTCAAAACCTTAAGTTTTGGTACAAATTTCCTACTAAAATCATATTAGACACTTCATAATTCACAAAGAAGCTTTATATCTCATGCTATACTTATTTTCAAGTTTGTTTAAGTCTCTTTAGTAGATTAGATTTGATCAGGTTGAATAATAAAATCTATTCTCATCTTTGGGTATGGGTAGTTTGCTATTTCTACTAATATAAATTAGGCGCAATGCGCCATGCCGCTACACAGAACAACAATGAAGTAACAAACTCTATTTTGCAGAGCCTTATTCCACTTTGATTCTTTTTGATTTAAACCAGTTCGAATTCATCATTAAAAGTTTTATATATGTACTCATACATCCTAAACACATTATATCATATTAATTCACAAAAATTGACATAGAATTTTAAGAGATTTCAAGAATTTAGCAAAACCAAATTCAAGAACATAAATAGAATATATAACTCTTTAAGCTTAAATTGAACTCGTCAAACACTGGTTATACTTCTACAATAGCTCAGCAACCCACACTCTCAAACTTAGACTTAGCAGACAATTTTTCATGCAACAGAAAACTAAGGAAGGAGAGCTTCTATTTATGGAAAATTGATTGACCAGTTTATAGCTTTGCACCCAAGTTTGATTCAATGGGAAATGAAATTAAACAACATATATTCAAGAGTTGGCCAACTGCTCACTTATAGTCATCATCACTACTAACTTAGCTCCTAACTACCAACTAACTTTTACGCAATGTAATATTAGGCCATTGTTCATATACTAATAAATGACACTTATTTTGGGACATGGCTAATACTCAACACTAAAGTTTAGTTTAGTTACTATAATTCCCAAAAATGAATTTTAATGTACAATTGTTACCATAATAGGAAAAATTAGGGATTATTTATGTACTCACATCATATAATCCATGTACATTAAAAACACGTAATAAAATAACGCAGTTAGGTATTATCGTCCGAGTATCTCCATAATTATTTTTACTACTCACATAACCTCTTTATAACATTATTTAACTGTTCAGTTTACACACGAAATTTCTTTCCCAATTTCTGGAGTACACAAATATTTAATTATTTTTGTATTAAAATCACATACAATTTTATTGTACTACTTGATACTTTATATCAATGGAATGTATTCTTATCATATAATTTTATTCATGCCACACTTTACATTAATGTTCTATTTCATTTTTATAGTAGAAAACTAATTTTCCCCAGATTGGCCACTAGCACAGTTGCGCCATTTTGTACTGCTGGGAGGGTGCAGCTGCGCCGGTCCCTAGCAGTGCCAAAATGGTTTAGCTTCAAGCCAATTCCAAATTCTATCACCACACTAATTTAACATGATATGAATTAACTTCTATAGTGGTGATATTACTAGTTTAAGAGTGTATGGAATCACATAATCATACACAATTAATCTTCCCCTCGGTTTAATCGCTTAAATTTCCTTTCTCACGCCACACAAGGCATTTCTCCATTCTCATCACAACTTTCCACTTATAAATTCAACTTGAATTAATTGAACTACT
Source organism: Panax ginseng (assembly GCA_020205605.1). Classification (NCBI taxonomy): domain Eukaryota; kingdom Viridiplantae; phylum Streptophyta; class Magnoliopsida; order Apiales; family Araliaceae; genus Panax; species Panax ginseng. The sequence continues at coordinate 84,734,917 of CM035144.1, forward strand.
CGTCTTACTACACATCAATATTTATATTCAAATAAATACTCAGTTTCTTATTATATTGAAATAATTATTTATTCCTGAAATTCCCGGTTCTTACATCCCCCCCCCCCTTATAAAAATTATGTCCTCAGAATTGTACAACGTTACACAAATAAATGAGGATAATCCCTTCTCATCTTATCTTCTAATTCCCACGTGGCCTCCTCGGTGTCGTGGTTTCGCCAAAGTACTTTTACTGAAGAGATAATTTTATTCCTCAATGTCTGCTTTTTCCTATCTAATATTTGGACAAAAATTTCCTCATATACTAGATTCTTTTCTACTTTGACGAGCTCGTAAGAAATCACGTGTTTGTAGTCAGGATTGTGTGGACGCAACATAGAGATGTGAAACACGTTATGGATGTGCTCCAACTCAGGTGGTAATGCAACTTGGTACGCCACTTTGCCCACTCTCTTCAATATCTCAAATGGTCCTATGAATCGTGGACTCAATTTTCCCTTCTTGTCGAATCGTATTTTTCCTTTCCAGGGAAATACTTTCAAGAAAACGTAACTTTCGACTTCAAAGTCGCGGTCCTGGCGATGAAAGTTTGCATACTTCTTCTGGAAATCTTGTGCAACTACTAGTCGAGCTCTTATCAATGTGTCACCACATCTGCGGTGTGTTGAACTAATTCTGGCCCTATCATCTTTCGATCTCCAACTTCATCCCAACATAATGGTGTTTTACACTTTCTCCCATAAAGAGCTTCACACGGTGGCATGCCTATACTCGCATGGTAGCTATTGTTATAAATGAATTTCATTAAGGGTAAGTGATCATCCCAATTTCTTTTAAAGTGCATCACACAAGTTCTAAGCATGTCCTCTAGAGTTTGTATCGTTCTTTAACCTTGCCCGTCTATCTGCGGATGATAAGCGGTACTTAGACTTAATTGTGTTTCCATCCTCTCCTGCAAACTTTTCCAGAATTTTGACGTAAAGCGCGGATCTCGATCAGAAACGATCGATACGGGAACTCCATGTCGTGAAATAATTTCCTTTACGTACAGATTAACTAACTGATTCAAACTATATCGGATCATGATTGGTAGAAAATGAGCCATCTTCTTTAGTCGATCCATGATAACCCAAATGGTATCAAAACCCTTCTGCGTGACTGGAAGTTCTACCACGAAATCCATCGTAATATGCTCCCATTTCAACTCTAGTATCTCTAACGGTTGAAGTTGACCACATGGTCTTTGGTGCTCCGCTTTAACCCATTGACACGTAAGATATCTACTAACTCACTCCACGATTTCTCGTTTCAGATTTGGCCACTAAAAATGTTACCTCAAATCCCGGTACATCTTCGTGCCTCCTGGATGAACAAAATATGTCGTGTTGTGTGCCTCATGTAAAATTTCTTCCCTCAACTCGGTTATCGCTGGCACCCACACTCTCCCATTAAATCTTAAAATACCGTCTCTATCCATCTTGAAATTTTCTTCCTCATTTTCCAAGATCCTCTTCCTGATTTTCTCACAGTCTTCATCCTTTTCTTGGGATTCCTTTACTTTGTTCAACAAGGTTGGATGAGCTTCTACTGCAAACAATCTCTCATCAGACTTCTCCGGTCTCTTCAATTTTATTTCCAATTTCTCCACATCCCTTACTAACTCCTTCTGAGTTTTCAATTGAAATAACTTCTCCCTTCCTTTCCTACTCAATGTGTCGGCCACAACGTTTGCCTTTCCCGGGTGATAAAGAATATCACAGTCATAATCCTTAATCAATTTTAACCACCTCCTTTGACTCATGTTCAACTCCTTTTGTGTGAAGATATATTTTAGACTCTTGTGGTCCGTATATATCTCACATTTTTCACCGTAAAAATAGTGTCTCCCAATCTTTAACGCAAAAACTACTGCCGCAAACTATAAGTCATGATTAGGGTATCATTTTTCGTAATCCATCAACTGTCATAACGCATACGCAATGACCTTGCCATGTTGCATTAGCACATAGCCCAGTCCTCTGTGTGACACATCATTATACACCAAAAATCCTCCCGTATCATCTAGTAATGGTAATACAGGCCCCTCACTCAATCTCTTTTTCAGCTCTTGGAAACTCTCCTCACATTTTTCTGTCAACACAAATTTCACCGTCTTCCTTGTTAAGTTGGTCAACAGGGTTGCAATCTTAAAAAAATCCTGGATAAATCTTAGATAGTACCCATCTAACGCTAAGAAACTTCTTACTTTAGTTGGCGTCTTCGGTTGTTCCAAATTACTCACTACTTCTACTTTCATGGGGTCTACTAATATTCCATCCTTATCCACTATGTGTCCTGAGAATTGAACCTTCTCCATCGAAAATTCACACTTAGATAATTTTGCATACAATTTTTCTTTTCTTAGTACCTCCAAAACCATCTTCAGATGTTTGGCGTGTTCTTCTTTTGTCTTTGAGTAGATTAGTATATCATTGATGAAAACTACTATGAATTTATCTAAGAATGGCTTGAAGACTCGATTCAATAAGTCCATAAATAATGCCAGAGCATTCGTTAACCCGAATGACATTACCAAAAATTCAAAATGTCCGTAACGAGTTCAGAATGCCGACTTTGATATATCTTCTTCCCGTACCTTCAACTGGTGATAACCCGTTCATAAATCTATCTTCAGGAAAAACTTGGCTCTCTTCAGTTGGTCAAAAAGTTCGTCTATCCTAGGTATCAGATATCTATTCTGAATCGTTACTCTATTCAATTCTCTATAATCAATATAGAGTCTCATCGATCCATCTTTCTTCTTTACAAACAACATGGGTGCTCCCCAAGGAGACACACTCGGTCGTATGTAACCCTTATACAACAACTCTTGCAATTATATAATTAATTCCTTCATTTCAACTCGTGCCATACGGTGTGGGGTTTTCAAAATCGGTGCAGTTTTTGGTGCTAAGTCTATAACGAATTCGATTTCTCTATCTGGCGAAAGACCTGGCAGATCGTTCGGAAATACATCTTGAAATTCTTTCAGTACGGATATATCCTTAATTTCTACTCCCTTTTTCTGAGTGTCAATAATATACGCTAAGTACCCTACACATCCTTTTTTTATCAATTTGTTGGCTTGCATCATCGTAAGACAACATGATTGCTTAAGCGATGAGCTACCATAAAACACTACTTTAGACTTATTCGAAGTTTGAAGGTTCACACTTATATTCTGACAGTCAATTACCGCGACATGGTCATATAACCAATCCATTCCCAATATTACATCAAACTCTCCCAATCTTATCGGAATTAGGTCTACGCTTAGTTCATGATCTCTAATATTTAGTCGACAATTTCGGTAAATATACTCTACATGGATTACTTCCTTATTTACAACTTCTATGTTCAAGGGATTTCGTAATCGTTTTTGGGGTATTTTTAGTTGACTAGAAAATTCCTCAGATACAAAAGAACAGGTGGCACCCGGATCAAATAATACATAGGCATTTATATCATTGATCGGGATAATACCTGACACAACATCCTTTGCAGCTACCGTATCCTGGACGGTCATATTAAACGTTATGGCAGTTGGACGGTTGGATGGCGTCGGTCCGCCAATCATCAGTTTGCCACTCCCTCCTTGTTGGTCACTTCCTCTGCTACTTCTTTTCTTCGGGCAGTCCTTGATCAGATGGTCCGTCGAACCACAAGTGAAACATCATTTGATCTTCTTCGGCTTTAGGCAGTTTAGAGCATAATGTCCCTCTTGGCCACAGTTGTAACATACACTGCGCCCTTTCCAACATTCGCCTTGGTGATACCTTCCACACTTTGGGCATCCTTCCACCTTCTTCTTAAACTCTCCTCGAAATTTTCCCACTTGATTGTTGAGATTCTTGTTGTTGTTTTTGTTCTCCCACTTCCTCTTTCCTAAGTTGTTACCTCCGCTGCTACTTCTTCCTCAGTTCTCTCCACCTGTGCTCTTTCCCTTCTTATCTTTGTTATACAGACATAAAAGCTTCACTTCCCTCTTCTGCAATAATAGCCTACTCCAGCAATGTCGTAAAAGAATCAATCTGAAGAACCAATACCTTGTTAAACAACCAAGGCTTAAGTGCTTGTTCGAAACGCCTAGGTTTCCTCTCTTTGTCTACCACCTGGTGTTCAGTAAACCGAGCTAGTTCATTGAACTTAGCTGCGTACTGCGCCATTGACATATCTCCTTGCTTAAGTTCTAAAAACTTTACCTCCATCTTATTTTTCATGCTCTTCAGGAAATAATTCTCGAAGAACAGAGTCTTAAACCTCTCCCAAGTGACTATCCCTTCTCCTGATCTCTAATGATTCGCCTCCCACCAATAGTTCACTTCGCCTTTCATCATGTAGGTTGCAAATGTCGTTGTGACAACCCGAGAATTTAGAAAATTATTTAAATCTTAAATGATGGATTAAAGGTTGAATAATAAACCTAGACAGAAAATAAGTGAATGGATTTGACATTTTTGGGAATAAATTTTATGGATTTAAAATTTTTGTGGTGAATTATTCAGGATTAATTGTATAAGTGTATATGCTATATGTATATAGTTGTATATATGTACAGTGTGTGGTTAAGGGTCAAGGGTTGACCAGAGAAATTATATCAGTGTCCAAACCCTAATATTACATTAAGAACAGCGACGTTCAGTTAGAAAATCCTAGCGATTGATAAGAAACCCTAATACCGGCTCTATAAAACCCTAATTTCAGTTCCGAGAATCTAAAACCCTAATTTGAATTAAGAACCATAATTTGGGATCTTGAATGCTTAAGTGTAAATAATTATAGTCTTAATTAGGGTAAAACCTAACAAATTAGTTAGAAAACCCTAATTTCAAAATTTGAAACCCTAATTATTCTGTTAGAAACCCTAATGTACAATTATGGACCTAATTGCTAAATTAGCAATTTTAATTAGGAAATATTAATCCTAATTAGCAAGCTTAAATTTATGATTAGAAAATCTTAGTATAATTAGAGAATTCTAATTATAATTTAGAAATGTTAATTTTCTATTTTGAAAACCTAAACTGGAAATCCTAGAAAATTGATTTTTTAAAACCTTAGGTTTTAACCCTAATGGTTGGATTAAAAGACAATTGTTCCGTTAAAATTGAAAGCTAATTGACCAAATTGCCCTTTCAACATTATTTAATGGATAACTTGCAAATATTTCTATAATAAGTAGTTGGTGACCAACTAAAGTCTCCCATTAGATAAAAATCCCAACAATATGCCTTTTTATCAGCCAATATACAATGCATCATTTCATATATAGATTAGAGAGAGAGGAAAAGACTTACTTTATTTCTTTTATGAACCTAGATCATTCTCTCTCTAAAATCTGAAATTTGTAGAGTGAGATTGAGTTATAAGATATGCCATGATCATGTGTTCGCATCCCAAGATCAGATCATGATGATCAGATTCAAGATCAAAGCATGAAAATTGTATAAACCCTAAATCTTCAAAATCTTATGATCTGATGTTAGATGTTTTTGTTTATTGGTTAGAGTTGTGTTATAGGATGTCATTTAGTGATCTTGGTTGTTAGATCCTAGATCCATAACATCTAGATGCAAGAAATTGGGTTTTTAGAAACTGACTATGAACGCTAAAATATTGTCTGACAGCCGAATGTCAAAGGCCCTAGATCCTTCTCTGTTTTTGCTTTGTGTTGTTTTATGTTATATATTTGTTCTATGCCATGTGGACTATGATCTGAACCTGGAAACAGGGTTAGATCATGTGTTGATTGATAGATATAAGCAGTCAAAGGACATTGACCGATCACAAAAAACTGGAAATCTGGGTAAACCCAGAAACCCAGAATTTCTGACAACGTTTTGCAAGCCTTAGACCTTACTGTGTTTAATGTTTTTTGTTATATTGTTGTTTGGGGCTTATAGACTTACATATAGGCGATACATCTAAGCCTTTAGATCACCCAGATGCTTAAAAGAATCAAAGTTATACAAGGTCAAAGTAGGTTGACCAGTCTACGTGAAGAACAAATCTAGAAAACCCAGATTCTTCAAGACCCGTTTTTCTAACAAGGTTTGACCAGCCTTGATCTGTCATGTGTGATGTTGTTATGTTGATCTGTTGATACAGAGTTGTTCTTTGACATTTCAACTAGAATTATGAACCTTTAGATCACATAAAGTAGAACCAGGATACAAGTTATAAGGATCCAAAGTAGGTACCCTGCAACTGTTCTTCATTTATGGAAAAACCAAGAAATGAAGAACAACTCTGACAAGATTTTTGAACGCTTGATTCTCTCTGATTTGATATGTTTTGACCATACAATTGATTGGTTATTGTAATATTACATAAATACTAGAATCCTAACACTTTAACTGCCCAAAAAACATTGAGATCAAGAATTGGTGACTGGTCAAACATACCACTCGGTTAACTGCCATGCAGATCTTGGTTTGAAGAAGAACACTCAAGAACACCTTCAGCGACGGTTTTGTCGCTTAAAGCCGCTTTAGCGACAGTTTAATTATAAAATCAATTATTTTATTTAATAAATAGAAAAAAATAGTTTTTAATTATTAAAAATACAAAATAAATTACTACAAATTATTTTAAAGCCTAAAAATGGGTTTTTAATAATTTTAAATATATTTCATAAATATTTAATATTTTTGGAATATTAATGGTATTTAATTTATTTAATTATAATATTAAATAAATTATTTTAATACATGAAAAATTATTTTAAAATATATTATGATAAAATAAATATTTTAAGTTATTTTCCATAACTTTTAATATTATGTGATGAATTTCATTAATTAATTAATGTTAATGGTAATTATTTTATTTAATAAATGTATTAAATAAAATATGAAAAATAGAATCAATGATTTAAAAATCATATAAAAATAGTTAAAGTGTTATAAAAATATTTGAAGTTATAAGATATAACTTTTGATATTTTGTCATAAAAATATTAATATTTTAATATTAATAGCAATTATCGGATAATGGATTTAAGCTGTTTAAAAATCATATAAATATGATTTTAAAGTATTAAAAATACTTTGTGATATTATAAATATATTATAATATTATGGTATGATTTTCATTAATATTTAATATTAAATAAATATTAATGATAAGGGAATAATGTTGTATTTAATTCATATAAATATGATATTAATGATTGAAAAATCATGATAAATGATAATAATTATCTGAAAATTATTACGAGCTTATGAAAATTATTTTGACTGATAATAAATTATCTAAGATATTTATGAACTAGTTTAGACCAAGTCTTAGTAATATTAAGCTCGATAATTGTTCCACTAGACTGTCGGGATGTCGATATTGTGTTGGATTCAACTTAGACTGCAATATTCTGACTTGATACTAGGTCTTATGTGCTGTATAGACTGATAGGGTTATGTGTTATGTGTTAAGGTTATTCTATGTTTATATATAACAATATTATACTGTGATGATATTATTCTAATACTTGGAGATCAGTATTATCTATATTAGGTTTTCAGACAAAGCTAAATAGGTTGTGTAACGGTAATCAATGGTACATGCAAGTTTTCCTTAACTCAACCTCGAGTTATTTCATTCTAATATACATGTGGTTAATTATTGCTGATTGCCATGTCCATGAATTATTTAATCGCACTCTGTGCATATTGCATGTATTCATCAGGTATGAAAGGCTGATCACCTTCATTACCATCTGGTTCAGATATATTTATTTATGTTCATTGTTCATTTAGCTATGAAAGTTTGTTCATGCGAGTTCACAATTATATTGTTGAATGTTAGCCAGCTATTATTCAAATTCTTTCAATCATGATATATCCTCAAATAAACTTATACTTGCTAGGCAAACTTGTTGCCCACCCTTGCTATATCATGATAAACACTTCTAGATTAGACGAATACTTCGAATACAAGGAAAGGTCCAAGACAAGTACAACATGGGAATTATATGTGTAGCTAAAATTTGTAACAGTATTGTATAATAATAACATTGTATGTTAGATAGGATATTGATTCAGGTTTTATGTGAAGGTTCTCGACCTTGGGGATAGTGTGTAATTTTTAATGTATAAACAATTTATGTTTATATCTTCCGTAATAGTTATAGAAATAATATACCAGATTCATGGTGATTTGGGACCTAAATTTGGGGATGCTACAGTTGGTTATGAACCTTAGGTAGGGTTACCTGAGACTAATATCCGCAGTGATTACGATTCGGTCTAACTCAAATAGAGTTAGTAAGTTAGTAAGATTCAAAGACGAATCTCGGTGGGTTATAAAGACACGGAGTTCCCTAACTTTGATAATAAAGGTGAACAGTAATGGTGGAAAGATAGAGTCTAAAAGACTAAAGGTACAAGGATAGGAGATCATCAAACAAAATAATCATTGTATAAAAATGAATCGTAATATATACGATGAGATCACCACGTGATCTGATATGGATCAATCGAATGATTGAAAAGTTTATGGCAAGAATGTTGTGTGTAAGTTGTACTATGAATTGGTAAAGATTCAGGAAAGGATTATGAATACAAGTGGAATGAAATTCGTATTGAGAAAGGAGTTAATATTAAGTGGAGATTTCAATTGGGGACTCATGTCAGCAACTGAGTTGTATGATTCCTTGTTATTGGAGGGGAATTGTACTTGGTGTAAAAACCACGTAGTTTCTGGTACTGATAACCATTGAAATGTCTGTGTCGCGCTATTTGCTATATAACTATTGAGAAGGTGATTCTTTTCTCGTGTGTATAATAGTTAGATAGGTTATAGGTAGAGAATATCAGTTTAAGTACGAGTTCTTAAAACTCATACTTATGGTAAATTCGTGACTCATGATTATATGAAATGTTTATGAACCCCTCAGCGAATGGACGCCAAATGTCTGACTAGGACAAGTTCTTAAACTCATATGATTGTGGAAAGTTCTTGAACTCATAAGTGTGGTAAGTTTAATGAACTGGGTATAGTTTTGTGTGAATGGAGTATTGAGGATAATAGGAATACATAAATTGTTTAAGCTATTGATCAGTAGTGGAGACATAGGTTTTCCAAATCTGCTAACTATGCTAGACTTTGAAACTTTTTGACATCAAGCTAAATACGCACTATGTGCTTTTGAAAAATGAATTATTGATCTCAACTGCTGGTGACTATTGTGTATGTGTGGACTTCGGGTCACCGACACCTCGTTACCTGTTGAGATGATAAAACTGATTTAAAATGATTTTTGAACGGTTTAAAGAATAGTCTATGCTAATTGTTTCGGCTAGACGAAAAATGATTTGAAATATCAAAATTTATTTTATTTATCATTAATGTACCATGTACCCTGGTACAAGATTGATAAAAAATGATGGAGTTGTAAATATAGGAATACTTAGTGTTGAATTCGAACTAAAAATCATTGTTCCACTATTGTATGATGTGTTATGACAAAGTCATATAATGATGACATCCTTTAACGGGCTGTTAATACAGTACGACATCATGACGTCATTTTCAAACTATTTTAAAAAATTTAATTTGACAACGGAGTTTTGGCTATACCTTAATATTTCATTTGAAATTGATTATTGATATGAGCCTAAGCTATTTGATTCGGCTAGACCAACGTTTATGAAAACTCTAAGCATTCTTTGAAAATTTCCCGTACCAAATTATTTTGGTACGGAATCCTATAAGACTGAGGTAAAATTTTGTGCCTATGGAAGTGATGACAAATAGATTAGACCAGCAGTACCTGGCCAGTACAGGGCATATCGGGCTAATTACCCTATGTGTCTATCATATGACGGTTTGTAGATGAATTTCTGTATAAACATTTTCGAAAATGACAGACAATAGTCTATATAACACCTCAGCATAATTTCAAAATTTTTACTCTTGTGAGGAATGTATGGGGTAGCATGTGATGCTGTGTATAAATGGTGAATGGTACATGGTATAAGGTGTAAGTTGAATTTTGGGGTCGAAATTCTTAGAAGAAGCGGTGAATGTGACAACACGAGAATTTAGAAAATTATTTAAATCTTAAATGATGGATTAAAGGTTGAATAATAAACCTAGACAAAAAATAAGTAAATGGATTTGACATTTATAGGAAGAAATTTTATTGATTTAAAATTTTTGTGGTGAATTATTCAGGATTAATTGTATAAGTGTATATGTTCTGTGTATATGGTTGCATATGTGTACAGTAAGTGGTTAAGGGTCAAGGGTTGACCAGATAAATTATATTAGTGTCCAAACCCTAATATTAAAATAAGAACATCGACGTTCAGTTAGAAAACCCTAGCGATTGATAAGAAATCCTAATACCGGCTCTAGAAAACCCTAATTTCAGTTCTGGGAATCCAAAACCCTAATTTGGATTACGAAAACCCTAATTTTGGATCTCGAATGCTTTAAGTGTAAATAATTACAGTCTTAATTAGGGTAAAACCTAACAAATTAGTTAGAAAACCCTAATTTCAAAATTTGAAAACCTAATTGTTCTGCTAGAAACCCTAATGTACAATTATGGACCTAATTTCTAACACTACAAAAAAATGAGGCTTCAGCAACAACCGATTTTCGTTGCTAAAGGTGCCAAATTTCATTGCAAAAGGGTTTTGGCAACGACTTTTCTTTGTCGTTCGTCTTTCGTTCACATGAATGAGCATTGTTAATTGTTCATGAACGAACATATTTTTTTCGTTAACAAAAGTAATACATTTTGCAACAAAATTTGGCTTTCGTACAGAGACATCGATCCTTTAGCAACAAAATTTATTGTTGTAGAATAATTAAAATTTCGTTGCTAAAAACCCCATTTTGTTGCAAAAGCCTGCTAATTGGCAACGAAATGAAATCTTTTTTTTTGCAACGACCATGCATTTTTATTGCAATCGACACCATTTTTCAATGACATTTTCCGTTGCAGTAAATTATGAAAATTGTTGCTTAAGCTTGCTTTAGTTGCGGAATGTAAACTTTTTAGCAATGATTTTCGTTGCTGATTATATTATTTGGCAACGACATTATGCTGAATGAGCAACGAAAATGTTTGTTGCTAGTTATTTTTCAATAGCAATGAAAGTTGTCGATTAGCAACGCCATTATATGTCGCCATTTTTTTATATATGCAACGACAGTTGATATGATTTGCAACGATAAAAAATGTTGCCTTTTATTTTAGTATTAGCAACAATATCCTCTCCATTGTTATTAGGTTAATTTTCCGTTGCCAAAAATTGTTTCTAATGCCATTAGCAACAAAAATTTGTTACTAAATGTATAAAAAATTGTTGCTATAATAAAACTTGTTCAATGCTTTGGTAAAAAATTATATTGTTGCCAAATCAAAATGACATTATTTTTGTGTACATGGCTGGCTCAATGTCCCCATAGCAAATAATGGCAAAAATATAAAAAACTAAAACATTATTAACTTAATAAAATCATTCACTACATAATCATTCATTATCTTTACAATTAACCATCTAAAGCTACCACAGTTCTTCAATCAAAGTATATATCTACATATATAGAGAGAGTACACTTCATAATTTCGTCCCTTGTCTTCCGTAAACGTAGTGTACAAAATTTGATACCCAATATTATAAGGCAAGTCGTCGAGAAGCGGTCTTCCCGCACATATTTAAAAATAATAGCAAGTCAAGAAAATGAAGCAAAATAGGTCACTAGAGGCACTTAATGCCAAAATCAATACACAAAGACAATAGAGTTGCTACGTGGTACTAATGTACAATCAGTATTGCTTATAAGTAAAAAAAGACAAATAGGCAACCACAATATCATTTGCTACAAATCCAAATAGAAAAAGAACCTTCAGTGCGACTATATGATTGCTCTATTACAAGATAAAATTGAAATCTTAATTAGCCATTTCATGAATTAATTTCAGTAAGCATAGTGGTAAACATATTTTCTTTTACAAGACTTGTAGATTATTATTATATGTTGACCTCAAGTCAGAATTCAGTCACATTCAACAACCACAAGCATCACACAAACTTAAATACCATCACACAATCTTAAATAACAATGTTTAGATTTCTATATAGAAATGACAACAATTATGGAAAAGTTGAGACTATTAGTCAATGTGGAAAAACTTTTCTTGAGATGACAAATTTCCATATAGTATATGCCCCAAAGATGCTAGTTATAATCACAGACATCATAGATTTAATTACACATGAATTCGTATTGATTGCTATTATATTATTTATAATCCATGAATAGGTCTATTAACTTAATTAGAAATTAATAAATAATAGACTTTCAAGACAAGATATAGAAACAAACCAATACTAGCATTATTGTTCACCTGAACTGTTTAAACTTTTACGCTACCTTGTGACAATATCAGGGTATCCTTTTGCTGTGATAAATACGTGATCATTAGTCAGGCGCTAGAATATTGCATGCTACAAGAGACAGTTGTCCAAAATTATATTGAAGCATCAAGGTATCAAAGCCATCACAAACAAAAATGAACAAGCATACCTACTCCACCATTTAAAATATATCGAGCATCCGCCTTTCATGATCAATTTCTCTAACAAATTCAGGTCACCAAAAATAGTATAACCAGAAGATCCACCTGTAAAACAGTCTACAATGTCAAGGTTTGGCTCCTATTTCATAATACTTTAGAAGCAAGAGAATAGCACATTGAAAAAAAATTTAGTATGTGAAAACCAAAACAAAGTCAAAACATAATATAAAACCTGAAATTGACACTATAGTTTGTCAAAACTAGCATATATTACAATTTATATGGTAGAATAAATATTCACCCCAAGAATAACTAGCATGAGCAATTGAGCTTCCTAATTTACACTGCTTGAAGAAATAAGAATTAAGTAGTTCTTCTTGTCAATGATAGAATGGTGGAAACCATCAACTTATGGTCAACCAGCTTCGTTAGATATGTATCCATGCCAAATTTCAAGCATTTAGCTTCATGAAGAGATTATTGGATGCCAAATAACCTTCACATGAATTAGTTTGATTAGAAATGTTTAGTGATAAATGAAGCAAAAGATTATTCTGCTACAATCGGTGAAACACCGAGAAGAATTACACTACTCCTTGGGAGAACCTATTACAATTTAGAAAGAAATAAACATAGTAGAATAACCACACAAAAAAAAGTTTAGCTTATGACATCATAGAGTCAGTCCTTATACCATATTAAGCCTACCAACCTTAAGTTGCAAGGACCTGGCCCAAATACATTGTATCAAGCTCTCAAGAGAAGAAACACATATTTAGTAATTAATAACAATGTCATCCAAAGGGCCAAACCAAACCTATCTTCTCACAAACATTAGGTAACCTCACTCATTGTGTTAGACTTTTAAAAATATTCTTAGCCCATTAGTAACCAACAAAATTGGTCCCAACTCTAAGTAATAGTGATTGATGAACCACCAAAACATATATATATGTAGCTGTGCTTAAGAAAATGGTGACCTCATCCTTGCGCATATAAATATTTCCCACTTCTATGGATATAATCCAAGCACTTCTGACTCTTAAGGACTTAGGTCTAATACCTGAAAAGCATTCACTCTTCAATTCCGTTTCTTAAGAAGGGAAATCACTCTTCATAATTATTCTGCATTTCTGGCTTCTACTGTTTGCATTTTATATCTTAATATATATTTTCAAAATGGAACATGGTAAAAGATAGTTACTACAGAATTATACAGCACGTGCCAGTACCTTGCATGCAATTGCCACATCCAAGGGACAACATGCTTCATACAGTAAAATAACAGTAGTCAAACCTTACGAGATTTCAAAATCGACAAGGAATTGGTGTTGTATGGAGGAATGCCAACATTATTGTTCAATTTGACGCCCCCCAAATATAATTGTAACCATAGTTCATATCATTTGGGTTAGACTTGAGTTTGCCTCCTGCAGATCGTATTGCTTGGCGGTGACAATCGGCTTCAATGTCCATGCTACAAAGAATTTAACCATTGGATTTTTTTCGACCTTTTCTAGTTATAAAAACATGATCTCCTTACTCAATTAAGCCGGATATAAAAGAGCCATAAAAATGAGTAATGAAATATGCATGTTTAGCAAACATGATAGCATAATGATATAACTCATAAGTACCTTTGATTATGGTTTCAAGAAACCGCTTTCGGATATAAGAACATCATTCCTGCGGAAGAAATAGTTGGAAGTTATTATCACTATATGATGTAAATCAGGTCTTATTTAAGCAGTGATAAGTGTCAAAGTGAGGAAAAAACACTATAAAATAGGGGCTAAAAGGAGCAAATTATATAATAATAGTTTTATGATAATTTTGTCTTATATTAATATCGGGTACAATAAACAACTCTAAAGGAGGTGGCAGCACTTCGCTATATGCTCCAACTTCTTTGCCCATCCAAGTACAAGCCTAAAAATAAAAACGTAAATGAAAACAGCAGTTGCATAGATACATGAATATACATGCATAAAGATATTGGGAGACTATTCATTCATAATTCTAAGATCATCATTAAGTAGTTCCTCCCATAAAGTCTCATTAAAGGCATCCAAATCTCCACTGCTTGTTGAGACATTTGGTGCATTTTTATCATTGCTTGACTCGTTGTCCAATGCTGCTGACAAAAATGACTCCATTTATGTTCTGATATTTCCCAGATTTTTTTGTTGTTGACTTGAATTATCTAGTGTTTGATCTTGTAAATTCTCCACACTCGGCCTCATAGTCAGCCTTCTTTTTCTTCCCATCTCAATCTGTTTTGGATCTATCTTCCGCACATATTTGTCCATGTATTGCCGGATTAATATAGGATTACTAAAAGCCTTGGCGACAAAACTCATTATATTTTGTTGCTTAGTCTCCGTGCTTTGAATTCTATTATTCATTGCAAAGATTAGATTATTGGAGTCCCCTGTTGTTGTTATGCGAGTTTTACAATTTACGCCATTAGCATATTTTGATCCCTTATAAGTTCTTGAGCTCTCCTTCAATGCCATAATGTCCCAACTCAACACAAGACACTCCTCCTTTTTGTTGTATTCATTGTGAGACATTCCTCCTCCTTTTGATAGTCTTCAAGAGATGCTTTTAGCTTTCTAGAAACTCATCGTTCGTAAATTCCCATCAATCAAGATCCACTTTCCTGAAACCTTACAGTAATTGCAAATATTTGAACTCGATCAGGGCAATAGTGATTTACAAAACAAGGACCATATTATAAATTTAAAAAACCTATTAGAACACAATTATAATTTGAAATAAAAAGAACCACAATAACAACCACCATATTAGAGTAGAGACTGCATAAGATTAACATTGAATGATTAAATCAAAGTAATTCAAAATAATGAGAAACCATAACTAAGCATAATTTGTTTTTTATATATACAGAGCCCAAATGGAAAGAAAAAGATTTATAATTTGAACTTAAAAAAAAAAAAAAAAAAAAATGATACGAATTAGCCTAGACCAATGTTATAATAACCACAACTGAAACTAAAACTATCAAAAATCTGAATAGAGGTATACCTAATGTTTGGGAAAGAAAGCAATTGTGGTGGCAAGAAGGTAAGAGAGCACCGGTGACGGAGTTAGGGCAACTTCGTCAATGAGAAAGCAAGAATAAATGTTTTCTTTGTGGTTTTGGTCTATTCAAAGCATATAAGCCATGGAAATCAGACCCAAATCGTGGAAATTAGACCATATCAGAGCAAATCGTAGAAATCAGACCCAAATCGTGGATTTTGAGAGTTGGCGATCGATGGAAGGGGATTTTAGGGCATAACCCGTGTAAAGGACCCACAAAGGAGGAGGGATACACTCATATATGAGTTTTCAGGCAAGTGAGAGAAACGAATGAAGAGGGAGTTGAGAAGTGAGAGAGATCGATGAAGTGAGAGAGACAAGTGAGAAGTGGAAGTGAGGAAGAGGAAGAGGAAGTGGAAGAAGGGTTGCTACGATTTTTATAGTACGTGTGTAGTGCGGTGATAATGAACTTTCATAGCACCCTTTTATTTCACTAGAATAAAGAAAAATATTCAAGTAATTAGCCGTTTGGGTATTTAGTTCGTTTTAAGGTTCTAAACAATGTTTTAGAGCGGTCATCGACATGAGAAAAGTATGGGATGAGTCATTCCCTCAATCAGTGAACCGTTATTGAACCAATATTAAGATAATAAAATTAAGTTATAATATTATTAAAAGTTATTAATTTTAATATTAAAAAAATATAGTTCAAAAAATATTAAAAACTAATAAAAAAAGTTGGTTCACCTGGTCAACTTAATCGGTTTTACTTGTTGTCAACCAGTTCAATCCGAGTTTTGACCAAACTAGTTCAACCGGACCTAAAATATAATCAATTCCCGATTCAGTCGTGTAGTCTGGACAAGGTCTAAAAATAATGGTTCTAAATAAAAACGTTATATTTAGGATCTAAATACAATATTTTAAAAATAATGTGATATGTTTAGATTTTTAAATGTATCAAATGCTATAGTTGTAAATGTTCTAAATATTAATAAATAATCGAACATACCATAAATATTGATAAAATAAAATTGAAAGTAGATTAATATGAATAACAGTTTCTTAAGTGTTCGATGTATGAATACATGAATAAATAAAATGATACTCCCTCATCTGTCACATAATAAACGTTCTAGTATAATTTTAGTGGTCAAATTTATTATTTTTAAATAAATAATTAAAATTTTTATATAAAATTTTAAATCACGAAACTTGACATTACTAGTATATTATTCATAGTTTATATTATTATAAACTTGAAACGACCGTCGTTAGGAGTAAAGGCTCACACATCTAATTTAGGAAAAACTACTGAACGTCATTTTAAATGGCGTTGAATTTTTGGATTTTTTTTGGCTAAAAATCAGAAAGGTAACCAACGTCACTTTAAAAAATATTTTTTTAAAAACAAATTTATTTTTTAAAGAAATTTGAAAAAATAAAAATGTGATCCAATGCCAAACTAACCGACATTGTAACTTTTTTAAATTTTTTTTTATAAAGCAAATTTGTAAAAAAGAAGAGTAGGTTGTAACATCACTTTAACTGACATTGAAATCTCTTTTTTTTTAAAATTTCTTTGATCTATTGTACTTGTTTACAAATATTAATATTTTTTTATGTTTATAATTTGTCATCGGCGTTGGAAATGAAGGAGTATATAAGACTTCAGCTATAAAAAAATAAAAATAAAAATTATAACGCCAATTAAAATTATGTTGCATCTTACTCTTCTTTTTTACAAATTTATTTTTTTTAAAAAAAATTTAAATAAAATAGGGATAAAATTGATATTACATTACTCATTTGCCCCTCATTTGATCATGTGCTACACTGTTTACCGCTACAAGTTATGGCGGTAGTTTAGTTAACTAATAAATTAGAATGACTTAGTGGTTGCTTAATGGTTCAATAACCCATAGGTCTTAGGTTCGAAACCTAGCTATGATATTTTTACTTCTTATGTTATATTTTTTATGTGTTAGATAAATTCTATTATCATCTATATATATATATATATACCCATCTTAAATCTCTAAATTAAACTAATATATATAAAGTAACTATGAATATTTATATAACGTAACTATGAATATTTTAATATATATATATATAAATTTATCTCTAAATATTCATATAAATATTTATAAACAAATATTCATATAAATTTATCTTTAAAATTTATAAACAAATATTTATTTATAAAATTATAAATATTTCATCTAAAATTTATAAAATTTAGATAAGAATATTTTTATAAATATTTATATGAATATTTAGAGATAAATTTATAAATATTTATTTACACATATATATATATATATATTTATATATATAAATATTCATAGTTACTTTATATATATTTAATTTAATGTTGAGATTTGTTTAGTATTTTATTTAGTTTGACAAGAAATTTTGAAAAGAATATGTATGTGTATATATATATATATATATATATATATATATATATATATATATATATATCGATAGAATAAATTTAAAAAATTTGAGAATACAAGTTATGACGTTATTTTAGTTAACTAATAAATTAGAATGACTCAATTGGTAGCTTAATGGCCCAATAACCCATAGGTCTTAGGTTCAAAACCTAGTTTTGATTTTTTTTTCTTATGTTATATTTTTTTTGTATTATATAAAATCTATTACCATCTATATATATACCCATCTTAAATCTTCACATTAAACTAAATATATATAAAGTAACTATGAATATTTATATAACGTAACTATGAATATTTTATATATATATATATATATATATATATATATATATATATATATAAAATTTATCTCTAAATATTCATATAAATATTTATAAATAAATATTCATATAAATTTCTCTTTAAAATTTATAAACTAATATTTATTTATAAATTTAAAATATTTAAATCTAAAATTTATAAAATTTAGATATGAATATTTTTCATAATTATTTATATGAATATTTAGAGATAAATTTATAAATATTTATATGAATATTTATTTACATATATATATATATATAAATATTCATAGTTACTTTATATTTATTTAGTTTAATGTTGAGATTTGTTTAGTATTTTATTTAGTTTGACAAAATTTTTGAAAAAAGAATATATGTGTGTGTATATATATATATATATATACATATTAGTAGAGTAAATTTAAAAATATTGGAGACTACAAATTATGACGTTAGTTGAGTTAACTAATAAATTAGAATGAATCAGTGGTAGCTTAATAGCTCAATAACCCATAGGTCTTAGGTTCAAAACTTAGTTTTGATATTTTTGCTTCTTATGTTATATTTTTTTGTATTATATAAATTCTATTACCATCTATATATATATACCCATCTTAAATCTCCACATTAAACTAAATATATATAAAGTAACTATGAATATTTATATAACGTAACTATGAATATTTTAATATATATATATATATATATAAATTTATCTCTAAATATTCATATAAATATTTATAAATAAATATTCATATAAATTTATCTTTAAAATTTATAAACTAATATTTATTTATAAATTTATAAATATTTAAATCTAAAATTTAGATATGAATATTTTTATAAATATTTATATGAAAATTTAGAGATAAATTTATAAATATTTATATGAACATTTCAATTGTATAAAATTTAGTACTATTATTATTATTATTATTATTATTATTATTATTATTATTATTATTATTATTATTATTATTATTATTATTATTATTATTATTATTATTATTATTATCATCTTAATTTAAGGCAACATTTTAATAGTCATTGCAAAAAGTTGTATAAAATATGCAACGAAAATAAAAATTGTTGCCAATGAATGTGGTCTATATTAGGCAACAAAAAAACTTTCGTTGTCCACGATGAGGAGAAATCAAATGCTTAGAAATTTTGCAACGAATTTCTAAGGAATTTTGTTTCCAAATTGTGCAACGACTTATGAATTTCGTTGCAAAAAGTGAAAGCCTGACACAATCTGCAACGAAGGACAAGTTTTGTTGATAAACATACACTTTTAGCAACGACTTATAAAGTCGTTGTCTGAAAAATCGTTACTAAAGCCCCATTTTTAGCAACAAAAAAACTTTTGTTGCCCACGATGACGGGAAATCAAGTGGCCAAAAATTTTGCAACGAATTTCTAACGAAATTTTTTTCCGCCAATGAATTAGCAACAAAATTTTGCAACGACTTATGAATTTCGTTGCAAAAAGTGAAAGCCTGACACAATCTGCAACGAAAGACAAATTTGGTTGCTAAACATATACTTTTAACAACGACTTATAAAGTTGTTGCCCGAAAAATCGTTGCTAAAGGCCCATTTTTTTGTAATGTAAATTAGCAATTTTAATTAGGAAATATTAATCCTAATTAGCAAGCTTGAATTTATGATTAGAAAATCTTAGTATAATTACAGAATTCTAATTATAATTTAGAAATGTTAATTTTCTATTTTGAAAATCTAAACTGAAAATCCTAGAAAATTGATTTCTGAAAACCTGAGGTTTTAACACTAAAGATCAGATCATGATGATCAGATTCAAGATCAGATCATGATGATCAGATTCAAGATCAAAGCATGAAAGTTGTATAAACCCTAAATCTTCAAAATCTTATGAACTGATGTTAGATGTTTTTGTTTATTGGTTAGAGTTGTGTTATAGGATGTCATTTAGTGATCTTGGTTGTTAGATCCTAGATCCATAACATCTAGATGCAAGAAATTGGGTTTTTAGAAACTGACTATGAACGCTAAAATATTGTCTGACAGCCGAATGTCAAAGGCCCTAGATCCTTCTCTGTTTTTGCTTTGTGTTGTTTTATGTTATATATTTGTTCTATTCCATGTGGACTATGATCTGAAATTGGAAACGAGGTCAGATCATGTGTAGATTGATAGATATAAGCGGTCAAAGCACGTTGACCGATCATAAAAAAACTGCAAATCTGGGTAAACCCAGAAACCCAAAATTTCTGACAACATTTTGCAGGCCTTAGATCTTACTGTGTTTAATGTTTTTTGTTATGTTGTTGTTTCGGGCTTGTAGACTGACATATAGGCTATACATCTAACACTTTAGATCACCCAGATGCTTAACAGAATCAAAGTTATACAAGGTCAAAGTAGGTTGACCAGTCTGCGTGAAGAACAAATCTGAAAAACCCAGATTTTTCAAGACTCGTTTTTCTAACAAGGTTTGACCAACCTTGATCTGTCATGTGTGATGTTGTTATGTTGATCTGTAGATACATAGTTGTTCTTTGACATCTGTACTAGAGTTATGAACCTTTAGATCACATAAAGTAGAACCAGGATACAAGTTATAAGGATCCAAAGTAGGTACCCTGCAACTGTTCTTCATTTTTGGAAAACCCAGAAATGAAAAACAGCTCTGACAAGATTTTTGAAGGCTTGAATCTTTCTGATTTGATATGTTTTGGCCATACAATTGATTGGTTATTGTAGTATTACATAAGTACTAGAATCCTAACACTTTAACTGCCTAGAAAACATTAAGATCAAGAATTGGTGACTGGTCAAACATACCACCTGGTTAAATGCCATGCATATCTGGGTTTGATGAACCCTCAAGAACACCTTCAGTGACGGTTTTGTCACTCAAAGCCCCTTTAGCGATAATTTAATTATAAAATCAATTATTTTATTTAATAAATAGAAAAAATATATTTTTTAATTATTAAAAATACAAAATAAATTACTAAAAATTATTTTAAAGCCGAAAAATGGGGTTTTTAATAATTTTGAATATATTTAATAAATATTTAATATTTTTGGAATATTAATGGTATTTAATTTATTTAATTATAATATAAAATAAATTATTTTAATACGTGAAAATAATTTAAAAATATATTATGGTAAAAGAAAATATTTTAAGTTATTTTCCACAACTTTTACTATTATGTGATGAATTTCATTAATTAATTAATGTTAATGGTAATTATTTTATTTAATAAATGTATTAAATAAAATATAGAAAAATAAATTAATGATTTAAAAATCATATAAAATTATTTAAGTGTTATAAAAATATTTTAAGTTATAAGATATAACTTTTGACATTTTGTCATGAAAATATTAATATTTTAATATTAATAGCAATTATTGGATAATGGATTTAAGCTGTTTAAAAATTATATAAATATGATTTCAAAGTATTAAAATACTTTGTTATATTATAAATACATTATAATATTTTGGTATAATTTTATTAATATTTAATATTAAATAAATATTAATGATAAGGGAATTATATGGAGTTTAAATTATATTAAAACGATATTAATGATTGAAAAATCATGAAAGATAATAATTATCTGAAAATTATTACGAGCTTATGAAAATTATTTTCACTGATAATAAATTATCTAAGATATTTGTGAACTAGTTTAGGCCGAGTCTTAGTAATATTAAGCTCGATAATTGTCCAACTAGACTGTCGGGATTTTGATATTGTGTTGGATTCTGTAACAACCCGATATTTTCTATACAAATAAATTAGAAATTATGCGCAAAATTATTTTTTTTTCAAATAAATATGGGGAATATGTGCCAAGATAACGTGTGTATGTATTTATGTGATATATTTATTACACGAATGATTTTAAATAATTTTATTTTAGAAATATTGTTTGTTATAGACTATATTCTTATCATAATTAATTTTATAGTAGAAATATTTAATTAATTATTTTCCATGAAAATATAATCATATATTATTTATATAATATATGAAATGATTTTTAAATTATTATAATAATTATTTTATTATATGAATTTTGTTGATTATTAAGTTAATTATTTTTAACTTAATTAATAATGTTAAGTGTGACAGATAAATCAGATATGGAATCCAAACCCTAATTTTTTTTTAAAATTTTTGATCAAGGCATGAGAATAATAATATAATATTAATTATATTTCGATTTTTCAGTGCTATAAATATGTACTGTATATGTGGACCGATAATGGTTGGTCAATTAAGGTGTTATGTGACAAATCCTTGTATTACTATGGGAAACCCTAATTTAAAATACAAATTGGAGTTCAAAATTGTTAGGTAATCGTGATAATGTGATCAATTTCTAATATTATACATATAAACGCTAATTAGGTAAACCCTAATCATTGACTCGAAACCCTAATCGTGAAATCAAAACCCTAATTGTCAAATTAGGAAACCCTAATTACAAAATTTAGGAACTAATTTTATTTTATTTTAAACTCTAAATGAAAGCTTCGTAACCTAATTATACATAAGGTGAGACAATTAAATAACCTAAGGGTTATGGTAATAAGGAAAGATTAGTATTTAATATGTATACTAACTTAAGTGGATAATCTTGTTATTTCAAGTGACTAATAATTTTAAACCTATTTCTAGTAAACCTAATTAGGATATGAGCTAAAGTCACATGTATAAGTAATTGAATTTCATAAGATTGGGAATGGAAATCCTAAATAAACAATTTGGGTAACATATATTAAAATTGTTAGACTATGTTCATTACATGACCCAAAACAATTAAAGGAGAAGCCTAAAAGAAATAGAATGCGAACCAATACTTAGCCCACTTGATTAAGGGTATTTTAGACTTTTGATTAATCAAATTTGTGCATTAAAATAAAAGAAAAATAGAGGAGATAATGGGGGCAAGGGGACCGGCCATATTAGGCCTTTTAAGGCAACAAAGTTAAGCTAATCAAGTTCCTTAATTAGCAACTCTTACATCAAGTACAAGTGTGACCCTCTCCCATTTATAGAAAATCTACTTAGAACCCTTAATCAAATGATTAGGCTCATTTGAAAGAGAAAGTGAAGCCTTTTATCCAAGGGACAACAAAAGTATGGGGGATATTAGTTAATCACCACATTTCATTTTGCTTGACATTTCATTTCTATTATTCTTCTTCTTCTATTTTTCTCCCAAGCTAGCAAGATACAAAGAGAGAAAAGAGAGAGAGAGTGGTTCGGTTTGAAGAGAGAGAGAGAGGAGTGTGCTAGCTTGATTAATGCACCCTAAGGTTATATATTACTTTGGTAAATCAAGGGAGGTTGCTACTAGATCAAGGTATAACCTAAATCTTCATCTTCATCTTCTATTTTGTGTTATAGCAAGATTTATTGGGGTTATGAACTAATACTATAGATACCCTAGTTCTACATAACATAATGTATGGAACTAAGTATCTTGAGTATTAGATCAACGGTTTAGAGAAAGAAAATGAGCATATGTTCTCCTAGGGGTTAAACCCTTGTTTTTCTTCTACTAAATCTTGTGTAACTCAGGTTTTACAACTTGGATTTGTGATCCGTCGAAGGGGAATACTAGATACATGAGTTATCTAGTAAACCCAAGTGGTAGAACACAAATCTAGCAAGTATTGAAGCCATGTGGGCTGTTTTCACCAAAATAGTCCACATAGAGAATTAAAGTTTTAAAACCCTAAAAAGCTATTGTCCCAGTTTTTCATAAGGCTGTTTTGGACAGTTTCAAGTCTTTTAAAAATCTGAAAAAAATCACAGAGGTACCTTAAGAAGTTATCTACTTGTAGGAAAAAGAACAGACACATTTCGATTTATAGGTTGTGCGTAATGGCTATTTCCGTAAAGGACTCCTAAATATTAACACCCGCATTTCTCACAGTGTATACATGGGAAAAATACGAAATGTTTACAGTATGTTCATATGTGTTATGGGAGTATACCCTGAAAAGTTCAGAATTTTCTGAGAAAAACTCGATATATGAAAAATGAAGCAAGATCCGAGTGTTTTGGGCACTTTAAAATTAGTAAATCACTTTCTAAAATTCCAGAAAAATTTGGGAATCATTGTTGGGTCATATACTGTCTAAACCTAAAAAAGAAGAATTTTTTGAATCAATTTGGTATTTTTCCTTAAAATGATGAAGTTATGAATAAAAGGAAATAAATAGTTAAATGATGTCTTAAATAAGAAAAATGTGATTTTAATGCTTGACTACTCCTAATATATAATATTATGACTATTTTAGGGTATTTTGATAATTTATAATAAGAAATATTATTTATGGTCTTTTATGGATATTAAATAAGTGGTTTTGTAAAGGGTGAACAATTAGAATAAATTGTTTATTGATCAAATAAATTATTAAAATGTTATTATAATATTAATAATATTAAAATATGATATTGTTAAGTAAATAAAAATATTAAGATTAAAGCTTCATTAAAATATTATTAAATAATTAATAATATTAGATTAAAGTATTAATCTTAGATTACAATATTATTAAAAGATTAACAATATTAAATTAAAGTAGTATTGGATGATTAAAATATTATTAAGTAAATAATAATATTAGAGATTAAATAAAATTAGTAAAAGAAAAAATATTATTAAATGAATAATAATATTAGTAAATGAATAAATTATTAATATTATTGTTAAATGAATAAAAGTATTATAAGTAAGATATTATTAAGGTAATAATATGCATGATTAAAATATTATTAAGAGGATTAATAATATTAGTAAAGTATTAAAATATTATTAAGATGTTAATAATATTAGTAGAATAAAAGTATTATTAGTGAACTAATAATACTAAGTGGTGAATTAAATATTATCAAGATTAATAATATTAAGTGAATTAAAAATATTTTAAGTTATACTTAATGACTTTTAATATTTTAAGAAATAGTACATTAATATTTTAATATTAATGGTAATTATTTAAAATAATTTTAAATATTTTAAAAATCATTTAAAGGTAATATAAATGTTTTAAAAATATTTTGAGTTATTATAAATAACTTTAATATTTTGGCAATGGTTTCATTAATAGTTTAATAATAATTAAATAATAATAAAATTATTTGATATTTGAATCATTTATTAATGATTTCGGTGTTTGAAAATTTGTGATAAATTAATAAATATTTATTGAGTCATTTAAAATAATATGACTGATATTTACAGATATTGAGTTATAGAATAGAGTCTTAGACTCGATAATTACCCGATAAAGCTGTTGGTACACCGACATATTTGAGAAATTGATCTGGACTTATATATTTTGACTGTATTAATGTTTATTTGTGATGCAATGACTGTTGAACATGTGTGATAATGTGATTAGGTTATGTGCTAACTGCAAAATGCGGTACTATATGTTATTGTATATTGTTCTAATCGAACGAATGATCTGATTAATGATAGGTCGTGATATAAAAGATAAAACTAAGTTCGTGATATGTAAGCAACAAGATCGTGCAAGTATCCTACCTTTGCATTTTCTTTATGCAATGGACATGAGTAAGAATGTTTCAAAATTATATTATTACTGTACAGATTATTAATCCTATATTATATATGCTCATTGATTGTCAACATGTTAGTATATGGTAATTCAGATATATATTCTGTTTGTTAATTTCTATAAATGGTTATACAAGTGTCCCCACTTAGATAATCATTGCATTTAATCACATGTTGATACATCTTTGTTAATTACCCGTATATATATATATATATATATATATATATATATGTTGAATTATAGATTATTGTTGAACAAGATAAAACCTTATTATTATCCAATCGAATTGGCTTGGTTTGGAACCCCGACAAGTATGAACATCCCTTACACTGGAAATCTTTTATGCACCCAAGGTGGACAGAGTGAACGATAACATCATTCTTGCATGTAGTATTGATCAATACAAGGTACAACGGGCTGATCACCCCCGTGCCCGTAATTTATTACAGTTTACAGATGAAGTTCTATTTAACCTTTTCGAAAATGAAAACAATGTTCATAGTATGTCCCCTTAACCCTATTTATAGTTAGTACGTAGTTTCAAAAATTTGAAAGAGGGTTGTTATGTTATTATTATTGGTTCTGATTACTTCACAACTATTGATTTGTTGTAGAAGGGTAGTATAAAGAAAATATTTAAATTCTTTCAGCTTATATATATATAATTGTTATTACTTGTTGGGCACTCAAATGCTCATCATTGCTTAAATTAAATGTTTTCAGCTAAATGTGAATAACCTGAAGGCTCTGCTAAGAACAAGGGAAATGGAAAGGTTGCTGAATGATTTCAATGTTATCTTATGTAATAGTTTAATATGATTAAGACAATGTTATATATTTATTATCATGTATTGTAAGGAATGATTAAAGGTTACGTACTTGGGAGCTAGACTCTAATAATTATGTAAATTAAGTTTAATATTTATATTATTGTTATTAATATTAGTATTATTCCGCTTATAGAAATGGTATCGTGAAGCACTGAATTCGGGTTTCAAGTACATGGATTCGGGGGCTTTACAGGTTGGTATCAGAGCTTTAGGGTTAGAAACCTTAGGTGGGATAGACCTTAGGCTATAACCTTAGAACAGAGGGAAACATTGACAATATAAATAACTCATATAGAGTTTATAAAGAGATGAATTGACTAAATCCATCGTCAAAAAAAATAAAAGATAACTTATATAAAACTATTATTTGTTGTGTGTATATACTATATGCTAATCAGGATAATTTATGTGTGTAGATGTCTGGTGGAAAAGGCTTGTTATATGCTTATAACATGAAGAAGGATCAAATCCATACCCCCGAGCTAATATCAAAGCCAATAGCTGAAATAGAGGCTCACAATGAAAACAACTCAGGCGAAGTGGTTATTGTAGAAAATGTAGTACCGGATCCGAAGATTGTGGAGCCGACAGATAGTGATTCAGACACTAAAGTTAAAGCTAAACGAGTATCAACAGAGGTGCAGGATCTGAGGAACAAGGTTTCTTCTATGGAAAAGCTGTGAGAAATAGGAAAGCTGTTAAATAGTCAACTGTGTCAGGCGTTAATAGAAATAATGGAAGAACAAGATAAGCTTAAAATCCAAATTGACCAGATGGGAGCCACAAGCAACACATCGTGTGCAGCTCCGAGTAAGAATGGGAAAAAAG
Organism: Panax ginseng; assembly: GCA_020205605.1. NCBI lineage: Eukaryota > Viridiplantae > Streptophyta > Magnoliopsida > Apiales > Araliaceae > Panax > Panax ginseng. The sequence goes on from CM035144.1 coordinate 84,762,539, forward strand.
ATAGAAGACCATGACTTAGGAAAATCCGATAAGAAGAAAGGGAAAAGAATATGTTACCTTTGTGGCTATGAGGGACATACCACTCTGTATTATCCCCGACTATAAATCGAGAGCATGTTTTATCGTGGGATAGAAGGTCATCAAAGTGAAAGGTTGTCCAAGAAAAAGGCATAGTGAATAGGTAGTATAGGTTCTGTTGTGTAGGTCTGTTTAATGTTAAGTATGTCTGTGTAATGTAATGTTCCCGACTTTTGTAGTCACAAAGGGATGCATGATGTTTAAAGCAGTATGTGCTATGTTATGTAAAGTATTTGCTAAATGAATATGAATCTAAGTTTGAGTAATGAAATGAGTTAATATACTAAACTTATATGATAATAAAACCCGAGTAACATGTTAGAATTTCGTTTAATTAGATAATGCTGCCTAGACGTGTACTAAGGAACCAGGAGATCGAAGAGTCAGTTAATAATGCAGCGGGAGCTCAACCAAACCCAATGCAAGACATTATAAACATGATGGCTGAAGCTAGGAGGAATCAAGCTCAACCTGTAGGAAATCAGGCGGGAAATCAACTAGCCAACTTTAAGGACTTCAAGGCAGTAGGACCGCCAGAATTTAGAGGGACAACTGACCTTGTTGAAGCCCAAACTTGGGTTAAAGAGATTGAAAAAGCATTCATGGTAGCTAGGGTAGCTGAGGGGCAAAAGACCGCTTTTGCCACCTACATGAGGAAGGGTGAGGCAAATTTTTGGTGGGAAGCGAATCAGGCGAGGGCAGGAGAGGGTGTTATTACTTGGGATAGGTTTAAGTCACTGTTCTTCGAAAACTATTTTTCATCTAGTTTGCAGGCTAGGATGGAGGTAAAATTTTTAGAGTTGAAGCAGGAGAATATGACGGTGTCCGAATACGTCGCAAAATTCAATGAGTTGGCTAAGTTTGCTCCGCATCAAGTTGATACGGAGGCTAGGAAAGCTAGAAGGTTTGAGCTGGGATTAAAACCCTGGCTCTACAACAAGGTGGCGGTGTTGTAGATCCCTACATTTGTAACACTCATGGAGAAGGCTATTATTACTGAGGAGGGGAGTGAGGCCATGAGCCTCTACAACAAGGAGAGAAAGAACAAGAGTAAGGTCGAAGGAACTGAGAAGGTGTAAGTTAATAGTGGGAGTAGCGGTGGTAGTAGCAAAAGGAAGGGAAGAAATTTTGGAAGTGTGCAGGTAAAACAGGAAGGAGTTAAGAAGCAAGCTGTGCAGTGTGGAAACTGTGGAAAGAACCACTCTAGAGAATGTTTGAAGGGGAAGTTCGTGTGCTACAAGTGCGGGCAGGAGGGCCATATCTCTCCCAACTGCCCCAATCCTAGGATGAACAGTGGGTGTTTTCTATGTGGATCGACTGAGCACAAGGTGAAGGATTGTTTGAAGAGGAGGACGGAGGCAGGGAGTGTGATTACTGGCAAGGGTAGTGGAACTCTGGCAATCACAGGACCAACGTCATCCAAACAGTTTAAAGCGAAATCAACAAAGAAGGGTCTACAACATGACGGTCCAGGATACCATAGCAGCTGGTGGTGCAATTCTAGGTATTATTCGTATAACTTTTATTTTCTTATGCATGATTTTCATATATATAGTAAATTATTTTATAAAGAAATTTTGAAGAAGGAATTTGAGTTCTTTTAGAAATCAAATTAATTTATGTTTAATCAGATAGACAAGCTTTACGTGAATAGGTTAAAGATTAGTACGATTGTTGGGTAAAATCTAATTACGCACAACACGCAAGTATACGTGGTCAACAAGTAATAAAGTGATAAGTTGAGTATCGTTCCCACAGAGAATTAGTTAACAAGAATTACCAAGTACTAACATATAACCAACTCAATCTTATTTAAACGAATGAATTTAATGTTATAAATTAAAATATTTAACTAAACTAATTCTGATTACCACTAATTAAAAATCAGATTATGGAGATTTAAGATCACAACTTCACTTATTGCTTCATTTAAGTTAACACACTTCTCATCAATTATTTTCTATCTTGAATTGTTAATCAAGAACACTAAAGTAGATAAAACCATCTCTCGATGCATAATACCCATACTCACTTGCATCCACAGATGATAGAATTAAGCAAGACACCCTAATTAACTAATCCACTATATCTCTATGTAAATTACAATTAAAAAGGATTTAAAGCACAAGTTCTCTATAAGATTACATATGGCGTAAAGACATATCTCTATCCTAAACACGAATCATGAATTCCATCTATGTAGAAATCACAAACATATGTTATCATGATAAGATCTAAGTCAATACTTCATCTCTCGAGTTCATATAGATTATCACGGTAATTGATGGCCAATCAATTAAACAATTAAGTCCAAATCATAATAGACAATCCTTACAATAGAATACAATAATTGATAACGAAACATATTAAAATAAACTACACAATAAGATCCATTGTAATCTCAAACAAAGAATTAGTTCATGATTATTGAATTAAAACTAAGAATTCACAATTGAATACACATTAAAAGACAAAGATAGAAGAAGATGAGAAGATATAATCTATTGTCTGTAGATTTGAAGCTCCCTCCTTGCTCCTACTTTGAATCTTCAATGGTCTCCAAGTTGCTTCAATCTTCAAATCTAATTAGAACTAGTGTTTTCTCCTATTCTACTCTAATCTAATTCAATGGAATCATATTTTCTCTCTAATCTCCCTTCTAATCCTTGTTATTCCCCTCCTTTTATAAGCCTTTTTACAGGTCTTTAAGTCCTCTTGGAAGTCCTTGGGTCAATTGGATCGAAACAATCCTTCTTGGACTCAAATTTGGCCAAAAAACATCTTTTTTGCGTGTACCACCGCCCCGGCGGGAATTTACCCTTGAAAAGGGCCCGCCCCGGTGGGCTATGGTTTTTCTAGGCAGCTGGTATGCCCACCCCGACGGGGGTTTTACTAAGGAAAAGCCCGTCCCGACAGGCTTCATTTTCTGTCACAACGTCCTCTGGTAAAATGACCATAACCTTTTATCCGGGAGGAGTTATGGGGCCTGAAACTTATCAAATTGAAGATATCGATGAGCTCTACAACTTTCATTCTTTGAGGATTTAGAAATTCTGGATGGATGAAGGTTGAAATTGGGCTGGAAGTGACTGCTATGAAAATGACCACCCAAAACAATGACATTCGACGTCCGTTGGTACAACGATCATAACTCTTGCATCAGAACTCCGATTAGAATGATTCAAGATGTTCCGAAAAGCTAAGAGGACGCTCTACAATGTAAGATAAGTTCCAAACCAAGAACATGAAGTAAACATGAAAGCCTAAATGATGTTCGGATTGCTTTTCTTTGCATTTTCTTTGCTTTTCCTTACCAATAATCGCTCACACTGCTCCCAAACATATAACCTAAAAAATGAACACAAAATGCATGAAAAGTAACTAAAACACATGAATATAAGAAACTAATTCAAGTAAAAGATATCGGATAAGTGTATATAAAATCCACTTATCAAATACCCCCAAACTTAAACCGTTGCTTGTCCGCAAGCAACACAACATAATGTAATGCAATGCAATGAAAAGCAACTAATCTATATGCCTACGAATCTAGTAGTATTGATAGAATCAAATCTATTCACTCGATCTTAGAGCAATCAAGCAAACACGACAATACTTAATATCAAAACAAATCAACAATTTCCTAGTTAATCATCAAGTCTTAAACTGTTATTACTGGTATAGTGCGTGTGTGCTCCACAACAATGTTAACTGATATAAAATCAAATTTAACACATAACAAGTCTCTTTGAAGACATCATACAGTGTAAATTCAAGAAATCCAAAAATAAGCTAGATCCAAATAAAATCAAATAATTACCAATATCGAGGGTCAACATGGGATACTTATGCTTTATTTTCATCTACGAGGGCTTTTTGCTCTTATTTCCCATTTTATTCATTTTTTTTGGTTTATATATACAATGCTATGCAATGTCTTATTACCTTAGGCTTTTCAATGATACCTTAACGAGCTTTCGACCAACGACTCCCAGACCATTAAGACCTTAGGGCGCTAGGTGTAAAGACAATCCCCTTGGGCTTACTTACTCAAGTAACAAAGGCCACAAAACTAGACAAACACGCCACGGTGTTTATTCATACTTTTTTTACAATATAGCTTATATACCCCAAATATTCCCCCAAACTTAGGTTCTTGTATAACTTTAGCCATCACTACTTATTCTTATCATTCTTTCATTTAAACTAACATTATCCTTTAGAGTCCCATTATGTATCAATTTAAACTCAATCAATCAACAAGGTTGTTTCTAACGTGCTAACCTTGATTATACCAGTTTCAAATAGGAAAATACTCAATTCCCAACAAGAAATCACATCAAAGCTCTAATAATCAGTACTATACTTGTCTACCCAATTCCAATCTCATCATTGGCCAAAACAAACTGTAAATATCAAACAGCTGGACTCATGCAAGATAAACACAGTAACTAACTATTATTTTTGAATTTTTGATTTGATTTTTTTATTATTAATGAACCTAAACTAAATTAACAACATATGCAAAATAACATAACATAAACATGAAACTAAACATGCAATAAAGAAATAAACTAAACTCCCCCAAACTTAGCAATTACAATGTCCTCATTGTAAGAATATAGCGGTAAGTAGAAGAGAACTTCCCTGTAATCAGCTAAGCGTGAGGTGATGGTGGCGATGGCTGCGACGATCATTTTCCTATCCATTGAACCTCCAATACCTACAATGAAGAGAGACAACATGGATTAGAATAGCACTTTGGAATATAAAGTGATTCATATCTACTAAATAAACTAGGAAAACATATAAAAATAAAATAAAAAATTCCTGGGTTGCCTCCTAGTTAGCGCTTGAATTACAGTTTTTCAGCCTGACTTTGTCTGGTCAACGCTATCCAATTCCTCTTCGATAATTGAGGAACCCTCCATCCATCAGAAATAATGTAGTTTTTGGTAGGTTCCCATTTGTGATAGCCATTGCATTAAAGTCACCTAGCATGTTTTGATTTGGTATGATCTCATTCAAGAACATCCAACATCTAGGTATTTTCTCCATTGTGTCTGCGAATAGATTCTGGCCTTGAGGCTTGTCAAACACAACAATCTCTTCTTCTATCTTCTCCAGCTCATCTCACCATGGCTTCGAAGTTGTACTCGCTTTTACGTTACAAGGAGTATTGCCGACGACATGACTACCTAGCGGACAAGGTTTTGCAAATATAACCGGATCCTTGAACTTTGGTGGAGAAGGCACTTGAGGCATTAATAACATCAGCTCATCATCGTTGGTTCTCACAATTAGTTCTTCACCGACCTTGTTTTCATTATCCCCACGTGTCTCCTCTTTTTCAACATCTTGTGGCTCATCTAGTTGTATATTTAGTTCGGCCACTTCATCAATCTCGGAATCCTCATCATACCACCAATTGATTTGAGGATAGTTGTTCAAGGCTTTGAACACTTGATCTATCTTATTCTGAAGATTATGAATTGACTTCTCTTGATTAATCATCCTCTCCTTATTTGATGCTACGAACATGGACAACAATTCCTCCAACTTTGAATTATTTATCTCAGTCTCGGAAGCCATGTATTGAGGACCATTGGTTGAGGTAGTGATGAGTTATTCCATCCGATTATTAAAATTTTGGCTTGACAGCTCTTGGCTAATCCTCATCTCCTCTAGGTTTGATATGCCCTTTAATATTACATCCCTCAGATTTGGCTTTTCTTCTTGTGGCAATGAAGGTGGACATGAAAATTCTGTTGTGTATGTTGGATTTGGAGCGTAGTATTGATCTTCATAAGTATAGCTCCACGACGAATCCGGGTGATACCCCCAAACTTGATGATAATTAGCATATGTATAATCGTTGAGGTATTCACCACCATGTTGTCCCGGCCCAAAACTAACGGTGCATTGATGACTCGGATGATTACCAGCACAGTAATTACAAGTAACTACTATCCTTCGATTATGTTGGGCTGCAACAATGTCCAACTTCCTTGAAAGTGTCTCAAGCTGCGCTGATAATGCAGAAAATGCATTGAGACCATCAATTCCCGCTTCCCTTGGTTGAGTCATTTTTGCCATCCTTCGACTCCGTTGGGTTGCGATAACCTCCAACGTCTTCGAATTTGCCTCAATTTGTACTGACTCTACAGAAAATGTATTAAGTCCATCAATCCTTGTTTCCCTTGGTTGAATAATGTTCGTGTATGGTCATTGATACGCAAAGTCATCCATGGTACCTGAAAAGAGAGAAATATAGGAAGAGAATTAAAAATAAAAATAAAAATGTTTAAATTAAGACTAATTTGATTGAAATTAATATTGGTAAAAAATATTAAACTAATTCCCCGACAATGGCGTCAAAAACTTGTTGGGTAAAATCTAATTACGCACAACACGCAAGTATACGTGGTCAACAAGTAATAAAGTTATAAGTTGAGTATCGTTCCCACAGAGAATTAGTTAACAAGAATTACCAAGTACTAACATATAACCAACTCAATCTTATTTAAAAGAATGAATTTAATGTTATAAATGAAAATATTTAACTAAACTAATTCTAATTACCACTAATTAAAAATTAGATTATGAAGATTTAAGATCACAACTTCACTTATTGCTTCATTTAAGTTAACACACTTCTTATCAATTATTTTCTATCCTGAATTATTAATCAAGAACACTAAAGCAGATAAAACCACCTCTCGATGCATAATACCCATACTCACTTGCATCCACAGATGATAGAATTAAGCAAGACACCCTAATTAACTAATCCACTATATCTCTATGTGAATTACAATTAAAAAGGATTTAAGGCACAAGTTCTCTATAAGATTACATATGGCGTAAAGACATATCTTTATCCTAAACACGAATCATGAATTCCATCTATGCAGAAATCACAAACATATGTTATCATGATAAGATCTAAATCAATACTTCATCTCTTGAGTTCATATAGATTATCACGGTAATTGATGGCCAATCAATTAAACAATTAAGTCCAAATCATAATAGATAATCCTCACAATAGAACACAATAATTGATTACGAAACAAATTAAAATAAACAACACAATAAGATCCATTGTAATCTTAAACAAAGAATTAGTTCATGATTATTGAATTAAAACTAAGAATCCACAATTGAATACACATTAAAAGACAAAGATAGAAGAAGATGAGAAGATATAATCTATTTTCTGTAGATTTGAAGCTCCCTCCTTGCTCCTACTTTGAGTCTTCAATGGTCTCCAAGATGCGTCAATCTCCAAATCTAATTAGAACTAGTGTTTTCTCCTATTCTACTTTAATCTAATTCAATGGAATAATATTTTCTCTCTAATCTCCCCTCTAATCCTTGTTATTCCCCTCCTTTTATAAGCCTTTTTACATGTCTTTAAGTCCTCTTGTAAGTCCTTGAGTCAATTGGATCGAAACAATCCTTCTTGGACTCAAATTTGGCCAAAAAAACATCTTTTTTACGTGTACCCCCGCCCCGGAAGGGCTTTAGCCTTGAAAAGGGCCCGCCCCGGCGAGCTATGGTTCTGCTAGGCAGTTGGTATGCCCTCCTCGGCGGTCTTCATTTTCTGTCACTGCGTCCTCTGGTAAAACGGCCATAACGTTTGATCGGGAGGAGTTACAAAGCCTGCCACATATCAAATTGAAGATAGCGACGAGCTCTATAACTTTTATTCTTTGAGGATTCAGAAATTCTGGCCAGATAAAGGTTGAAATTGGGCTGGAAGTGACTGCTATGAAAATGACCACCCAAAACAATGACATTCTACGTCCGTTGGTACAACGATCATAACTCTTGTATCCGAACTCCGATTAGAATGATTCAAGATGTTCCGGAAAGCTAAGACGATGCTCTAAAATGTAAGCTAAGTTCCAAACCAAGAACATGAAGTAAACATGAAAGCCCAAATGATGTCAAAATTGTTTTTCTTTGCATTTTCTTTGTTTTTCCTTACCAATAATCGCTCACACCGCTCCCAAACATATAACCTATAAAATGAACACAAAATGCATGAAAAGTAACTAAGACACATGAATATAAGCAACTAATTCAAGTAAAAGATATCGGATAAGTGTATATAAAATCCACTTATCAACGATCATTTATGATCAAGATCTACCTGCAATGATTGTATATGCTACGTACACCTGTATGTGTAGGTTTTAAAACGGTGATTCCGGGGATGGAATCTTTATAACGGAGGTTGAATGTAACAACCATATATTTTCTATACAAATAAATTAGAAATTTTGCTTATAATTTTTTTTTATTAAAATAAATATGGGGAATATGTGCCACGATAATGTGTGTATGTATTTATGTGATATATTTATTACATGAATGATTCTAAATAATTTTATTTTAGAATTATTGATTGTTATAAACTATATTCTTATCATAATTAATTTTATTGTAGAAATGTTTTATTAATTATTTTCAATGAAAATATAATCATATATTATTTATATAATATATGAAATATTTTTAAATTATTATAATAATTATTTTATTATATAAATTTTGTTCAGATTATTAAGTTAATTATTTTAACTTAATTAATAATGTTAAGTATGATGATAAATCATATATGGAATCCAAACCCAAATTTTTTTTTGAATTTTGATCAAGGCATGAGAATAATAATATAATATTAATTATATTTCGATTTTTCAGTGCTATAAATATGTACTGTATATGTGGACCGATAAGGGTTGGTCAATTATGATGTTATGTGACAAACCCTTGTATACTGTGGGAAATCCTAATTTAAAATACAAATTAGAGTTCAAAATTGTTAGGTAATCGTGATAATGTGATCAATGTCTGATATTATACATATAAACACTAATTAGGTAAACCCTAATCATTGACTCAAAACCCTAATTGTGAAATCAAAACCCTAATTATCAAATTTAGAAACCCTAATTACAAATTTTAGGAACTAATTTTATTTTATTTTAAACCCTAAATGAAATCTTCGTAACCTAATTATACATTAGGTGAGACAATTAAATAACCTAAGGGTTATGGTAATAAGGAAAGGTTAGTATTTAATATGTATACTAACTTAAGTGGATAATCTTGTTATTTCAAGTGACTAATAATTTTAAACCTATTTCTAGTAAACCTAATTAGGATATGAGCTAAAGTCATATGTATAAGTAATTAAATTTCATAAGATTGGGAATGGAAACCCTAAATAAACAATTTGGGTAACATATATTAAAATTGTTAGACTATGTTCATTACATGGCCCAAAACAATTAAAGGAGAAACCTAAAAGAAATAGAATGCGAACCAATACTTAGCCCACTGTATTATGGGTATTTTAGACTTTTGATTAATCAAATTTGTGCATTAAAATAAAAGCAAAATGGAGGAGATAATGGGGGAAAGGGGACCGACCATATTAGGCCTTTTAAGGCAACAAAGTTAAGCTAATCAAGTTCCTTAATTAGCAACTCTTAAATCAAGTACAAGTGTGTCCCTCTCCCATTGGTAGAAAATCTACTTAGCACCCTTAATCACATGATTAGGCTCATTTGAAAGACATAAGGTGAAGCCTTTTATCCAATGGACAACAAAAGTATGGGGGATATTAGTTAATCACAACATTTCATTTTGCTAGACATTTCATTTCTATTATTCTTCTTCTTCTATTTTTCTCCCAAGCTAACAAGATACAAAGAGATAAAAGAAAGAAAGGGGTTCGGTTTTGAAGAGAGAGAGAGAGAGAGGAGTGTGATAGCTTGATTAATACACCCTAAGGTTATATATTACTTTGGTAAATCAAGGAAGGTTGCTACTAGATCAAGGTATAACCTAAATCTTCATCTTCATCTTCTATTTTGTGTTATACCAAGATTTGTTGGGGTTATGAACTAATACTCAAGATACCCTAGTTCTATATACCATCATGTATGGAACTAAGTATCTTGAGTGTTAGATCAAAGGTTTAGAGGAAGAAAATGAGCATATGTTCTCCTAGGGGTTAAACCCTTGTTTTTCTTCCACTAAATCTTGTGTAACTCAAGTTTTACAACTTGGATTTGTGATCCGTCGAAGGGGATGCTAGATACATGAGTTATCTAGTAAACCCAAGTGGTAAAACACAAATCTACCAAGTATTGAAGCCATGGGGGCTGTTTTTCCCAAAGTAGTCCACATAGAGAATTAAAGTTTTAAAACCCTAAAAAGCTCATCCCCATTTTTCTTAAGGTCAATTTTTTTGGATAGTTTCAAGTCTTTTTAAAAATCTGGGAAAAATCCTGAGGTACCTTAAAAGTTATCTACGTGTAGGAAAAAAAACGGAACACGTTTCGATTTATAGGTTGTGCGTAATGGCTATTTCCGTAAAGGACTAATAAATATTAACACCCGCATTTCTCACTGTGTATACATGGGAAAAATACGAAATGTTTACAGTATGTTCATATGTGTTATGGGAGTATACCCTGAAAAGTTCAGAATTTTATGAGAAAAACTCGATTTATGAAAAATGAAGCAAGATCCGAGTGTTTTGGGCACTTTAAAATTAGTAAATCACTTTCTAAAATTCCAGAAAAATTTAGGAATCATTGTTGGGTCATATACTGTCTAAACCCAGAAAAGAAGAATTTTTGGAATCAGTTTGGTATTTTTCCTAAAAATGATGAAGTTATGAATAAAAGGAAATAAATAGTTAAATGATGTCTTAAATAAGAAAAATGTAATTTTAATGCTTGAATACTCCTAATATATAATATTATGACTATTTTAGGGTATTTTGATAATTTATAATAAGAAATATTATTTATGGCCTTTTATGGATATTAAATAAGTGGTTTTGTAAAGGGTGAACAATTAGAATAAATTATTTATTGATCAAATAAATTATTAAAATATTATTAGGATATTAATAATATTAGAATATGATATTGTTAAGTAAATAAAAATATTAAGATTAAAGCCTCATTAAAATATTATTAAATGATTAATAATATTAGATTAAAGTATTAATCTTAGATTAAGATATTATTAAAAGATTAATAATATTCAAGATTAAATAAAATTAGTAAAGGAATAAAATATTATTAAATGATTAATAATATTAGTAAATGAATAAAATATTAATACTATTGGTAAATGAATAAAAGTATTATAAGTAAAATATTATTAAGAGGATTAATAATATTAGTAAAGTATTAAAATATTATTAAGATGTTAATAATATTAGTAAGCAAATAAAAGTATTATTAGTGAACTAATAATACTAAGTGGTGAATTAAATATTATCAAGATTAATAATATTATGTGAATTAAAAATATTTTAAGTTATACTTAATGACTTTTAATATTTTAAGAAATAGTACATTAATATTTTAATATTAATGGTAATTATTTAAAATGATTTTAAATATTTTAAAAATTATTTAAGGGTAATATAAATGTTTTAAAAATATTTTAAGTAATTATAAATAACTTTAATATTTTTGCAATGGTTTCATTAATAGTTTAATAATAATTAAATGATAACAGAATTATTTGATATTTGAATCATTTATTAATGATTTCGGTGTTTGAAAATTCGTGATAAATTAATAAATGTTTATTGAGTCATTTAAAATAATATGACTGATATTTACAGATATTGAGTTATAGAATAGAGTCTTAGACTCGATAATTACCCGATAAAGTCGCTTGTGACAATCGAGCATATTTTTGAAATTATTCTGGACTTAGATATTTTGATTGTATTAATGTTTGTTTGTGATGCAATGACTGTTGAACATGTGTGATAATGTGATTAGGTTATGTGCTGACTGCGAAATACAGTACTATATTTTATAGTATATTGTTCTAATCAAATGATTGATCTGATTAATGATAAGTCCTGATATAAAAGATAAAACTAAGTTGCGTATTGTAAGCAGCGCATCATGCAAGTATCCTAACTTTGCATTTTCTTTATGCAATGGACATGAGTAAAAATATTTTAGAATTATATTATTACTGTACAGATTATTAATCCTATATTATATATGCTCATTGATTGTCAACGTGTTAGTATATGGTAATTCAGATATATATTCTGTTGGTTAATTTCTATATATGGTTATACAAGTGTCCCCACTTGGATAATCATTTCATTTAATCACATGTTGATACACCTTTGTTAATTACCCGTATATATATATATATGTTGAATTATAGATTATTGTTGAACAAGATAAAACCTTATTATTATCCAATCGAATTGCCTTGGTTTGGAACCCCGACAAGTATGAACATCCTTTACACGGGAAAAATTTTATGCACCCAAGGTGGACAGAGTGAACGATAACATCGTTCTTGCATGTAGTATTGATCAATATAGGGTACAACGGGCTGATCACCCCCGTGCCCATAAGTTATGACGGGTTACAGATGAATTTCTGTTTAACCTTTTCAAAAATAAAAACAATGTTTATAGTATGTCCCCTTAACCCTATAGTCAGTACGTAGTTTCAAAATTTTGAAAGAGGGTTGTTATGTTATTATTATCGGTTCAGATTACTTCACAACTATTGATTTGTTGTAGAAGGGTAGTATAAAGAAAACATTTAAATTCTTTTAGCTTATATATATATAATTGTTACTACTTACTGGGCACTCAAATGCTCATCCTTGCTTAAATTAAATGTTTTCAGCTAAGTGTGAACAACCTGAAGGCTCTGCTAAGAACAAGGGAAAAGGAAATATTGCTGAATGATTTCAATGTTATCTTATGTAATAGTTTAATATTATTAAGACAATGTTATATATTTATTATCATGTATTGTAAGGAATGATTAAAGGTTACGTACTTGGGAGCTAGACTCTGATAATTATGTAAATTAAGTTTAATATTTATATTATTGTTATTATTATTAGTATTATTCCGCTCATAGAAATGGTATCGTGAAGCACTGAATTTGGGTTTCAAGTACCTGGATTCGGGGGATTTACAGATTCAACTCAGACTGCAATAGTCTGACTTGATACTAGGTCTTATGTGTTGTATAGACTGATAGGGTTATGTGTATGTGTTTAGGTTATTCTATGTTTATATATAATAATATTATACTGTGATGATATTATTCTAATACTTGGAGATCAGTATTATCTATATTAGGTTTTCAGACAAAGCTAAATAGGTTGCATAATGGTAATCAACGGTGCAAGCAAGTTTCCTTAACTCAACCTCGAGTTGTTTCATTCTAATATACTTGTGGTTAATTATTGTTGATCGCCATGTCCATGAATTGTTTAATCGCACTCTATGCATATTACATGTACTCATCAGGTATGAAAAGCTGATCACCTTCATTAGCATCTGGTTCAGATATATTTGTTTATGTTCAATGTTCGTTCAACTATGAAAGTTTGTTCATGCGAGTTCACAATTATATTGTTGAATGTTAGCCAACTATTATTCAAATTCTTTCAATCATGATATATCCTCAAATAAACTTATACTTGCTTGGAAAACTTGTTGCTCACCCTTGCTATATCATGATAAACACTTGCAAATTAAGCGAATACTTTGGATACAAGGAAAGGTTAAAGACAAGTACAGCTTGGGAATTATATGTGCAGCTAAAATTTATAATAATATTGTATAATAATAACATTGTATGTTAGATACGATATTGATTCAGGTTTTATGTGAAGGTTCTCGACCTTGGGGATAGTGTGTAATGTTTAATGTATAAACAATTTATGTTTATATCTTCCGCAATAGTTATAGAAATAATATATTAGATTTGTGGTGATTTGGGACCCTTATTTGGGGATGCTACATCCGTCTTCTGGTCTTCACCCACACAAGCGATGGTGAGAGCCTTCTCCATCTCTTTGATCCATGTCTGAGCCACTATCAGATCAGTCGTTCCTACAAATTTCGGTGGTCCTACACTCCTAAAATCCTTAAAGTTTGTGGCTGGAACTACTTGGGGAACGGGTGGTACTAGTTCATTTCTTCCCCTCACAGCTTTTCCTAATAAATCTATAAGTCTCTGTATCGGATCTACTGGTCCTCTCTCATCATTAACTGACTCTTCTGGTGCAGTTATTCTACATTTGGGCGGCATTTTTTTGTATCATAAAATTTTCATTTTATTATCTAATTATATTGCTTTAAACATTTCTTTAATAAGAATGATATTTATAACACATTTCTAAAACAAGATCATTTATATTCATATGCCAAATGGTTACAATTACATGCTCATTTCTAGCACACTTCTATAAATGACAACAACATACCCCTCTTAACACAAAAGACGGGGACAACACTCACATATTACCCCTCTAACATTTTTCAAAAGTTTGGGGGTTTACAACTATCTCACATCTTACAAAAAGCTTGTAATTTAACAACAATAATTTAAATAACACATAAATAAAATACTATAACTACTAAGCTTCTTCCTCTAGACTCAATCTAACATCCCATGCTCCACGACGCTATGGTATTCCTTCTGAGTAATGTGCACCATCATGTCTCGGCTTATGGTATGTCGGGTTTGTCCTTGCTCAGCCGGGTAGTGATTTACCCCATCAATCAACCTCTCCATGGCCTTGCATAGAGTATAGCCCATCTTGTTCATCTTTCTTCTCTTACACCGCACCTCATCGTCTAGATCATTCGCCCTATCATTGACTTCCTCCCACTGCTCCTCGAAGTGAATCCTATCAATCACCTTCATCTCTAACTGACTACGGAGAGCCTCCTTCTGGGTCCTCTCGCTCAAAACACTCTACTCCATTTCCTCCAGCTTCCCTGCCAACTCTACGTTCCTAGCCACCGATCGGTGAAACAAAGTCCCCATTTAGATTCGTGCCTCCTTACAGTGAGCAATCTCAACCTCTAACTCCTACATCGCTAATTTCCTCTTACGGTCCTCGTCTCTCAATTTCAAGAACTCAGAATCCCTTTCCTTAGCTTCAGCCTCTAACTCCTCTACTCTACATCCTAACTCCAAAATCTGCTCCTCATACTCCCCCAACATCTGATCCTCAAAAGTAGCCTCGTCGGAGTCCACCATAGGCTCAGGCTCCTCATCTATAGGCTCTTCCTCCACATAAGACTCCTCAGGTAATGGATCCATCTCCTCCTCCTCGTCATCATCATCGATAGGGGCCACTGGCTCCGCTATCAATGGTGCCTCAAATACCATGTAGATGTCATGCGACTCCTCCTCTACCACTCGACTAGGTCCTCCCACATCAGTCATCCTACAATCACCAACATAAGACAACAAAAACAACAACTCCATTAGAATGTTAAATAAACATAAGTCCATTGTATATAATGAAATTATATTTCATAACACACTAAGTCTCTCTCTAGGAAAACTCTACTCGAGTCTCCTCTATCTTCTAAGTTCTCCTAAGTTATAATCTAAGGACTCTCGCTCCTAAGTTTATAACTACAGTTCTGATACCAACCTGTGACACCCTCAAATTCAGACCACACTTGTCTCAAATTTAGTTGTCACGTACTAACTCTAATAATAAATCAAAAACCTATACAACAGAATAATAGAATAATTTACATTGGTATAACATAATTATTCTCATCCCAATAGTTCAAAACTTAAACATCTCTTACATAACTTAACCATAATTAAACATCGTTTAGACATAACTAATACATAATAGAACATATCGACGTCGGGATTTTTATTTATCCCTTTTCGTTACTTGTTCTTTGGTGTTCTCATGTTAGGTGAGATTTGTTTGAAAACATAAGTGAAAAAGGTCCGACATGTGTAATGTCGACGATTTGACTTTAAGAGTCACCAGTTGGTGTTTTTAACTGGTTGCACCAATGCAACCGAAAAAGGTTTGCACATTGACCTAGTGATGTAACACTGCGACACGGGTTTGTGAAACCGAGATTCATTTGGGTTCGGGGGCTTGATTATGCAGAGGGAAGGTGTTAGGCACCCCCCTACATCCGTGTTGCCATTGTGACCGCCACTTTTCAAGAAACTATTATATGAATGTGTGTGTGTGTGTGTGTGTGTGGAACAATGTGCAATTATTTGAAAGTAGTGTGAGGCCTCATTCACACCTATATACAAAGGGTTTGAATTTATAGAAAAATTCTATTTTAAGCAAGATATAGCAGTTAAGTTTTGTAAAAGAGATTTTTCAAACCCTGTGCTCAATAGGAATTGAGACATTTTCATACTTCCACTTTATTATTAAATGTTCGGCTGGTTTGCTTTTATTTTTCGAGATGCAAGGCATCTTCGAGAATATAATATATAAGCGATGTAGAACTCCTCATTGGCATGATGACCATCCAAGAAAATTCAAACATGTAAATAATGTACAAGTCGCCATAAATTGAAAAATGTCCATCACGGGAACCGAATCTAGATTTAGTAGCCTGAATCTGTGATCACATGATTCCTAGGCTCACATGATGCCGCAATTTATATGAAAATTAGTAAGTAGTTATATATATAAAAGCTGTAAATATATATACAGACATGATTAACCACCACGAAGCAACTCCATGGGGGATCAGAAATGTAAATATATAAAAGTGGTGAATATATATATAGAGACATGATCAACAACCACGAAGCAACTCCATGGGGGATCATAAATGTAAATAAAGCAATAAAGACGATCAACCGCCACGAAGTAAACTCCAGGCGGGACTAAATGTAAATAAAGTAAAGAAAAGGCCTCAAGTAAACTCCGGGCCCCGATGAAATATAAATATATTTTTTAATAATATAAAAGTAGTAAACGCATAGGATGTAAAATCTAGGCTCATCGGATATGTCCGAAAATAATTATATATATATATATATATATATATATATATATATAAAGAAAATAAACGCTCCAGACATAAGTCTAGGCTCAATCAAGGCATAACTCGATAATGTTAGTCCATATATAAATATATACATATATAAGTATATATATACAGATAGAATATGTAAACCATGGACCGAAGTCCGGGCGAACGCACACAACACGACTCTCAATGTGTAGAATAGTGTGTGCAAAGATGAAGAGAAAGGCTTTATAGAGTGTGAAAAGGATTACAATGCACTGCCAATGTAGACTTCTATGACTCTATATGGATAAACACTCAGCTCCCGCCGGTAAAAGTATAGCTATATGTTAGCTGACAGATGTTTAAAATGAGGAAACACTCAATATGGGGTGTGTACAGAGCAAATTGGACAGGGATTCCTCGCCTCTCTTTTTTTCTAAATGGCCACCCCAAGCCCTTTATTTATAGAGGGGAACCGCAGTGTACTCTGGGCATGGCGACCACAGATGCCCTCCTCAAGGGTGCCCGGGTGCCCTGTGCTCCACGAGT
Organism: Panax ginseng; assembly: GCA_020205605.1. Classification (NCBI taxonomy): domain Eukaryota; kingdom Viridiplantae; phylum Streptophyta; class Magnoliopsida; order Apiales; family Araliaceae; genus Panax; species Panax ginseng. The sequence goes on from CM035144.1 coordinate 84,780,009, forward strand.
TCTCATTATTCAAGACGTGCACTGCGTGAATCGTTATGTTTGCTCGAACTTGCAGAACTTCAATCCGAGCATCCGAACAAGGTATATAAGACCTTCTTTGGACCGCTTATGTCGAGAGTTACACGATGACATGGGATTAGAGGTTGTACGAAGTCAAGAAGAGGGGACCATGCCCATGGTCTTTAAGCTTCAAATTCTATCCGGTGTACTGCCACGCGTAATAGTTACTCGGGATTGGAACTCCTGGGTTCTTGTAGGACATTATTGTATGTATGTATGTATGAAGTGTTGAGACGACGCACAGGTGTTGAGGTGGCAAGATGACGTATGACTCCTCACTTGGGTTATCTCCGGTTTGAGTTGAAAGAAGACGTTGCTCAGGGTTATATCTGAGATTGGACTGCTGCAAGTGTTTGAATGCCGCAAGGTCATCTGTAAATATGCCTGTCTTCCCGGTGTTAGCTCCGGGTCTGAGGTATGAGTGCCTTGGCAGGAGTTCTGAGATTGAAGCTGATAGCATGCATTTGAAATAAGCATTTCCAAAGTTATCACCGGAACTGCAACAACATTCCTTGGGGTTATCTCCAAGGACGAAACTCGGGGTTATCTCCGAGGTTGGAAATGATATTCACGAGGTGTGTTCCGTGGTTGAGACTGAACTTCCGATAGTATTCGAAATGGATGTGAGCGGTCTTCTAAGGTTATCTCTGAAAGACGAATCTGCCTTCCTACGATGCCAGTAACAGGTGTGCAGAAAATTTTGAGTGTCTACAGATGCCCCTGTTTATCATATTCATGCAATGCAAGGCATGGATAGGATAAAGAATCCTAGACACTTAAAATGCAACAAGATAAACATGATGCTATGTGCAGCAACATGATGCAAATGTATGATGCATGATGAAAATGATTGCCGGTTCCCCGTTAATCTTGTTGGGATGACAACCAGTAAGGTCTTGGACATGCGATCCAAGTCTTCAAGGATGTTTACATTGGGGCTATCACCAAAGTCTTGAATCCTAGACACAGACTTATATTCCATAGAGGTGCCTCTTGTGTACAAGAGATCTGTGGGGATAAAGCTTTGTCTATTTGAGGATGTGTATAACATATCCCATCATCCTGTTGGAGTTACTGCCAATAGTACGTATTGTCAGGGTTGCCTGACCTCTACTGATATGTGTATCACTAGATAGATCCCTGCTGGGTGCACTGTCAAGGCTGCTTGACCTTCATTGATGTGTGTGTCAATGGTTACATCGCGTTGTGACCCCCGCCGGGGATACGTGGATAAGTTGTTTTGATGGGTTTACTTGCCACCGGCTTATATAACGTTAAGGTTTCTTGACCTTAATTGATGTGTGTATCAATAGTTGAGGATGCACTGTAACCCCCGCCGGGGATACGTCATCAATTCGTGACTTCGGCGTTATAACCTCCGTCGGGGATACGTGTTATTATTTCGTAGTTTCGGCGTTGTAACCCCTGTCGGGGATACGTGTTAGGCTTGTGACCCTGCAATGACGGCATTGGACCTTTGTGAGGTATTGTCGAGCATGATTTGTAAAAGCTGAGCTCATAGGTATAGTATACCCTGCATTCAGGCGAATACCAATGATAGATGAAGGGAGTCAAATTCTGACTCGTGACAACCAGGATTCCAGGCTACCCCGTTCAATCGCGTAGCATTTTTATTCCTGATTTGGCCTTTTCAGCTTGTGATACCTCCTTTGCAACTCTAACTGGAGCGAGCCAGATGTACGGGACCCATATAGGAGTGTCGCAGGTACACCTGCAGCAGCCGCAGATGGACCTGCGGCCAACCGTGGCTATGTAAAGCCTGCGGGTTGCTTTCATAAGTCCTTTTCAAGCTGCGCCGCGAAAGAAATCTCAGAGCTCTTCTTCAGACCTGCTGAGTTTGGGCAACTTTCTGCATATCCTGCCACCGTATAAGCATTCTTCACTGTCCTGGTAACATATGCATGTATTCTTTTCCAGATTCTATCCGTTGGAAAATGACTTATCACATGATATGCATTTAGACAGATAGTAGTGAATATGCATGCTGATATGACTTGATAAAAATTATTCAACATAGCAAATGTTAGTATTAAACCATGCTGAATATAATGATGTGAAAAAATTTAACTTTTGAAACAGTCAAATTGGCACCTTTTACTGTCATTTCTTATCCTATAAGAGGACAAATGAGTAAAGGTATAGAAGCAAAATAATCATGGTAATTAGACTATACTTACGATTTTTTTTACTATGATGTATTAATGCATATAGGATGTATATGACTGTGGATAGGTGTGCTACTGAATGACCACCTAGTCATGCCTATGTGCATGTGGATAGTACCATTTACAAAGGGGGCTATGGCAAAAATTTTCAAAACGTAGGCATTGGGTAATCATGCATTTTTAACTCTACTGTAGATATATGTTAAAACAATGCATGCATGCATGTAATCATAAAATGTATTTTGAAAAGCTCTAGGTAAGAATTTAACACACCCTTTTTGAGGTGATTTGGAGACTTGTTGTCCAGATATTATGGATCCAGATCAGCCGAGTAGTTCTCGTAGGACCACTTCTGGTGTACGAAGGAGGGCTTCCGAAGTGCCTCGACCTCGTTCTGTTAGACAGCCTCATCGTTTGGTGGAGGCGGTGATACATCTTATCCAGGTTGAGGTGCCAGATGTCAAGGACGAGGAGGAGGATGTACCGATTGAGGTTCCTGCTCCTGCTGCACGTGTTCCCCGTAGGGATTTGACAGGTATTCAAGTGGAGAACCCAGATCTTCTGGGTGACTTGAGTCGGCATCCTTCAGTCTACCTGCACGCAAACGAGATATGATGTTAGATCTTTAATCTTCCTTATTTCTGTCATTGATATCCTATTGTTGGGGGTTGACGATTTCACATTGTCAGAGGGTCCCTGAACTCAAGAGATGTTCCAGCATTGGTGGTTCCCTCATATCATTGGAGCTCAAACCCGCGCCACATAGTTTATGGGGGATATGGTTCCAGGATTCGTGATGATGACAGATTGGCTAGCCTTTGTCAGAGATCCGACTCATGTGACACAGATTGATAGTTTGACCTGTCAGTTGGACCAGGCACATTTCTTTATCCGACATTTGGGTAGAGATCCTTCAGAGGCAGATATTTTTGATCCTTCCAACTCTGGTGCTGTGACACCCCCAAATCCAGGTTACCTGACCCCCGAATTTGGTGTTCACGATCCACAATATAATACCATCTAACTACCCATTTTAATATAAATAGGAATACATAACTCATTAACATAGATTGTTAATACATAAGTCCAAGGTCTGCTAACCTTAACATTACAGACATACCCCTTTAGATATACAAAAAGAGTTTACAATACAATACAATACAACATAATAATAATATTGTTCATCATAACTAAATCATAACTATTCCTTTTCCTTTGTTCTTCTTTGCAGCACCTTCTGCAACTTCGTCCCTAGCTGAAAAGTTTTATTTATAGTAAGGGTGAGCAACGAGTTTGCTCCGCAAGTTAAGAGATACAATAAAGATATAGAAATCAATATCAAACCTTCTCACATTCTACGCAACAATAATTCTATGGATCCATCATGGATCAACATAGATCAACTAAAAACACCATATAACACAAATATAAACACTTAAACACAAAATATTTCTTAGCATGCAAGATCAAAAATCAATTTGGGTTTATACCTTCTAGCCTTCCGATCCTTGATCTATACTCTCCAATCTGTTATTGGTTGATCTAGGGGCTGTATTTAGGACTGGTCTACCTTATAATTTCGGAGGTATGAGAGAGAATAAGAGTTGGTGAGAGCAAAGTTTAAAATGAGAAAGTTTTATGAACTTTTTCTCTCTAGATCTCTTATATCCTAGATGTAATGAATCCAAGTGAACAAGTTGGCAAGATATGGATAAGATTTGATATAGAATTTAAGCACATGGTCTTATCCAAAGTGATGACTCACTAGATTTGCAAATCTTCTAACTAAATATCTAAGTAAAGTGGTACTTTGGACTTTGTACATGATAATTTAATTGCATACATGGGATTTACCAAACCCTTAGGGTTTGACCCTTAGGGTTTAACCCTAAGGCTCCAACCCTAAAGTTTTACAACTTTAGCTTCTAGGATTTTCTAAATTAGGATCTTTAAAATAGAAAATTAAGATGTTCAAAAATATAATTAGTGTTCCCTAATTATATTAAAGGTTACTAATCACATTAAAGAATACTAATCAATTTAGAGCTTAACAATTAGGATTAGGGTTTAGGATTCCCGAATTAAAAATTAGGGTTTCCCGGCTTTCGATTAGGATTCCTAACTATGCGTTAGGGTTTCAAATCTTGAGATTAGAGTTTTCAATCCCTTATTAGGGTTTACCAATATTGTACCCTACCTGACCAATCATTGATCAACATTCTATACAGTACAAATACGTACTCATCAGTATAATTATTCAAATTATATTTTCAATCGAATCCCTATCCGAACTTAGGGTTAGGCTTTCTATTCTCTGTTGAGCACAACTCTACTCTAATTTCTTAGTCAATACACAAATTTACTACTTCTCGATACTCATATTACAGATACACAGTACAATATTAACAGTCAATATTTAATAAAATTTTAAAAAAAAATTATTCGTGAAATTTGGATTATTCGAAATCTTGGGTTATCACATCCACCCCTCCTTAAAAGGATTCCGTCCTCAGAATCACCGCTTTCTTATTCTCTACAATCTTTTAAAGTTGTATCATGAATTCATTTTTAAGAACACAATATTAATTTGTGTTTCAAATTCTAACCTGTGACTTGAATCTATAAAAGAAAACAATTCACAGCAATAACTAACCAAGATTACTCGCGTAATTAAATTTCTAAACGAAATCGTTATCTGCCACCTCCTGAGTAGTCACTATATCTTGCATCGTCATGTTGAAATTACGGGCCGTTGGTCTTCCTGGTTGTGCAGGTCCTCGAATCACCAAGGTTCCACCACTGGGTCTGTTGTTGACACTTTCCTTATATGATCAGTTGATCCACAGGCAAAACAACCTTGAATTTTCTTTGGACTGGGACAATTAGGTGACATGTGCCCCTCTTGCCCGCAGTTGTAACAGACTCCTTTCTTCTTTTAACAGACTCCAGAATGGTTCTCTTCGCAGGTCGCGCATGGTTCCCTTCCTTTCCTAATCTCTTCAGTCTTGCTACCCGATTGGGTATTCTCACTCTACTTCCTCTTATTATTACTACCACCACTACTTCCACCATCATTGGTCTTCTTCTTGTTCTTCTTCTCCTGATGAAATCGAGATGCAGCCTCACTTCCTCCTACAGCAATTAATGCTTTCTCCAACAAAGCTGCGAACGTGTTGATCTGTAATACTACTACCTTATTGAATATCCCCGACTTCAGTCCATTCTCAAATCTTCTCACTTTTCTTACTTCTGTGTCCACCTGATGAGGTGTAAATCTTGCTAATTCGTTGAATTTGGCGAGATACTCGAAATCCGACATGTTCTCCTGCTTAAGTTCCAAGAACTTAACTTCCATCCGAGCTTGCATACTCGGTGAGAAGTAATTCTCAAAGAACAACTCCTTAAATCTTGTCCATGCTACCACCATTGTACCAGCTCTTTCCTGATTAGTCTCCCACCAGTAGTTAGCTTCTCCCTTCATTAAATATGTTGCAAAAGCCGTCTTTTGCTCTTCTGCCACTCGCGCAATGAAGAACGCTTTCTCCATCTCCTTTACCCAAGTTTGGGCTTCAATCGGATCCATGGTTCCCTTGAATTCAGGCGGTCCTACAACCTTAAAGTCCTTGAAGTTAGCCAATCTGTCAGCTGGCTAATTTCTCGCTCTTCCTCTTATGGAAGAAGCTCTATTCTCCATAGCTTCGGCTATCATATTTGTAAAGTTTTGCATTGGGTCAGCTTGACCTCCTTCGTTATTCACTGACTGGTCTTCTCGTTGGTTTCGATTCTGTCGTCTAGGCGGCATGATTTGATAAAAATCTTATATTAATTTTCTTTCTCTATACAAATTCTTAACACAATAAGAATTCAACACATAGTTCTCATGTAGTCACATATTTATTCAAATAACACATAGTACATATAGTACTTAATACATAATACTATCCCTTTTAAAATAATTCTAGGATTAACATATTCAAATTTATATAGGAATCTATAATTTCTCCAACTTTACACAAAAAGTTGCCATTTACCAAACTCACATATCTAATCCCCGTTAATCAAACTTAGCACACTTAGGAGTTCAGTAACTTGCCACGATTATATGAGTGTATGAACTTATCCTAGTCAGACCTTTGGCGTCCATTCGCTGAGGGGTTCAAAATATTTCATATAATCATGAGTCATGAGCTTACCATAAGTATGAGTTTTAAGAACACATAACTTAATCTTAATCTTATATTCATATAGAAAATAAGATTTCATTCATTCAAACATATATATATATATATATATATATATACATATGCTTAAACATCATTCTCGATATTATAACACTTACTATCCTAAGCTTCTACCAAAAGATACTATTACATATATCTAAGTTGTCTACCGACCACTCCCTTCACCAATCTTCTTCTTGTTGGGACACTTGTTAAATCCGTGACCCGTTCTTCTATAAGAGAAACACTTCCTCATATTTGGATTAGGACAATGCAAATAAATATGTCTTTCCTGCTTACAATTGAAGTAGACGTTCTTCCACATCATGCATTCTCCCGCGTGAGTCTTTCCACACTTCCTGCAAGCTTGCCTCTTCTTCGGGTTTGAATTTTCAGAGTTGTCGTTGTTGTTGGCCCTCTTTATCTTCTTTTTGTCTTTCTTCTTTGGTTCCTTGGATGATCCACCACCTTCGATCTTCATCCTCTCCACTGCGCCTTCAAATTTCATTCCGTTCTTTGGTCATTTCAGAACGCCTGGATGTAATAACCCGATATTTTCTATATAAATAAATCATAAATTTTGCGTATAAATTTTTTTTTTATTTATTTATTAAAAATAAATATGAATGATATGTGCCAAGGTAATGTGTAATTATAATTATATGTTTGATAAACAAAATTTAAGTATTACATTATTAATTGTAAATAATTTTATTTTAGAAATATTGGTTATTATAAGTGATATTTTTATAGTAATTAATTCTATATTAGAAATGTTTTATTAATTATTTTTCCATGAAATTATATGTTTATATTATTCAAATAATATATTAAATGATTTTAGAATAATTATAATAATTATTTCATTATATAAATTTGTTCAGGATATTAAGTTAATTATTTTAACTTAATGATAATGAATAAATCGAGATATGGAATCCAAACCCTAATTTTGGGTTTTGATCAAGGAATGATAATAATATTATAATATTATAATTAAATAAATTAAATACTTTTAATATTCCAAAAATATTAAATATTTATGAAATATATTTAAAATAATTAAAATATAATTTTCAGATTTTAAAATTATTTTTAATAATTTATTTTGTATTCTTAATAATTAAAAACCCTTTTTATCAATTTTTGTTTTAATTTTCGGAAATTATAAATAAAACTGTCGCTAAAGGGCTATAGCGACACTTTCTGTCGCTATAGGTGTTCTTGAGCCTTCAAGAACATTCATAACCAGTTCCAACTTGCCTACTTTGACCAAGCACACGTGACAGGATCATGATGTTTGAGGGTATGCTTTTGTACATATTATGTAGTATACATGCAACACTACACCATTCAACAAGAAATATGATCAAATAACATCACAATCCGAAGATATAAAGCCTCAAAGTGGCTGTCAGACATGTTCTTCATTTCTGGGTTTCCCGAAATGAAAAAGCGATTCTGATGGCTACTTTGGGCTTCCACAACTCTTGAGATCGCGAGATATTTTTGTGATATAATGCGTGAAGTGTGTAGCCAACATGTCAGAGAATATATTTATCCCAAAACATTAACTAAATAACAACACAATCGACAGATCTAGACCGGTCAAACCTTGTCAGACGTCATGATCATGCGTTTTCTGGGTTACCCAGAAAATGCATTTCATAAACGTCCCACTAGTTTGACCGCCCACTGAGATCTACCTACGATCTATATATTAGTAATATAGTGCAATAATATTGTATTCCAAACAATAGACTATATCATAGATACATAGATCATTACATAAAATCATAACACAGTCAGATCTAAGGCCACGAAGATCTTGTCAGAGCCTTCTGGGCATGATCTGGGTTTTTCCAGAAATTGAAAGTCATGGTCAGTCAATGAGGTTTGACCACCCATAACTTTCATTCTGAGCACGATCTGAGCTAGCTAAAAGTTCCAGATTACAGGGAACATAACATGCTACAAGATTCAAGCTTTAATCAACAAAAACAGTTACCATACAAAGATTAAAGAGGCCTGACATTTGCTTGTCAGTCGACAACAAAAAATTTCCAGATTTTTCAAAAACTCAAATCTGAAGATTTTGATGATATGGATCTATCTAAAACCAACCCAGATCGTCATAATAACTTATAAACAACATGTTCTAACAATAAATCCTAACATCTAACAACAAAATTTTTGATGATTCAAGCTAAGGTTTTATACCTTTAATGTCCAAATTCTGATTTTGTGTTGCTGATTTGGTATGGCTGATCGTGGGGCTTGTTTCTTGACTGATTTTAGGAGAGAATTTCGTAGGTTTTAAGTGAGAGAGATAAGTGGAGTGTTATTGCAAAAATAAGTGGGCAAATGAGATTTTCTCTCTCCAATACTATATATATAATGTGTTGGATGCATGTATGCTGAGATTTATAGCTGGTTGCTGAGATTGTATGTCACCATTTGTCAACATAGTTGGTTACCAACTCCAACCTATTGTCAAAACCTACTAATGTAGCCAAAATAATACACTTAGGGGCAAAATGGTCATTTGGCATGACAAATTAATGGCATTTTGGGTAATTGCCAAACCCTTAGGGTTAGGGTTTGGTTTAGGATTTAGGGTTTGAGCCAATTTTAGCAAAAGTCTAGGATTCCAAATTTAGGATTTAACAATTATGGTTTATTACAAAAATAATAATATAAAATAACTAAATTTTTGTTTCTAAAATTTGACAATTTAGGTTTGTTAATTAGATTAATTTTCTAATTACTTTATATAGTAACATTAGGGTTTAGATCATATAATTATCATTGACTTTGCTAATTTAGCAATTAGGGTTTATTCTTTTGGTAATTAGGGTTACCAAATTACTATTAGGGTTTTTAATTACTAAATTAGGGTTTTAGTTTAGTAATTAGGGTTTAACAATTTACTAATTAGTTTTAACAATTTGTAATTAGAGTTTACAACTTGTAATTAGGGTTTCTAATTACATTAATCATGATTATTAGAGTTTAATAACATAATTAACCTTGCCACTTAAGCAATTAAGGTTTACAATTATCAGTTAGGGTTCCTAAATATCAGTTAGGGTTTTAATCATTATTTTTAAATCACTAATTAGGTTTATTTATTAAGTGATATAAAACCTATTATACATGACCTTTAATCACAGTAACACAATTCTTAACAAATCATACCTCCGGTTTAAATTTTCGGATTAGGGTTTATAAAAAAATTCAGATATAATTAGGGTTTTAATTTAATAAGTAGGGTTTTCTAATTATCATATCCTGAAGTAACACATAACATATATCATATAACCCAAATATTTAATAAATAGTAAGTTTCCCATTTAAATTGATAAAGCGAGTTAAATCAATTAATCTTTAGGGTTTAGTCGATATACCATAATTGACCAACCATCAACGAGACAATTTTACGATTACATTATTATAGCTAATCGAAAAATCAAAATATTATAATATTATAATATTATTATCATTCCTTGATCAAAACCCAAAATTAGGGTTTGGATTCCATATCTCGATTTATCTGTTATCATTAAGTTAAAATAATTAACTTAATATCCCGAACAAATTTATATAATGAAATAATTATTATAATTATTCTAAAATCATTTCATATATTATTTGAATAATATAAACATATAATTTCATGGAAAAATAATTAATAAAACATTTCTAATATAGAATTAATTACTATAAAAATATCACTTATAATAACCAATATTTCTAAAATAAAATTATTTACAATTAATAATGTAATACTTAAATTTTATTTATCAAACATATAATTATAATTACACATTACCTTGGCACATATCATTCATATTTATTTTTAATAAATAAATAAAAAAAAATTTATACGCAAAATTTATGATTTATTTATATAGAAAATATCGGGTTGTTACATTCACCTCCTTATAAAGATTAGCCCCGGAATCACCACTTTAAAACCTATACCTACGAGGGTACATGACATTCTCAATCATTGCAAGTAGATTTTTATCACTTTAATCGATCGTTCTTTAACTATTTACGTAAAGCTTGTCTTTTACGATTATCTGAAATTTGATTTCTAAAAGAACTCAAATTCTTCCTTCAAATTTTATTATAAAATTATTTACTATAACTAGAAAATCATATATATGAAAATAAAAGTTATCTGAAAAGTACCGGAGTCCCACCGCCATTTGCCCACCGTGTCTTGATCGTCGTGTTGAAGACCCTTGCAGAGATTTAAATAAACTTCTTTGGATGAAGTTGGTCCTGTGATTGCCAAAGTTCCGCCGCTTTTCCCCATGTTCACACTTTCATACCTCCGCTTTCCTTTTGGACGGTCTTTCACCCTATGATCCTTTGATCCGCATGTAAAAACACCCACCAATTGTCTTAGAATTGGGGCGGTTGGGAGAGATATGGCCCTCCCGCCCACACTTGAAACATGCGAATTTTCCTTTAGACATTCCCTAAATGATTTTTCCCACAATTCCCACATTGCACCAACGGCTTCTTATTTACACCTTCTTGTTTTACTCCGAACCCTTCCAAAGTTGTTCACCTTCCTCTTATCCCTCCTATTCCAGTATTTTCTTCCACCTTCCCAGTTCCCTCAACTTTTCCCTTGTTCCTCCTTTTTGTTGTAAAGGCTCATGGCCTCACTTCCTCCCTCGTGATAAGTGCTTTCTCCATGAGTCTTTGCAAATGTAGGATTTGCAACATCGCCACCTTATTATCAGAGAGCGAGGTTTTAATCCCAGCTCAAACCTTCGCGCCTTTCTAGCCTCGATCGACTTGATGAGGGCGAACCTAGCTAATTCATTAAATTTTCTTTGCATATTCCATAATGATCATATTCTCTTGTTTTAATTCAAGAAATTTTACTTCCATCCTAGCTTTCGCATGCTAGATGAAAAGTAGTTTTCGAAAAACAGATGTTTTAAACCTTTCCCAAACAACTACACCTTCCCCAAACCCTTGCACCGATTCGCTTCCCACCAAAAATTTGCCTCTCCCCTTCATCATGTAGGTGGCAAAAGAGGTCTTTGCCCCTCACCTACCCTAGCTATTACAAACGCCTTTTCTATTTCTTTAACCCAAGTTTGGGCTTTCAGAGGTCAGTTGTACCTCTAAATTCGGGAGGTCCTACTGACTTTAAAGTCCTTGAAGTTTGCTAGCGATTGTCTGTTGGTTCCCGTAATTTTGTCGTTCCTGTTGCATGGCTTGAGCTACCATGTTTGCGAATTGCTGCATTGGATCTGGTTGTGGTTGTCCTTCAACGTTGTTGACAGATTCTTCTGCCCTTTGATTTCGAGTTTGTCGTCGAGGCGGCATTATCTGGTTAAATAAAACATAATTTAACTTACATTCTAAACCTTATCATATAAGTTTAATATATTAAACTTGTTTCATTACCCAAACATGAGTTCATTTTCATTAATTCAAAGTAATTTACATAATATAGCCCACAATACTATCCCTTTGTGACCACAAGAGTCGGGATTTACAACTTTGATTAACACAAAGGGAGAATATTATATTACACAAACATACTAAGCACACATATAATATTAAACAAACCTACACCACCATGTAACCTATACTACCTATTCACTACGCCTTTTTCTTCATTGTGGACATCCCTTTGCTTGATGACCTTCTATTCCACAAATAAAACAGACACACTGCTTTGGATTGGGACACTGAAGAGAAAAATGTCCCCCATGACCGCAATTGTAGCAAACATTTTCCCCTTTCCTGCACACGCCTTCATGCTTCTTGTCACAATTTGTACACTTTTCTATGTGTTTAAAGTTCCTTTGGTTGTTATCAGGATCACGATCATTTATTTTTCTTTTTTCCTTTTGGTTTGGGCTGCATATGACTTGTTGCTTTTAGCTCCTAGTTGGTCAATTTGGATTTTAAGCTTATCTTGTTCTTCCATGGTTTCAATTAATGCTTTTCGCAGATTGACTATTTAATAATTTTCCTATTTCCCACAATCTGTTCCAAAGAGAAACACGGTCCATGATTTCGCAGACGGTTGATGCTTGATCGGCTCCAACTTGATTATCGAATCCTTTGTGGTTAGTTCCACCATTTAGGATCCGTACGATATTCTCCACTATAACCACCTCATCGAGGTTGCTTTCACTTTGAGCCTCTATTTAATTTATTGGCTTTGATATAAACTTCTTCTTTATGATCCAAGGGTATCCTAATCCTTTTTCACCTGACATCTACACATATAAATTATCCTGATTAGCATAAATTATATACACATAACACATAAGGGTTTTATATAAGTTATCTTTTAGTTTGTTTGACGATGAATTTATCTGATTCATCTACTTTTAAACTCTATATGAGTTATTTATATTTTCAACATTTCCCTATGTTCTAAGGTTATAGCCTAAAGTCTATCCCACCTAAGGTTTCTAACCCTATAGCTTTGATACCATTCTGTAAAGTCCCCGAATCCGGATACTTGAAACCCGAACTCGGTACTTCACGATACCATTTCTATGAGCGGAATAATACTAATAATATTAACAATAATATAGATTTTCAAATTTTATTTACATATTATCGAGTTTAGTTCCCAAATCACGAAACCTTTAAACATTCGATTTACATGATAATAATAGTAGTACTTATCATCCTTATCATAAAGTTAGACTATTACATAGAATAGCTTAAACATTCATTCAAAGAACTTTCCCTTTCCCTTGTTCTTGGCGAGATCCTTGGTTTGTTCACACTTAGTTGAAAACATTTAAATTAAGCAAGAATGAGCATTTGAGTGCCCAAAGAAGTAATATCAACAATATCGAGTAAATTTGAAAAGATTAAATATTTTCTTTGAGCGAAACTTCTACAACGGATCAATAGTTGTGAAGTAAACTGGACCAATAATCAATAACATGTCATTTTAAATTTTAAATTTTTGAAACTACGATGCATGACTATAAATGATTATCATTTGTGATTGTGAACATTGTTTTATATTTTTGAAAAGGTTTAAGTAGAACTTCATCTCAGAAAAGTCATTACTTACGAACGCGGGGTGATCAAATTTGATTATGCCCCTGTATTGATCAATACTACATTGCTAGAACGATATTATCGTTCATCCTTTGTCCGTAGTAAGCGCATAAATATTTCCCATGATTGGGATGTTCATATGATCTTGAATCCATACCAAAACAATTCGGTTGGATAAGTTTTATCTTGTTCAACAACAACTTTAAATATATGTCTAAATTTGGATCAAATAGCTAGAGCGACCTTTATTTCAAGGTATACATACTAAGCAACTATAAGTATGTATCAACATGTGATAAAATATAATGATTATCCAAGTGAGGACACTTGCCTAACCATGTTATAGAAATTAACGAGCAAGAATAAATAACTTGATCACTATTAATGAATAAAGGAAATTGTACAACAATTATTGTTTAATAGCTTACTTATCTGTAATCATTGCATAAGTATATACAAAGGTTGAAATATTTGAACAATTGAAATGAATAGTTTAGATATTATCTTACGCATGTCCTTAGCGTAAAGTAAATGCAAAGGTTTAGATACTTGCCTTGTCTGCTGCTTACACAACTTAGATATATCTTTTCTATCAAGTCCTATCATTAAATAGATCATTGTCTGATTAGAATAATATATCATATAATACTGCTTATTGCAGTCAGCACATTTCTAATCACATTGTCACATAATTTTAACACCATTGAATCACAAATAATTCACTTATCAAGTCAATCTATCTAAATCCGGATCAATTTACGAAATATATCGATTCTCAAAACAACCTTATCGGGTAATTATCGAGTCTAAGACTCTAAAGCAGGTTGTTCAATATTCATTTGGATATTTCAAACACCACCGCACTATTTTTCATTGCTTTATAAAAATTTTTAAACAATTATTACCATTTATCATAATTTTTGAAATATCGTAATCATTATTAAATGATTTAAATAATAAACAATTCTATTATCATTAATATTTAATTAATAATAAATTATTAATGAAACCATTGCCAAAATATTAAGTTATAACTTAAACTATTTTTTTAAAACATTTATATTACCTTTAAATGATTTTTAAAACATTTAAAATCATTATTAAATAATTACCATTAATATTTAAATATTAATGAACTATTTATCTAAATATTAAAAGTCATTAATTATAACTTAAAATACTTTTAATTCATTTTTATCCCTTTTAAATAATTTTAAATTAATAAAAACATTTTAAAACTATTTATTTAATATAATTATTAAATAAATTTAATATCATTAATTATTAAATAAATATCATTAATATTAAATTATTAATGAAATTATTCTTTTAAATATTAAAAGTTATATTTTATAACTTAAAATATTTTTAAACACTTTATTTTCATTTAAAATAATTTTTAAAATAATAAAATCATTTTTAAACTAATTTATTTAATATAATTAAATAATTTTTAATATCATTATTAATGAAATTAACCATTACATATTAAAAGTTATATTTTATGACTTAAAATATTCTTAAATACCTTATTATTATTTAAAATGATTTTTAATATAATAAAATCATTTTTAATTTATTTATTTAATTCATTTACTAAATAACTTAACTATCATTAATATTAATTTATTAATGAAAATTATCATAAAATATTAAAAGTCATTGTAGATAACTTAAAATATTTTCATATATCATAATATAATTTTTAATAATTTTTCATGTATTTAAATCATTTTTAAATAATTTATTTAATATTATAATTAAATAAATTAAATACTTTTAATATTCCAAAAATATTAAATATTTATGAAATATATTTAAAATAATTAAAATATAATTTTCAAAATTTAAAATTATTTTTAATAATTTATTTTGTATTCTTAAATTAAAAACCCTTTTATCAATTTTGTTTTAATTTTGAAATTATAAATAAAGCTGTCGCTTTAAGGGCTATAGCGACACTTTCTCTGTCATATAGGTGTTCTTGAGCCTTCAAGAACATTCATAACCGATTCAACTTGCCTACTTTGACCAAGCACACAGGCCGGATCATGATGTTTGAGGTATGCTTTTATACATATTATGTAGTATACATGCAACACTACACCATTCAACAAGAAATATGATCAAATAACATCACAATCCAGAAGATATAAAGCCTCAAAGTGGTTTGTCGGACATATTCTTCATTTACGGGTTTCCCGAAATGAAGAACGATTCTGATGGCTACTTTGGGCTTCCACAACTCGAGATCGCGAGATATTTTTGTGATATAATGCGTGAAGTGTGTAGCCAACATGTCGGAGAATATATTTATCCCAAAACATTAACTAAATAACAACACAATCGACAGATCTAGACCCATTAAACCTTGTCGGGACGTCATGATCATGCGTTTTACGGGTTACCGGAAAATGCATTTTCATAAACGTCCCACCTAATTCGATAGCCCATTGAGATCTACGATCTATCTTCCAGAACTCCTCCAAGAGAAATACCTTACTCCGGAGTTCCTGGACTTCTACAGTTAGCTGATCTTGTTCTCTAACTTTGATCTTATTCTTCAACTCCACCTTAGCTTCTTCACACTCCGCCTCCTCATCACCACTTAGATACATCTCGGGATAATCATCATGATCACTCCTGAGATTGATCATTGGTTCATCATTTTCCACTTCTTCCCTTTGAGCCACTATCTTGTTTGGCACCTCGGCCATCTTGGCCTTTGGTGCGACGGTACCAATGACATCTCCGTACTCATCTTATCTTCTCCCGACATCCTACAATCAGTTTAAACAACTTGATTAATACTTCACCAGTACACACTCCTCACACTATGTGTCTACTTATCACACTATCGATACGCTTCTACAATCCCTCACTTAGTACTCTAAATGAGTATTCTCTATCTCGCTCAGGGTTATAATCCTAGGGTTTTTCCCACCCCACCTAAGGTTTATAACCTATAGCTTTGATACCAACCTGTGACACCCCCAAATCCAGGTTACTTGACCCCCGAATTTGGTGTTCACGATCCACAATATTATACCATCTAACTACCCATTTTAATATAAATAGGAATACGTAACTCATTAACATAGATTGTTAATACATAAGTCCCAGGTCTACTAACCTTAGCATTACAGACATACCCCTTTAGATATACAAAAAGGGTTTACAATACAATACAACATAATAATAATATTGTTCATCATAACTAATTCATAACTATTCCTTTTCCTTTGTTCTTCTTTAAAGACTTTTATACAGAACTTCGTCCCTAGGTGAAAAAGTTTTATTTATAGCAAGGGTGAGCAACGAGTTTGCTCCGCAGGTTAAGAGATACAATAAAGATATAGAAATCAATATCAAACCTTCTCACATTCTACGCAACAATAATTCAATAATGAAAGAGTACAACGCTTTCAGGGTTTTTTACGATATTCAAATGAATAATCAAGAATTAATTCTATGAAATAGCAAAGTGGAATGTTTTCCAGATTTATGTTGAGCGATCCATTGGATCTTAAACTTCTCTTCTCGAGTAACTATCAAAGTTAAACTTTGATATACCTAGGTGTATCAGATAACCATAAAGATTAAATCATACCCCTCTGCAAGTATATAAAGTGATCAGCTTTAGTATACCCTATATTATGCATAATACTTAATCGCGCGCAAAGGCCGAATACTCGAACGATAAAATATTCCCTTTATATAAAAGGTTATTCTTCTCAATCTTAGAATCAAGATTTTGATTTTACAACGAAATACTATGATTTCAAATTCTATTTACTTCTCGATCTAGCCGAAATAATTGGCATCGATCTGTCAATAATAATTTAATTCTCTTCTCGAACCTATCAAGTTCTAACAAATGTTTGTCTAACCAGAATAATTGGCTAAGACATTTCTCAACATAATTCGACGATAACAAAATGGGAATTATCTCATCTTTGTTAATTCTAGCTTCTACGGATATGTATATCCAACAATAGTTATTCTACGAATGTATATATATATTCTGAATCAATAATTCAATTTTGAATTATTAAGCATGCAATAACTATGAATAATCACCAATAAATCCTTGGACGTTGTCTAATTAGCAATAATTAACCACCAATAATAATTAAACAATATAAACGCAAGGTTGAGTTAGGGAACTTGCCTCTTCTGCTGATTACAGCTACACAATAAACTTATCTGCGTTCGTAAGACCTATAACCAATAATATCGGTCTCACAATTAGCACAATAATTTATAACACATAACACTGTAATTCACAGTCAAACATCTCCTAGGCACATTACCACATAGCCACATCAGTATTTATAACCTAGATAAACACTTATCAAGTCTAACTATTTTGGTCTAGTTGGACTTCGGTCTATTCTCGGTGATCTGGTCACCCTATCCGACACTTAACACAGCTATTGTCAATTAAACTTGGTCTCTAAGCTTCAATATTATTTTAGATAAGTTAAATATCATTTATAATATTTTTCGGAAGCTTTTATAATTTATAAGCAATTATTATAATTTATAATAATTTTTCAAACATCAGAATCATTTTTAAATGATTTAATTATCAAATAATATCATCATTATTAATATTTAATAATATAAAAATATTAATAACATACTTGTCAAAATATTAAAGTTATTTTTAATAACTTCAAATATTTTAAATCATCAATATTCTACTTAAATGATTTTTAAAGTAATTAAAATTATTTTTAAATCATCACCATTAATAATCAAATATTAATGAAATTATCATCAAAATATTAAAAGTCATTAATTATAATTTAAAATATTTTAAAATCATTTTCTTATTTTTAAATCAATAAAATCATTTTTAATTCATTTATTTAATATAATAATTAAATAAATCTAATATCATTAATATTAAATTATTAATGAAAATTTTCTAAAAATATTAAAAGTTACATTTTATAACTCAAAATATTTTTAAATACATTATTCTCATTTAAAATGATTTTTAATAATATTAAATCATTTTTCTCTAATTTATTTAAGACACTAATTAAATAAATTAAATACCTTTAATATTTAAATAATTATAAATATTAATGAAAAATATCTCAAATAGTTAAAAATTATTTTTCATAATTTAAAATAATTTTTAAAACCATTTTTGGAAATTTTTAGAATTTATTTCTATTTTTAATCATTTTCCGGAAATATCAGAAATTAAAAAAATAAAAACCGTCGCTATAGGGCTTTAGCGACACAAAGCGTCGTTGTTGGTGTTCTTGATCTCAAGAACACTAACAGCTTCGTTATCAGGCTGTCATGTTTGACCAATCATAAAATCGAATATAATCTTGTTCTGGCTAGGTTAAATCTTCAATCGTGTAGTAAAAATGTAACTCTACAATATCCAACTCACACTTTGATCAAACAATAACACAGCAAGTTGATCTATGCCTTTGAATTAATTGTTAGACAGTTTCTGGGATTACCCAGAAACCCAGTAGTCTGAGTGACCACTTTCCAATTAATTTTTCTATAAGATCCGTTCATGATTCATGTAATACAATGGTTCCATTACATACTACTTGTGTCAAGGAACAAACACGACGCAACAGATCATATAAACAACAACACAACAACCAGATTTAATCCGGTCAAACGTTGTCAGAAACTAAGTTCATTAATTTTCTGGAAATTCCCAAAAAGTGAAGTCATGGCCGATTGACCTACTTTGACCAAATATTACACTCATCCTGTTGATCAACTATATGATATAAAGTTATAAATCTATAGTCAGGATACTAGGCTACACATGTATTACAACAGCAACAACAAAATTCATAAACACTAACAGATCCGGACACTACAAAATCTTGTCAGACACTCTTTAACACTTTCTGGGTTACCCAGAAAGTTCATGGTCATGCCCGGTCAACGGGTTTTGACCATGAATAACTTCAAATCTAGACATCAACTAACTGTAATACCACTTCCAGTTTAAAGACAACATGTCAGGCTACATATTAAAGCTTTAAAACAACTCATAACATGAACACATGAAGATCTAAGCCAACTGACATTTGCTTGTCAGACAACATTAGAGCTCAAGAACAGATTTTGAAAACTTGCATTTTTACCCACTTTGATTCTATGGTTCCATCCTGGATCAACATAGATCAACTAAAAACACCATATAACACAAATATAAACACTTAAACACAAAATATTTCTTAGCATACAAGATCAAAAATCAATTTGGGGTTATACCTTCTAGCCTTCCAATCCTTGATCTATACTCTCCAATCTGTTATTGGTTGATCTAGGGGCTATATTTAGGACTGGTCTACCTTAGAATTTCGGAGGTATGAGAGAGAATAAGAGTTGGTGAGAGCAAAGTTGAAAATGAGCAAGTTTTATGAACTTTCTCTCTCTAGATCTCTTATATCCTAGATGTAATGAATCTAAGTATGCAAGTTGGCAAGATATGGATAAGATTTGATATAGAATTTAAGCACATGGTCTTATCCAAAGTGATGACTCACAAGATTTGCAAATCTTCTAACTAAATATATAAGTAAAGGGGTACTTTGGACTTCGTACATGAAATTTTAATGGCATACATGGATTTATTAAAACCCTAGGGGGGTTTGAGCCTTGGGTTTAACCCCAAGGCTCTCAAACCCTAAAATTTTACAACTTTAGCTTCTAGGATTTTCAAAATTAGGATCTTTAAAATAGAAAATTAAGACGTTCAAATATATAATTAGTGTTCCCTAATTATATTAAAGGTTACTAATCACATTAAAAAAATACTAATCACTTTAGAGCTTAATAATTAGGATTAGGGTTTCTTAATTAGGGTTTAGGATTCCCGAATTAAAAATTAGGGTTTCCCGGCTTTCGATTAGGGTTCCTAACTACACGTTAGGGTTTCAAATCTTGAGATTAGAGTTTCCAATCCCTTATTAAGGTTTACCAATATTGTACCCTACCCGACCAATCATTGATCAACATTCTATACAGTACAAACACGTACTCATCAGTATAATTATTCAAATTATATTTTCAATCGAATTCCTATTCGGACTTAGGGTTAGGGTTTCTATTCTCCATTAAGCACAACTCTACTCTAATTTCTTAGTCAATACACAAATTGACTACTTCTCGATACTCATATCACAGATACACAGTACAATATTAACAGTCAATGTTAATATTTAATAAAATTTAAAAAAAATTTATTCATGAAATTTGGCTTATTCGAAATCCCGAGTTATCATAGGCGCTGGCCCCTCAGGCGACCCATATGGCTTTGCCGGTGCAGATCCTCCATTGTATAGGCTTGACATCCCTGTAGATAGAGATCTAGTGACTCAGGAGGAGTTACATCAGATTGACAGGATTGACGATGTAGACATCGATACCATTGAATTCTTCTGATGTATATTTCTCGTTATCTCTTTTGATAGGCCTCTGTTAGACATTGGGTAGCTTCGCCCCATTCTCGCTATATCTTTTGATAGGTCTCTTTCAGTTGTCGGGTAGCTTCGCCCCATTTCCAGATGTCTTCTTCGACAGTTAGCCGTATTGATCATACCCCACCATTTTTGGTGGCATTTGGTATGCGTTCCTGGTACGCTAGCATGTCACCATCAGACAAGGTGACCGTAGATAATTTGTTACATCATACTATGACCCTGTTGATATTTCAGGTTCCCACAGGATTCGTGGAGGGCATGCTGGAGCACTGGGTATCGGAGAAGCAAGTTTTCCGATTCGGGACCCAGGAGTTGGCTCCTACTTTGGAAAAGTATGCACGGTTGACGATGCTGCCGTTGGACAAACCTTGCGTGCATATGGCGATCGGAGACATGAGTAGGCAGTTCATGACCCTCACTGGCTTGAGGCGTAGAGTGGTACAGGATGAGATCACATCTGGCCACGTGATATCCCAACATTTTCTGTTTGACAGATTTGGCTCTGAGGATAGTTATGCATGGCATTCCGGGGATTTCACCACACCGAAGGATCGTTGGCGTTCAGCCAGAGTGGATGTATTGCTATTATGCGTATTATCATACGTCTACATGCCACGGTACATGGATGAGTTGGACATTGGCGTCATTATGGCAGTGAGAGCTCTTAGGGAGGGTCACACCATCATACCGATGATTATTGCAGAGACTCTGAGGTCGGCCACATATTGCTGCACTTATCCGGAAGGAGTGTTCATAGGCAGTTCGGTCATGCTGTACGTGTGGTTTATGTCACACTTGAGACCGATGGGCACATTCAGACGGCATGGGTATTGTTTCACCCATGATATAGCAATGCCATACTCCTTTCAGCATGCGGAGTGCACAAATGCTGCATCTTGGTCAGCTTTCCTGGTAGGGATCGGAGATCCGTTTGCTATATTGTCGTGTTCAGGGCTTAGTTCACCCTACAGCTTCATTACTCATGCTCCAGGCATGGATTATCTTCCTCTAGCTGGTTTGAGAGGGATGATCACCTACCACCCACTGGCCGTGATGTGTTAGTTTGACCAGTTTTAGGATTTCCATCCATTTGAGGCGGCAGTGAGTCAGCGCTTTACTTCACATCATTTATCAGCAGAGGACAAATCAAGGTTGTATGCCTGTTGGGATCAGCGGGAGCTGGCTGAGTTTTTTATCAGTCATCCGGGTTATTCTGCAGAGTATTCAGCATGGATGGAGACAGAGACTGCATCGACTATGGTAGTATCCACAGTGCAGGATATTGATTCTGACGATGAGGAGCATGTGGAGGAGGCTGACATTCCCATCAATGAGGATTTGTCTGTTGGGTTACCAACATTTGTGATGGATTCTCCCACCCCGAAAGTGCATCTTTGTTATTCAAAGATTCAAAGACAAGATTTGGAGCAGAGCCTACATCTGATGACTTATGAGAGAGATCAGGCTAGGTCCTCGATGTTAACAGCTCTTGATGGGAGAGACGCCGCTCTGTTAGAGAGGGATGAGGCTAGATCAGCTAGAGATGCATTGATTGAGGAGCGGGATGCCGCCCTATCTTCTAGGGATGTGGCCATTGCAGACAATACTTCAGTGACATCCCATACGACTGGCATCTTTGCTGATATGAGTGCATACATCGATGAGCATTATGCCACCATGCAGTTAGCCTCTGATTTGCTAGCTCGTGTAGATACCATTGAGCAGGAGCTTGCAGCTTTACCTCCTTCTTCAGAGAGGGATGCCATGTTAGATCTGATAGTCTGCATACACACAGATCCGTAGATAGCTTTATATTTTCCTGCACAGACTAGCTTAGCCATTTTGTCATGTACAACACATATGTATATATCAAACAGTATTATGTATGGTAGGGAAATATATTTTGATTCACTTCCCTTTTCAGTTGTGCCTTGATTGTGACGCCCCCAAAATAGGTATACATCACCCATCTTGAGTCGCCAAATACATGGTACAAAATTCAAATACAACTTAATTATACAACGAAATGTGTAAAATACTTAAATAACATAATCTAAGAGTTTTAATAAGAATATTGTCATCTAGACAATATCCACACTCAATGGAGTCCTCATTACATTTATTGTCACACTATTTTATAGAATAGTGAGGACTACTAAAACAACCATCTAGATCATCAATCCGCCTCCCCGACTCGTCGACTATATTCTCATTTCACGAAGATAATAAAGTGAAAAAGAAAGGGTGAGCTCAACTAGCCTAGTAAGAAATATTATGACTAATATAATGCAGAATAAATTATCCTTAGCCTTCAACAGTATAACAACTGATAGAATATAATAGAACAAGTTTTAGATCAACAACTGCAACGGAATAAGCAATCCACTAGAAGAGTCTAGTAGAGCATAAAATCTACTATCTTCTATGATTTAAAAAGTTTTTCATCAACTTTATCGTTGAGACTCAGCTTAATAAATCAAATCAAATCATCCCTGCATCACGACCAAGGATATTCATGTAATCATCAATGGTCATGATTATACCGAATAATCACTCGTCATAATCATATCAACAACTGTCCATCAATGAACTATAGGCCAATGAGGACTTTCACCACATCATTCGTCACATTACGATCATGATTATACAGAAAAATCCCTAGTCATAATCATACCAAGTCCATCTATGCACGTAAGCCAAAGATGACTTTCATCACAATATAAGCATGAGGATGATGACAATGACATAATAATTCAAAAAAACAAGTTCAAGGATAAATTTTAAAGATTTATAATTTAATTTATTCAGAAATAAATAACGTCCAAATTGTCAACATGATACTGCTTTGTGGAGTAAAATTCAAGAATGCTCAGAAGAATATTTCCATGAAAAGATACTGGATGAAGCGCAAATATCCAGGATATTCTACTAATTTCATGCAGTATAGAAGCCAAAACTTTAACCAACTAAGTATAATAGAATATATGAAACTTCAAATGGATTTTCGCCCGCCATGCGATAATCTACGTAGACAGATCATTTCCACAATTTAATAAGGAATGAATAAGAAAGATCATTCACCATGCATGCGGTAGTCCACACAGACAGGTTATTCCAACAGAATAATAAAGAATGGAATAACAGAAGAATTCACCAGGCATGCGGTAGTCCAAACAGACAGGTTATTCCAATAGAATAATAAAGAAATGGAATAACAGAAGAATTCACCATGCATGCGGTAGTCCACGTAGACAGATTATTCCAACAGAATGATAAAGAATGGAATAACAAAAGAATTCACCAGGTATGCAGGAATCTGCACAGACAGGTTATTCCAATAGAATAATAAAGAATGGAATAACAGAAGAATTCACCAGGCATGCGGTAGTCCGCATAGTCATGTTATTCCAACAGAATAATAAAGAATGGAATAACAGAATAATTCACCAGGCATGCGGTAGTTCGCACAGACAGGTTATTCCAACAGAATAATAAAGAATGGAATATATGAAGAATTCACCAGGCATGCGGTAGTCCGCACAGACAGGTTATTCCAAAAGAATAATAAAGAATGGAATAACAACCTTTACGGGTATTGAAAGAAATAACTCTCTACATGAATACGAAAGAAATAATACCCCTTACCTTAGAAGAAAACTTGATACTGGAATAGTGAGGTAGCAGACTTCTCTTATTCTTTCTCTCTATAATAATTGCTCTTGTGAGACATAGTGAATTGGTGAGAATGAAAGAAGAATGAGCTTTTATTTATATAAAAATATAGTTTCGATAATTGCACGTTTTGGGGCTCGAAATATTACAGTATAATACCTTCCTCTTTTTCTTCATTTTTAATTTAGTCCTGCAAGTATTATCAAACTTGCACTACCTCCCCTAATAGTAAATAATTTGAATTAATAGTTCATTCTTGTGTTTTAATAGTATAATCATGTGAAAAAACTAATTATAGTATAATACCTTCATCTATACCTCCATTTTTAATTTAGTCATGCAAGTATTATCAATCTTGCACCAACTCCCCTAATAGTAAATCATGTGAATCAATAGTGCACACATGTGAACACATAGTTATAAGCATGTAAATTAATAGCAAGTCAATACTGCAGTCAAGTCAGATTACAGGAGGTAAGCCGTCCTGTATGAGGCATAAACAAAGCCTCAAACTTCGGCTAAGGGAGGGGTCTATATTTATTTTAGAGGCAAGCATTGCAAGGCGTTTTTATATACATAACCCAATAGGCTGGGGTCTTTAATTGGTCAAGTACGAGCATAAGCCTGTCGGGGCGGGCATTTACAACATAGATACCCCCGTCGGGGCGGGGGGTGGAAAACTTCTGGGAGTCCTTCTTCGTTTTTAATTCTTCTTGGGTACGATCTTTAGCTATTTGTATGACATTATAACTATATTGGATGGAGAATTCAGCTAGAGTGTTATGCTAGATATATACTACTCCACAAACACAAAAAAAGTTCATCTATTAGAGAGATTAGGAAGAAAAAAGTTCAGTTTTTAGAGAGCAAAAGTGGAGGAGTACTTCGAGGAGTTTTTCAAGACGATTGCATCTTTAGTCTACGTGAAGGGTGTTTTCTAATATTCTTTGTGTTAGATTATTATTTGTAATTGGAAGGATGAATTTAATGATTTATTCAGTTTTTATTTCATTCATTATGAACTAATTCACTTTTTGGGCTTGTGATGGATCTTTAAGTGAATCAATGATTTTGTAAGCTTTGATTTCCAATTTAATAAGCTATGTCCAATTTATCTATATTAATTTGTGCTTGAATCTATGGATTGCCTGATCAACAATTCTTGGTGGAGTTGGGAGGAATGGAGAGAGGATATTCAACTCTAGACCTAGTTAGTATAACATGTGTTCAGGATTTTATTAGTAGCTTAAACTTGATGTGTGTTAAGGTAGAGATATGCTTAACGCCGCATGTAATCGGATAGAGAACTTATTCTTCAACCTTCTTCAACTGTAATTCACATAGAGATATAGTGGGTTAGTTGATTAAGTTGTTTAATGGATTTCTATCTTAATTGTGGATTGAAGTTAATATGGTATTAGTGCATCGAGAGGTGGCTAATACTATGTTCGTGTTCTTGATTAATAAACTAGGATAGTGCGTTAAATCGGAATAAAGGTGTTAAAATCAAAGTGTAGCTTAGGGTGAAATCATAGGTCTAATTCTCCATCAATTATTTGAAAATTCAGATTTTGATATTTGTGATTATTTATGTTAGTTTAATTATTCTTAATTTCAGTCTCGTTAAATGAAATCATTGAATTTGGTTTGTTTAATAAAATTAGGTTTTTTTAAATGATTGGTAATTGTAAGTTAAGGAATTTGCTAATTATCTCTGTGGGAATGATACTTGACTTATCACTTTATTACTTGTTGACCACGTATACTTTCGTGTTGTGCATAACTAGATTTTACCCAACAAGTTTTTGGTGCCGTTGCCGGGGATATTTTTAGTATAATCCTTCATATTTTTACAATATCAGTTTAATTAATCCAGTTTTACTTAGACATTTTTATTTTTGTTCTGTGCTTCTTATTTCAGCTGTTGAACTTAGTTTATGCGAACTCGGTCCTAAAATCCAGACTTGCTGCCTTTTGAGGACGACATTGAGAAAAGGTTTCAGAGGTTGAGTAAGTGGATTAAGGAAACGAGGCAAGAATTCGAACTACCTAAAAAGGAAGAGGAAATAGTAATGGCGGCCAAAGATCGGAAGTGCTGAGGGACTTTGCAACACCCAAGGTGACGGAACTGCACTCAAGCATCACCAGGCCAGTAATAGTAGCGAATACATTCGAGATTAAGCCTGGGATGATACAAATGATTCAGAATTTAGTTCAGTTTGGGGGATTTGCAAACGATGATCCGAACGAGCATCTAGTTAGCTTTCTGGAAATGTGAGACACTTTTAGATTTAATGGAGTTTCGGATGAGGCAGTGAGACTTCGATTGCTCCTATTCTCTCTATGGGACAAGGCGAAGAGTTGGTTGCATTCCCTACCGTCCGGTTCGATAACAACTTGGGAGGATTTAGCTCAGAAATTCTTTGCAAAATTCTTCCCACCGGCGAAAACTGCGAAGATGAGGAATGAAATCACAATGTTTGAACAACAACATGGGGAGTCATTATATGAGGCATGAGAGAGATACAAGGAACTGCTCAGAAAATTCCCACATCATGGATTACCCCAGTGGCTACAAATGAACACCTTTTACAATGGACTACATGGGAATCTCAGGACAAGTATCGATGCAGCATCGGGCGGAGCATTCCTGGCTAAGAGTTGTGAGGAAGCATATGAGTTGATTGGAACCATGGCTACTAATAACTATCAGTGGCCCACATCGAGAATGACACAGGCAAAGGCAGCTGGGGTATTAGAAGTAGATAACATGACAGCAATTCAAGCACGAGATGGTCTTTAATGTCAAAGAAGTTGGAGCAAGTGATAGCCGCACAAAAACACAACAAAAATAGCAAGATTCGCAAGTGACAATAGTGTGTGAGAGTTATGCAGAGAGAACACCCAATGAGCAATGTGCAATTAATCCAAGAGTTGTGCAGTTCATCGGTAATTACAACAGAATTCCTCAAAACACTTATCAGAACACATATAATCAAGGAAATAGGAATCATCCGAATTTCTCATGGAGCAACAACCAGCAAAATCAAGCTTCACATCAAACATACCCGCCAGGTTTCCAGAATAGTCAACAACCAATTCAATATCAAGAAAGGAAATCCGATCTGGAGGAAAAGTTGGATAAATTCATAGCTACCACCCAGTTGGCGATCAAGACTCTAGAAAATCAGATGGGTCAGATAGCGTTGGCAGTGAATAGTAGACCACAAGGAACACTACCAAGTGACACCAAAAAAAATCCTAAGGGAAATCATGAGTAGTGTCAAGCCATTATGTTGAGAAGTGGAAAACAACTTGTGGGTCAAGAGCTAGAAATTTTGATTACAAAGGAAAATGAAGCAGAGACAGAAAATACAGGGGGTGAGATAAAGCAAGGAAACGAGACACAAATGGATAAAATCAACCCAGTTAACAAACCAGCTGTTTATCCTCCCCCACCATTCCAGCAAAGAGTTCAAAAACAAAAGTTAGACAAGCAATTTTCAAAATTTTTGGAAGTTTTCAAGAAACTTCAAATTAACATACCATTCGCAGAGGCCCTAGAACAAATGCCTAGTTATGTAAAATTTATGAAAGGGATCTATCAAGGAAAAAGAAATGGGATGACTTTGAGATGGTGGCATTAACAGAGGAGTGTAGTGCAGTATTACAGCAGAAATTACCACCAAAACTCAAAGATCCAGGGAGCTTTACTATTCCATGTACGATTGGGGAGAGGCATTTCAGCAAGTGTTTATGTGATTTGGGGGCGAATGTAAACCTGATGCCACTGTCATTGTACTTAGAATTAGGTTTCCCGATCCAAGGCCTACTAACATCTCCCAACAGTTGGCGGATAGGTCAGTTACGTATCCGAGAGGCATAGTAGAGGACATCTTAGTGAAAGTGGACAAATTTATATTCCCCACGAACTTCATCATTCTAGATTTTGAGGAGGACAAGAACATCCCAATTATCCTAGGGAGACCATTTTTGGCTACAGGGAGAACACTCATTGATGTACAAAAGGGAGAACTCACAATGAGGGTCCAAGATCAGGAAGTGAAATTCAGCGTGTTTAAGGCCATGAAATTCCCTACGGATGAGAAAAAATGTTTTCGACTGGATCTAATTGAGCAAATCATTAGTGATGACATGTGCAAAAGTTTGGTGAACGATCCATTAGAAACAATATTATTGGCAGATGAAGAGATTGATGATCCGAAATTGGTAGATTACCAATTACTAGACTCTTTGCCATGAGTACCAAAATTTAGAACACAGTTTGAACCATTGCACACGGAAGAGGTAACAGTAGAAAAATTGAAACAATCATTGGAAGAGCCTCCAAAGCTGGAACTTAAACCACTTCCTAAGCACCTCAGGTATGCGTATTTAGGCAATTTAAATTCTTTACCTGTTATTATTTCAGCTGCACTTGATGAATTGCAGGAAGAAAAGTTGCTGAGGGTGCTTAGGGATGCAAATCAGCCATTGGATGGACAATTACCGACATAAAGGGAACCAACCCTTCATTTTGTATGCATAAAATTCTGATGGAAGATGATGCAAAACCAACGGTGGAACAACAGCGGAGGCTCAATCCAATTATGAAGGAAGCGGTAAAGAAGGAAGTTCTGAAATGGTTAGATGATGGCATCATTTATCCGATTTCAGACAGTAAATGGGTTAGTCCAGTCCAGTGTGTACCGAAGAAAGGAGGAATGACAGTGGTGCAGAATGACGATAATGAGTTAATCCCAACCAGAACAGTGGCGGGTTGGCGGGTTTGCATGGATTACAGAAAATTGAACAAGGCAACCCAAAAAGACCATTTCCCGCTGCCCTTTATTGACCAAATGTTAGATAAACTGGCGGAACATCAGTATTACTGTTTATTGGACGGGTATTCGAGTTATAACCAAATAGTCATCGCTCAGGAGGATTAAGAAAAAACCACATTTACATTCCCTTACGGCACCTTTGCATTCAGAAGGATGTCATTCGGACTATGCAATGCACCGACAACTTTCCAAAGGTGTATGATGGCCATTTTTCGGATATGGTAGAGAAAAACGTAGAGGTCTTCATGGATGACTTTTTAGTTTATGGGGACAACTTTGATAATTGTTTGAAGAATCTGGTCATGGTGCTGCAAAGATGTAAGGAAACAAATCTTGTTTTAAATTGGGAAAAATGCCACTTCATGGTGGAAGAGGGCATCGTTTTGGGTCATAAGGTATCAGCTCAAGGATTGGAAGTCGACAAGGCAAAGTTGGAAACAATTGAAAAATTACCTCCACCAACCTCAGTGAAGGGTATTCAGAGTTTCTTGGGACACGCCGGGTTCTACAGGAGGTTTATAAAGGATTTCTCAAAAATTGCGAAACCTCTATGCAGTCTTTTAGAAAAGGATGCGACGTTCATCTTTGATGAAGAATGCAAGACAACGTTTGAATTGTTAAAGAGGAAATTGACTGACCCGTTATAGTTATAGTGCCTTGGATTGGAGCATGCAATTCGGTGATGTGTGATGCAAGTGACTTCTTGGCGGTTTGAAATTTGTTTTGGAATAACGTAGAGACAAGGTGTTTCACGCTATATACTACGCAAGTAAAACACTTACAGAAACTCAATTGAACTACACAACCACATAAAAAGAGTTGCTTTCCGTGGTATATGCGTTTGACAAATTTCGTGCTTACTTAATCGGGACTAAGGTGATAGTCTATACAAACCATGCAGCGATTCGGTATTTGATAGCAAAAAAGGATGCTAAGCCAAGCCTTATCCGGTGGATTCTCCTACTGCAATAATTCAATTTAGAAATAAAGGAGAGGAAGGGGACGGAGAACCAAGTAGCTGATCACTTGTCGAGGCTGGAGAACCACGGGAAAGAAAAAGATGACAAATGCGAAATCAATGAATCATTCTCGGATGAGAAACTTTTTGGGTTCTTAGCAGAGATTCCGTGGTATGGCGACTATGCAAATTTCTTGGTGAGCAACATTCTACCACTAGACCTCACAAGGCAACAGAAAAAGAAATTTCTTCACGAGGTGAAGTGGTACATGTGGGATGATCCATATTTGTTTAAGTAGTGCGCCGACAAGGTGATTCGACAGTACGTCCCGTACAGCGAAGTGAAGAATATCCTCCACGAGTGTCACTCATCGGCATATGGTGGGCATTATGGGAGTGAGAGAATAGCAACGAAGGTGCTACAATGTGGTTTTTATTGGCCAACATTATTCTAAGATGCCTACCAGTTTGTCAAACAATGTGATAGGTGTCAAAGGGTGGGCAATATTTCGAAACGCAATGAGATGCCTTTACAAACGATTCTGGAAGTGGAAATTTTTGACGTTTGGGGTATAAATTTCATGGGACCATTTCCCTCGTCCATGAATAATCAATACATTCTCCTCGCAGTGGACTACGTGTCAAAATGGGTTGAAGCTGCAGCTCTACCAACAAACGATGCCAAAGTGGTCCTCAAATTCCTGAAAAGGAACATCTTCACTAGGTTTGGCACACCAAGAGCAATTATAAGTGACAAAGGTAGTCACTTTTGCAACAAAATAGCTACAACATATCACCCTCAAACCAGTGGACAAGCTGAGGTATCGAACAAAGAAGTTAAAAAGATATTGGAAAAAGTGGTGAATCCGAGCCGGAAAGATTGGTCACTTATATTGGATGATGCTTTATGGGCTTATCGGACAGCATACAAGACGCCAATCGGAATGTCACCATATCAACTGTTGTACGGGAAGGCATGTCATCTACCGGTGAAACTACAGCATAAGGCGTATTGGGCAGTGGAAAAGCTAAATTTTGATCAAAAGGTTGTAGGAGCGAAGAGACTACTTCAGTTGAATGAACTAGATCAGTTTCATCTACATGCCTATGAGAACGCCAAGATATACAAAGAAAAAGTCAAAAGGTGGCACGACCTGAAAATTTTACGTCGAACATTTGAGCCAGGCCAATCAGTACTTTTATTCAACTCAAAGCTGCGTTTATTCCCCGGAAAGCTCAAATCCAGATGGTCAGGACCATTCACAGTCAAGCAAGTATTCCCTCACGGGGCAGTTAAAATTTACAGTCGTAACCCTCTCGAAACATTCAAAGTCAACGGACACCGATTGAAGCATTACTGGGGTGGAGAAGCCAACACCGACGTGATCGCCATCACGTTGGCCGATACAACTTAAACAGGAAGTAGTCAGGCTGAACGACTTAAAATCAAGCGCTCATTGGGAGGCAACCAAATTTTTAGTTCTTTTATCGTATTTTTTTCAGTCATATTTGCTTATTCATAGTTTTAGTAAGCCACTCGATAGAAGAATAAAATAAGATTTTCGATATACTCTCCACAACATGACATGACATCCATTACTCACTAATTTTCATGTTTCATGTTATGCAGGTTGAGAAAAGGAACATCACGCAAGTATATGGAAGCAAAGTACGTTAGATTGCAGAAAAGCAGAGATGACTAGGCGAAGTTTATGCATGAAATGGCCTATATAACTTCATTACCCCAAGTGGGGTCCGTCAAGCTATCGAAGATATGCCTAAGCTGGCCACGTATGGCCTTTTAATCTCTTTACCTCTTGCGTCGAGCGGGGGTCCTGGAAGATGAATAAGTGTGGCAGCTTAATTGGTCCTCTCTCTTTCCCAATAACTCCCACTTTTACACATTTACACTTTTCCACTACTTCATAACTACCACCCATTCTCCCTACCTTCCCAAGAATCCATTACTCCTTTCCATTTCCCTAATTCTCCTCCTCCTCATTCCACCAATACTAGACTACCCTCCTCATCTATAAATATCACACCAATTCTTCCAAACCTCTCCACCACACTTCATATTAAGAATCAAGATAGCATAATTGTGAGCTAGAGAAAGATAATTGTAGAGTTTGGGGGAGAGCTAGGGCACACCCAGCAATAGGGAAAATGGCTTCACAATCTTCATCAAAACGCCAACGAGGAGAGAGTTCACGACCATCCCAACCTATCTGTTCCTTTGATCGTCGAAAATTTGCAAGTGCTGCACATTACATTGGCAAGAAGACGATTACATGCTCACAAAAGCCCTAACACCGGAGTGGGGGCTGGCACCAGATGGTAACGAAGGGGAGCTAATGCCTCAAATTTATCAAAAGGGATGGGTTAAATTCACCGAGGACCCGGAACCAGCCGTCGTGAACATTGTCAAGGAGTTTTATGCCAATGCTGAGGACAAAGAACCATTCCACGCTTTTATGTGAGGACGGTTAGTTCCATTCAGTGCGGACACTATTATTACATATTACCAACTGCGGGTGCCTTGCCACTGCCAGTACGAGCACTTCTTCACTTCTGATCTAAATTTTGATGAGGTTATCATGACAATGACAAAGCCAGGCACGTCTTGGATGAAAGGTCGAAAGGGAGGCACTGTGTTCCCCAGCAAGAACCTTAGCCTGTATGGAAAAATTTGGTATGCCTTCCTTTGCACGAAATTGCTTCCATCCCAACACACTTCAGACGTCACCAAGGAGAAGGCATTGCTTTTGTTCGCCATTGTGCAAGACTTTATTAGTGACGTCGGGGCTATAATCTGTTTTTCTATCCGTCGATGCCTACGTGGAAATTTTTCGGGAGGATTGCCACACCCATCACTCATATATGAGTTGTGCCATCAAGCTGTAGTTCGATGATCCGATGACGACCCCACTCAAATGCCGTTCATGTTGCTTGATTCTAGAATGATAGCGCGGTATTCTGTGCGGGCAGGAGGCTAGTCACACCCGCGAGGAGTGGGTTTTATTTTTTTGTCATCATCAAAAGAAGATGTGGATGCTACAGAGGCTTCGAGGGATGAAGATGACGACATGGGTGATCAAGGCGATGAGCAGGTACCAAGGACCGAGGCTATATCCAGATCTCAATTCCTTGATCTTCAAAATCAAATGAATGTACACACCAAAGCCACTCGTCGGGAAATGCATCGATTGGCGATGAGGCAAGAGCACATGTTCGACGCTCTGCACGCCTCTTTTCCCTCATTGAACACAACTCTCCAAAGTTTCAACCCGGTGGCACAATTTCCATATCAACAGCCCGGTACACTGCCACGGCTCCCGTCGAGTGATTCCGATGAAGAAGAACAACAACCAACTCCTCAAGGTTAAGCATTGACAGGGAAGTCCTCACGTACTTATTTCGATCATCTATCCAATGAGGACATTGTATTGTTTAAGTTTGGGGGATTTAAATACATGTTTGGCATGCATTTTTAGTTTTTAGGACTCATTTTAAATTTTAGGCAATTAAATTTATGTATTGCATTTTATTTTCAGTATTTCATGTTAGCATAGGGCATTCATAGTAGAGATTAGTGTAATACATTTTGTTATCTGCATTTTGTTATAAGCTTTTCTAAAAAAAAAATCTTAATTAGTAATTATTGTGTTGTCTTAGTCTTTCAATGTTGTGTTTCATGTATTGTGGGCCTATGATGAGATTGTCAAGTAAGTAGTAAATACAGTATCGAGTATTAGAACTATTACACAATGATAGTTTATGAATTGAATCTTGAGTTTGTTTGAAACTGGTATAAAGGATAGCACGCTTAATAAACATCTGTGTTGATTGGTTAAGTTCAAACCGGTACTTAAATGGTCTCTAAAGGATAATGCTAGAGCTCATGATAACATGACAAGGATGGCTGGTAAAGGCTAAAGTTTGGCAAGAACTTAAGTTGGGGGATGTATGTGGGGTATATAAGCTTATAATATATATATATATATATATATATGAATAAACAATGTAGCGTGTTTGTCTAGTTTTGTGGCCTTTGTTACTTGAGCAATTAAGCCCGAGGGGATTGACTTTACACCTAGCACCCTAAGGTCTTAATGGTGTGGGAGTCGTTGGTTGAAAGCTCGTTAAGGTATCATTGAAAAGCCTAAGGGAATAAGACTTTGCATAGCTATGTGTATATTAAAAAATGAATAAAACGGGAAATAAGAGCAAAAAGCCCCCGTGAATGGAAAATAAAGCATAAGTA
The DNA here is from genome assembly GCA_020205605.1 of Panax ginseng. Classification (NCBI taxonomy): domain Eukaryota; kingdom Viridiplantae; phylum Streptophyta; class Magnoliopsida; order Apiales; family Araliaceae; genus Panax; species Panax ginseng. The sequence continues at coordinate 84,814,756 of CM035144.1, forward strand.
CCCCGCGTGACCCTGGTGATTTGTGAATGTTTGATTTTTAGTTGGAACTAGTTATTTTTGAAGTTTTGAAGGTTGTGTGGCATGATTCCTTCTAAGAGACTAGTTAAGTATTGAATTTGAATTAGTATCGGTTATCATGGATGTTACACACACACACACTATACTAGTGATAATGGCTTGAGATTCGAGGATTAAAGTGATTTGTAGAATGGTTTTTAATGGTTGATATTGTATAGTTGCTTATTTTCGCTGAGGCTGTTAAGATACTTTTGATTCTGCGATATTGTTGGATTTGATAGCATATAAGTAAATTCGTAGTCATATCTTCACATTGTATATAGTAGTCTTGTGCTCGAGGACTAGCACACTTTTAAGTTTGGGGGATTTTGATAAGTGTATTTTATGTACACGATTTCATATCTAATTCATGCTTATTCATTGCTATAATCTTGTGTACATGTGCATTTTTTTACTTATTTTGTGTCATTTTATGTGTAGGTTGGTGGTTGTGGTATTTAACGTACTATTGGTGAAGGTAAGTACATTTGGAATGAAAATGAAGCATATTTGGAAGCAACTCAATACTGCAGTCAAGTCGAGGTTCTGAGGAGGTAAGTTCCCCGTGGCTCTGCGTGTCTTCGATCATTTAGTTAGAGGCAAGCCAGCGTAAAATGGCATTTTATATCATATCGCACGTCACGGGCAAAATGGGAGTCCTCAATTGGTCAAGTCAGAGCATAAGCTTGGCAAAATGACATTTAAGATATAGATACCCCTAGGAGTGGGGGTGGAAAACTTCTAGGATTCCTGCTTCGGTTATAATTCTACTTGGGTACGATCTTTAGCTATTTGTTTGGCATTATAACTCTATTGGATGGAGAATTCAGCTAGAGTGTTATGTTAGATATATACTACTCCACAAACACAAAAAAAAGATCATCTATTAGAGAGCAAAAGTGGAGGAGTACTTCGAGGAGTTTTTCAAGACGATTGCATCTTTAGTCTACGTGAAGGATGTTTTCTAATATTCTTTTTGTTAGATTATTATTTGTAATTGGAAGGATGAATTCTATGATTTATTCGGTATTTATTTCATTCTTTATGAACTAATTAACTTTTTGGGCTTGTGATGGATCTTTAAGTGAATCAATGATTTTGTAAGCTTTGATTTCCAATTTAATAAGCTATGTCTAGTTTATCTATATTAATTTGTGCTTGAATCTATGAATTGCCTGATCAACAATTCTTGGTGGAGTTGGGAGGAATCGAGAGAGGATATTCAACTCTAGACCTAGTTAGTATAGCATGTGTTCAGGATTTTGTTAGTAGCTTAAACTTGATGTGTGTTAAGGTAGAGATATGATTAATGCCGCATGTAATCGGATAGAGAACTTATTCTTCAACCTTCTTCAATTGTAAATCACATAGAGATATAGTGAGTTAGTTGATTAAGGTGTTTAATGGATTTCTATCTTAATTGTGGATTGAAGTTAATATGGTATTAGTGCATCGAGAGGTGGCTAATACTATGTTCGTGTTCTTGTTTAATAAACTGGGATACTGCGTTAAATTGGAATAAAGGTGTTAAAATCAAAGTGAAGCTTGGGGTGAAATCATAGGTCTAATTCTCCATCAATTGTTTGAAATTCAGATTTTGATATTCGTGATTATTTATGTTAGTTTATTTATTCTTAATTTCAGTCTCGTTAAATTAAATCATTGAATTTGGTTTGTTTAATAAAATTAGGTTAAAAAAATATTGGTAATTGTAAGTTAAGGAATTAGCTAATTATCTCTGTGGGAACGATACTTGACTTATCACTTTATTACTTGTTGACCACGTATACTTGCGTGTTGTGCGTAATTAGATTTTGCCCAAAAATTATAACTCAGAATATTTAACAACCAGGTCGTTCCCAGGAAAGAGGGGGCTTTCCGATAAGGATTTCTTCTTATTGGCGCGCAATTAGGTGACCAAACCTCTCCTTGACAGAACTTCTAGACATTGTCAATATTGCAAATAATAATATGAATAACTTTGTCGACTTAATTATTGATTTAATAATAAAAAATATTATGCGAGATGATCTTGACAATAATTGAATCAATAATATGAGAGAAATGATGCAAAGAATTATGTGTAGCAATAATTGAGTATAACCGAGTGACTTCTCAAGTAAGCATCAATTATCAATCACGTGTGCTACTATGCAACCAATAGCAGTACATCTTACTTTTTAACTTTGGGTGTTTCAACAATTAACGGTAAAACTTTCACCGTTATTTTTATAAAAAGATATTTTTGTCATTTTCTCAATCCGACAATAATTCCATTGTGGGGTCCACCAATGATTGTGTCGTCGTACGAATATTCCCTGTTAAAACGAATATTTCCCGACCAATCGAATATTATATAACAACTTCCGTACTTTGCAAAATTTATAAGTATTACCCACAACTATAACATTATATCAAATTCACTCCATAATATTCAAAAATGATATTTATAGAAAATTCATCTTTATTCATAAAAGTTGGGGTCTTACAGCCTCCCCTTCTTATGAAATTTCACCCTCAAAATTAGGGTACGTACCTGGTATGTCGAAGAGTTAAGGGTACCTTGATTTTATTTTAGATTCTAACTCCCATGTCATTTTCTCAATATCGTGGTTTCTCCACAAAACTTTCACTTGAGGTATAACCTTGGAGCGTAGAATATGTTCATTCTTATCCAAGACTTTAACAGGAACCTCTTCATACATTAAATTTTCCGCTATTTCGTCCGGTTCTAACTCAATAATATGGTTCGGGTCTTCCACATATTTACGTAACATTGATATGTAAAAAACGTTATGAACATGGGACATACTTGGTGGTAAAGAGAGTCTATAGGCCACAGTTCCTACTCGATCGAGGATTAAAAATGGGCCAATGAAGCAACACGTAACAATACATGATCTCTAATATCGAATTCCACGTCCTTTCGATGAAGATCAACATAACTCTTTTGTCGATCTTGTGAGGTTTTTTTACGTTGTCGGATCATTTGAATCTTTTCCGTAGTCATACGTACCAACTCTGGTCCCAACAACGTTGCTTCACCCACCTCATCCCAACATACTGGAGAATGACACTTTCTTCCATACAATGCCTCAAATGGAGCCATGTCAATACTTGCTTAATAACTATTGTTGTAGGAAAACTCCACCAATGGTAAGAACTTGTCCCAACTTCCCTTGAAGTCAAGGACATAGAGTCTTAATAAATCTTCAAGAGTTTGAATAATCCTTTCTGACTGCCCGTCCATTTGAGGATGATATGCCGAACTAAATTGTAAATCCGTGCCCATAGCTTTTTGCAAACTAACCCTAAATCTTGAAGTGAATCTTGGGTCTCGATCAGAAACTATGGATACTGGATTACCATGCAATCTTACAATCTCGTTTATGTACATACTAGCAAGACATTCAAGTGTATAAGTTTCTCGTATGGGTAAGAAATGAGCAGACTTGGTCAATCTATCAACATTTCTAGAACGGCCTTTGGTGCCTCCAACCCAGCTGAACTTGGCTTTCTTGTATGAAAAAATTGAGCTAGGAGACCTTCTCTTCCACAATTGTAACATGTTTTGGACTGCTGCGCACAGTTTGGACTGATATGTCCCTCCCCTCCGCATTTGAAGCATATGATAGGTGGTCGTTCTCCTTCCTTAACAACGGGTGCTGATGTTGACGTCTTTCCATCACTGTTGAATCTCCTCTTCTTGAAATGTCCACTCTTATTGTCTTGGCCATGATTACCACCGAAGTGATTACCATTTCTGGCATGTTGATTCCCTCCACATTTATTGTCGCCGCTTCGATGAGTGCTACCACTGGTATTATCATTTTGACAGTTGCTCTCTCTTGGTTGAGTTGACTCATTATCACGCTCCAATAACTGAGCCGTATTAACAACATCTGAATACAAGCAAAGTTTGTGAGAGATAAGGTATTGATGTATCTCAGGTTTCAAACCTCTTAGAAACATCCGCGTCATTCTCTCCTCATTATCAACTAACTGGGACGCAAACCAGGACAACTCGGCAAACTTGGCTTCGTACTGTGACACAGTCATGTTGTTTTGCTCCAGTTTAATGAACTCTACCTCTTTCATGTGATGAATACTTTCAGGAAAGTACTTTTCGTTGAACAATTCTTGGAACTTCTCCCAAGTCATCTTTAGTGCGGCAGGTTGAGTACGCTTTACAGATTCCCACCAGTAATATGCCTCTGCTCGCAACATGACGGTGGCAAAGGGAACCTTTTGCTCATCGGAGCATCCCAAGACATCAAATATCTTGCAAATCTGCTTTATCCACGTCTCCGCCTTAAGTGGTTTTGGCTCTCCAAAAAACTCTGGTGGTCCCAGCTGCTTGAATTGTTTGGCGGTGACCGTCCAAGAGTTGCTAATGTTTCCACCTACATTTTGGACAGGAGCCGCTCTCTCTTGATGTTGCATGAATTGCATAAAGCCTCTGAACATTCCATCGTTCATCATTTAATCATTGTTGTTTACCTGCAGATTATTGTCTTCTTGTTGCACATTATCCTGGGTATTCATCTGTGGCGACTCAACAGTCTCCTGTGCTCCATTGCTATTCTCAATATTCTCGGATGTCATTTTCAAATACTGCCACAAAACAAGGGTTAATTGACATGTCACATATTATCCCTATACTCTGACCGACCAATTAAATACCAAATAAACTTAGGTAGGTCATACTAGAGAAGGAATTCCCAGTCTATCCCCTCCTAGTTCTTGTCTCATATCTCAGCCAGGGATCATATCCCTAAGCTTTGATACCAACTGTGACTCCCCCAAAATAGGTATACATCACCCATCTTGAGTCGCCAAATACATGGTACAAAATTCAAATACAACTTAATTATAAAACAGTCGTGTAAAATAAGAATATTGTCATCTAGACAATATCCACACTCAATGGAGTCCTCATTACATTTATTGTCACACTATTTTATAGAATAGTGAGGACTACTAAAACAACCATCTGGACCGTCAATCCGATCCCCGACTCGTCCCAGCTATATTCTCATTTCCTGAAGATAACAATGAAAGAAAGGGTGAGCTCAACTAGCCCAGTAAGAAATATTATGACTAAGATAATGCAGAATAAATTATCCTTAGCCTTCAACAGTATAACAACTGATAGAATATAATAGACAACAAGTTTTAGATCAAAAACTGTAGCGGAATAAGCAATCCATTATAAGAGTCAAGTAGAGCATAAAATCTACTATCTTCCTTGATTTAAAAAGTTTTTCATCAACTTTATCACTGACACTCAGCTTAATAAATAAAATTGAATTATCCCTGCATCATGACCAAGGATATTCATCTAATCATCAATGGTCATGATTATACCGAATAATCCCTCGTCATAATCATACCAACAACTGTCCATCAATGAACTACAAGCCAATGAGGACTTTCACCACATCATTCGTCACATTACGGTCATGATTATACCGAAAAATTCTTGGTCATAATGATTGTGACAACCCGAGAAATTAGACAAATTATTAAAATGTTAAATGATTGATTTAAGGTCAAAAAATAGACTTAGACAGAAAATAAGTGTATGCGTTTGATATTTTTGGGATGGAATTTTGAGGATTTCAAAATTCTGTGAAGGATTTAGGTGAATTATTCAGGATTAAGTGTATATATGTTTATGTTCTGTGAATATGGTATTATGTGTGCACAGTATGTGGTTAAGAGTCAAGGGTTGACCAAATAAATTTTATCAGTGTCAAACCCTAATATTATTAAGAACGTCAACGTTTAGTTAGAGAACCCTAACGTCTAATAAGAAACCCTAGATATCGGTTCTGAAACCCTAATTTCAGTTTCGGGAATCCGAAACCCTAATTCGGAAATTTAAAACCCTAATTCTGGAATTTAAATGCTGTGTATAAGGTTTAAACGTCATTGATTATAATTTATTAAGGGAAAACCCTAATGAATTACTTGAAACCCTAATTGATTATTAAAAAATCCTAATATCAAATCTAAGAACTCTAATTTCAAATTTCGGGTATTTGAAACCCTAATCTGGGAAATTAAAGGATGATTATATTGCTTAAGTGTTATTAATTATAATATTAATTAGGGTAAATCTTAATTAATTAGCAAACCCTAATTTCAGATTTTTAAACCTTAATTATTCTGTCAGGAACCCTAATGTACAATTATGGATTTAATTGCTAATTTAGCAATCTTAATTAGGAAATATTAATCTTAATTTGTGTTAGTCCTTATGTGATTAGGAAAGTATTCTGTAATTAGGCAACTCTAATTATAATTTAAAGATGTTAATTTCCATTTATGAAAACCCTAATTTGGAAATCCTAAAAGGTGAATTATGGAAAGCTTAGGTTTTAATCCTAAGGGTTAAACCCTAAGTGTTTGCAACAAATGACAATTCTAGAAATAAAAAGGTATGGAAAAGACTAAAATGCAATTTTCTTAAACTTGAGAAATTTTTTTTGCAAATCTTGTGAGTCATCACCTTAATGTTTATCCCATGTGCTCTATATCTATTTTATATTATATATGTGTGCTACCTAGCAACTAGATACATTATATAATATCTTTTAAATTGATTAAAGAGAGAGAAAAAGGGCCACTTTACTCTCATTTTCTCCCAAGACTCTTTCTTTCCAAAATTTCAAAATATAGAGTGAGAGTGAGTGATTAGATAAGCCATGATCAGGTGTTAGTAGTCCAAGATCAGATCATCAAGATCAGATTCAAAAATGGGGCATCAAAGTGGTATAAACCCTAAATCTTCAAAATCTTATGATCTTATGTTAATGTTATGATTTGTTGGTTAAATATGTGTTAGATGGTGTCATTTAGTGATCTGGGTTGTCAAATCCCAGATCCATAACATCAAAGTGCTCGAAATTAGCATTTCTTGAAATTTGGAAAAACTTTGAAAAGTTTTCTGACAGCCATATGTTAGACATCATAGATCTCTGTGTGTTATATTTTTAGCGTGTTTGTTGTTATAGATCTGTTCTTTGTAATAAGGTCTTTAATCTAGAACTTAAAGCATGCCCATATCATGTTTAGATTGCAAGATAGGATCGGTCAAAGTCCTTTGACCACGCACGAAATGTGAATCTGGGTAACCCAGATTTCCCAGCAGTCGTCTGACACCACTTTGCAGGCGCTTGATATTGCAACGTTTATGTGTTTTGGCCTTGTTGTTAGTGAAATATTGTAGACTGGTATGTAGGCTACCCACTAATGTCTTTAGATCACCCAGATCTATAATAGGATCGTAGAAATTAATGGTCAAACCATCGTTGACCGAACTGCTTGATGAACAATCTGGAAAACCCAGATTTGTTCTTGAGCATATACCTGACAGGTACTTTGACCAGCCATGATTTATTTTATATATTGTTGTTAGATCGATCTATTGATATTTTATTGTAGCCGGACATCTCCTCTATAAGACCGATCCTTTAGATCACATAAACGAGTCACATACTACAAAATAGGAAGCCTCAAAGTAGTGATCTTCACATTATATTATGATGTTAGAAAATATTTTAAGTTATTTTTGATGACTTTTAATATTTTGTGATGAATTTCATTAATAATTTATTATTAATGGTAATTAATTTATTTAATAAATATATTAAATAAATTATGGAAAATAGAATTAATGATTTAAAAATCATATAAAAATGATTTATGTGTTATAAAAATATTTGAAGTTATAAAATATAACTCTTGATATTTTGGCATGAAAATATTAATATTTTAATATTAATATCAATTATCGAATAATGGATTTAATAAAAATATTAAAATCATGAAAAAGGTTAATGCCAAGTTCAGCTTGGGATAAAATGTGCGGCTAGTTTGTAATAGTATAGTTTGATAATAATGTTAGGTGTTATATAGTTTATGAATTGTGTATAAGTTAAGGATACTCGATTTTGGGGAAATGTGTGTAAAGTGTATTGTATAAATAATTTATGTTTATATCTTTCACAAATAGTTATAGAATGATTGAACCGAATCCGCGGTGATTTGGGACCCAGATTCGGGGCTGTCACAATCATACCAAGTCCATCTATGCACGTAAGCCAAAGATGACTTTCATCACAATATAAGCATGAGGATGATGACAATGACATAATAATTCAACAAAACAAGTTCAAGGATAAATTTTAAAGATTTATAATTTAATTTATCCAGAAATCAATAACGTCCAAATTGTCAACATGATACTACTTTGTGGAGTAAAATTCAAGAATGCTCAGAAGAATATTTTCATGAAAAGATACTAGATGAAGCTCAAATATCCAGGATATTCTACTAAATTCATGGAGTATAGAAGCCAAAAATTTAACCAACTGAGTATAATAGATTATACGAAACTGCAAATGGATTTTTGCCCGCCATGCGGTAATCCACGTAGACAGATCATTTCCACAATTTAATAAGGAATGAATACGAAGGATCATTCACCATGAATGTGGTAGTCCACACAGACATGTTATTCCAACAGAATAATAAAGAATGGAATAACAGAAGAATTCACCATGCATGCGGTAGTCCACACAAATAGGTTATTCCAACAGAATAATAAAAAAATGGAATAACAGAAGAATTCACGATGTATGCGGTAGTCCGGGTAGACAGATTATTCTAACAGAATGATAGTGAATGGAATAACAAAAGAATTCACCAGGCATGCGGTAATTCGCATAGACAGGTTATTCTAACAGAATAATAAAGAATGGAATAACAGAAGAATTAACCAGGCATGCGGTAGTCCACACAGACAGGTTATTCCAACAGAATAATAAAGAATGGAATAACAGAATAATTCACCAAGCATGCAGTAGTCCGCACAGACAGCTTATTCCAAAAGAATAATAAAGAATGGAATATATGGAGAATTCACCAGGCATGCGGTAGTCTACACAGACAGGTTATTCCAAAAGAATAATAAAGAATGGAATAACAACCCTTACGAGTATTGAAAGAAATAACTCTCTTCATGAATACGAAAGAAATAATACCCCATACCTTAGAAGAAAACTGGATACTGGAATAGTGAGGTATCAGACTTCTCTTCTTCTTTCTCTCTATAATTTCTCTCTATAATAATTGCTCTTGTGAGACTTAGTGAATTGGTGTGAATGAAAGAAGAATGAGCTTCTATTTATAGGAAAATATAGTTTCGATAATTGCACGTTTTGGGGCTCGAAATATTACAGTATAATACCTTCCTCTTTTTCTTCATTTTTAATTTAGTCCTGCAAGTATTATCAAACTTGCACCACCTCCCCTAATAGTAAATATTGTGAATTAATAGTTCATTCATGTGACTTAATAGTATAATCATGTGAAAAAAACTAATTACAATATAGTACCTTCATCTATACCTCAATTTTTAATTTAGTCATGCAAGTATTATCAATCTTGCACCAACTCCCCTAATAGTAAATCATGTGAATCAATAGTACACACATGTGAACACATAGTTATAAGCATGTGAATTAATAGCATTTAATTGCTCATTTATCCGGTGAATTACACGATTGGTCAATATAACCTCCAGACATTAATTATTATCCAAATAAATGTTGATTTCCACTAACACTAATAATTCCCATACAATGGAACTATCAATTTCATCTTTAATCAACACAAACTTATTCATCATTAATATTATAACTCACAATATTTAACAACCAGGTCGTTCCCAGGAAAGAGGTGCCTTTCCGATAAGGATTTCTCCTTATTGGCGCGCAATTAGGTGACCAAACCTCTCCTTAACAGAACTTCTAGACATTGTCAATATTACAAATAATAACATGAATAACTTTGTCATCTCAATTATTGATTTAATAATATAAAATATTATGCAGATGATACTGTGACAATAATTGAATCAATAATATGAGAGATATGATGCAGTAATTACTGTAGCAATAATAGAGTATAACTGAGTTACTTCTCACGTAAGCATCAGTAATCAATATCGTGTGCTACTATGCAACCACGCCAGACATCGCATTTTTTAACACCGGTGTTTCAACAGTTAACAGTAAAACTTTCGCCGTTATTTTCATAAAGGATATTTTTGTCGTTTTCTCAATCCGACAATAATTTCGTTATGGGGTCCACTAATGATTGTGCCTGCCGCATTTAATATTCCTCGTTAAAATGAATATTCCCCGACCAATCGAATATTATATAACAACTTGCGTACTTTGCAAAATTTATAAGTATAACCCACAACTATAAACATGATTCTATATGCAGCAACATGATGCAAATGTATGATGCATGAATGATTGTCATGTAATCTTGCTGAGATGACAATCAGTGATGGCTTGGACATGCGATCCAAGTCTCCAAGGATGTTGACGTTGGGACTACCACCAAAGTCTTGAATACTAGACACTGGCTTATACTCCATAGAGGTACCTCTTGCGTGAAAGAGATCTGTGGGGATAAGTCTTTGTCTATTTTGGGGATGTGTATTGATAAGTGGTATTTTTACCTACTTATTGCATACCAATTCATGTGAATTGTGCCCATCTCAAGTACATTTTATTGTGTTTTAGTTGCATTTCATGTTATTTCGCATTGCATTTACTTAAAACTCCTTTTGGTGAATAATTGCAGGAATTGGCTTAATTTTGGTGGTAATAGAGGCCCGAAGCTAATGGATGTGTGAAGGTGAGGCACAAACGAGAATGTGCATAGCATGGAGGTGAAATGGAACAAGGAGATCAAGCAATGAAAGAACAAATAGCAGCAGCAGAATAGAAACAAATCCAGAGCTAGAGCTCTAGAGGCAAGTGTGGCATTGGCATGACACATATGAAACTGGGAGCATGCACTCATGTGAGTACCGGCCGGACACTATCGACTTTTCTCGCAAGAAGCTGGCTGTCGTGAGCAGGAGACGCGAGCCCATAAGAGATGCTGGCTAGACAAAAGCAAACATTCTGTAAGTCTCGCGGCCACGAGACTGAGAAGCTATAGAGGCGCGCGGCCGCGCGCGATGCTGATGCCGTAATTTTGTTTTATTTTTAATTCTTAATTAATGATGTGTAATGGGTTTTTAAATGATTCGGACTGGTGTCAGACACACACTAGATAATTTTTAGCGTATTCTTTTCATAGAAACTAGGATTTACACCTTGGGAGAGATTCCAACGTAGAACGAAGCCAAAACGTCTACTTCTCTACTTCTTCTTGGAATTCTCTATCATCGTGGATTTTGATTATTATCTATTGGATCTCTATGAGGATTTAATAGGTGATCATTGGTTTCTATCCAGCGATGGGGTTTGATCGTTCTATCTTTCTTACTTCAATTGTTTGTTTATTGATCATGGTTAGCATTGATCCCATAATGGCTTTTGGTTCATTCATGAACTAAACTCCATTATGGGATTCTAACGGATTTTAATATGTAGTTTGGTTTTACGCTTAAATGCTAGAGATGTTTTACATATCCTATGGAATATCTGTCATGGTTTTTTACATGTATGAATGCTTGATCACCATTCATTTCAGTATTTGTATGGAATTGACAATGAACATGTAAATATGGATTGTAATCATGATAGCATGCGAATATGGGGCTGTTATAATGGCTTGCATATTTTGTGAACCAGATAGACATATACTGTTTCACCGTATGTGATAGAATATGGGCTTGGGCTTAAAATCAATATAATTGCAATTTCACATAGACATATAGTGATTTTGGTTGTATTGGTGATTACATAGATAGATGTTGTGTAAGTAGGTTATAGTGCATTGAAAAATGGTTATAACTCTATTCGTGCTCTTGGCTATTTTCCTGTGATATGTGAACACTTCTTGCATGATAGTGGCGATTGAATGAAATATTAAATGAAGTTAGGATCCCATTATTTCCAAATTATATTTATTTCCTTATTATTCTTATTTTCTGTTGCTATTCACAATTAGTTTAATTCAACACTTTTAGTCATCAGTCTAGGCATATAAATTTGGTGAGTTAATTGATGCAGGATAGTTTAAATTTAACAACTTTATATGTGGGATCGATACTCTACTTACTATGTATTACTTGTTGACCCGTGTATGCTTGCATGAGTTAGAGCTCTTTTATTAGAATTATAAAAGAGGCAACAAGTTTTTGGCGCCGTTGCTGGGGAAAGGCGTTAATTTAGATAATTATCATCAGTTTAAAGCTAAATTGTATGACTTAGACAAATCTATTCGTTTCTTATTTCTATTTTTGTTTCGTTTTTGGTTGCAGGTACTTGTAGATTTTTATGCACACAAGATCCACTAATTCCGAATTAACACCAGCGTAGGAAAACATCAACGGGAGAGGTTGGAAAGCTAGCGTGCGAAGAAATCTACAAGCTCAGTTAGAGAGTACTATCTAGGATATGGCGAAGAAAGAGAAGAGAATCGAAAAAGAGAAGAGCATCGGGCTCTAAGGGAGTATTCTATGCCAAACATAAATGGACTACAATCAAGCATAGTCAGACCGGCGATAGCAGCAAACACCTTTGAAATTAAACCAGGCCCGATTCAGTTTGGGGGTGCTGCTACAGATGATCCGAATGAGCATCTATTGAGCTTTATCGAGATCTGCGACACATTCAGATATAACAGTGTGACGGAAGATGCCGTCAGACTACGACTTCATTGAGAGGTAAGGCTAGGAGTTGGCTACATTCTTTGCCGTCAGGGTCAATAACCACATGGGAGGATTTAGCATAGAAATTCTTAGCCAAGTTCTTCCTAATGGCCAAGTCTGCAAAGATGAGGACAGCTATCTCTCAGTTTGACCAACAACAGGGCGAGTCCTTATATGAGGCATGGGAGCGTTACAAAGAGATGCTCAGAAAATATCCGCATCACGGTATGCCAGACTGGATAATGATAAATTCCTTTTACAATGGGTTAGGATGGCAGTCGAGACCGATTGTGGATGCAGCCGCAGGAGGGGCATTATGTGCAAAGAGCTATGACGAAGCCTATACGTTTATCGAGACTATGGCTGTAAATGACTATCAGAATCCTACTGCTCGGATGCCACAACCTAAGGTTGCAGGTTTGTTGGAGGTAGATGTGATTACATAGTTGTCAGCACAGATGGAAGCTATGGCTAAAAAGATAGATACTTTGGCAGACAGTAAAGTGAAAACAGTTGCTTTCGTCTGTGAGATTTGTGCGAGGTCACACTCCACGGATCAATGTGCTATCAGCTCGAAGTCGGTGCAATATGTGAGCAACTACGGGAAAGAACATGGTCAATTTCAGAATACATACCATCCCAACAACCGAAATCATCCAAACTTTAGTTGGTCAAATAATCAAGGACAACAACAGCAAAATCAGTTTCAGCCACAGTCATCTCAACCACAGTTTGCACCAAAACCACCGTTTCCACCAGGATTTCCTCAACAACAACAACATCACACTCTCGCTACACCACAACCCGAGAAGAAATCAGAGATGGAGGAGCTGATGTTGAAATACATAGCAAACACTAAAGTCATGATCAAATGCCAAGCAGTGGCTATCAAGAATTTGGAAACTCAAATGGGGCAAATGGCGAGTATGCTCAACAACAGGCCCCAGGGTGCATTGCCAAGTAACACTGCGACAAATCCTAGGAGAGACGGAAAGGACCAGTGTCAAGCAATCACATTGCGATCTGGAAAAGATTTGACAGACACAGCCAGTCGCGCGCCCGCGCGTGAGTTACAAGGGGAAATTGTGCGGTCCTACGAGGCAGAACAGTTGGATGGTGAGGAAGAAAAGTTAAAAAAATATGAGGTTCTGCAGGAAGAGAATAACAAGGCAAGTTCAGAAGAGAAGGTAAAGAGTCCGATACAACCACTACATCCTCAAGTACCATATCCGCAGAGGTTATTTAAGTAGAAAGACGACAAACAGTTCAGCAAGTTTCTGGAGGTTTTTAAAAAGCTGCAGATCAACATACCTTTCGCAGAGGGATTGGAACAAATGCCAAGCTATGCAAAGTTCATGAAAGGTATATTGTCAAGGAAGAGAAGATTAGATGAGTTCAAAACAGTATCCTTGACAGAGGAATGTAGTGCAGTGCTCCAATTCAAATTACCTCCAAAGGTGAAAAATCCAGGCAGTTTCACAATTCCGTGCACCATTGGGAAATTGAACTTTAGCAAGTGTTTATGTGATCTGGGGGCAAGTATAAACATGATGCCCCTGCCAGTGTTCAATCAGTTGGGACTGCCGGCTCCAAGGCCGACGAACATATCACTACAGCTAGCTGACAGATCCATCACCTATCCACGAGGAATTGTTGAAGATGTGATGGTAAAGGTGGACAAGTTCATTTTTCTGGCTGACTTTATCATCCTAGATTTCGAAGAGGACAAGAGTATATCGATAATACTGGGAAGACCATTCTTAGCCATGGGCAGAACTCTAATAGATGTGCAAAAAGGGGAACGCACGATGCGCGTTCATGATTAGGAGGTTATCTTCAATGTCTTCAAGACCATGAAATTCCCAATAGATGAAGAGGACTATTTCTTAGCTAATTGGGAGAATCGAGTTCTAAATGATGACATACAGAGTCTAGTGGATGATGAACCTTTGAAGATTATCACTGATGAAAATTCAGATTTAGATGATGAGGAAGATGATGAATTTGTGCAATATCTGGGTACCACTCCACAATTTAGGAGAGTTAGACCACCTGTGGAGCCATTGACAAAAGCTGGGGAAGCCTCAATAAAGTTAAAGCCATCTCTTGAGACACCTCCAGAGTTGGAGTTAAAACCACTCCTAGAACATCTCAGGTATGAATTCTTAAGTTCAGATTTGAAATTACCTGTGATCATTGCTTCTGCACTAACATCTTGTCAGGAAGAAAAATTACTTCGTGTTCTTTAAGAGTTCAAATCAGCTATTGGATGGACCATAGCAGATATCAAAGGGATCAGCCCTTCATATTGCATGCACAAGATCCTGATGGAAGATGGTAGTAAACAGACAGTTGAGCAACAAAGGAGGCTTAATCCGATAATGAAAGAAGTGGTTAAGAAGGAGGTGCTGAAATGGCTAGATGCAAGAATAATTTATCTGATCTCAGATAGTTCATGGGTGAGCCCAATACAGTGTGTTCCGAAAAAGGGGGCCATGACAGTCATGACTAATGAAAATAATGAGTTAATTCCAACATGAACAGTAATAGGGTGGAGAGTTTTCATGGATTACCGCACGCTCAATAAAGCTACGAGGAAAGATCATTTCCCACTCTTGTTCATTGATCAAATGTTGGACAGATTATCAGGTTATGAGTACTATTGCCTTCTGGACGGATATTCGGGCTACAATCAAATTATGATAGCTCCAGAAGACTAGGAAAAGACTACCTTCACATGTCCGTACGGCACTTTTGCTTTCAGAAGGATGTCTTCCGGACTGTGCAATGCTCCAGCCATGTTTCAGAGATGCATGATGGCTATATTTTCAGACATGGTGGAACAAAATGTGGAGGTGTTTATGGACGACATCTCAGTCTTCAGGGACTCATTTGATTTATGCCTTGAGAATCTAGTTATGGTTTTGAAGAGGTGCGTTAAAACGAATTTAGTGCTGAACAGGGAAAAATGCCATATCATGGTCCAAGAAGGAATCATATTGGGACACAAGGTTTCAAAAAAGGGACTTGAGGTAGATAGGACAAAGCTGGAGACTATTGTGAACTTGCCCCCACTACCTCGCCCGTAAAAGGAGTTCGCAGATTTTTTGGGGGACACTTGAGGTTTCTACTGTGATTCATTAAAGACTTCTCTAAAATCACTAAACCACTATGCAGCCTATTAGAGAAGGATGCACAGTTCAACTTCGATGAAGCCTGCATGTCGGCATTTGAACACTTGAAGAGAAAATTAATTTTAGCACTAGTGATGAATGCACCAGATTGGACTTTGCCCATTTGAATTAATGTGTGATGCCAGTTATTACGCCATAGGGGCTGTTTTGGGGCAGCGGAAAGAAAAGATATTTCATGTGATTTATTATGCTAGCAATACCCTAACGGATGCACAATTGAATTATACCACTACAGAGAAAGAGCTATTGGCAGTGGTATAAACCTTTGATAAGTTTCGAGCATATCTAATTGGCACAAAAGTGATAGTGTATACGGATCATGCGGTAATTCGACATTTAATGGCGAAGAAGGATGCTAAACCTCGGTTGATTAGATGGATTTTATTACAGTAGGAGTTTGACTTGGAAATCAAGGACAGAAAGGGAACTGAAAACCAAGTGGCGGACCACTTATCTCAACTCAAAAATCTGAAAAGGGCAAAAAATGACAATGTCATGATCAATGAATCCTTTCCAGATGAGCAGTTGTTTGTGGTAAAAGGGGAAGTGCCATGGTTCGCAGACTTCGCGAATTATCTGGCAAGTAAGATAGTACCTTCTGACTTGGTGGGCTACCAAAGAAAGAAATTCCTACATGATGTCAAATGGTATATATGGGATGAGCTGTACCTATTTAAACAGTGTTCTGATCAAGTGATAAGAAGTTGTATCCCATATAGCGAGACCAAAGGAATTTTGCAAGAATGTCATTCTACGGTATATGGAGGTCACTATGGTGGTGAACGAACAGCAGCTAGAGTGCTACAAGCAAGATTCTACTGGCCGACAATATTCAAGGATGCATATAGTTTTGTCCAGAGGTGTGACAGATGTCAGCGAGTGGGTAATATCTCTAAAAGAAATGAAATGCCGTTAAATACAATCCTCGAAGTAAAAATTTTCGATGTGTAGAGGATTGATTTCATGGGACCTTTCGTTTCTTCCTGCAAAAATCTCTACATCTTGCTCGCAGTAGACTATGTCTCAAAATGGGTTGAAGCTGCAGCTCTTTCGACTAATGATGCCAAGGTCATCCTCAGATTTCTACACAAAAGCATTTTCACGAGGTTTGGAACTCCAAGGGCTATCATTAGTGATGAAGGCAGTCATTTCTACAACAGGTAGTTTACAGCCTTGCTGGCCAAGTATGGGGTGAATCATCACATCGCTACAGCTTACCACCCACAAACAAATGGGCAAGCTGAAGTGTCAAATCGAGAAATAAAAAGAATTCTGGAAAAAGTTGCGAATCCCACACGGAAAGACTGGTCGTTAAAGTTAGATAATGCCGTATGGGCCTATCGAATAGCTTACAAAACCCCGTTGTGTATGTCACCCTTCCAACTGGTTTACGGCAAAGCCTGCCACCTCCCTATGGAGCTAGAGCATATTGGGCAATACGAAAGCTCAATTTTGATTTGACATCTGCAGGGGAGAAACGTCTACTCCAGCTCAATGAGTTAGATGAATTTCGATTACAGGCATATGAGAATTTGAAGTTGTACAAGGAGAAAGTGAAGAAATGGCATAACCGAAAGATCATCGAAAGGGCATTTGAACCGGGACAAAGGGTTTTGCTCTATAATTCCAGACTTAAACTTTTTCCCAAAAAGGTGAAATCGAGATGGTTAGGTCCATTTACAGTGAAGACTGTGTTTCCACATGGTGCAATTGAAGTATATGATCAGTTTCCCGACAAGCCTTTTCAGGTAAATGGCTAGCGATTGAAGCATTACTTGGGTGGCGAGGTGGACCGACAGAACGTCACCTCAATTCTCTCGTCAACTTGAGATTCAGAGATAGTCAAGCTAATTGACTATAACTTAGCGCTTGATGGGAGGCAACCCATTATTTTTACCCATATTCTCTTTTCATTCATTTAGTAATATAGTAGGTTAATCAATTCTATTCCATGCCTGAGAACTAATGTGTGGTGCATTTATGTCATGTAGGTGTTCTCACTTGCACTCCTCCCTAATATATAAATGTGGCATACACAGCATGTAGTTCATGAAGTACATCATCATTGTATTACAAGATGCCAAATACCGAAAGTCGATAACTCATAATTTCAGGAAAGTCACTCGCGCACCCGCGCACTAGCCCATGAGAAAATCCGCGCAACCGCGCGCGACGCCGAGCAGTGATTTTTTTTTTTAAAAGTCGATCCGTGGTCTACTTGACTTCTCCCATACCATATTCTAAAGCGTATCCTGCTACTCTAACATAATCATAAACCTCACCTCATCGTTCATATACACAACTCTCTCTCCAGGCGCATAATCTAGGGTTCTTGCGGGGAGTGTCACAAGCAAATTTGGGGGTACTATCACCTGTAGCAGAGCAGTTATATTCTCTACCTATCATCTGCTCATGGGTCCAAACAGAATATGTTATATCTCCATCTCTTCATCATCAGACTCCTCGTCTAGTGATCACGATGAGGATGTCAAGGACCGGGGAAGATTTATCAGTTGGGAAGCTCATCAGGAGTACTATCGAATAGTCACCAATTCTTTCATGATGGAACGGGGGTTTAAGCCTGCAAAGCATGATGGCCACCTGTGGAATATGATACGTGAAAGAAACTGGATTGCATTGGCTGCAACTTCAATGCCTATTCCTATGGGAGTTGTTCGTGAGTTCTACGCCAACGCTGAGACAACCCGATATTTTCTATATAAATAAATCTTAAATTTTGCGTATAATTTTTTTTTTCTATTTTAAGGATGAGGATTTGTACAAGATTATGTGTATATGTATTTATGTGGTAAATGAAAATATATTTATTACATGAATATTTACAAGTAAATTTATTTTAGAATAATTGATTATTATAAAGTATATTTTTATAATAATTAATTTTAAGATAGAAATGTTTTTATTAATTATTTTCCATGAATATATAATCATATATTATTTAAATAATATATGAGGTGATTTTAGAATAAATATAATAATTATTTTATTATAGGAATTTTTATACTGATTATTAAGTTAATTATTTTACCTTAATTATTAAGGATAGATATGAAAGAATAATGGATATGGAATCAAACCCTAATTTTGGATTATTGTCAAGGTATGAGAATAATAATATAATATTACATATATTTTGATTTTTCAGTGCTATGAATATATACGGTATGTCCGTATTGTTAATGGTTGGTCAATTACGGTGTATTTTGACCCAAACCCTAGTAATAATGTTAAACCCTAATTTGAGATCCAAATTAGAGTGTGAGATCGTTTTATAAGCATGTAATATCATTTATGTCGTGTATTAAATGTATTAATTAGGTAAACCCTAATTAAAATTTTGGAAACCCTAATTTCCAATATTAGAAACCCTAATTCGGAAAACCTAAAATGGAGGTTTGATCTGTCAAGGGTTGTGTTACATTGATTAATAACACGTGTGTTGGACTTTAATTGCTAATTAAAATAAACGTAATTAGTAAATTAAAACCCTAAAACCTAGAACCCTAATTTAATTTCTAGAAACCCTAATTGTATTTCTAGAAACCGTAATTATCGATATTTTTAAACCCTAATTGCTTTATTAGCAAAGTTTATTATGATTAAGGGTAATAAACCCTAATGTTCATGTAATTACAAACTTAATTTAATTAACAAATTTATTTTGCAAAATTTTAGAAACTAAAAGTATTTAATTTTTATTTATTTAATTTTTGTGTGTAAACCCTAAATTGGAAATCCTAGATTTTTGTTTACCCAAATTGGCTCAAACCCTAAACCCTAAATCAAACCCTAACCCTAAGGGTTTGGTAAGTTACCATTTTGCCATAAAATGAATTATCAAAGGACCAAAATGCCCCTAAGTGCATTAAAGAAGCTAGCTTGTAGGTTTTGACAAATTGGTGAAGTTGTTCACCAAATCAACCACTACCTTGACTCTAAGATAACAGCAATCAACCATTATTTCCAGCCAATACATGCATCTTGTGGCTATATATATAGATTGAAGGAGAGAGAAAGTGGGTTGTTTACTAAAATTTGCACAAACATTCTACAATTCTCTTAAGCCCCAAACCTCCGAAAATATCAAGCTTTATAGTCCCTTATTGAAGCCCCATGAAATCCAACAACAAATCACTAGCCAGAAATCAGATCTTGGACATTAAAGGTATGAAACTCAAGCTTTAATTTCGTCCAAAATTTCGATTGTTAGATGTTAGTTTTGTTGTTAGAATATGTTGTATTTAGTCTCTAGTGATGATCCGGGTTGGTATTACATAGATCCATAACTTCAAAATGCTCAAATCATTGATTTTAGAAAATCTGGAAATTTTAAAAAGAGGCGTCTGACAACGAATGTCAGGTCGTGTAGATCTCTGTAGGTGTTTGATTTTTGTGTTATAAGTGTTGAATATGGTAGTCGGTTATGAGATCTTTGCTCTGGATCAAGAATCAGACCTAGATGAGTTGTAGATTATAAGTTATAATCGGTCAAAGGTCGTTGACCAACATTGACTGGGCCATTTCTGGGTAACCAAGAATGAGCCCAGAAAGCTCTGACAAGTTTTTAAATGGCTTGGATCTGACAGTGGTTTGATGTATCGTTATGGTTCTTGCATCTAAGTTGTAGTTTGTTTGTTAGACTACATCATCATGCCTTAAGATCACATAAGTAATGAACAGATTGATTTGGGTGGCTGGTCAAACTAGTCAAGTCGATCATGTTTTCTGTTTTCTAGGTAACCCAGAAAACATAAGAGCGTAAGCATTGACCGACATAGTTTGACCAAAGCTAGATTTTATGATTGTGTTGATGATTTAATGGTTGTTTGTGTTAGATCTCTTCCTTATCATGTTAGGTATATCTTTGGATGCTTAATATCACTTAAACATTAACAAAGTTAGCAAGTTGTGGGAGCAAAAGGGATTAGTTGAATCGTTTCTTCATTTTCGGGCAACCCGGAAAGTGAAAAACGATCTCGACAACTTCTTTAGAGGCTTAGATCTTGGTTGTTTCATGCTTGATTGTCATTTTTATTGTTGGATCTTGTAGTTGTACACTAGTACTGCAATATCTAAATCATAGTTTGTCCAGAAACGGAATAGAAAGAAAACTAAACTACAAAAGTAGCATACTTGAAGTAGTGTATGAAGATCTGGTTTTGATGATGAACATGAAGAACACCTATAGCGGCAGTTACGTCGCTATAGGTGGCCTTTTAAATGACAAAAGTGATTAATATTTTTAGGAAATTAATTAATAATTATAGAAAATTAGTTTTAAATTATTAAAATACAAAATAAATTATTAAAAATTATTTTAAATTACGAAAATTAGTTTTTAATTATTTTAAATATATTTCATAAAGATTTAATATTTTTGGAATATTAAAAGTAATTAATTTATTTAATTATAGTATTAAATAAATTATTTAAAAATGATTTTAATTCATGAAAAATCATTTAAAATTATCTTATGATATAAGAAAATATTTTTGAGATATTTTGATAACTTTTAATATTATGTGATAATTTTCATTAATAAATGAATATTAATGATAATTAAGTTATTTATTAAATGAATTAAATAAATGAATTACAAATGATTTTATTATATTAAAAATCATTTTAAATAATAAGAAGGTATTTAAAATATTTTAAGTTATAAAATATAACTTTAAATATTTAAAGGTAAATTTCATTAATTAATTATGATTAATGATAATAAAGTTATTTAATAATTATATTAAATAATTTAGTTAAAAATGATTTTTATTATTATAATAATCATTTTAAATAAAAATAAAGTGTTTAAAGATATTTTAAGTTATAAAATATAATTTTAATATTTAAAGGATAATTTCTTTAATAATTTAATATTAATGATTATTAAATTATTATAAATGATATTAAATTTATTTAATAATTATATTAAATAAATAGTTTAAAATGGTTTTATTTATTTAAAAATCATTTAAAAAGGATATTAATGATTTAAAAATATTTTAAGTTATAATTATTGACTTTTAATATTTAGATAAATAGTTCCTTAATATTTAAATATTAATGGTAATTATTTAATAATGATTTTAAATATTTTAAAAATCATTTAAGGGTATTATAAATACTTTGAAAATATTTTGAGTTATTATACATAACTTTAATATTTTGACAATGGTTTCATTAATAATTTAATATTGATTAAATATTAATGATAATAGAATTATGTGATACGTAAATCATTTAATAATGATTATGATATTTCAAAATTATGATAAATGATAATAATTATCTAATAATTATTATAAGGCCATGAAAAATAGTGTGACTAATATTTAAGTTATCTAATGGGATATTGTGATACGAATAGAGTCTTAGACTCGATTATTATTACCGAAAAAAGTGTCGGTAGACCGACATGTTTCAGAAATTGATCTGGACTTAGATAATTGGCTAGATAAATGTTTATTTGTGATTCAATGGTTGTTAAAGATTGTGTGATAATGTGAATAGGGAATGTGCTAACTGCAATAGGCAGTGTTATATGTACGTTATGTTATACTAATCAGTAAAATGATTTGATTAATGATAGGTTGTGATAGAAAAGATAAAACTAAGTTGAGAATAGTAAGCAACGCATCAGGCAAGTATCCTAACTTTGCATTTTCTTTATGCAATGGACAAGTGTAAGAATGTTTTTGAAGAATTATTGTTATTATTGTACAGATTGTTAAGCCTATATTATATATGCCCATTGATTATCAACATGCTAGTATATGATAATTCGGATAAATATATTACATTCGTTAAATTTCTATAAATGATTATACAAGTGTCCCCACTTGGACAATCATTGTCTTTCATCGCATGTTGATACACATTTGATATACATATATGTTGAATTATATAAGACCTTTGTTATGAAAACCCGACAGATATGAACATTTCGATAATGGGAAAATTTTATGCCTAAAGTGGACAGAAATAACGATAACATCGTTCATGTAAATGTAGTATTGATCAATACAGGTACAACAGTGGCCGATCACCTCTCCGTGCTAAGTAAGTCATGACAGTTTCTGAGATGAATTTCTGTTTAAACCTTTTGAAATGAAAACAATGTTCATGGTATGTCACGAAAACCCCATATCTGATCAATACGTAGTTTCAAAAGTTTGAAAGAGGGTTGTTATGAATTATTATTAGTGCAGATTACTTCACAACTCTTGACTAGTTGTAGAAGAATATTATTAAGAAAACATTTAAATTCTTTCAAATTTATATATATATATATATATAATACTTCTTTGGGCACTCAAATGCTCATCCTTGCTTAATTTAAATGTTTTCGACTAAGTGTGAAGGACCAAAAGTTCAAAGTAGAGGCAAAGGAAAAGGAAAGCTAACCAAATAAGAATTGTGGCAGTATTTGTAATAGTTTTATAAGACTATGAAGACTATGATATATATATATATATATTATGACATGTAATGAATGTTTAAAGGTTACGTACTTGGGAGAAAGACTCTGATGTATATGTAAACTTAAGTTAAGTTTTATATTATTGTTATTATTATTAGTATTATTCCGCTCATAGAAATGGTATCGTGAAGTACCGAGTTCGGGTTTCAAGTATCCGGATTTGGGGACCTCACAGAATGGTATCAAAGCTATAGGTGGGTTAGACCTTAGGCTATAACTTTAGGACAAAGGGAAACGTTGAAAATATAAATAACTCATATAGAGTTTAAAAAGAGATGAATTGAATAAGTTCATCGTCAAACAAAATAAAAGATAATTCATACAAAACTATTATTTGACTATGTGTATATAATATATGCTAATCAGGATAATTGCTGTGTGTTGATGTCAGGTGAAAAAGGATTAGTATATCCACGGATTGTAAAGAAGGAGCTACTATCGAAGCCAATAGCAGAAATAGAAGCTCACAATGAAACAAACTCGAGACGAAGGTGGTTATCGTGGAAAACATAGTACCAGATCAGGAAATAGTGGATCCGGACGGATAATGATTCGAGACCCTAAAAAGTCGAAGTCGATCAAGCATCATTGGAGATGCAAGAATTGAGGAACAAGGTATCTTCTCTAGAAGGGTTGTGGAAGACGGAAAAAGCGCTTAATGATCAATTGCGTCAGCGTTAATAGAAACAATGGAAGAGTAGGATAAGCTTCAAATCCAAATCAATCGGATGGGAGCCTCAAGCAACACTTCGTATGCGACTCAGAGATAAGGGAAAAAGGAAGGTGAAGACCATGACTTAGGAAAACCGGGGAAGAAGAAATGGAAAAGAATATGTTATCTTTTTGCGGTTATGAAGGGCATACCACTCTGTATTGTCCCCGACTATAAACGGGGAGCATGTTTTGTTTGTGGAAAAAGAAGATCATCAAAGTAAAAAAGTCGCCCAAAGGAAGAAGGCGTAGTGAATAGGTAGTATAGGTTAGGTTGTGTAGCGTGTTTAATGTAATATGTGTGTTTAGTTTGTCTGTGTAATGCATTATTATAAAACTTTTGTACAAGCGGTAAAGTAAATCCCGACTTTTGTAGTCACAATGGGATGACTGATGTTTAAAGCACTATGTGCTGTGATATGTAAAATATTTTGAAAGCAATGAATGAATATGAATCAAAGTTTGAGTTATGAAACAAGTTTAATAAGTTTAAACTTATATGATAAGGTTTAGAATGCAAGTTAATTTATGGTTTTTACTTAACTAGATAATCGAACGTCGAACGTTAAAGACTTCAAGGCGGTCCTATCGCCGGAATTCAAAGGTACTGTTGACCTGTAGAAGCCCAAACTTGGGTTAAGGAAATTGAGAAGGCGTTTGTAATAGCTAGGGTAGGTGAGGGCAAAGACCTCTTTTGCCACCTACATGATGAAGGGTGAGGCAAATTTACATTGAAAGCGAATCGTGTGAGGCGGGAAGCAGGTGTGGTAACATGGGATAGATTTAAGACCTTATTTTTCGAGAATTATTTTTTCAACTAGTACGTGAGTGCTAGAATGGAGGTAAAATTTCCGGAGTTGAAGCAAGGGATATGTCGGTGGCGCGAATATGTCTTTGAAATTCAATGAGTTAGCTAGGTTTGCTCCGCATCAAGTCGACACGGAGACTAGGAAGGCTAGGAGATTTGGTGGGATTAAAACCTTGGCTCTATAATAAGGTGGCGGTGTTGCAGATCCCAACATTTGCAAAGACTCATGGAGAAGGCGATAATTGCGCAGAGGAGGAAGTGAGGCTATGAGCCTCTACAATAAGGAGAAGAAAAACAAGGGCAAGGTCGAGGGAGCTGAGAAGGTGAGAATTAATAGTGGAAGCAGGAGTGCTGATGGAAAAAGAAAGGGAAACTACTTTGGTAATGTTCAGGTGAAGCAAGAAGGAGTTAAGAAGCAAGCGCTTCAGTGCAAAACGTGTGGAAAGAACCACTCCGAAGAATGTTTGAAAGGAAAATTTGTGTGTTATAAGTGCGGGCAGGAGGGCCATATCTCTCCCAACTGCCCAAATCCTAGAATGAACAGTGGTTGTTTTACTTGTGGATCGTTGGAGCATAGGGTTAAGGATTGTCCGAACAGGAGGGTAGAGGCTGGTAGTGTGAATATTGGTAAGGATAGTGGGACATTAGCAATCGTAGGACCGACATCATCGAACAAACCAACAAAGTCAACATCAAGAGTCTTCAACATGACGGTTCAAGACACGGTGGCAGCTGGCAATGCAGTTCCAGGTAATATTCGAATAACTTTTATTTGCGTAATTAGAATTTTTCTATTTATAGTAAATTATTTTATAAAGAAATTTTGAGGGAGAAATTTGAGTTCTTTTAGAAATCAAATTTCCGTTTAATCAGAAAGACAAGCTTAATGTGATTAATTAAAGATCGGTTCGATTAAAGTTAATCGAGATCTATTTGCGAAGATCGTGTATGCTATGAACCCAGTTATGTGTAGGTTTTTAAGTGGTGATTCCGGGGACGAAATCCTTATAAGGGAGGGTGAATGTGACAACCCGATATTTTCTATATAAATAAATCATAAATTTTGCGTATAAATTTTTTTTTCTATTTTAAGGACGAGGATTTGTACAAGATTATGTGTATATGTATTTATGTGGTAAATGAAAATATGTTTATTACATGAATATTTACAAGTAAATTTATTTTAGAATAATTGATTATTATAAAGTATATTTTTATAATAATTAATTTTAAGATAGAAATATTTTTATTAATTATTTTCCATGAATATATAATCATATATTATTTAAATAATATATGAGGTGATTTTAAGAATAAATATAATAATTATTTTATTATAGGAATTTTTGTACAGATTATTAAGTTAATTATTTTACCTTAATTATTACGGATAGATATGAAAGAATAATCAGATATGGAATCCAAACCCTAATTTTGGATTATTGTCAAGGTATGAGAATAATAATATAATATTACATATATTTTGATTTTTCAGTGCTATGAATATATACGGTATGTCCGTATTGTTAATGGTTGGTCAATTACGGTGTATTTTGACCCAAACCCTAGTAATAATGTTAAACCCTAATTTGAGATCCAAATTAGAGTGTGAGATCGTTTTATAAGCATGTAATACCATTTATGTCGTGTATTAAATGTATTAATTAGGTAAACCCTAATTAAAATTCTGGAAACCCTAATAATGTTAAACCCTAATTTCCAATATTAGAAACCCTAATCCAGAAAACCTAAAATGGAGGTTTGATCTGTCAAGGGTTGTGTTACAGTGATTAATAACACGTGTGTTGGACTTTAATTGCTAATTAAAATAAACGTAATTAGTAAATTAAAACCCTAAAACCTAGAACCCTAATTTAATTTCTAGAAACCCTAATTGTATTTCTACAAACCGTAATTATCGATATTTTTAAACCCTAATTGTTTTATTAGCAAAGTTCATTATGATTAAGGGTAATAAACCCTAATGTTCATGTAATTACAAACTTAATTTAATTAACAAATTTATTTTGCAAAATTTTAGAAACTAAAAGTATTTAATTTTTATTTATTTAATTTTTGTGTGCAAACCCTAAATTGGAAATCCTAGATTTTTGTTTACCCAAATTGGCTCAAACCCTAAACTCTAAATCAAACCCTAACCCTAAGGGTTTGGTAAGTTACCATTTTGCCATAAAATGAATTATCAAAGGACCAAAATGCCCCTAAGTGCATTAAAGAAGCTAGCTTGTAGGTTTTGACAAATTGGTGAAGTTGTTCACCAAATCAACCACTACCTTGACTCTAAGATAACAGCAATCAGCCATTATTTCCAGCCAATACATGCATCTTGTGGCTATATATATAGATTGAAGGAGAGAGAAAGTGGGTTGTTTACTAAAATTTGCACAAACACTCTACAATTCTCTTAAGCCCCAAACCTCCGAAAATATCAAGCTTTATAGTCCCTTATTGAAGCCCCATGAAATCCAACAACAAATCACTAGCCAGAAATCAGATCTTGGACATTAAAGGTATGAAACTCAAGCTTTAATTTCTGTCCAAAATTTCGGTGTTAGATGTTAGTTTTTGTTGTTAGAATATGTTGTATTTAGTCTCTAGTGATGATCTGGGTTGGTATTACATAGATCCATAACTTCAAAATGCTCAAATCATTGATTTTAGAAAATCTGGAAATTTTTAAAAGAGGCGTCTGACAACGAATGTCAGGTCGTGTAGATCTCTGTAGGTGTTTGATTTTTGTGTTATAAGTGTTGAATATGGTAGTCGGTTATGAGATCTTTGCTCTGGATCAAGAATCAGACCTAGATCAGTTGTAGATTATAAGTTATAACCGGTCAAAGGTCGTTGACCAACATTGACTGGGCCATTTCTGGGTAACCCAGAATGAGCCCAGAAAGCTCTGACAAGTTTTTAAATGGCTTGGATCTGACAGTGGTTTGATGTATCGTTATGGTTCTTGCATCTAAGTTGTAGTATGTTTGTTAGACTACATCATCATGCCTTAAGATCACATAAGTAATGAACAGATTGATTTGGGTGGCTGGTCAAACTAGTCAAGTCGATCATGTTTTCTGTTTTCTAGGTAACCCAGAAAACATAAGAGCATGACGACTGACATAGTTTGACCAGGCTAGATTTTATGATTGTGTTGATGATTTAATGGTTGTTTGTGTTAGATCTCTTCCTTATCATGTTAGGTATATACTGGATGCTTAATATCACTTAAACATTAACAGGTTAGCAAGTTGTGGGAGCCAAAAGGGGACAGGTCGAACTGTTCTTCATTTCTGGGCAACCCAGAAAGTGAAGAACAGTCCTGACAACTTCTTTAGAGGCTTAGATCTTGGTTGTTTCATGCTTGATTGTCATTTTTATTGTTGGATCTTGTAGTTGTACACTAGTACTGCAATATCTAAATCATAGTTTGTCCAGAAACGGAATAGAAAGAAAACTAAACTCGGTCAAAGTAGCATACTTGAAGTAGTGTATGAAGATCTGGGTTTTGGTGATGAACATGAAGAACACCTATATGACAGTTACGTCAGCTATAAAGGTGCCTTAACTATGACGAAAATGATTAATATTTTTAGGAAATTAATTAATAATTATAGAAAATTAGTTTTAAATTATTAAAAATACAAAATAAATTATTAAAAATTATTTTATATTCGAAAATTAGTTTTAATTATTTTAAATATATTTCATAAAGATTTAATATTTTTGGAATATTAAAAGTAATTAATTTATTTAATCATAGTATTAAATAAATTATTTAAAAATGATTTTAATTCATGAAAAATCATTTAAAATTATCTTATGATATAAGAAAATATTTTTGAGATATTTTGATAACTTTTAATATTATGTGATAATTTTCATTAATAAATGAATATTAATGATAATTAAGTTATTTATTAAATGAATTAAATAAATGAATTACAAATGATTTTATTATATTAAAAATCATTTTAAATAATAATAAGGTATTTAAAAATATTTTAAGTTATAAAACATAACTTTTAATATTTAAAGGTAAATTTCATTAATTAATTATGATTAATGATAATAAAGTTACTTAATAATTATATTAAATAATTTAGTTAAAAATGATTTTATTATTATAATAATCATTTTAAATAAAAATAACGTGTTTAAAGATATTTTAAGTTATAAAATATAATTTTAATATTTAAAGGATAATTTCTTTAATAATTTAATATTAATGATTATTAAATTATTATAAATGATATTAAATTTATTTAATAATTATATTAAATAAATAGTTTAAAATGGTTTTATTTATTTAAAAATCATTTAAAAGGATATTAATGATTTAAAAATATTTTAAGTTATAATTATTGACTTTTAATATTTGGATAAATAGTTCCTTAATATTTAAATATTAATGGTAATTATTTAATAATGATTTTAAATATTTTAAAAATCCTTTAAGTGTTTTATAAATAATTTAAAAATATTTTGAGTTATTATACATAACTTTAATATTTTGACAATGGTTTCATTAATAATTTAATATTGATTAAATATTAATGATAATAGAATTATGTGATACGTAAATCATTTAATAATGATTCTTATATTTCAAAAATTATGATAAATGATAATAATTATCTAATAATTATTATAAGGCCATGAAAAA
Source organism: Panax ginseng (assembly GCA_020205605.1). Lineage (NCBI taxonomy): Eukaryota > Viridiplantae > Streptophyta > Magnoliopsida > Apiales > Araliaceae > Panax > Panax ginseng. The sequence goes on from CM035144.1 coordinate 84,844,396, forward strand.
TAGTGTGACTAATATTTAAGTTATCTAATCAGATATTGTGATACAGAATAGAGTCTTAGACTCGATTATTACCGAAAAAAAAGGCAGTGCTTAGGACCGACGTATGTTTCGTAAATTGATCTGGACTTAGATAATTGGCTAGATAAATGTTTATTTGTGATTCAATGGTTGTTAAAGATTGTGTGATAATGTGAATAGGGAATGTGCTGACTACAATAGGCAGTGTTATATGTACGTTATGTTATACTAATCAGTAAAATGATTTGATTAATGATAGGTTGTGATAGAAAAGATAAAACTAAGTTGAGAATAATAAGCAACGCATCCGGCAAGTATCCTAACTTTGCATTTTCTTTATGCAATGGACAAGTGTAAGAATGTTTTTGAAGAATTATTGTTATTATTGTACAGATTGTTAAGCCTATATTATATATGCCCATTGATTATCAACATGCTAGTATATGATAATTCGGATAAATATATTCTGTTCGTTAAATTTCTATAAATGATTATACAAGTGTCCCCACTTGGACAATCATTGTCTTTCATCGCATGTTGATACACATTTGATATACATATATGTTGAATTATATAAGACCTTTGTTATGAAAACCCGACAGATATGAACATTTCGATAATGGGAAAATTTTATGCGCCCAAGGCGGACAGAGCGAACGATAACATCGTTCATGTAAATGTAGTATTGATCAATACAGGGTACAACAGGGCCGATCACCCTCCGTGCCCGTAAGTCATGACGGTTTACAGATGAATTTTTGTTTAAACCTTTTCGAAATGAAAAACAATGTTCATGGTATGTCACAGAAACCCCATATACAGTCAATACGTAGTTTCAAAAGTTTGAAAGAGGGTTGTTATGAATTATTATTGGTACAGATTACTTCACAACTACTGACTAGTTATAGAAGAATATTATTAAGAAAACATTTAAATTCTTTCAGCCTATATATATATATATATATATATAATACTTGTTGGGCACTCAAATGCTCATCCTTGCTTAATTTAAATGTTTTTCACTTAAGTGTGAAGGACCGAGAAAGTTCAGCCGAGACAAAGGAAAAGGAAAGCTAACCAAATAAGAATTGTGGCAGTATTTGTAATAGTTTTATAAGACTATGAAGACTATGATATATATATATATATATATATTATGACATGTAATGAATGTTTAAAGGTTACGTACTTGGGAGAAAGACTCTGATGTATATGTAAACTTAAGTTAAGTTTTATATTATTGTTATTATTATTAGTATTATTCCGCTCATAGAAATGGTATCGTGAAGTACCGAGTTCGGGTTTCAAGTATCCGGATTTGGGGACCTCACAAACGCCAAGGAAAGTAAAGGAGGGATAACACTGGTTCGAGGAGTACTAGTTGATTTTCGTCCCTCAGCCATAAGAGCAGTGTTTGGCATAACTGATACACCACCGACTGGGTCTGCGGATTGGGTCGCAGGTGTACATTTTACGACAGACTTGGACGTAATAATTGCGGATTTATGCATCCCGGGAACCACATGGACTTTTAAACCAGGGACGACCGAACCAAAATCTTTCTTAGCGTCCACCTTGAATCGTTATGCCCAAGCATGGAACCTGTTCATATGCAAAAAATTAATTCCATCCGCTCACAAGCATGAAGTACCCACCGAGCGAGCTATCATCTTATGGGGCATCATCACAGGCAAATATATTGACGTCGGTTACCTAATTCATTAGAACATGCGACGTTATTGGAAGGGGAGTATGACTGGCAGTATCCCGCATGCATCTGTCATAGCCATACTTTGTATCCAACAGGGAGTCCCGTGGAATGACAAGCACCTGCAAAACCCAAGCCACGACATCACTTCGGCCACAATCGCCACGTTCAAGGAGTGGACGGGTGGAGAACCACACTCGCGCGAACGAAGATTTATTCTCCGACCTATAATTCCCGAGCCGTCCCTGCAGCACCCTCCGATGGAGGAGGTAGTCCCCCCCACCTGAGCACCCACCGTTCCTAGCAATCGCTAGCTCCGAAGGTCAACGCGCAAAGTCGACGCCATGTATGCCAATCTTGGAAATTTTCCTCCGGACCTCACGCGATCTTTGGCTGAAGCCTTCGCGCAGCGCAGAACAATGCTTGAATGGCTGCAGTTTGGGACAGCCATGCCGTATCCTCCACAAGATTCACCACTCGAGGAGGGTGGTCAAGCCGATCATTAGGTGAGTTTTCTGTACCCTTTACCTTCATTCAATGGGGACATTGAATATTTTAAGTTTGAGGGTATTGGGGGTCATAGCATAGTAGTTTAGTAGTTTAGTTTTATTGAATTGGTGCATGTTTAGTTAATATTTTTAATTTTTATTCATTATGAAATGTGATAGTATGTTTTAGTTGCATGTCTCACGCAAATTCTTGCTTAATAGAAATTTTTGCCTAGCCAATGATGATAGTGAATTGTGAAGGATTTGAGAATATTTGGGATAACATGAGCTGAGATATAATGTTGTACACGATGAGATTCATGTTGCTGTTTAAATGCTATCGGTATGCACAAACGTGTTCACAATCACTTGTAAGTTGAAGAAGTGTATGTTGTATTGCTTGATAGAACATGTAGTTTTAAAAAGAGAAACATGTGGAAAGTGTTATAGACTGTATGAAACATTGACATGCAAGTTTTGGGAAAACATGGGTATGCTATGTATAAAAAAAAAATAAAAACACCTACACCTACTCCCTGGCTACTTGAGTAAGTACCCCGAGGGGATTGTCTCTACACCTAGCGCCCTAAGGTCTTTCATGGCCTAGGAGTCGTTGGTTGAAAGCTCGCTAAGGGGTAGCAGTGTGCGTAATGGGTTGAGACATTGCACAGTCATGTTAAAAAAAAAGAGAGAGAAAAAGAGAAAATGAAAAGAAGAATAGCAATAAACACCGTGGGAAAGTGCGTAAATCGCCCTCGTGTGTAGCAATAAAGCAATAGACCCATTGTTGAACCTTAATTTGTGTTGATATGTTAAAACAGTCTGCGTTACATGAATATGCATGAGTCTTGCTTTAGACTATAATTTTCTGTTTGGAGCAATGTAGCATATGTATCCTGTGCTTAGATCAAGTTTTTGGTGAACACCACACACACATAACATTTTTAAAGCATATATGAAATTATCTGAGTGTATGATGTTATGTCTATAGTTTGGTTTGAAATTATATTCTTGGATATGGATAATTCACTGAGGTAATTTTAATGAAATTACATTGTGGCGTGGACTATGTGAGACTAGTTTGCATCATAGAGTAGTTGCATAATTGCGTAGTTGCATTTTCATTATTCATTAGTATGTGTTACTTGAGGGCAAGCAACAGTTCAAGTTTGGGGGTATTTGATAAGTGGTATTTTTACCTACTTATTGCATACCAATTCATGCGAATTGTGCCCAGCTCAAGTACATTTTATTGTGTTTTAGTTGCATTTCACGTTATTTCACATTGCATTTACTTAAAACTCCTTTTGGTGAATAAGTGCAGGAATTGGCTTAATTTTGGTGGTAATAGAGGCCCGAAGCTAATGGATGTGTGAAGGTGAGGCACAAGCGAGGATGTACATAGCATGGAGGTGAAATGGAGCAAGGAGATCAAGCAATGAAAGAACAAATAGCAGCAGCAGCAGAATAAAAATAAATCCAGAGCCAGAGCCTGTAGAGTGCAAGCCATACGGTCGAGCGACATAACATCCCAGGAGGCAAGGCCAAGACGAAGTACCCGTAGAACACTCTTGAATTTTGCAAAAGCTACATGTCATGAAAGGTGAGATGATGCCTTGCGAGAGATCTTTGGTTGGACAAAAGCAAACATTCTGTAAGTCTCGCGGCCGCAAGACTGAGATGCTATAGAGGCGCGTGGTCGTGCACGATGCTGATGCTGTAATTTTGTTTTATTTTTAATTCTTAATTAAATGATGTGTAATGGGTTTTTAAACGATTCTGACTGGTGTCAAACACACACTGGATAATTTTTAGCGTATTCTTTTCATATAAACTAGGGTTTACACCTTGGGAGAGATTCCAACGTAGATTGAAGCCAAAACGTCTACTTCTCTACTTCTTCTTGGAATTCTCTATCATCGTGGATTTTGATTATTATCTATTGGATCTCTATGAGGATTTAATAGTTGATCATTGTTTTCTATCCAGTGATGGGGTTTGATCGTTCTATTTTTCTTACTTCAATTGTTTGTTTATTGATCATGGTTAACGTTGATCCCATAATAGCTTTTGGTTCAATCATGAACTAAACTCCATTATGGGAGTTTAACGGATTTTAATATGTAGTTTGGTTGTACGTTTAAATGCTAGAGATGTTTTACATATCATATGAAATATATGTCATGGTTGTTTTACATGTATGAATGCTTGATCACCATTCGTTTCAGTATTTTTATGGAATTGACAATGAACATGTAAATATGGGTTGTAATCATGATAGCATGCGAATATGGGGCTGTTATAATGGCTTGCGTATTTTGTGAACCAGATAGACATATATTGTTTCACCGTATGAGCTATAATAAGGGCTTTGGCTTAAAATCAATATAATTGCAATTTCACATAGACATATAGTTATTTTGATTGTATTGGTGATTACACAGAGTCTTATATCTATAGATGCTGTGTAAGTAGGTTATAGTGCATTGAAAAATGGTTATAACTCTATTCGTGCTCTTGGCTATTTTCCTGTGATATGTGAACACTTCTTGCATGATAGTGGCGATTGAATGAAATATTAAATGAAGTTAGGATCCCATTATTTCCAAATTATATTTATTTCCTTATTATTCTTATTTTCAGTTGTTATTCACAATTAGTTTAATTCAACACTTTTAGTCATCAGTCTAGGCATATAAATTTGGTGAGTTAATTGATGCAGGATAGTTTAAATTTAACAACCTTCTCTGTGGGATCGATACTCTACTTACTCTGTATTACTTGTTGACCCGTGTATGCTTGCATGAGTTAGAGCTCTTTTATTAGAATTATAAAAGAGGCAACAAGTTTTTGGCGCCGTTGCCGGGGAAAGGCGTTAATTTAGATAATTATCATCAGTTTAAAGCTAAATTGTATGACTTAGACAAATCTATTCGTTTCTTATTTCTATCTTTATTTCGTTTTTAGTTGCAGGTACTTGTAGATTTTTATGCACACAAGATCCTCTAATTCTGAATTAACACCAGGCGCAGGAAAACATAACCGGAGAGGTTGGAAAGCTAGCGTGCGAAGAAATCTACAAGCTCAGTTAGAGAGTACTATACCGGATATGGCGTAAGAATGTAGAGAGAATCGAGCAAAGAGAAGAGCATCGGGCTCTAAAGGAGTATTCTATGCCAAACATAAAGCGGACTCTGATCAAGCATAGTCGAGACCGTGATAGCAGAAGAACACCTTTGAAATCAAACCGCAGGCTGTTCGGATGGTCTGAGAACTTCGATTCGGTTTGGGTGTCTTCTTCTGAGATGATCGAATGAGCATCTATTAAGCTTTATCGAGATCTATGACACATTCAGATATAACGGTGTGACGGAAGATGCCATCAGACTACGACTATTTCCATTTTCATTGAGAGGTAATGTAATAACCCGAGATTTTCTATATAAAATAAATAAGAAATTTTATGTAAATTTTTTTTTTTTAATGCGAGACTAAGTGTTAAGTAAAGTGAACGATAAATGCGAATACATTTATTACTTGAAAAATTAGAAATAATTTTGGAATTATTAATTACCACAAATTATATGGTAATAAATTTCGTAGTCGAAATATTTTTATTAATTATTTTCCATGAAAACATGATTGGAAATAATATATGAAGTGATAATTAGATTTATATAATAAATATTTTATTATATGAATTGTTCGTAATATTTAAGTTAATTATTTTAACTTGATTATTGATGTTGTATCACGAAGAATAAGTCGGACATGAGATCCAAACCACGAATTGGGATTGTGATCAAGAGATGAGAATAATAATATTATATTATTTTACGATTACCATAATTATGTAATTTGGTATGTGCGACGAGATAATATTGAAGCAATGATTTACCAATTAGGTCATAGCATATTACCGTCTTTGTGAAACCCTAATTATTAAACTCGGTTATGGGATATTTACGAGTAGTGTGTGTATATGAAGTTCGTGAATAAGAATATCGGTAATGAGAAGAAACCCTAATTATTCTTGTTAGACGTCGATAATTAGGACAAACCCTAATTATTATAACCCAACCTAGGTTGAAATTAGAAAGCAGAACGACGCGTGTTAGTAACATACACAGATAATTAAAGAACCACTAATGGTCAATTAGAAACCCTAATTGATGACGTTGAGAAACCCTAATTTTAATTACCGGGTTTAATTTCGATGTTATTGTATAAGTGTTTTAATTTACCAAAGGATAGAAGTTAATTGGTAAATTATAATAATTAAATCTAGTGATTAAATATTACATTTAATTGCCTTGTACAAGATTGCCCATACACTCTTAAACAAAGCCCAACCATCACCCATAACAAATCAGAAGCAAGAATCAAGATTTTTTGGCAAAAAGGGTATAAGAACACTAAACCTAGAAATCCTTTGATTCGATGTTATTTGATGCAATTGATTATTTAAAGTTGTGTAATAGAATGTTAATTGATGATATGGGTTGATAAATAAAAGACCCATAGCATCAAAGTTCACGAATTTGAAGATTTAAGCAAGTTGGAAAAACCGAATTCTGTTATTTTTTTCACCAAATGTCAGAGGCCATAACTCTTTGCTCGATCATGAGTTTTGTTCTTCAAAAGTTGTTATGTGTAGCCTGATATGTGGTCTTTAATCTGCAAAAAGAATCAAGTCCATATCATGTATAGATTAGAAGTTATAGATGGCCAAACATGGTTGATCGATCATGATAAACTATTTTTTGGGCGATCTCAGTAATGGGGGTATTCTCGTCCACTTTTGTGCTTTAAAAGGTCTGGGCTTTTGATATGTTTAGTAGTGCATTGAGTTAGGAAGCCATAGGCTTTGGAATGACCTCATTCCAACCTCGGATGAGGAATTACGGTGATTGGAAGGAAATGTGTCAAATTTCTCAAACCGAAAGTCAGCAAGCCGGATGTGCTATTCGGGACACCGTTTTCAATCAGTTAATGTTTCCAAAACCTTCTGGACTTTTGGTATGTTATAGTACACCGAATAAGCTTTCCATAGACTCAAAACGGACTAAATCCGATATCGGAGGAGAGAGTTATGACATTTCAAAGTAGTAGTGTCAAAACTTCTCAACAAGTGCGGTGCAGATCCATTTGAACGGAATTTCGGGCTGATGTGTTCGGAATTTGGAAATTGTCAAAGAATAAAAGTTGTAGCCCAGAAGTTAGCTTGGCGTGGGCTTAAGAATCGCTCAAAATGTTTTAAAATGAAAGAGTTATGACTGTTTTTAGCGGAAGAGGGTAAAGGTGAAACGAGATTGAAAAGCTGTTATGAACGTCCACTTTTGGACGACCGTTTGGGCTACCTAATGAACCCGAATTGGGTAATTCAGTATTTTTAAAAATAGTCTTACATACCATGTATAACATATCCAAAAATCAGATTAATCGGAGTTATGAGCAATGCGTTAGAAAATTGCAAAAGTGAGCTATTGAAAAATTAGTATAAACCAAGTCCCACATCGACTAAGTTGAGAACTTCACCATTTTCTAAACCTATAAATAGAAGGGCTTGGCCTTTGTTTCATTCACCAACAATAAGGCCTCTAATTTTTTTTAAGAAAGGCTTTGTTGTGGGAGAACTTTTTATAAAGATCTCCTTAGTTAAATTTTTGGCGTGGAAGTGCGATTCATTCTGTGGAATCAGTATTTAGGGTATGTTTCTTATTTAATTTTTGTAATGTTATTATTTTTAATTGTTAGTTAAAGTTTGAATTTTTGAAGTTTAGTTAGTGTTGTTAATAAACTAGTTAGTTTACTATGTTTATTTTGGCTTATAATTGGTTATGTAAATGAGTTATTTGTGATGACTTTTAATATTTTGTGATGAATTTCATTAATTAATTATTATTAATGATATTAAAGTTATTTAATGATTATATTAAATAATTTAGTTTAAAAATAATTTTAATATTATAAAAATCATTTTAAATGAAAATAAGGTATTTAAAAATATTTTAAGTTATAAAATATAACTTTTAATATTTAAATGATAATTTCATTAATAATTAAATATTAATGATATTAAGATAATATTAATGATATTTAGTTTATTTAATAATTATTATTAAATAAATAGTTTAAAAATGGTTTTACTTATTTAAAAACCATTTAAAGAGGATATTAAGGATTTAAAATATTTTAAGTTATAATTAATGACTTTTAATATTTGGATAAAGAGTACATTAATATTTAAATATTAATGGTGATTATTTAAAATGATTTTTATTGTTTTAAAAATCATTTAAGGGTAATATAAATGTTTTAAAAATAGTTTGAGTTATTATAAATAACTTTTATATTTTGGCAATGGTTTCATTAATAGTTTAGTATTAATTAAACTATTAATGATAATGGAATTGTTTAATGTTTAAATCATTTAATTATGATTCCGATAATTGAAAGTTATAGCCGGCCAAACTAGCTGACTTGAGAACCGATTATGAAGTTCTAAATTTGAAGAAGAACACCTATAGTAACAATTATATCACTATAGGCCCTTTAGTAATGATTTGAATTATTTTAAATTTTTCAATTTACGGAAATTTAGAAAATGATTAAAAATTAAGATGTCTCGATATTTACAGATGTTGAGGTATAAAATAAGAGTCTTAGACTCAAGATTTTGCAAACAAAAAGTTGATGACGCCAAACAAATGTCGTAACCTATAATAGAAAAAGAAAAGGCTACCTTGTAAGAGCATGGATGAGATATTTGAAAAATGTATAAAAATATTTCAAGTATAGAATAGGAACTAAAAGTATGATCACCGTGATTATGTGATTAGACTATGTCTTAATCGTAATGTACAAGATTATGTGTTAAGATATATTGTTCTAATCGAAGCGAATGATCCGATTATTGATATGTTGTGATAAAGAGATAAAACCTAAGTTGAGATTTGTAATCAAATGAATCGGCAAGTATCTTACCTTTGCATTTCCTTTATGCAATGGACATGAGTAAGAAGTTTCATAATTCTTTTCTATTCCTGTACAGATTATGTACGCTTTGATTATCAACATGTTAGCTCAGATATATATTCCGTTCATTGATTTCTAAATGGTTATACAAGTGTCCCCACTTGGATAATCATGGCATTTATTCACATGTTGATACACTTTTTCAATTACCCGTATATATATGTTGAATTACATATTATTGTTGAAAGCAAGATTAAAACCTTGGGTTTGGAACCGTGCATGTATGAACATCCCTATATGGGAAGATTTTTGCGTAAGGCGGATAGAGTGAGCGATGAATTTCGTTCAAGTTATGTAGTATTGATCAATATAGGGTACAACGGGCTGATCACCCTCCGTGCCCATAAGTTATGATGGTTTGAGGATAGAATTCCGCTAAACCATTTCGAAAATGAAAAGAATGTTCATTGTATATTTCTTAAACCCTATTCAAGGGTAGAGCCAGAGCCAAATTTAAAGAATTTGAAAGAGAGTTGTTATGTGAATTTTTTATCGAAGTCAGATTACTTCACAACTTTCAATTCGTTGTAGAAGTGTTATGTAAAGAGAATACTTATATTCTTTCAAACATATATAATTGCTATTACTTATTTGGGCACTTAAATGCTCATCCTTGCTTAAATTAAATGTTTTCGATTATGTATATGAGCAACTCAAGGCTCGAGCACGAACAAAGGAAAAGGAAAGGTGATTGAATAAGTGTGTATTATGAGTTAATGGTTATAGTTGTATTGGTATCTATTCAAGTATTGTAAGGAATGTATTTGAAAGGTCACGCACTGGGAAGTAAACTTCGATGTATGTAAATTAAGTTCGTATGTATTATTATTTAGTATTATTCAGCTTAAAGAAATGGTATCGTGGAGAATCGAGTTCGGGTTTCAAGTACCTGGATTTGGGGTCGCCACAGGTAAGGCTAGGAGTTGGCTACATTCTTTGTCGTCAGGGTCAATAACCACATGGTAGGATTTAGCATAGAAATTCTTAGCCAAGTTCTTCCCAATGGCCAAGACTGCAAAGATGAGGACATTTATCTCTCAGTTTGAGCAACAACAGGGCGAGTCCTTATATGAGGCATGGGAGCGTTACAAAGAGATGTTCAAAAAATGTCTGCATCATGGTATGCCAGACTGGATGGTGATAAATTCCTTTTACAATAGGTTAGGATGGCAGTCGAGACCGATTGTGGATACAGCCGCAGGAGGGGCATTATGGGCAAAGAGCTATGACGAGGCCTATACGCTTATCGAGACTATGGCTGCAAATGACTATCAGAATCCTACAGCTTGGATGACACAGCCTAAAGTTGCAGGTGTGTTGGAGGTAGATGTGATTACGCAGTTGTCAGCACAGATGGCAACTATGGCTAAAAAGATAGATACTTTGGCAGACAGTAAAGTGAAAACAGTTGCTTTCGTTTGTGAGATTTGTGCGGGGTAACACTCCACGGATCAATGTGCTATCAGCTCGGAGTCGGTGCAATATTGGAACAACTACAGGAAATACCAAGGTCAATTTCAGAACACATACCATCCCAACAACCGATATCATCCAAACTTTAGTTGGTCAAATAATCAAGGACAACAAAAGCAAAATCAGTTTCAGCCACAGTCATCTCAACCACAGTTTGCACCAAAACCACCGTTTCCACCAGGATTTCCTCAACAACAACAACATCACACTCTCGCTACACCACAACCCGAGAAGAAATCAGAGATGGAGGAGCTGATGTTGAAATACATGGCAAACACTGAAGTCATGTCAAAAGCCAAGAAGTGACTATCAAGAATTTGGAGACTCAAATGGGGCAAATGGCGAGCTAGAATAAGGACTTGGGCTTAAAATCAATATAATTGTAATTTTACATAGACATATAGTGATTTTTGTTGTATTGGGGATTACATAGAGTCTAACATCTGTAGATGCTGTGTAAGTAGGTTATAGTGCATTGAAAAATGGTTATAACTCTATTCGTGCTCTTGGCTATTTTCCTGTGATATGTGAACACTTGTTGCATGATAGTGGCGATTGAATGAAATATTAAATGAAGTTAGAATCCCATTATTTCCAAATTATATTTATTTCCTTATTATTCTTATTTTCAATTGTTATTCACAATTAGTTTAATTCAACACTTTTAGTCATCAGTCTAGGCATATAAATTTGGTTAGTTAATTGATGCAGGATAGTTTAAATTTAACAACTTTCTCTGTGGGATCGATACTCTACATACTCTATATTACTTGTTGACCCGTGTATGCTTGCATGAGTTAGAGCTCTTTTATTAGAATTATAAAAGAGGCAACATGTATAACATGTTCCCTCATACTGTCGGAGTTACTGCCAACAGTTTGCTGTTATCAGGGTTGGCTGATCTTCGCTGATGTGTGTATCACCGGATGAATCCCTACGGGATGCATTGTCAAGGCTGCTTGACCTTCATTGATGTATGTGTTAATGGTAGCATTGTGTTGTAGCCCCCGCCGAGGAAGGTTGCTTCGATGGGTTTACTTGCCATCGGCTGACATGATGTCAAGGCTGCTTGACCTTCATTGATGTGTGTATCAATGGTTGCATTGTGTTGTGACCCCCGTCGGGGATACGTAGATGCTTGAAAGATGTGTGTTGTGACCCCCGCCGGGGGTACATAGATGTTTGATAACTTCGACGTTGTAACCCCCGCCAGGGAGGTTTGATATTTCGTGGTTTCGCGTTGTAACCCCCACTGGGGATTGTTTAGGGTTGTAACCCTGCAAATGACGGCATCGGACCTTTGTGGGGTATTGTCGAGGATGGTTTATAAAAGTTGAGCTCATTGTTATAGTATATCCTGCATTTAGGCGAATACCATTGAGACAACGGGAGTTTAACTCTGACCGACAAGAAACCGTGGATTTCAGTCGTTTACCGCTCGATCGGCGTAGCATTTTTATTCCTGATTTGGCCTTTTCAGCTTGTGAGACCTCCTTTGTAACTCTAACTGGAGCCAGCCGGAGGTATGGGACCCATGTATGGGTGTCGTAGGTGTACCTGTAGGAGTTACAGGTTAACCTACGGCCAGCCGTGCCTATGTATAGGTGGTTGGTCGCTTTCATAAGTCATTTTCAAGTTGCGCAGCGAAGGAAATCCGAGAGCTCTTCTTCAGATCTGCTAAGTTCGGGAAACTTTCTGCATATTCTATTACCGTACAAGCATTCTTCACTATCCTGGTAACACATGCATGTATTTTTTTCCAATTTCTGTCCGTTGGAAAATGATTTATCGTATGAAATGCATTTGGACACATAGTAGTGAATATGCATACTGATATAACTTGATAAAAAATATTCAACATAGTAAATGTTAGTATTAAACCATGCTGAACATAATAATGTGAAAAAATTGGACTTTTAAAATAGTCAAATTGGCATCTTTTACTGTCATTTCTTATTATATCTGAGGACAAATGAGTAAAGGTAGAATAGTAAAATAATCCTGGTAATTAGACTACACTTACGGATTTTTACTGTGATGTGATGAATGCATACATGATGTATATGACTGTGTACAGGTGTGCTACTAAATGGTCACCTAGTCATGCCTATGTGCATGTTGATAGTCCCATTTACAAAGGGGCTATGGCAAACTTTTCTCAAAATGTAGGTATTGGGTAGTCATGCATCTTAACTCTACTGTAGATGTATGTTAAAACAATGCATGTATGCATGTAACCATAGAATGCATTTTGAAAAAGACTCCAGGTACAAAATTACCACACCCTTTCTGAGGTGATTTGGAGACTTGCTGTCCAGATATTATAGATCCAAATCAGCCGAGCAGTTCCCGCAGGACCACTTCTGGTGTACGAAGGAGGAATTTTGAAGAGCCTCAGTACCATTCTGTGAGACAGCCTCGTCATTTTGCGGAGGCGGTGGTATGTCCTATTCGGGTTGAGGTGCCGAATGTCGGGGACGAGGAGGAGGATGTACCGTTCGAGGTTCCTGCTCCTGCTGTACGTGTTCCCCGTAGGGAATTTCCAGGTATTCAAGTGGCGAACCCAGATCTTCTAGGTGACTTGAGTAGGCATCCTTCAATATACCTGCATGCAAACGAGGTATGAAGTTAGATCTTTAATCTTCCTTATTTCCTATTGATGAGGAATCAAGGAGTCTGATGTTGATCTGCATTTGATGTAGGTTCCCGGATTCACACAGCCTCGAGGGAACTGGTTTAGCATCCACTCTATGTATCAGGCCTTGCATGATGACTATAGAGCGATCGTCTATGGCTAGGGATTCGGGAGGTTCTTCTCCATTCTACCCCGTCGCTGTCCCTAGGGTTACCTCAGGGCATTGTCTGAGCGGTGGTTCAACCAGACTCAGTCACTCCATTTACTGGTCTGCGAGGTGATGATGACGCCGATGGATTGGCGGTTTATCACAGGTATGGAGTTTGGAGGGGAGCCGGTGCCTTGCACGACGGATAGCACCCCTACTGCCATCAGATCCTTATTGGGAGTTCCGGTGGAGGCGTTCAAGGGTAGGACCGTTCGTACAGGTCCTTTGAGCATAGATTCTATGAGCGGGCTGTTGAGTGAGCCTATACCTGATGATGTGAGAGTCAGGGATCGCAATCTTCGGCGATTGTTCCTGATGATCATTAGGGGCTGCTTTATAGCAGATAACTCTTCTACGGTGTCCTTCGCTTTGATCAACGCCACTCCACACGTGGACCGTATAGGGGAGTATGATTGGGGTTCCTACACCTTTGCCTACTTCCTCAAGGGAATGCGCATGCGATCGTAGGGCTTGACCGAGGCGTGGTTAGGATTCTACCCATTTCTGCTGGTGAGTGTTTCTCTTGTCTTTTCCCATGTATGGGTTAAGAGTGTTGACTGACAGCAGATGTTTGCCTTTGTGTTGGAATTTTTGGGCCTATGAGAGGCTTCTTTGTTTACGTCCTGTGAGCGTGTTAGGTTTAGACACCTATCCACGAGGATGGAGATGGCATCATTCCACACTGGCGGAGGTCCCTGTTGCTGAGGGTTTCACTCATTGGCGCCTATAGCTGGAGCTATTAACAGCTGATGTCATCATATGGATTCCCTACTCTAGAGAGCATTTGGGAGTTGGATTTGAGGATGGGTACCCGACTGGAGTAGAGTACGTCATTTCCACCCGCAGTATTCCTCTCTTCACAGATGGAGGATGGGAGCGCTATTTAGAGAAGCGTCTTATCGAGCACTACTAGGAGAGAGATTCGTATGCCGATCTTGCCTCCTGCCAGGCGTTATTGGCCTGTTTCACAGTCACCCGTCATTGACATCCCATTGATGGGGATTGACGTCTTTACATTGTCAAAGGGCCCCTGTTCTCAGGAGATGTTCTAGCATTGGTGGATCCCTCGTATGATTGGAGCTCAGACCCGCGCCACACAGTTTATGGGGGATATGGTTCCAGGATCCGTGATGATGATGGATTGTCTAGCCTGTGTCAGAGATCCGACTCATGTGGCACAGATTGACAGATTGACGCGGCAGTTGGACCGGTCACATCTTTTCATTTGGCATTTGGGCAGAGATCCTGCAAAGGTAGATACTTTTAATCCTTCCAGCTCTGGCGCTGGTCCCTTGGATGACCCGTATGGTTTTGCTGGTGTAGATCCTCCTTTGTATAGGCCTGACATCCCTGTAGATAGAGATCCAATGACTTAAGAGGAGTTACATCAGGTGGACAGCATCGATGATGTGGACATCGACACCATTGACTTTTTCTGATGTATTTCTTTTGATAGGCCTCTGTTAGATGTTGGGTAGCTTCGCCCCATTTCCCTATATTTTAGCTGTACAGAGATGTATTAGATGATGATATACTTAGGAATGTATGCGCAGTTTTCCATTCCCTATATCATATTGCCATCTATTGTATCATGCATGTTATTGTTATGCATATGTATGTATGTCCAAAGATATTCAGCATTGACCCCTGGATGGTCTTATGACACGGCCCGTACAGATGTCTTCTTCGATTGTTAGCCGTATTGATCATACCCCACCATTTACGGTGGTAGTTTGTATGCGATCATGGTATGATAGTATGTCACCATCAGACACGGTGATCGTAGATGATTTGCTACAGCATACTATGACCTTATTGATGTTTCAGGTTCCTCTAGGATTTGTAGAGGGCATGCTAGAGCACTGGGTACCGGACAGACAGGTATTCCGCTTTGGGACCCGTGAGTTAACTCCTACTTTGGAGGAGTATGCACGGTTTACGATGCTGGCGCTGGACAGACCTTGCGTGCACATGGTGACGGGAGACATGAGTAGACAGTTCATGACTCTCACAGGATTGAGGCACAGAGTGGTGCAGGATGAGATTACATCCTGCCATGTTATATCCCAGCGTTTCCTATTTGACAGGTTTGGCTCTGAGGACAGCTATGCACAACATTCCGAGGATTTCACCACACCAGAGGATCATTGGCGTTTAGCCAGAGTAAATGTACTACTTCTATGCGTATTGTCATACGTAAACATGTCGCGGTACATGGATGAGCTAGATATCGGTGTCATTATGGCAGTGAGAGCTCTCAGGGAGGGTCGTACCATTGTACCGATGATTATACCAGAGACCTTGAGGTCGGCTACATACTGCTGCACTTATCCGGCAGGAGTGTTCACAGGTAGCTCGGTCATGCTGTATGTCACACTTAAGACCGATTGGCACATTTAGACATCATGGATTTTGTTTCACCCATGGGATAGCCATGTCATACTCCTTTCAGCCTGCAGGGTGTACAGATTCAATATCTTGGTCCGCTTTCTTGGCAGAGATTAGAGATCCATTTGATATATTTCCGTGTTCAGGGCTTATCTCACCCTACAGCTTCATTACTCATGCTCCGGGTATGGATTATCTCCTCCGGGTGGTTTGAGGGGCATGATTACTTACCACCATTGGGCCGTGTGATGTGTCGGTTTGACCCGGTTCTGTGATTTCCATCTATATGAGGGGGCGGTGAGTCGTTGCCGCTTCACGCCACACCGTTTTGTCACGGAGGACAGATCCAGTTGTATACTGTTGGGATCGGGCCGAGAGTCATTGAAGTTTTCTGTCGATCATCCAGTTGTTACGCAAAGTATTCCGCATGGATAGAGACAGAGATCGATTCATTGGGCATGGCAATATCCACAAGTGAGAGATTGATTCTGATGATGAGGAGCCTATAGAGGAGGCTGTCATTCCCATCGATGACTTGACTGCTGGGCTGCCAGCATTTGTGATAGATTATCCCACCCCGAGTGCCACTGTTACTCAGTATTTGACACAGCATTTGGAGTAGAGCTTACATCTGATGACCTATGACAGAGATCAGGCTAGGGCCACGATGTTGACAGTTCTTGATGAGAGAGATATCGCTCTGTTAAAGAGGGATGAGGCTAGATCAGCCAGGGATGCCACCTTATCTGCTAGGGATGTGGCCATTACAGACATCACTTCAGTGAGATCCCAGATGACGGTCAGTCTGGCCGACATGAGTGCTTACATTGATGAGCATTATGCCACCATGCAGTTAGCCTCTGATCTACTAGCTCGTGTAGATACCCTTCAAGGTGAGCTTGCAATGTTACCTCCGTCTTGAGAGAGGATGCTATGTTAGATCCGATAGATACGCATACATACGGATGATCAGTAGATAGCTTTGTATTTTTCTCACATGAGACTAGCTTAGCCATTTTGTCATGTACAACATGGATGTATATATCAAACAAGATTATTATGTATGTGGAAATATATTTTGATTCACTTCCCTTTTAGTTATGCCTTCATACTTGCTTGATATTTGCCTATTTCTCTAGGGCCTTTGATTTTGATGCATTCTGAACTTATCCTTGATAGATGGACAGTGAGACGTCGCAAGGTCTCTCAGAACGGATCATTGATTACTGAAAATCCCTACCATCTTTGGTGTCTTGGGACTGGTATCTGTATGGAAGAAAATGGAGAGGAGGGTGGCCTCTTCCTTTCTGAGATTGACCGCATCATAGATGGTCGCCAGTACTTCTATTTGTGAGAAGACTAGTTAATTCCATCTCTTATGGGTTGGTATTGCTCTTTGAGGCACGATCGCAGCTTAGATGGTCACCGAATCTTCTATTTGTGAGAAGAGGTTGGATAATTCCATCCCATTGATCTGAAACCGATGAAGTGGGGCAATTTGAAGGTTGATCCCAGTACCATGTGACAAGTATATTTGTTCTGGTAGGGGTTAGACTGCACCATGAATGGCTGCCTACGTACTCCTATTGAAGAGGAGATCAAGTCTGCGTATTCGAACTTAGTGTAGGAGGTTCAACGGTGAATGCGGAAGGCAGATGGGTGTAGAAGTATTTTTGTTGTTTTTGTGAAGAAAAGGGCAGAAATGTTTTTGTTATTTTTCTTTATTGCGACCGGGTCATATAGAATATGGTTGCCTATGTACCCCCGGGTATCAGGGAGATCAGGTCAACGTAGTTCGCCCCTCAGGACGAATCGCAGCTGAAGAGAAGCGTGAATCCCATGTGCAGGCTATACTACAGGGAAAAGAAAGTCTAATCCCATAGAGGGGATAAACTGCAAGTGTGGAAAAAGTTTAATCCTATCTTGAGGATAAACTGCAAGGGTGAAAAGTTTAATCTCGTCTTCAGGAGAAGTAGGTGCGAAAAGTTTAATCTCGTCTTCAGGAGAAGCATGTGTGAAAAGTTTAATCTCGTCTTCAGGAGAAGTACGTGTGAAAATTTTAATCTCGTCTTCAGGAGAAGTAGGTGTGAAATTTGAAATGAAGTAAAACCAGGCTGCTGGCTTGAAGTGTATGTTTCCCTGAGGGGTAGAAGAGTTTGTATAAAGGAGAGAGGGTTCAAAACCGGAATGACTGGTGATTGGATGATCAAAACCATGATGTTTGTTTGATGGTAACTTTAGACATAGTACCGTTTCACGGTGTACGAGTTGATAAGCTGTGGAAATTCATCGCCATCCATTTTCTGCAATCTGAGAGCACCTCCTGTCAATACTTCTTTGACAATAAATGGGCCTTCCCAGTTAGGAGCGAATTTTCCCTTAGATTGATCTTGGTTGTCAATGATCTTCTTCAAAACCAAGTCATGTTGTTTGAATTGCCGTGGTCGGACTTTTCTATTGTAGGATTGTGTGATTCTTTGCTGATATAACTGACCATGGAAGATAGTTGCGGTTCGCCTTTCATCTATCAGAGACAATTGGTGATACATGTCTTGTACCCATTGGTCTTCATCTAACTGAGCATCCATCAATACTCTGAGGGATTTCATTTCCACTTCTATGGGGAGCACTGCTTCCATCCCATAAACTAACGAGTAGGGGGTTGCCCCAGTGGAAGCACGCATTGAAGTTCTGTAGGCTAATAAAGTTAGGGGCAAGAAGTCAGGCCATCCTTTGTGATTGGCGGACATTTTCTGCATGATCTTCTTGATGTTTTTATTAGCCGCTTCAACAGCACCATTCATCTTTGGTCAGTAGATGACAAAGTTGAGATGTTTGACGTGGAATTTTCTGCATAATTCCTCCATCATGTTGTTGTTGAGGTTTTTAGCATTGTCTGACACAATGACCTCTGGTTGTCCATATCGACAAACAACATTGTTTTTGATGAAAGTAATGATGACTTCTTTAGTAACCCTATGGAAGGAAGCTGCTTCAACCCATTTAGTGAAGTAGTCGATTATGGTGAATATGAATCGATGTCCATTACTGGCTTTGGGCTCGATGGGCCCGATCACGTCCATTCCCCACATTGCAAAGGGCCATGGCGAACTCATATTGTGGAGTTCCCTTGGAGGGGCATGGATAGCATTCCCATGGATCTAACATTGATAGCACCTCTTGACGTGAGCATCATAGTCAGCTTTGAGTGTAAGCCAATAATGTCCCATTCTGAGAATTTTCTTGACAAGTAGGCGTCCGCTCATGTAAGGGCCGCATACTCCACCATGGATCTCATCCATGAGTCTTTGAGCTTGGTCTTTGTCCAAACATCTTAGGAGACCTGATCCTGCATCTATTTTGTAGAGCGCATCTCTGCTCAGGTAGAATTTCATAGCAAGTTGATGAATCTGCCTCTTCTCAGTTAGGCTTGCCTTAGCGGGTGTAGATCCATCTCGTAGGTACTCCTTGATGTGTTGATACCAAGGGTTGTGGATGGGAGGAAACTCATCCGATACTTCTCCAATGTAATTTCCATAGACTGGGGCATTCTGCATAGCAATCGTGATGCTTGGCATGTTTTCCTTGTCAGGTATATAAACCAAGGAGGCCAACATTGCTAATGCATTTGCAAAGTCATTCCTATTACGAGGAATGTGTAGAAATGAGATTTCTTCAAACTCTAAAGCCATCTGTAGAACTTACCGATGGTAAGGCAGTAAATGTAATTTTTTGGTTTGATAGATTCCTGTGGATTGCTTGATTACCATTTCAGAATCTCCAAAGACAGTTAACCGCCTGATACCCATTGAACGGGCAAGTTTGAGTCCCATGATACAGCCTTCATACTCGGTTTGTGTTGTTGGTGTTGATAAAGCGCAATTTGATTTGGCCACGGATACCGCTTCCCGTATCGGATGGTAAGATTGCTCCATTTCAAAGCCAATTAATAATGACCCCATCAAAATACATTTTCCACTCACGGCATGTATCGTGATCGATGTCAGAATCGAATCGTTATTACCCCTTCATCGGGAAAGTACATTTCTAAGGGTTTGTAATCCCCTGCAGGTGCGGCGACCAGTTGATCCGCAATTCCTTGACCTTTGACAGACTTTTGCATCACATAGACGATGTCAAATTGCTATAGGATAAACTGCCATTTGGACAGTCGACAATTCAGTATGGGTTTGCTGAACACATACTTAAGAGGATCCACGCGGGATATGAGATGGGTTGTGTGACCATGGAGATAATGTTGTAATCTCATGGAAGCCCATGCTAAAGCACAACAAGACTTCTCGATCAGAGTGTACTTGTGTTCACCGATGCTGAATCTTTTGTTGAGGTAATAGAGAGCTCGCTCTTGGCCTCTATTGTCTTTTTACCCCAGCATACAGCCCATAGCATTGTCATTTATGGACAGGTACATGAACAGGGGTAAATCATCCCTGGGAGGTACCAAAACAGGAGTGTTGATTAGTTGATCCTTGATTGTGAGGAAGGCATTCTGACACTCATCGTTCCATTTCATGGAGGAGTTCTTCCTTAACAATTTGAAGATTGGCTCATAGGTTGCCGTGAGTTGAGAAATGAATCGGCTAATAAAGTTGATCCTTCCCAAAAATCCCTGTATTTCATTTTCTGTCTGAGGAATGGGCATTTCCTTGATGGCCTGGATTTTGGTAGGATCCAGTTCAATCCCTTTGTGGCTGACTAGGAAGCCTAGCAATTTGCCTGACATAACACCAAAGGCGCACTTGGCTTTTTGAGATGGTCTAAATGGTCATCCTCCTTCCGGGATTTGACAATGATGTCATCCACATAAGTCTCTATCTCCTTGTGCATTAAATCGTGGAAAAGAGCCATCATAGCTCGCTGGTAGGTTGCCCCGACGTTGATGAGGCCGAATGACAAATGTCTATAGCAAAAGGTTCCCTAAGGCATGATGAAAGCAGTTTTCTCACGATCTTCCTCAGCGACCATAATTTGATGGTACCCCACAAAGCAATCAGCAAAGGAGTACATGCCGTATTGAGCAGTATTTTCAATAAGAATGTGGATAAATGGCACGAGAAAGCTATCTTTAAGGCAAGCTTTGTTCAAATCCCGATAATTCACGAAAACTCGTACCTTTCCTCCTAGTTTAGGCACGGGAACAATGTTGGATATCCACTCTGGATATGTAGACACCATGATGATGCCAGCTTGAAATTGTTTCACAATTTCTTCTTTGACTTTTAAATACCACTCAGGTTTCAATCGCCTGAGCGTTTACCTAACTGGCTTGAATCCTTCTTTAATAGGAAGGCGATGAAGAACAATGTTAGTGGACAATCCCACCATGTCTTCATGAGACCATGCAAACACTTCCTGGAATTGGGTTAACAGTGCAACCAAGTCATTTTGCTGATTTGTGGTAAGGTCTGAACCAATCTGGATAAGCTTAGGGTTGTCTAAGGTTCCGAGATTGAAAGGAGTGGTTTGATCAAGATTAGGTTTGGGGTTTTCTATGACCCATTCCTTAATCTCTTGAGGTGTCTCAATGTCCTCTTGGATTTCCATCAAGTCTTAGTCCAACTTTGCATCAAAGTTACAGCCCTTGTGGAGAGAAGGCACCTCATCAGCAAGTACAGGCACATCTAAATTCAGAGTCCTGAAACAAAAGATGCTTTCACTTAATATATGCAACTGTTCGATCATACAAAAGTGTTAGCATGTACATGATAAAATAACTGCTAGTGCTGTAAAGGAAAGCTAGCAATTAAAGTCATCTACAGGGCAGAGGGATTTTCTACCCATTTTACCCTCATCGACCAATGCATGGAGTGCTGCTCCAATTGTCAAGGGAAAAGTCCTGATGGACTGCAGTTATAGAAGGATCGTCAGTGTCCTCCTTTTCCCGAATGATAACCATGACATCTGGGCAATCATCATATGGGGTGTATCTATTTGTGTGTTCATCATGAACAATGACGGGAATGCATGCCATCATCAAGGCAAGGTTATGTTTACGTTTTCGTTCCTTTTCTTCCGCCTCGGGATCAGGAATAAGCACCTCTTTAGCTTTGATTGACACTGGCTTCGGAAACAACATAGCTACCATATGGACTAGTACCTTTACTGAAGACTACATCAACTCATGCGGTAAAGGTGTAGAAAATCACCGTGCGGCGGAATTAGTAGAATAGCCTAGTCCGGCTGTCCCAATTTAACTGGACATTTGGATAGGGTGCTTAATACCCTGTTGATACTTACCAAGCCCTTGTCCAGGTTGATAACCCAATGACATCATTTCTTGAGTGGCTGACATAACCTCGTCAGAAATCTTGGGTACGGGAAGTGGCGCTCCAATAGAATGGTATTACGTGTTACTCACTTCTAGAGTATGAAAACTAGCCGGCTCAACTTCTGAATTGAAGCTGATAATTGGTAGAGTTCCTGGTCTAGAACATTCCGGCTTAGCATTGACAGTGACTAGATTGTTGTTGATGATGTATTTGAGTTGTTGATGTAAGGTGGAGGGAATAGCTCCAGCCATGTATATCCATGGTCTCCCCAATAACAGGTTGTATCCTGAGTCGATCTTGAGGACGTGGAAGGATACATTGAATGCATTTGGACCAATCTCAATTGGCAATTCAATCTTTCCAATGGAATTTCGCCGGGATCCATCAAAAGCTTGGATGATCGTATGGCTACTTTGGATTCGCTTGAGATTGATATTCATCTTCACCAAGGTGGCATAAGGACAGATATTTAGAGATGAACCTCCATCTATCAATACTCCAGCTAGCATGTACCAGGAAGACAACACTGCGATGTGCAGTGGTTTGCAATGACCGATCCCTTTGGGAGATATGTCGTCATCAGTGAAGGATATCACATTGTTTTTGAAAATGTGATCAACCAAATGTTGAAATTTTTCCACATTCACTGATTTTAGCAAGTAGACTTCTTCCAAAACCTTTAGCAAGACCTTTCGATGCTCCTCGGAAGAGAAAACCAGGTCCAGAATTGAAATCTAGTGTGGAGCTTCTCGCAAGCTTAAAACCACTTTGGCTTCATTGTGGCCCATAGTACGGAGGAATTTTTCAATCTTCTCCATGGGCAACTTCCCGTTTGCTTTGTAAGTAGGCTTGATAACCCGTTGAGGAAGGTACAGTAGATTTTCCTTCGAAACTGTAGCAGTAGTATGAGACGTGGATCCTTTAGCTTCTCTATAATTCCATGGAACTTTATGCAAGCTGATAATACGATGTTGTAGTCTGCAAGGTAAAGGAATTGGCTCTAGTGTGGCCACTTTCAAAGGATTGTCAGCTCCTTTGAGATGAATTGGTTGTATGGGAAATAGTTTGACAGTCTCATCATCCACTTCGGATATAACTGCTACTGATCCCTTCCATTGGGTAGGGCATGTATTCCCATCCTTGAGTTGCACAGTGTAATCATCCGTTATTTGCAGGACACCGCTATCAATAAGATTTTAAATGAGATGGCGGAGTGCCCAACATTCTTCTGTACTGTGACCGTGAGAATGTGAATGATATTGACACATTTCATCTGGATTGAACCGCCCTGAGCGGGGATTGATTGGAGGTAGAAGGAATGTGATTCTTCCTTCGTTGATTAACATTTGAAGTATCTCCTCCATAGATTGGTCCAAATAGGTGAATTCCCTTTTATTAGCGAAATCCCGACGGGTTTTAGCACTTACTCGCTTTGCAACCTTATCCTCCATAGCTTCGCTTTCTGAAGGTGTTTATGAAGCATTCATAACAAATGGAAGGAGATAGGCATGCTCCTGCCTGATTAATTGGCGTGTGACTTGATGATGGTGGGTCACCAGTTCTGCTAATTACTCAATTTGTTTGGAAAGAGCTTTCATCTTTCGTTCCATGGTGAACTGGAACTTTGCATAATCCCATTTGTTAACACCGTCTTTGATGGGTTGGGATGATTCGCTATTAGAATTGGAACCTTGTACAGTGATCCAACTGATCATGTTGACCTCTTCTTCTTTATGTTGAGGAAGAGGGTTGTCTTGCACATGAGGTTGATCGGGTTTAGTGATCACGATCTCACCATTGTCTATTAGATCTTGAATCTTATGCTTCAAGGCCCAACAATCTTGAGTATCATGTCGGGGTGCCCTGGCATGGTAAGCACACTTTTGAGTAGCATTAAAACCCCTCCCATTAGGGTTGGCTGGTGGAAGAAGATGTGTAATTTTCTTCTGAGCCGTCAGAAGAGGAAGAATATTCTCGAGCGAGTCCCCTAAGGGTGTGAACGTTCGAGGCCACTTCACTTCTCCACTTTTAGGTAATGGAGGGTTTGAAGATTGTGCTGGAAAAGGGGAGTAGTTTCTCCTCTGTATAGGCATGCTTGGATTGCCTTTTTGTTCTTTTAGTATCAAGGAAACATCCTCCTTTTTCTTTTTATGGACCCTCCGGGGGTTTTTTCCATAAGATCCTGACTGGATGTGCTCAACAACAGCTTTAAGAGCTGCTAGGTCTTGAATTTTACTGGACTTCAATCCCATTTCAGCCATCTCGCCGTGTTTAATCATTTCAGAAAATGGTTTACCAATACCAGCTAGAACTCTTTCATAGAAAGGAGCTTCTCAGATATCTATGAAAGTCATGACCATTTCGATTACATCATGGAAGGAATAACTTGAGCAAAGAAGGTGCCTCCACCTTTGAGCATACTCTCTGAATGACTCATTAGGATTTCTTGACCTTGGTAATTTGGTACCGATCAGAGCCATCCGAGATTGAAAATCGATTGAGTGAGGAAGGCATGGGCGGCTCTTCCCAACTATGGATCTTAGAGTTGTCTAATCTGGTATACCATGAAGCGGGCTTCTCATCAAGGACTTTTTACGAAATGACTACATTCGGAGCTTTTCATTCTCAGCATAAGATCTAAGTTCTCCAATGAACACTTTTAAATGTGTATAAGGATCCCCTAATCTGTCATATTTCTCAAAATCAGGGGCTTTAAACTTCTCCGGATAATGAACACCAGGGAATATGCAAAGGTCTGTATATGAAACACTTCCATGAGTTCCAATCCCTTTGAGAATGCGGATAGTTTCCTCCATTTGAAGGACTTTCTTCCTAATGTCACCGTTGTCTGGATCTCCTTGGAGATGGGTGCCTTCAGGGTCTTTGTTAGTTATATCCAACTGATGTTTTGGAATTGTTTTTTCCAGATCTTGAACTCCTTGTGTAGAGGATTCTGTATGTGTAGGTATCTTCGTACCCTGAGTAGACTGGTGTAATTCTTTCAGTAGAACAGCCAAGTCTATTATTTGTTTACTCAATCCGTCAACTTCTTCTCGTGAAAGCAGATTAGGATTGGGAGGAAGAAGACATGATTGATTTGTGAAGCTTGTGGCCTTTTTACATTTTGAGCGGGTAACAGGCCCAATTGCTTCCCTACAAAAGACTTACGTAGTTTAGTCTTGGGGTAATGTAAATGTTATCATAACATGTCCGTTTTAGGAATTTGCCCTGCAAAACCGATTTGTTAATTAATAACATGTCATGCACAGGTATTCTTCATATTTTCCATTACATATGGATGAACATGGAATAAAATTACAAGTAAATGCTTTTACAAGTAATTGAAAATGGAAAGCATGAAGAGACTTTCCTCCGCTTTTGGTTTATCAGAGGTTGACCTATCTTAGGGCTACTCTCGCGGCTTTTCGGCATGAAGGTTCCCAGATCATCACAATTTGCTTGACGGGAAGTTAATCCGATCTTTCAATTGGAGCGAATCTGAGTGGTTCCTTTCCTGAGCCCCAGGGAATTATTCTTCATGACGAGTCCAAAGAATCAAACACAAGCAGGATAGCCTCCTGGTGGAGGGACCACACAACATACATTCACATACAACGTGTCTCACCGTTTATGCAAAATGATGACATGTGCGAAGCACTTATATCACAGATAGATATTTAGTAGTGCAATAAGTAAGATGCATTCGTACACATTCATCGGAAATGTAAATGCAACAATCACACACAAGCATATAACAATTTTGAAAAGCTTGTAATAGCGGCTTAAGCCCTCTTACTGGAGTCCCCAGCAGAGTCGCCACCTGTCGACTTCAGGATTTTTGAGTGTCCCTTTTCGTCACTTGTTCTTTAGTGTTCTCATGTTAATGTGAGATTTGTTTGAAAAAACAAGTGAAAAAGGTCCACATGTATAATGTCGACGATTGACTTTAAGAGTCACCAGTTGGTGTATTTAATTGGTTGCACCAACGCAACCGAAAAGGTTAGCACATTGACCAAAGTTGATTTGACATCGCTAAATGTGTCCGTGTGAAACCGAGATTCATTAAGGGTTTGGGGGCTTGCTTATGCGGAGGGAAGGTGTTAGGCACCCCCCGACATCCGTGTTACCACGGTGACCGCCACTTTTCAAAGAAATTGTTATATGAATGTGTGTGTATGTGTGGATCAATGTGTAATTATTTGAAAGTAGTGCGAGGCCTCGTTCACACATATATACACAAGGTTTGAATTTTATAGAAAAAACCAGTTTTAACCAAGATATAGCAATGAAGTTTTGTAAAAGTGGTTTTTCAAACCCTGTGCTCAATTGGAATTGAGACCTTTTTATACTTCCATTTTATTGAATGTTTAGCTTGTTTGCTTTTATTTTCGAGATGCGAAGCATCCTCGAGAAAATAATATACAGCAGTACTGAACTCCTTATGGGCATGATAACCATCCAAGGAAACTCAGACACTGTAAAATAATGTACAAGCTGCTTACAGCTAAAAAATGTCCATCATAGGAATCGAATCTAGGTTCAATTGACTGAACCTGTGATCACATGATTCCTAGGCTCACGTGATACTGCAATTTATATGGAAAGCAGTAAGCAGTTATATATATACAAACGATAAATATATATATATATATATATATATATGTACATGATCAACCACCACAAAGAAACTCCATGGGGGATCAGAAATGTAAATAAAGTATTAAATGCTATCAACTGCCATGAAGTAAACTCCAGGCAGGACAAAATGTAAATAAAGCTGTAAAAAGCGATCAACTGCCATGAAGTGAACTCCAGGCAGGACGAAATGTAAAAAAGCTGTAAAAAGCCACGGAGGAAACTCCGTGCACTGACAGAATGTATATATATATATATATATATATATGTATATATATATATATATATATATAAAAGCGGTAAACGCACCGGATGTAAATCTAGGCTCATCGGATATGTCTGACAGTAATTATATATATGTATATATATATATATATATATATAAAAGCGAGTAAACGCATCGAATATAAAATCCGAGCTCATCGATATGTTCGATAAACAATTATATATATATATATATATAAAAAAGTAATTAAACGCTCCAGATGTAAAATCCAGGCTCATCAGACAGAGTCTGACCACAGTTATATATATATATATATATATATATATATATATATGCTGGCAACAACATATGTATTTTTAACTGGGATTAGAACAATTTCTAATGGGGGATGACTAGAAGAAATTTTTGACTTATCTTCATGTGTCCATTGAGTTTTAGTAATAACACTACATTTACCTTGATATTGATCATACCAATCGTAAAAGTTAATGTTTATTTTTCATTGTTAATAAAATGTTTCCATCTATTAACTATTTTATTACGTTCTTTTCAGAAGGGTGATTGGAACGAAACAAATGTCTTTTTCCTTTATTAGAAGTTGCAGTTAAACCATTGAACATAAAGGGAATGAAAATAATAAACGAATGAACAAATTACTAGATCTTATTGGCAACTAGTAAGAACAAACTGCTTCCGTCCCCAAATGGTATCAAAGCCATGTTGTTTGTTCTTATTCTCCTAATGCCTTTTGGCATCGGAAAAAACATGTTGTAATGCTCCGTTATGCTAAGGAATTCAAAGAGCACCTGATTCCTACTAAGGCCAAGCCAATACAAATGAATCATGAACAAGTTGAGTTATGTAAAAAGGAAATTAATGATCTCCTTAGTAAAGGTTTAATTAAACCTAGTAAATCCCCTTGGTCTTGTCCTGCCGTCTATGTTAACAATGAAGCAGAAAAAGAATGAGGTGTACCTCGTCTAGTCATTAATTACAAACCATTGAATAAGGTTCTATAATGGATTAGGTATCCCCTTCCCAACAAAGACGACCTTATCAATAGATTAAGTAACGCCACAATATTCAGTAAATTTGACCTTAAGTCTGGTTTCTGGCAGATTACCATTAATCCTGATGATAGGCACAAAACAGTATTCACTACTCCGCTTGGTCACTACGAATGGAATGTCCAGGCATTTGGCCTAAAAAATGCTTCCAGTGAATTCCAAAATATTCTCAATGACATATTAAACCCTTTCAGTCATTTTATTGTCGTTTATATCGATGATATTCTCATTTTTTCAAAGGCCATTGAAGAACACATTAAACATTTGAAATCGTTCTTCAAGACAGTTAAAGATAATGGTCTAGTTCTTTCACCTTCCAAATGCAGCCTGTTTCAGGTCAGAGTAAGGTTTCTTGGTCTTAATATCTTTAGAGGACAAGTTCAGCCCATTGATAGAGCTATTCAATTCGCTGACAAGTTTCCCGATAAGATAACCAATAGAATCCAACTGCAGAGATTTCTTGGCTCGCTTAATTATATTGGCAAGTTTTACAAGAATCTCAGGAAGATTTGCAAACCTCTTTTCCAGCGTTTGCAAGACAACCCTCCACCTTGGACGGACATTCATTCTTTTGTCGTCCAAAAAGTAAAAATTTACGTCAAGGCATTTCCCTGTCTTGGCATTTCCAATGATTCAGCATATACAATTGTTGAAACTGACACCTCAGATATTGGATTCGGAGGCATTCTTAAACAAAAGTTAACTCCAGATTCCCCAAAACA
The DNA here is from genome assembly GCA_020205605.1 of Panax ginseng. Lineage (NCBI taxonomy): Eukaryota > Viridiplantae > Streptophyta > Magnoliopsida > Apiales > Araliaceae > Panax > Panax ginseng. The sequence goes on from CM035144.1 coordinate 84,873,292, forward strand.
AATTGTTTGTTTTCATTCCGGTGCATGGAATAGTACTCAATTAAATTACGGTACTATTAAAAAAGAAATACTTTCTTTAGTATTATGTATTAATAAATTCCAAAGTGATCTATTAAATCAGAAATTTTTAGTCTGTATTGTTTGCAAGTCAGCAAAATATATCATAGAAAAGGATGTTGAATATCTAGCTTCTAAGCATTCTTTTGCTAGATGGCAAGCCCTATTAAGAATTTTTGATTTTGATATTGAATACATCAAAGGTAGTAACAATTCAATTCCTGATTTTCTCACTCGGGAATTTATCAATACAGGTACTATTCAGACATGAGCATTAGAGGATCATCTTCCTAAGGAGTCAGGGTCGCCCTACTGGCCCAAGTAATCAACCCAGAGGAACTTTGATTCCTCACCCAGTCACCCCAGTTTACCAGTCAAACAAATTCACAGTCTTTGGAACACTTCCCAAGCCATATAGTTCAGCTTTAACCAGCAAGCCTGAACCAATTGACCCTTTTAGTAATCCAACTAAGGCTTCATCTTTAGCTCCTAATCATCCTCCTTCTGAGCATATGCTTAAGTGGGAAAATTACCTTTTTCATATTGAACCCTACATGAAACCAAAAGATGACCCCAGTAAGCTTGCTGCCCAATTCTTTCCCCCTGGATGGCACTTCCAGCCCCTGGCTCCTTATAACTCTCTTGTATTTTATAAGGATATTCTTCTGGAAACAGAGTCAGTAAACATTAAACCAATTTACGCCAACAATGATAAGACTAAAATTCTTTATCATTCTTTATACATTAAACAGTTTGTTCAAATGTCTGATTGGGGGAAAAACCCCTTTGATCTTATGAATCTCTCTAGTCAAGATATTTCTTTCTGTTATTATGATTATATTGAAGCTTTGTACAAGGTTCTCCTTCACCAAAATGAATCTTAAAGTCATTCATGGTTCATTCAATTTGACCATAAATTCAAGATCCCAATCCCCTACTGGTTTGTTCTTTGGTGGTATAGGTTAGGTTCTACTTATGACCTTCTTCCCGACCTCCTTAAAGTTCAACTAAATCATTTTAGCAATCACAATAAAATAGATCTAAAGAATGACGGAGTTCCCCTCACTCTTTTATTTGTTAGTAAATATAAGATCCCTTGGATTCTTAAATGGCAGTACAGAAATCCGCCTCCCTCAACTCCAGTCAATGGTATTCAGTCAGATCCACTCCCTCGAGTGTCTCGCCTCGTTTATGTTAAGTGGTGGGATAAATTCGACATTAATAGAATTGTTGGCCAGGTTCAGTAGGAATTTCCTGTTACTCCAGTTTCCCCTCTTCCAGTCACAGCCATTCCTAAGGCTAGTAAAGAAAAGGAGTCAAAATCCAAGTTAAAAGAGTCTAAAGTCAGTCCCACTGGTTCAGCATGTTCTAGTAAAATTTCTGATTTTAAGAATTGTTCCAGTAAAGAATTAATAAAAATTGCCCAGGCACTCAACAAAAGGATTGACGAAGCCATACATGAAGAAGCCTCAGTATGTTCTTCATCCTCCAGTCATGGTTCTCCTAGTAACCTCAATGATGATGATGACCCATACGACACCATCAACCTACAGGACGCTCAGGATCCATTTGCCTAATGTCCTCAGTTATTTGCACCTGCTCCGGCAGCCAGCTCACCAATCAATCAGAAGAATCACCTTCTTTTCCACCAAAAGTAGCCCCAGTCACATGCGTCTGCTCCAAAATTCAAAAGATGCTCTCTTTTCCACTGAAAGCATCAATGAGTCAAAAGTTGTCGGCCATTTGGCCAAAAGCGTCTGTATTTAGTCAAAAGTAATTACTGTTCATTAACAAGAAAGTGTCTGTATTTTACTTTTACTTTTACTTTTCCTTAAGTAATATGTTTCTTACTTTACCCCAATTAATGTAATAGTTCCCTTTCCTTGATCTATAAAAGGAAACTGAACTCATTTGGCATAGCAGACTTAGAAACTTAGTAAGACTCTGAGTTCCTTCTCAGACGAATCTTAAGTTTCTACCACTGTTTAGCCTACTTAACCCCTCATCTCTTATTCTTCTTTAAATGTTTCTATAATAATTAAGTCAGTTTATTTTCAGTTCTATTTGTAAATATTTCAGTTATCAATAAATTTGTTTTTATTTAGTAATCAAATTGTGTTATTTTATATGCACTACTCTATTTGTTCTTTGTTCTTATTTTTATTTTGCTTCCGTCCCCAAATGGTATCAAAGCCATTTGGGGACTGAAGAAAAATAGAAATAAGAACAAAGAACAAATAGAGTAGTGCATAAAATATAACACAATTTGATTGCTAAATAAAACCAAATTTATTAATTACATTGATTTGCTTAATGCAACACTTTTTGTTGCAATTGTTAGTACAAATAGTGACTTCGTCTTTGTCACTATCTGTTTCATGATTACTAGAACTACTATTAGAAGAATAAGGAATATCAGAACCTTCATCATTACTGACGGTGTTCTCTATTCTAATTAGTTCTAATAATTGTTCAGTATTATCTCTAGAGATATTTAAATGAGATAATTTCTTTTTTATTTTGCATTCATTTTTGTAATGCCCTTTTTGCCCACAATTGTGGCAAACAATTTTACTTTTATCAAATTTTTTAGATGATTTTTTATTATAATTTTTTGTGGTTTTGGGTTTATTATAATATTCTTCTTGATTTTTATCCTTTTTATGCCTACGTTTGTGACGTCTATGACTTCTATGATGCTCAATATGTTTATGCATATGCTTCCTTCTAGAGGGAGCAATAGGAGGTAAAGCATATTGTTCACAGAATGTTCCTAATTCATATTTGGCTTTCTTTTTGTCTTTATTGGCTTGTTTAGCTAATTTAAAGTCAATACACATTTTTAATCCAATTTTTTGAGTATAACTGATTATGTCACCATATGTTAGGTTATCATAATCGATATATCCTAAATTTTTGCTTAACTCTTCATGAACTTTTTGTGCGAATAATGTAGGTAAACCATTGATGAATTTTTCTTTCCAGAATGGTTTGTTACTGTTAGTTCGCAACATAACTCTGGAAGTAAACACATCTTTATACCACCTAAAATCACTTAAGGTGGGACAAATGAGATTACTTAACTGGTCGTGAATTCTTTCAATAATATTACTAGGAGTACCAACAAAATGTTTAATAATGGTAAAGATTAGAGTATTAACACCATCTGGCGGACCAATACCAACATCTTCATCAAAGATGGGATTGCCGTCATCGTCTAACTGAATAGCATGAATTATTGATAATCTAGTATCCTCAGTGAGATGTTTTTCTCACCAAGATCTGAGAATACCAATGAATCCACTAGCTAACAACTCAACAATATCTGGCTGAGACAGGTTGTTGAATTTAGTTATATAGCTATTTGCTACCATAGACATGTGGTTCAATTTATTTAGTATCTCTTGTTCACTAAATCCATCAATATTCCATTCATAGACTTTATTAGATGATACAGAAAACTGTTTGTCTAGATTTCTCTCTTCATATTGTAGATCAGGATGAGTGGGTCTAGAATACCAGTTTCTGGTTATACTAGTATTTTGATTTGTTAATTTATTTAAGCTGGTCATTAATGTCCAAATATTAAACAAGATCAAAATGAGAATGATCGACAAACTCGCTTTCAATATCGAGTTCAACTTGATCAATAGTAGCAATAGTGCCACTTGGACCAAGGTTCGCTTTTTAATTTTTAAATAACTTATCAATTGATCGAACAAGTTCACTATCATCATTAAGCGGAACCTAATTTACTTCTATTTTCGGTAATTTTATTAAAGGATGTTCAATTTTTGAATCGGGTTTTTGATAATGGTTTCTTGAACTTTTCTTCAATCCTATCTAATTTGTCTTCCTACGGTTGCTAGATATTGATTACTAAAATTTAATTGTTCAATTATTTTTTATCATCTTTGTTACCATCTGAAATCTTAAAAGGGCTGGCAACAACAGATGTATTTTTAACTGGGATTAGAACAGTTTCTAATGGGGGATGATGACTAGAAGAAATTTTTGACTTATCTTCACGTGTCCATTGAGTTTTAGTAATAACATTACATTTACCTTGATATTGATCATACCAATCGTAAAAGTTAATGTTTATTTTTTCATTGTTAATAAAATGTTTCCATCTATTAACTATTTTATCACGTTCTTTTTCAGAAGGGTGATTGGAACGAAACAAATGGTTTTTTCCTTTATTAGATTTGGAATTAAAATCTTTTACAAGATTGTCCCAATCAAATATGAATTTCTTTTTAATGACTCTTAATTGATTATTAATAGGAATTTCGAAATCTGACTGAGTTGGAAATTTTGAAGAAGTAGGAGAAGAGCATTCTTCTTCTACAGGGTCATTATGTGCATAGCAAGGGTGACTAGCTTGACCTTGATTAAGGATACCCTTTAACTTGATATCCCTAATGGAAGGGTTACTAAGTACTTCAATGTCTCTTCGAGTATGAACTGAAGGTGCTAAAGAACTAGTAAAATCTTCTATAATAACTGGCCTTTTGGTACGTTCAAAACTTATTTTGACCGTTCCATCAGAAAATTGCTTAATATTTTCAATATTTAACAGATTATTGACTACATGTTGTTGTTGAATTTCATTGGGTAAAGTCCATTGACTAGGTAATGTAATATCCTTCTAGAGGATGGTTCTCGGGATTTGAATATTAGCATCACTAGTTGAACTCTGAACACAGTTTGATCCTTAGGACTTTTATTAAGAGCATGAACGTTTAAATTCGTTTTCATAGTCATATAATAAATCTTGTAAATCAAAGCTATGGGTTGAGAACCCTCAATCATATGAGTGATCTCACCAGACGTTTTAATGTTTAATGTTAAAGCTTTTAATAAATGTTGATCACTTAGACTTAAGGTGGGATCAGGAAAGCAATTAAAATGGATAGGTCCATTGTGCAGACTTGACTCCATAGCACCTATCATACTAGGATAGTAATTCAGGAATCTAGCATCTCTGAGATAGAGGTAGATGCTTGAATTAATTCCCTTTATGTTCAATTATTTAACTACAACTTGAACTAGACCGATGTGAATAAAATTGTAACCTTTCTTCCTATGTTTTTTAATGACATCTGGGGATAAAAGACTATAATTTTCATATTCTTTATTAATTGCGTAAACCTTTCAACAGTTTTAACATTATAATTAGTTTTGAAGTTATCAAAAAATGTTGACTGGTAAATTTCGTTAGGAGATACTCTAGGTATGTTCCAATTATGTAAAGCTTGACTGATGTTTTCATAATTGTGTGATTCTTGGTTAACTATGTCTGGAACAGGAGGCAAAGTCGACCGGTTACTAGTTGAGGAGTTAGACCTGAATAATCTACTCATCTTTTACAGATTTTCAAAATAAATTTTTATTCATTATTCTTCCATTCATACCCTCTTACCTTAGATAGACTCATACCTGTGTTCTATACCCGACACTGCTCTCCCAAGAGATTTACAAAAGGTAGACACGAACAAGGTGGACTGAAGTAAGTTAGGTGACTTCGGAATAGGAATAATAGAGAAATTTTGAAAATAGTAAACGGATGAACAAATTACTAGATCTTATTGGCAACTAGTAAGAACAAACAACATGGCTCTGATACCATATATATATATATATATATATATAAAAGCAAATAAACGCTCCAGACCGAAGTCTAGGCTCAATCGAGGCATAACTTGATAATGTTAGTCCATATATACGAAATATATACATATATTAGTATATATATACAAACAGAAATGAAAACCACGGATTAAAGTCCAGACAAACACACTCACACGACTATCAACGTGTACAACAATGTGTGATATATGAGAAAGAGGCTTTATAGAATATAAGAAGGCTTACAGTGGGCTGCCAAAGTAGACTTCTTAGACTTTAAATGGATAAACACTCAGCTCCCGCCGGATTAAAAGTAGCTATATGTGAGCTAACTAGTGTTTAAAGAAGAGGAAACACTCAAAAGATGTGTATGCAGAGTAAAATGGACAGGGCTTCCTTGCCTTTTTCCTTCTCTCTCTCTTCCAAATGGCTGACCCAAGCCTTGTATATATAGACGGATGGCCACAGGTACACTTATGGTATCCGCAATTGTACCTGCGGCTGGTCGTGGTGGATCCGAGCCTCACAGGTCCCGTCATCTTGTACTACGTGCATTTATGCACTGTAATGTCCGCTCGAACTTGCAGAACTTCAATCCGAGCATCCGAACGAAGTATATCTGTACTTCTTTGGATCGCTTGTGTCGAGATTACGTAATGACATGGATTAGAGGTTGTACGAAGTCAGGAAGAGGGGTCTATGCCCATGGTCTTCAAGCTTCAAATTCTATCCAAAGTACTGCCACACGTAATAGTCACTCGGGATTGTCAATCCTCGGCTCATTTAGGACATTTGTTGTATGTATGTATGAAATTTTGAGATGACGTGCCATTTGTTGAAGGAACAAGATGACGTTTGACTCCTCGCAGAAGTTATCGCCGATTTGAGTTGAAAGTAGATGTTGCTTAGGGTTACATCTGAGATTGGACTACTTGTTGGTATGTCACGATATCATCTTATTGATGTGGGCAGATGACGTTGTGACTCCTCACCGAGGTTATCGTCGGTTTAAGCGGAAAGCAGACGTTGCTCAATGTTACATCTGAGATTGGACTGCTTGTTTGTATGCCTCACTGTCATCTAGATTGAAGCTGATCGCACATATTTGAAACAAGCATTTCTGGGGTTATTGCCAAAACTGCAATGGCATTCCTAGGGGCTATCACCAAGGATGGGGTTGCTACTTCCAGTGTTGTCTCCAAAACTGGAACTGAACGTCGCAGTGTTATTGCCGAGACAAGACTGTCCTCTCCGGTGTTGTTGTTGGTCTTTTGATCTGCATATCTCGAGGTTATCTCTGAGATTGGAAATGACACTCCCGGTGTGTGTTCTGGGTTGAGATGATGTTCCTGGTTTGTGTTCCGGGTTGGAACTAAACTTCCGGTAGTATCCGGCATGGATGTAAGTTGTCTTTCAGGGTTGTCTCCAAAAGACAAATCTACCCTCCTGCAATGTTAGGAATATGAGTGCAGAAAATTTTGAGTGTCTACAATATGTTTGTATGAATGAAATCTTTATTTTCTTTATGAATATAAGATTAAGTTGTGAGTTCTTAAAACTCATACTTATGGTAAGTTCGTGACTCATAATTATATGAAATGTTTCTGAACCTCTCAGCGAATCGACGCCAATGGTCTGACTAGGATAAGTTCATACACTCATATAATTGTGACAAGTTTCTAAACTCATAAGTGTGGTAAGTTTAATGAACTGGGAATAACTATGTGTGAATAGAGAATTGCAACTTTTTATGTAAATTTGGAGAATTGAAACTTTTTGTGTGAAGTTGTGTGGGTCAATCCTAATATTAATTAAAAAGGGATAGTTGTATATGTTAAGTACTAAATGTACTGTGTGCTATTGGAATAAATATGCGATTATATGAGAACATTATGTTAAATTCTTATGGTGTTGTTAATAAGAATTTGTGTAGAGAAAGAAAATTAATTTAAGATTTTTTTTTATTTAAATCAGATCATGCCGCCTAGATGACAGAATCGAAATCAAAGAGAAGAGTAGTCAGTGAATAATGAAGGAGGTCAAGTGGACCAGATGCTGAATTTTGTGGACATGTTTGCCCAAGCTATGGGAAATAGAGCTCCAGTAGAAAGAGCAAGAGCGAGAAATCAGCCAGCCAATTGATTGGCTAACTTTAAAGATTTTAAAGCGGTAGGACCACAAGAATTTAAGGGAACAAAAGATCTGATTGAAGCCCAAAGTTGGGTGAAAGAAATGGAGAAAGCATTTATTATTGCGAGAGTAACGAAAGAGAAAAAGACATCTTTTGCAACATACTTGATGAAGGGAGAACCAATTACTGGTGGGAGACTAATCAGGCTAGAGCTGGTACAGCTGTGGTAACTTGGAAAAGATTAAAGGAGTTATTCTTTGAGAACTACTTTTCGCCGAGTATGCAAGCTCAGATGGAGATTAAGATTTTAGAACTGATGCAGGATAACATGTCGGTGTCTGAATATGCTGCTGAATTCAATGAATTAACGAGATTTGCACCTCATCAGGTGGACACAGAAGTAAGAAAAGCGAGAAGGTTTGAAAATGGATTAAAGCCAGGTATATACAACAAAGTAGATGTATTGCAGATTAATGCGTCCGCGGCTTTGTTGGAGAAGGCAATAATTACTGAAGGGGGAAGCGAAGCTGCATCCCATTATAACCAGGAGAAGAAGAAGAAAAATGAAGGATGTAGTAGTTCAGGTAATAATCCGAACAAAAGTAAGTGGAGCGAGAATACCCAGTCGGGTAACAAGACAGAAGGGAATAAGAAAGGACGGGAGCCATGTGCGACTTGTGGGAAGAACCATTTGGGAGTTTGTCTGAAGAAGAAGAGAGTCTGTTATAACTATGGACAAGAAGGACACATGTCACCCAATTGTCCTAGTCTAAAGAAGATACAAGGTTGTTTTGTGTGTGGATCGACAGATCATCTGGTTCAGAACTGTCCAAAGGGAAATGTGGAAAAGGAAAGTGTCAACAAGGGACCCGGTAGCAGAACCTTGGCGATTCGAGGACCTACACAGCCAGGAAAACCAACTGCCCGTGCATTCAACATGATGACCCAAGATGCAGTGGATGCTGAGGAGGTGGTGACAGGTAACGATTTCATATATAAATTTAATTATGCGAGAAATATGACTTGTTTACTTTTATAGATCCAAGTCACAGGTTAGAATATGTGACACAAAATAATATTGTGTTGATAAGAATGAATTGATGATACAACTTTAAAAGATTGTATAAAATAAGAAAGCTGTAATTTCGAGGATAGGATCTTTATAAGGAGGGGAGAATGTGATAACCCAGGTTTTCAAATAATTCAAATTTTATGAATAATTTTTTTTTTTAATATTGATATTAATTATCAATATTGTTCTGAGTATGTGTGATACGAGTCTAGAGAAATGGTCAATTTGTGCATTGACTGAGAAAATAAGAGTAGAGTTGTGCTTAACAAAGAATAGAAACCCTAACCCTAGTTACGGATAGTAACTTGATAGAAAATACAATTATAATAATTCTATTGATGAGTACGTGTTTGTACTGTATAGAATTTATGATCAGTGATTGATCGGGTAAGGTATAAAATTAGTAAACCCTAATAAGGGAATAGAAACCCAAACGTACAGTTAGGAACCTTAATCGAATGCTGGGAACCCAAATTTTAAATTCAGAAACCCTAGACCCTAATTAGGAAACACACATCCTAATTAGCAAGCCCTAATGTGATTAATAAACTTCAATATAATTAGGAAACACTAATTATATTTTAGTTATCTTACTTTTCTATTTAAAACCCTAATTAGAAAAAAATCTTAGAAATCAAAGTTGTAAAGCCTAAGGGTTAAACCCTAAGGGTTGGATCAATTGTCTAGAATGCCATTAAAATTATAATGCAAATGTCCAAAATACCCATTTTTGCATTCTTTATTAGTTAACTTGTAAAATTTTCCAACAACTTTAGTTGTTCATAAACTTTAAATTGCAATGTGACTTATATATCAGCAAATCAGCTGCTTATTGACACATATGCCAGCTATATTCATCACATCCAAGTATATATATAGATTAAGAGAGAGAAAGTGTGCATACTTGGTCATTTTTCTATCTAACACTTAACCTAATTTTCACTCAACCAAACCTCTAAAATTTCCAAGCATATCAGTCACTTGTAGAGTACCTATCATTACTAAGAACAGATTGGAGAGCAAGAATCAAGGATCGGAACTAGAAGGTATAAAGCCCTAAACTCAACCTAGATCTTGTATGCTAAGATCGAGTACATGTTTATGTGTTTAGATTAATGCTAATGGATGTTTTAAGATGTTCTATGATGATCCATCATAGATCTATAGCATCAAAATGCTTTAAAAATGATGTTTTTCAAAAACCGTCCATGAACCCTAAAGTTCTTTGACAAGCGACTGTCAGTGGCCTTATATCTCTGCCTATTTATGTTTTTTGTTGTTTTAAGTGTTAAATCCATAGTCTGACATGAGGACTGTAGTCAGGAGGTGGAATCACAACCATTCCATGTCCAGATTGTAAGTTATTCATGGTCAAAACCCGTTGACCGAGCATAACCGGATGATTTCTAGGTATCCCAGAAATCATATATCCGAGTCCGACAATGTTTTACAAGGCCCAAATCTATCAAGTATGATGTTGTTTGATGATGTGTTTGTAACCAAGTTGTAGCCTGTTAGATCTAATCTAAATATATGTCCTTAGATCCTTCAAACCATCAACATATCGAATGGATTGGCTAGTCAAACTAGCCTACTCGACCTGGATGTCTATTTTCTGGAATTTCCAGAAAAGGTATGAATGAACCTTCTGACAAGGTTTAACCGGGATGAATCTGGAGAGTATGATGTAATCAGACTAAAATCATGCTATATATGTGTTCCTTGACATAATGACTATAGACTTGAACCATAAAATCAGCAAACTAATGACCTGAATATTAAATTAATTGTGCTGGAAAGTGGCACCACGAACTGCCTGAGTTTCTGCGTTACCTAGAAAATCTAGGAATCCTCTAACAGTAAGTTTGGAGGCTCATGTCTCCTTGTTGATTTTTTGTATGACCAAGATGATGGTTGGGTATTGTAGTGTTACATTTCTACTACACGATCAGAGTCTAAGTTAGCCCAAATCATGTCTAGGCTGAGAATCATGAACGGTCAAAGTAAGGCCCTTGCTAAGCTGGATGTCAGTGTTCTTGAGCCCAAGAAAACCTACCGTGTCGCCCCCAAATCTGAGTCCTCTGACCCCGGTTCGGTCATCAGGATAAACTACAAACATCCACCTCTACACAACATACTATAACTAAAATGCGGAATATAATAAACGTATGTCATTCATTCAAAAGGTGTTATAGTCCCAAGATACGATAACCTTAATATCATCTTACAAACATACCCTAAAATAAATATTAGGGTTCATATTACATAATCGTAATTTAAACTAATCATAAGATAAATTCTGCTTCTCGTAATTACCCTACATCTTCCCTTTACCCTTGTCCTTTCCTAAGGTCTCGGGCTGAGCTGCAATATAATTCATGATATAGCAAGGATGAACAACAAGTTTTCTCAACAAGTTTAAATACAACAATGAGGATATATCATAATGAATGAAAAAATATCTGGCAATAGATTCAATAATATGAATATCTGAAGGATTCAACAATATGAATATCACAAGCAAAGATAATGATTGCTTTTAGAATAACTACTAGTCAAACAAACATTGAACTATAACACTCCAATTGAATCAATAGTTAATTGACCCTTTGGTTACTAGCTACAGAATAAGTACTTGAGGGGATCAGCCTCACATACTCTATGTATATGCATAACATTTCAATCTGCTCTGTTGTATCTTATATTAGATACCTGGGGTACTCCCCTATCATAAGAGAGGTGTTCTTTCAGTCTAAGAATCCTTACCATCAATTTGTTTGGATAGATTTTATAAAACTTCATATGTTTATCTGACCGAACAAAGGTTCAGACTCTATCTGACACAGTTCAAGAATTATTGAACTTTAATGATGTACAAGTCTAAGACTGTACGAACTCAAGTGCACTAAGTGCAAATATCAATAATATCGATGTGGGATAATTGTAAAGTAATTAAACCACTTAATAGCATGCTTGGAAATAAGATTCCAAGCTTAAATGAATAACTTTCAATTCAACAATATCCTGCTCAATGCAATATGAGAAGGATGGGAAAACTTTCACAAACTCAAAGTTGTGTAAGTTTGGAAACTGGAAACACAATAAATTCGGATACTTTCTCAATATAATTTAGGGTAAGTTTAGGGAAACTTGCTTAACAAAAGTAGGGTTCAAGAAACATGCATAAATATATACCTGTTTTCACAAAATAAAGGTAGTGCGTAAGGTTTAGATACTTGCCTGTTTACTCAGCTACAATATAATACTAGCTTTAACTAACTCGCGTCGAAAGGACCTAACATTAATAAGTTGGTCTTTCAATTAGCATGTGTAAACTAATACGAGTCTAAACTTAAAAGAATCACGTCATCACATAGCATGCTTCTCAACATATTACATGGCACATTGGTCATATATTACAAGATAAAGAGATCATGTAAGCATTCCTTAAATTTTAAAACCAAAAGCAGAATCTTGGCAAGACTGCAAGACGGCGTAGCTGCACCTGGTCTAGGCTTAGGGATGGCGCAGCTGCGTTGTCCCTTGGCCAGACCTAGGTTGAGCTTTTGCTCTCCTGACTTCAGTCCAACTCTAACACACACCTATAAATGCCTATTAACATACATTCATGCTAGAGTTTCACATATAACACATGATCATACTTGAGTTCATTACTTCAAGTTTAACTTACACATTATATGTTATTAAAACATAAACATCATGTAATCAACATGCTTAATACATATGAATCATGCTTAGGAGTAATATAGCTATAACATGACATCTTACTACTTTAGTATCTAAGTACTCACATAATATGCAACTTATGGTTGAAAACATGTCCAAGGTTGTCTTTGAAATCATTTTAGTCGAATGATGCAACATACACATACAAGACAACTTTAGAACTCATATCATGTGTGATTAGGTTATGCTTAACATCTTTAAACACCAGAACCTACATCGTGTAGTATTCATGTATATTACTTCAATATAACAACTTTTCCTTTAAAACATTTTCTAACACAAAGCTAAAAAGTTTGAAATCATGATAAAGACATTATACATCATATACCATGCTCACTTAGGTCCCACATTAGTCGCGTATATGGTCTCATAAGATCAAAACTCGCGAACAAAAGTTTTCCACAAAGTTTGTTTTGAAAACTTTAAGATTTGCTACAACTTTCTTACTAATCCAAGTTGATTACTTCATACCACATACAAAGGCTTTACATATCATGTTATACTCCTCTATAGGTATTTATCTAAGTCACAACACCAATTTAGTAATACATATCACAAATGAAAAAAAATTGCACATGTTGAGAAGGCTTAGAGACAAAAGCGATTTTTGAGTTCTGACAGCAGATCTGCTTTGCACCTAGTACAAATAGGGCGCTTGACTACGCCATGCCTCGCATCGTGAGGCGAAAAGAAATGCATGAGACTTTGTTTGCAGAGCCTTAACCAACTTGGTTTCACTTGTTTCAAACATGTTCCAAACCATCATTTGAGAGTTCAAATATGAAGACATATATCATAAACATATCATGGCATGTTAATTCACATTGATTAACAATGAATTCAAGAAATTCCTAAGAATTTGACAATACTTAACTAAGAACATAATTAGAGTTTATACCTTGTTAGGCTTGAAATGAACTCCTCACACACTGAGTATACTCTTACAATTGTTCAGCAACTTAGAACCTCCAATATTAGACTTAACAAACAACACAAACTAAATTTGGAGCTTGCATTTATAGAAGAAACTATGAACTAGACATTGACATTACACAAGATTGGAGCTCATGGTGGAAAGGAAGAACACATTGGTTGCTAAGAAGTGGTTCAACAACTCCCAATAGGCCATTGGCTTTGAAATCATTGCCTATGTTTTAGCCATATGAAAGTTACGTAAATCAAATGTAGGCTACTGTTCATGTACCTTGGTGACACTCATTTTGGAATAAGAAAGAAAACTCAGCATACTTGATCAACTAAGGCTTGGTTTGGACACTATAATTCCCATAATGTAATATAAATGTGTAAATGCTACTACACAAGGAAATTTGGGGATTATTTATGTACTCACATTATATAACCCATGTACATTAAATATACGTAGTAAAATAACGCAGTTAAGTATTATTGTCCGAGTAATTCCATAATCATCTCTACTATTCACATAGGCATATTATAACATTATTATATATCCAGTGTACACACATAATTTCTTTTCCCCATTTTTGGGATACAAATATATTCATTTATTTCTGTTTAACAATCACTTATGATTTTATTGCACTACTTGAAACTCCATGTCATTAGAAGATATTCCTATTATATGATTCTATGCATGTCACACATTACACCAATGTTCCAATTCATTTCTTATAGTAGAATAATTTTTCTAAGTTTGGACACTTTGGCTAGCATTGCATGCGCCATTTTATCTTATTGGAGACAGTAGCATTTTGCCGGCCCCTCGGCGATGTCAAAATAGGTTAGCTTCAAGCCAGTTCCAATTCCGATCACCACATACATTTCATATGGGATAAATTAACTTCTTCAATGGTGATATACCCATACTTGACATAATTCAATATGTTCAAATCTAGCCACTATATTCAAATAGATTGAATATTTAATCATTAAGAATCGTATCAATTTCTTGATATTAAAGCCTTAGGGTTAGTCCACTAATTTAAATAACTATTAGTGACTCCCTTTAAATCATTTCATAAATTCACATAACCACTTAAGTTTTAAATAAACTCGCAAAATTAACTCATTAAAATTAAATCACATATTTAATTAATATGGAGTTTAAAATTTGTGGATGTTACATCCCTCCCCCCTTATAAAAATTCCGTCCTCGGAATTGTAAAAATAAGGTTACTCAAATAAAAACGGATAATTCGCTCTCATTTTCTCTTCTAGCTCCCACGTATCTTCTTCGACTGCGTGATTCCTCCATAGAATCTTAACGGCATGAATAATCTTATTCCTTAACTTATGTTCCTTCCTATCTAGTATTTGGACATGAACTTCCTTGTATGATAAGTTTTTCTTCACTTGAATTGGTTCATAAGAGATAATGTGCTTGTAGTCCGGTTTATACAGTCGTAATACTGACACATGAAACACGTCGTGAATGTGCTCAAGTTCAGGAGGTAATGCTACCTCATACGCCACTTCACTGACTTGCCTCAAATTCTCAAATGGTCCTATGAACCTAGGGCTCAACTTGCCCTTCTTCCCAAAACGAATCTTCCATTTCCAAGGAGATACTTTTAGAAAAGCATAGCTTCATACTTCAAAATTTCTCTTCTTGCGATGTAAGTCCCCATACTTCTTCTGGCGATCTTGAGCTGCTACTAGTCGAGCTCTTATCAGCCTGATGATTTCTATCATCTGTTGTACCAATTCTGGTTCCAACAGTCGCTGCTCTCCAACTTCATCCCAGCATAAGGGTGTTCTACATTTCCTACCATACAGTGCTTTGTACGGTGACATTCCAATACTGGCGTGATAACTATTGTTATACGCGAACTCTACTAATGGAAGGTGATCCTCCCAGCTACCCTTGAAGTCCATCACACAAGCTCGGAGCATTTCTTAAATTGTCTGAATCGTTCTCTCACCCTGCCCATCGGTTTGCGGATGATACGCGGAATTCATTCGTAGTTGTGTCCCCATTATTTCTTGAAGACTCTTCCAGAAGTTTGACCTGAATCGCAAATCTCTATCTGATACAATAGATACCGGCACCCCATGCCTCGAGATAATTTCCTTGATATATAATTTGGCTAACTGGTCCAAACTATACTTAATCCTAATTGGCAAAAAGTGAGCTGACTTAGTAAGACGATCTACAATTACGCATATGGCGTTGTACCCTTTCTGCGTTGCTGGAAGTCCCACCACAAAGTCTATTGTGATGTGCTCCCATTTCCATTCTGGAATCTCTAATGGTTGTAATAACCCACTTGGTCATTGGTGCTCTTCCTTGACCCTCTGACAAGTTAGGCATCTACTTACGCATTCCGCAACCTCTCTCTTCATGTTTGGCCACCAAAAGTGGTGACGCAAATCTTGGTACATCTTTGTGCTTCCTGGGTGTATCGAATATCTCGTATTGTGCGCTTCTTGTAAAATCTCCTCTCTCAGTTCTGGTACTAACGTTACCCAAATTCGTCCTTCAAATCTTAGCAGTCCAGTGCTATCAATCTTAAATTTCAACTCATCACCTTCAGCCAATCGCTTCTTAATGTTATTACAATCTTCATCCTTTTCCTGTGCTTCTTTAACCCTATCCAATAAAGTCGGACTCGCTGTCACCGTAAATAATTGTTCATTGGTCTCCATCGGATACTTAATCTCCAAATCTAGTCGTTCGAAGTCTTTCACCAATTCATCTTGAATGGTCAACTTCAATAACTTTTCTCTGCCTTTTCTGCTCAAGGCATCTTCCACTACATTTTCTTTGCCTGGATGCTACAGAATCTCACAATCATAATCTTTGATCAATTCTAACCATCGGCACTGCCTCGTGTTTAACTCTTTCTGCATGAAGATATACTTCAGATTCTTGTGGTCCGTATATATCTCACACTTCTCACCATACAAATAATGCCTCTAAATCTTCTAGGCAAAAACTACTGCTGCTAACTCCAGGTCATGAGTCGGATATCCCTTCTCATAATCTTTTAGCTGACGTGAAGCGTACGCAATGACCCTGCCATGTTGCATCAGTACACAGCCAAGTCCCTTGTGTGACGCTTCACTATACACTACAAACCCTCCCGTGTTGTCCAGTAAAGCCAACACAGGTGCTTGACTAAGCCTCTTCTTCAATTCTAGGAAACTTTCTTTACACTTCTCCGTCCAATTGAACTTAATTGTCTTTCTGGTAAGATTGGTCAACGGTGATGCTAATTTCAAAAAATCTTGAATGAATCTTCGACAGTATCCCGCCAATCCTAAGAAACTCCTGATTTCTGTCGGCATCCTCGGCTGCTCCCAATTAATAACTGCTTCTACCTTCGCTGGATCAACTAAAACACCATTCTTGTCGATAACGTGTCCCAAAAATTGCACTCTTTGCAACCAAAACTCACATTTAGAGAATTTTGCATACAGCTTCTCCCTCCTTAATGTCTCCAACACTATCCGAAGATTCTCGGCGTGTTCTTCCTCCGTTTCTAAATATACTAGAATGTCATCGATGAATATGACAACAAACTTATCCAAATATTGTTTGAACACTCTGTTCATCAAATCCATAAAGGCTACTTGCACGTTCGTCAATCCAAATGATATTATCAGAAACTCAAAGTGTCCATACCGAGTTCTAAATGTCGTCTTTAGAATATATCCTCCGGCCTCACTTTCAGTTGGTGATAACCGGTTCTCAAGTCAATCTTGGAAAAGTACTTTGCCCCCTCAACTGATCAAACAAATCGTCTATCCTGGGCAACAAGTACTTGTTCTTAATGGTGACCTTGTTCAACTCTCGGTAGTCGATACAAAGTCTTAGCAACCCATCTTTTTTCTTTACAAATAAGATTGGTGCTCCCCAAGGTGATACACTCGGTCGAATGTATCCCTTATCTAACAACTCTTGTAATTGAGCCATTAGTTCTTTCATCTCTACCGGTGACATACTATATGGCACTTTGTATACCGGTGCTGTTCTTGGTGCCAAATCAATCACAAACTCAATCTCTCTATGCGGTGGCAATCCCAAAATCTCATCTGGGAAGACATCAATGAAATCCCTTACAATAGGTATTTGACTTATTTCACCCTCGACTTGTCGAGTATCAACCACGTAAGCCAAATAACCTATACAACCCTTCCTAAGCAATCTCTGTGCTTGCACCATCGTCAGACAATGAGATGTCTCGGTGATTTACTACCATAAAATACCACCTTTGACTTATTCAGAGTCTTAAGGTGTACACACTTCTTCTTACAGTCTATAACTGCTCCATGAACCGATAACCAATCCATTCCAAGGATTACATCAAACTCCCCCAAATGAATCGGTATCAAATCCACTTTGAGATTAAATCCTCGCAATTCAGTATAACAACTCCTATGAATGTATTCTATGGGGATAATTTCCTTGTTCGCTACTTCTACGTTCATAGGGTGTTCTAACCTCTCACGGGGTAATTCTAACCGTTTAGCAAATTCTTCGGAAACAAAAGAGCAGGTAGCACCCGAATCAAATAACATGTATTCATCTATATCATTGATCAGAATGATACCTGACACCACGTCCTTAGACTCCACCGCATCTTGTACTGTCATGTTGAACGTTCGTGTCGTTGGTCTGTTGGCTTAACTGGCTGGTCCTCCAATGTTCAGCCCATTGTTGTTGTTGTTGCGGTTGCTGCTAGCTTCATCACCCTTTTTCTTCGGGCAGTCCTTAATTTGATGGTCTGTGGCTCCACACGAGAAACATCCTCCCTTCTGCTTATTCGGACACTGAGGAGCAATGTGCCCCGGTTGTCCACAATGATAAAAAAACACTTTTTTCTTTCATGCACTCCCCCGAGTGATTCCCCCCCACAGTTGTTGCACTTCATACTCTTCTTGGCCTCCCCTACGGACTTATTACCTCCAGAGGATTGACTCTCCACCCATTTACGCTCTTTGGGGTTGTTGCCTATGTTGTTTCCCCCCTTTTGACCTTCCTGACCGGTCTTCTTTTCTTGTTTAAATCGCGCGATGGCTTCATTGCCTCCTTCGGTAATGATAGCCCTTTCCAAAAGATCAGAGTAAGTCTTGATCTTCAACACAGCCACTGCCTTCTACACCCATGGTTTCAGTCCTAATTCGAACCTTCTTGCCTTCCTGGCCTCCGTGTCAACCTGATGTGAAGTGAATCGGGCCAACTCGTTAAATCAAGTCGCGTACTCTGCGACAAACATACTACCTTGTTTTAGTTCCATAAACTTAACCTCTATATCCTGTTGCATATTCTCCGAGAAATAATTTTCAAGAAATAGCTCCTTAAACCTATCCCAAGGAATAACTCCTTCGTCTGCTCGACCCCTATTGGCTTTCCACCAATAGTTAGCTTCGCCCTTCATCATGAAAGTGGCAAAACTCATCTTCTGTGCTTCGGCCACTCGTTCGACCCCAAACACCTTCTCCATTTCTTCTATCCAAGTCTGAGCTTCAATTGGATCCAAGGTTCCTCGAAACTCTGGTGGTCCTACCAATTTAAAGTCCTTAAAGCTAGCCAAGTGTTGTCCTGGCTGCCCTACTGCTGGTGGGGGTCTGTTTCGCATTGCCTCTGTTAATAGGTTAACGAAGTTCTGCATTGGATCAACATTTTCCCCTCCACCATTGTTAACGGATCCTTCCTCCCTCTGATTCCGCGGAATTCTCCTAGGCGGCATGATCTGAGGAAATGAAGAAAATTATTAGGCTTTATGTGATATGTTATTCATGTTAGCGTTAAGAAGTTTAAGATGTCTATTAATCATTTTTGATTTAAATAAACAACTTCAATATCACAATAAAACTCGATGGATTTCCTCAACCCATCACTTACATACTCTACTTGACTTTTCTGCTAAGGTTATAACCTAGGTTTCGCATTCCTAACAATTATAACCTACTGCTTTGATACCAACCTGTGACGCCCCCAAATCCGAGTCCTCTGACCCCGGTTCGGTCATCATGATAAACTACAAACATCCACCTTTACACAACATACGATAACTAAAATGCAGAATATAATAAACGTACGTCATTCATTCAAAAGGTGTTACTAGTCCCAAGATACGATAACCTTAATATCATCTTACAAACATACCCTAAAATAAATATTAGGGTTCACATTACAAAATCGTAATTTAAACTAAGCATAAGATAAATTCTGCTTCTCGCAATTATCCTACATCTTCCCTTTACCCTTGTCCTTTCCTGAGGTCTCGGGCTTAGCTGCAATATAATTCATGATATAGCAAGGATGAGCAACAAGTTTGCTCACCAAGTTTAACTACAACAATGAGGAAATATCATAATTAATGGAAAAATATCCGGCAATGGATTCAACAATATGAATATCTGAAGGATTCAACAATATGAATATCGTAAGCAAAGATAATGATTGCTTTTAGAATAACTGCTAGTCAAATAGACTTTGAACTATAACACTCCAATGGAATCAATAGCTAATTAACCCTTTGGTTACTGGCTATAGAATAATTACTTGAGGGGATCAGCCTCACGTACTCTGTATATGCTTAACATTTAAATCTGCTCTATTGTATCTTATATTAGATACCTAGGGTATTCTCCTATCATAAGAGGGGTGTTCTTTCAGTATAAGAATCCTTACCATCAATTGGTTTGGATAGCTTTTATAAAACTTCATATGTTTGTCTAATCGAACAAAGGATCAGATTTTATCTGACACAATTCAAGAATTATTGAACTTTAATGATGTACAAGTCTAAGACTATACGAACTCAAGTGCACTAAGTTGCGAATATCAATAATATCGATGTGGGATAATTGTAAAGTAATTAAACCACTTAATAGCATACTTGGAAATAAGATTCCAAGTTTAAATCAATAACTTTCAATTCAACAATATCCTGCTCAATGCAATATGAGAAGGATAGGAAAACTTTCACAAACTCAAAGTTGTGTAAGTTTAGAAACTTGCAACACAATAAATCCGGATACTTGCTCAATATAATTTAGGGTAAGTTTAGGGAAACTTGTTTAACAAAAGTAGGGCTCAAGAAACTTGCATAAACATATACCTATTTGCACAAATTAAAGGTAGTGCGTAAGGTTTAGATACTTGCCTGTTTGCTCAGCTACAATATAATACTAGCTTTAACTAACTCGCGTTGAAATGACCTAACATTAACAAGTCGGTCTTTCAATTAGAATGTGTAAACTAATACGAGTCTACACTTAAAAGAATAAAGTCATCACATAGCATGCTTCTCAACACATTACATGGAACATTGGTCATATATTACAAGATAAAGAGATCATGTAAGCATGCCTTAAATTTCAGAACCAAAAGCAGAATCTTGGCAAGACTGCAGGGGATGGTATCAGCTGCGCTAGTCTAAAGCTTAGGGGACGGCCTTGACTCGTTGTCCCTTGGCGGACAAGGTTGAGCTTTTGCTCTCTTGACTTCAGTCCAACTCTAACACACACCTATACATACCTATTAACATACATTCATGCTAGAGTTTCACATATAATACATGATCATAATTGAGTTCATTACTTCAAGTTTAACTTACACATTATGTGTCATTAAAACATAAAAATCATGTAATCATCATTCTTAATACATATGAATCATGTTTAGGAGTAATATAGCTATAACATGACATCTTACTACTTTAGTATCTAAGTACTCACATAATATGCAACTTATGTTTGAAAACATGTCCAAGGTTGTCTTTGAAATCATTTTAGTCGAATGATGCAACATACACATACAAGACAACTTTAGAACTCATATCATGTGTGATTAGGTTATGCTTAACATCTTTAAACACCAGAACCTACATCATGTAGTATTCATGTATATTTGTTGATCGATTTCGCAATCAATGAATACGTGCAAGTATACACGGTCAACAAGTAATAAAGTGGAAGTAGAGTATCGTTCCCACGAGGAATTATTTAATAAAAATCACCAAGTACTAATTCTTAACCAAACTAATTTTATTTAAACAATCTCAAATCGTGTTTTTTCTAATTAAGAAAACTAAATTAACTAAGTAAAACTAAGATTTTAACGAATGAATTCAAATAAATAAAGATTAAGACTTCAATATCCCCAATTATGAATTATAAATCAATTATCCAATTATCCCAATTATTATGCCTACTGAATTGTTAACAGGAATTCTCAAATGCCAAAAGTCCTTTTCCAAGTGATTAATTGCCTTCTATTTAATCCAGATTAATTTTGCTATATTCCTATACAAAACAATTGAATTAAACTCGTTACAATCCCAATTCCTTATGTGTTACATGCGGCGAAAAGATATTTCCATTCTATTCACAAACCTAATTATTCACTGTGCAAATAACTAAGTCACATGATATCATGCCCAGTTCTAACCCTAGAATTCCTTTTCCAATTCCTTCTAGAGTAACAAGGTAATTACTGATCACATAATTAATCAATAAACACAAGACAAGATAAACAACTCACTTTATCCTAAATAATTGGAATATAACGAATAACTAATTTATAGACATAAAAGGTTCAATTGGAATCTTAATAAAAGAGTTAGTTCATAATTAATGAATTAAAACCAAGAATCCTGGCCGAATAGACATCAAAAGATAAAAGTAGGATGAGAGAAGAGAATAGAATCTGTTGTCATTAAAATCGATGCTCCCTCGCTTCTTGCTCTTGATCTTCAATGGTCTCCAAGTTGCTTCAATCTCCAAAACTAATAAGAACTAGGGTTATGTTATAATCTAATAGAGTGTTTAATCTAGGCTAAGCTATGTAATCTCCCTTTGTTTTATGCCTTACATCATGTATTTATAGGTTACAAGTCCAATTTTAGTTTAGGAACAAACCCAATCCTATTTGGAGTGAAAAAGGTGTCAAAATTAGCCAAAACGCGCGTCCGAGCCGCACTCAAACCCTTCCCCCAGCCTTGTTGACTGGCAAGCAACAATTGAGTCGCCCCCTAGCGCCTAGGCGTGGGCATAGGCCAAAAATGGGCGCCTTGCTGCGGTGGCCCAAAATCGACATTTTCTCGCTCAGGCGTCCTTTGGGAAAATGGCCATAACTTCTTCGTCGAACTCCGATTTTGATGATTCAAGATGTTCCGGAAAGAGGAGAAGTAGATCTACAACTTTCATTCTTGAAGTTTGTCGAAATAATGTCAGGAGATATAGTAAAATTGGATCCGAAGTGGCTGCTATGTAAATGGCAAGCCAAAAACGCAAATCTAGCCACCCCAAACATCGATCCATGTAACTTTTGTCCCAATTCCTATAAAATAACATAAAACATGCATGAATAGATACAAACACATAAAAACATCCTAAAAGACTTAAGAACAACAATAAATTAAGCCCGAATGTATCCAATTCATGGGTATAAAACTCACTCATCAAATACCCCCAAACTTAAATCTTTGCTTGTCCTCAAGCAAAAACACAAAAATGTTATGCAATGCAATGTAATGTAATGAAACTAATCTATATGCCTACAAATCCAACAGTAATGACAGAAACAAGTCTATTCAACTGGCCTTAGAGAAATCAAGTAAACATGATAATACATCATATTAAAACAAATCAGTAATTTCTCAATCAATCATCAAATCTTAGACTGTTATCACTGATATAGTGCGTGTGTGCTCCACAACAATGTTAACTGATATAAAATCAAATTTAAGACATAATAGATATCTTTGAAGGCATCATACAGTGCAAATTCACAAAATTCACGAACAAGCTATATCCAACTAAAGTCAAACATCCACCAAGTTCAAGAGTCCAATCTGGGATACTTATGCTTTACTTTTCATTATTGGGGGCTTTTTTGCTCTTTTCCGCTTTTATTATTTTTTTTTAACCATAAGCGTGCAATGTCTCATTCCATTAGGCTAATGATGTCACCCTTAATGAGCTTTCCACCAACGACTCCCAGACCATATAAGACCTTAGAGGCGCTAGGTTTTAAGATACCCCTTCAAGCGCATTTTACTCAAGTAACAAAGGCCCCAAACAAAACTAGCTAATGTGAATTTTTTTTTTTTTTTTTTTTTTTTATATATGGTTGGTGAGTGCGTTTACGCTCCATCTCACGCTTGTGTTTATGGGGAGTGTTTCTCCTCAACCCACCACAAGACTCAACATGTTTTTTTTTTTTTAAAGCTTATATATCCCAAAATTTCCCCCAAACTTAAGTTTTTATCAAAATTTAGCCATCTCACTTTATTCATGTCTTTCATTCCTTCACACTAGTATTATACTTAAGAAATCCATTATGTATCAATTTAAACTTAATCGATTAACATATTTGTTATTAACGTCTTAACCTTGATTATACCGATTTCAAACAGGGAAAAGATTCAATTCATAACAAGAAATCACATCAAAGCTTCGAATATTCAATACTATACTTATCTACTTAACTCCAGTCTCATCATTGGCCAAAATAGACTTTTACTATCTAACAGTTGGAATCATGCAAATATAAACTAACTGCAACAAACATAGTAAACTAACTACTATTTTTGCGATTTTAAAATTTTTTTTTTTAAAAAAAAAAAAAAAAAAAAAACGAATGCAACAACTAAATGTAAATAACCCGAAAACATAACGAACTACAATGTAAATAACTAACTATATGCAATACGACACTAAAATGCCCCCAAACTTAAACTAGACATTGTCCTCAATGTGAAAAAAAAAAAATTAAAGCGGAGAGGACTTCCACGAAAATATAGCAATCTTCCTCCTTGCCCGCTAAGTTTGGAGAATAGGCTAAGCACATGGAACAAATTGGGCACCACACTTGAATTTGACTTGAATAACCTGTAAAACCATGATAGAAGCAATTTTATTAAATCCTAAATAAATGCAAATTCAAAACTACTAATATAAAACTTAATAAAAACTAAAAATAAAAATTAAACTTGGGTTGCCTCCCAATAAGCGCTTGTTTTATAGTCTCAGCCTGACTTCTTCAATTCTCATCCAATTCCCCCTCTTAAAGTTGAGGAACCCTCCATCCATCGGAAATAATATAGCTTTTGGTAGGTTCCCATTTGTAATAGCCATTGTATTAAAGTCACCTAGAATGCTTTCTTGAGATAAGATCACATTCAAGAACGTCCAGCATCTAGGTGGTTTCTCCATTGTGTCTGCGAATATATTCTGGCATAGAGGTTTGTCAGACACAACAATTTCTTCTTCTATCTTCTCTAGCTCATCGCACCATGGTTTCGAAGGTGTACTTGCTTTTACATCACAGAGAGTATTGCCGACAACATGACTACCAATCGAACAAGGTTTTGCAAATCTAACCGGACTCTTGAACTGTGGAGGAGAAGGCACTTGAGGCATAAATAACATTGGCTCATCATCATTGGTTCTCACAATTAGTTCTTCACCGACCTTGTTGTCATTATCCCCACTTGTCTCCTCTTTTCATCTCGTGGCTCATCCGATTTGTAGATTTGGCTCGGGCTCACCACCATCGGGCTCGGAATCCATGTCATAGGGGCAGGTGTATTGAGGGACGGTTGTTCAACGATGTGTCTTATCTGTTCCACTTGATTTTCCAAATTCTTGATCAACGCCCTTGGCTTTGCAAATTCACTCTACTTGATTGATTTTCTTGTCTTGTTCCTCATTCCTTTTTGAAGCTTTAATAAATTTTTCCAAGGCTTCCTCCCAATTTGAATGTTCTTCTGTTGTAGTGGAGGTGGACACAAGAAATCCTGTGGGTATGTTGGACTTGGAGCATAAAATTGATCTTGATTGTTTCATCAAGTGAAAAATCGGGTGATACCCCAATCGATGATAGTTGTTGGGATAGATATAATTATTGGGGTAATCACCACTATATCTGCATCTTTCGGCTCGGCCCGATGGTGCATTGATGACTCATATGATTTCCAAAGACAATAATCACAAGTAACCACCATACTTTGACGACCTTTGAGCATCAAAAGCTTCAAACATCCTCGAAAGTGTCTCAATCTCTACGACAATGCGAGAAAGTTTCTCGAGTCTTTCAATCTCCACTCCCCTTGGTTGAGTCATGTTTCGTGTATGGCCATTGATACACAAAGTCATCCATGGTACTGAAAAGAGAGAAATATAGAAAGAGAATTAAAAATAAAAATAAAAATGTTTAAATTAAGACTAATTTGATTGAAATTAATATTGGTAAATAATTATTAAATTAATTCCCCGGCAACGGCGCCAAAAACTTGTTGATCGATTTCGCAATCAATGAATACGTGCAAGTATACATGGTCAACAAGTAATAAAGTGGAAGTAGAGTATCGTTCCCACGAGGAATTATTTAATAAAAATCACCAAGTACTAATTCTTAACCAAACTAATTTTATTTAAACAATCTCAAATCGTGTTTTTTCTAATTAAGAAAACTAAATTAACTAAGTAAAACTAAGATTTTAACGAATGAATTCAAATAAATAAAGATTAAGACTTCAATATCCCCAATTATGAATTATAAATCAATTATCCAATTATCCCAATTATTATGCCCTCTTGAATTGTTATGAGGAATTCTCAAATGCCAAAAGTCCTTTTCCAAGTGATCAATTGCCTTCTATTTAATCCAGATTAATTTTGCTATATTCTAGGCAAAACAATTGAATTAAACTCGTTATAATCCCAATTCCTTATGTGTTACATGCGGCGTAAAAGATATTTCCATTCTATTCACAAACCTAATTATTCAACTTTGTGCAAATAACTAAGTCACATGATATCATGCCCAGTTCTAACCCTAGAATTCCTTTTCCAATTCCTTCTAGAGTAACAAGGTAATTACTGATCAGATAATTAATCAATAAACACAAGACAAGATAAACAACTCACTTTATCATAAATAATTGGAATATAATGAATAACTAATTTATAGACATAAAAGGTTCAATTGGAATCTTAATAAAAGAGTTAGTTCATAATTAATGAATTAAAACCAAGAATCCACAACTGAATAGACATCAAAAGATAAAAGTAGGATGAGAGAAGAGAATAGAATCTGTTGTCAGCAAATCTGATGCTCCCCTCTTGCTCTTGCTCTTGATCTTCAATGGTCTCCAAGTTGCTTCAATCTCCAAAACTAATAAGAACTAGGGTTATGTTATAATCTAATAGAGTGTTTAATCTAGGCTAAGCTATGTAATCTCCCTTTGTTTTATGCCTTACATCATGTATTTATAGGTTACAAGTCCAATTTTTAGTTTAGGAACAAACCCAATCCTATTTGGAGTGAAAAAGGTGTCAAAATTCGCCTAAAAGCAGCGTCAGCCGCACCAAACCCTTCCCCAATGGCTTCAATACTGGGCAACTGCTATTGAGTCTTCCCCTAGTGCCGGCAGCAGGGCATAGGCAAAAATGGGCGCTTAAAAGGCTGGCCCAAAATCGACATTTTCTGCTCGACGCGTCCTTTGGGAAAATGGCCATAACTTCTTCGTCTGAACTCCGATTTTGATGATTCAAGATGTTCCGGAAAGAGGAGAAGTAGATCTACAACTTTCATTCTTGACGTTTGTCGAAATAATGTCAGGAGATATAGTCAAATTGGCTCCGAAGTGGCTGCTGTGTAAATGGCAAGCCAAAAACGCAAATCTAGCCACCCCAAACATCGATCCATGTAACTTTTGTCCCAATTCCTATAAAATAACATAAAACATGCATGAATAGACACAAACACATAAAAACATCCTAAAAGACTTAAGAACAACAATAAATTAAGCCCGAATGTATCCAATTCATGGGTATAAAACTCACTCATCAATATTACTTCAATAAAAAAAACTTTTCATTTAAAATATTTTCTAACATAAAGCTAACAAGTTTGAAATCATGATAAAGACACTAAACATCATATATCATGCTCACTTAGGTCCCACATCAGTCGCGTATATGGTCTCATAAGTTCAGAACTCGTGAACACAAGTTTTCCACAAAGTTTGTTTTGAAAACTTTAAGATTTGCTACAACTTTCTTACTAATCCAAGTTGATTACTTCATACCACATACAAAGGCTTTACATATCATGCTATACTCCTCTATAGCTATGTATCTAAGTCATAACACCAATTTAGTAACACATATCACAAACAGAAATAGCAACTAGTTAGTTGCAGTGCAGTGCATTTGTCTTTGCACCCTAATCTGACAAATAAAGTAGCATGGTTGCACTATCTTTGAGACAGGCTGATTTTGGAGTTACTGGCCCAATTACAAGGCCGCACCCTAGTATAAATAAGTATGAGCGATCTGCGTATTCTGCATCGAGACGAGAAGTGAGACTCATGTTTGCGAGCCTTAACCAACTTGGTTTCACTTGTTTCAAACATGTTCCAAACCATCATTTGAGAGTTCAAACATGAAGACATATATCATAAATATATAATGGCATGTTAATTCACATTGATTAACAAGGAATTCAAGAAATTCCTAAGAATTTGACAATACTCAACTAAGAACATAATTAGAGTTTATACCTTGTTAGGCTTGAAATGAACTCCTCACACACTGAGTATACTATTACAATTGTTCAACAACTTAAAACCTCTAATATCAGACTTAAAAAACAACACAAACTAAATTTGGAGCTTGCATTTATAGAAGAAATTATGAACTAGACATTGACATTACACAAGATTGGAGCTCATGGTGCAAAGGAAGAACACATTGGTTGCTAAGAAGAGGTTCAACAACTCCCCATAGGCCATTGGCCTTGAAATCATTACCTAAGTTTTAGCCATATGAAAGTTACATAAATCAAATGTAGGCTACTGTTCATGTACCTTGGTGACACTCATTTTGGGACAAGAAAGAAAACTCAGCATACTTGATCAACTAAGGCTTGGTTTGGACACTATAATTCCCATAATGTAATATAAATGTGTAAATGCTACTACACAAGGAAATTTGGGGATTATTTATGTACTCACATTATATAACCCATGCACATTAAATACACGTAGTAAAATAACGTAGTTAAGTATTATCGTCCGAGTAATTCCATAATCATCTCTACTACTCACATGGGCATATTATAACATTATTATATATCCATTGTACACACATAATTTCTTTTCCCCATTTTTGGGATACAGATATATTCATTTATTTCTGTTTAACAATCACTAATGATTTTATTGCACTACTTGAAACCCCATATCATTAGAAGATATTCTTATTATATGATTCTATGCATGTCACACATTACACCAATGTTCTAATTCATTTCTTATAGTAGAACAATTTTTATGAGTTTGGACACTTGACAGTTAATTTGTGCCATTTTGTCTTCTCTTTGGAGACGGTAGCAGACTCCATTTGGGTCCTGGCGATTGCCAAAATAGGTTAGCTTCAAGCCAGTTCCAATTCCGATCACCATATACGTTTCATATGGGATAATTTAACTTCTTAAATGGTGATATACCCATACTTGGCATAATTCAATATATTCAAATCTCGCCACTATATTCAAATAGATTGAATATTTGATCATTAAGAATCCTATCAATTTCTTGATATTAAAGCCTTAGGGTTAGTCCACTAATTTAAATAACTATTAGTGACTCCCTTTAAATCATTTCATAAATTCACATAACCACTTAAGTTTTAAATAAACTCGCAAAATTAACTCATTAAAATTAAATCACATATTTAATTAATAAGGAGTTTAAAATTTGTGGACGTTACACCTACAGCGACAGAAAGCGTCGCTATAGGCTATAGCGACAGATGTAAATAATTTATTTTCTGAATTTCTGGAAAATGCTTGAAAAATATAAATAAATTTCTAAAAATTACAAAAATGGTTTTAAAAATTATTTTTAGTTATGAAAAATAAATTTTGATAATTTGAAATATATTTCATTAATATTTATATTTATTTGAATATTAATGATAATTAATTTATTTAATTAGTATATTAAATAAATTAGAGAAAATGATTTTAATATTATAAAAATCATTTTAAATAAGAATAAAGTGTTTAAAAATATTTTGAGTTATAAAATGTAAATTTTAATATTTTGGAGAATTTTTATTAATAAATTAATATTAATGATATTAAATTTATTTAATTATTATAATAAATAAATGGTGGAAAAATAGTTTTCTTGATTTAAAAATAATTTAAATTTGAGAAAAATGATATAAAAATATTTGAAGTTATAATTAAGGACTTTTAATATTTTGATGATAAATTAATTAATATTTAAATATTAATATTGATAATTTTAAAATGATTTTAATTACTTTAAAAATCATTCAAGTAAAATATTGGTGATTTAAAAATATTTTAAGTTATTATTAATAACTTTAATATTTTGACAAGTATGTCATTAATATTTTAAATATTATTAAATATTAATGATGTGTTTATTAGTATTTAAATAATTTAAAATGATTACGGTGTTTGAAAAATTATTATAAATTATAATAATTATTAGAAAATTATTAAAAGCTTCCGAAAAATATTATAAATGATATCTGACTTATCTAAAATAATATTGAAGCTTTGAGACCAAGTTTAATTGATAATAAGTGTGTTAATTGTCGGATAGGGGTGACTAGGACGTCGAGAACAGACTGAAGTCCAACCAGACTGAACTAGTTATACTTAAGAAGTGTTTATATAGGTTATAAACACTAATATGACTATGTGGTAATGTGTCTAGGAGAAATATTGACTATAAATTACAGTATTATCTGTTGTAAATTATTGTGCTAATTGTGAGACCAAAATTGTGATTATAGGTCTTTTCAAACGAAAATAAGTATATTGTGTAGCAGTAATCAACGCAGAAGGAAAGTTTCTTAACTCAACCTTGAGTTAATACTTTCAAATATTATGGTGGTTAATTATTATTGATTAGACCACGTCTGAGAATTTATTGTTGATTATTCGCAGATAGTGCATGTTTATTAATTCAAATTGAATTAGTGATTCTAATAATATACTTGGAGAATAATTATTGTTGGATGATTACATCCGTAGAAGCTATTAGTGATTACAAATAGTACAGATAGTTCATGTCTATTGTTGAATCGTGTTGAGAAATGTCTTACCCAATTGTTTTGGTTAGACAAACATTTGTTAGAATTGGATAGGTTCAAGAAGAGAAGAGAAGAGATGTGATTAGATATTGAAATAATTATATTTTGTTGTTAAATCAAATTCTGATTCTAAGACTGAGAAGAACAACCTTTTATACAAAGGGAACATTTTTGGTCGTATATTCAGCCTTTACGCGCGTGTAAGTATTATGCATAATATAGGGTACAAGGAGTTAGCCGCTCTAAGTATTTATAGAGGGGTATGACTTAATCTTTATGGTTATCTGATACACCTGGGTATATCAAAGTAAATCTTTGATAGTTACTCCAGAAGAGAAGTTAAAGATCCTTAGGGATCACTCAACATAAACTCTGAAGAATATTTCCATCTTGTTATTCAATTTAATATCGTAGAAACTTTGAAAGCGTTGTACTTTTTCATTATCAAATTATTGTGTTGCATAGGTTGCGAGAAGACTTATTATTAATTAACGATTTTTTCAGCTAATTCAAAGTTCCCCGAACTTTAGTGTCATTCTATCAAAATAGATAGTATGTTATTCTTAATTCTTATACATTCATTGTATGTTTTAACTTGTGGGGCAAATTTGTTGCTCACTTTTGCTAAATAAAACATTTCAGCTAGGGACGAGGTGGCAGGAGGTGTTGTGAAGAACAAAGGCAAAGGTGTTATGCTCGAATAGTTATGGTTAACATTATTATTATGTTATGTTTGTAAACCCTTTTTGTATATCTAAAGGGTATGTTTGTAATATAAAGGTTAGATAACCTGGGACAAATGTATTAACTATATCAGTTAATGTGGTGTAAAATTCTATTCATATTCAAATGGGTAGTTATATGTTATTTATATTGTGGATCGTGAGCACCAAACTCGAGAGTCAGGTAACCCAGATTTGGGGGCGTCACAATAGATCCTGGAAATAAAAGGAATTAATATATTAAAGCTAAGTTGTATTCATTAAATTATGAATGGAAGTTATTAATAGTTAGACGAAGATAGTATCATGACGCATCAGGTCCGAGGTAACGGATACCCGAATTTGGGGGCGTTATAGAAATCATTTTAAAACAAGTCAAGGAAACTTTGTTCATACGAAGCATCTTATAACCATATTTTATGTAAAGCTAGACCGTAGCTCACAAAAATTAGAAATGAAACATCATTAGTTTCATCATGGTTTATTTCTAAAGTTCCAATCTTCTCTAGCAATTTCATACTAAGGCAAGTTAAGGTAATCATATTATACAAAGGAACTTAAGGTCATATGTCAAGTTTATTTTCTTGTATATATAAACCTAACTTGGATGATAAAAACATCACACTACAAAAAAACTAGAATCTTCTCATGGGGACAGTCGCAATTGCATTGCACCCTAGTACAATCTGGGCGCAGCTACGCCCTTCTTAGACAGAACTAGAAAGAGCTTTGTTCTGCAGAGCATCTAACCCAAATTTGATTTCTCCAATTTAAACATGTTTAAATGCATTCAAAAAGGGTCCATATATATACAAACTTCATAAATACATTGATATCAATCAACAACCATATTCACAAAAGTTTTCATAGAAATTCTTGGAATTCATTAAGTTAAAAACTAAGAATAAAGACTCAAAATTTTACCTTCTTGAAGCTTAAATGTCTACTACTTACAAACTCAGACTCCTTCCTTCTCAACTAGCAACTCACACACTCACTTAGCATCTTTCAGATAATTCATAGCAACAAGAATGATGAAGATAGCTACCATTTAAAGAGAAATACGTGACCAGTTAATTGCTTTACAGTAAAGGTTAAATCCAAGGGGTAGACAAAGAAGAAAATGGTTATAGAGGAGTTACTCAACCACCCATCTTCAGCCATTATTGTATCCATCATCACCTAGCTTATAGCTATTGTGCAAAGTTCGGCAGTTCACGTAAAGGGAATGGAACACTGTTTGGGCAACTGAAATGGGACAAGGCTTTTAATCCTCAGCAATTGGTTCAATTGTAGTTAATTTAATCCCCTTTTTGGTTTCATCATGTGACTTTAATGTACTAAAGTTATTACAAAATGAAGAGTTAGGGATTATTTATGTACGCATATCATATAATCCATGTACATTGGGTTCACATAATTTAATATTCAATGGAATTAAAATAATGCAGTTAGGAATCACTAACTGAGTATCCTCCATAATATTATTAATACCCTCATATCAATATGCGATTATATGAGAACATTATGTTATATTCTTATGGTGTTGTTAATAAGAATTTGTGTAGAGAAAGAAAATTAATTTAAGATTTTTTTTATTTAAATCAAATCATGCTAATGCAGGCGATGTAATTGAAATCAAAAGAAGAGTAAAAAATGAATAATGAAGGAGGTCAAGTGGACCCGATCTGAAAATTTGTGTGGACATGTTAGCCCAAGCTATGGGAAATAGAGCTCCAGCAGAAAGAGCAAGAGCGAGAAATCAGCCAGCCGATAGATTGGCTAACTTTAAAGATTTTAAAGCGGTAGTACCACAAGAATTTAAGGGAATAAAAGATCCGATTGAAGCCCAAACTAGGGTGAAAGAAATGGAGAAAGAATTTATTATTGCGAGAGTAGCGAAAGAGAAAAAGACATCTTTTGCAACATACTTGATGAAGGGAGAAGCCAATTACTGGTGGGAGACTAATCAGGTGAGAGCTGGTATAGTTGTGGTAACTTGGACAAGATTCAAGGAGTTATTCTTTGAGAAATACTTTTTGCCGAGTATGCAAGCTCGGATGGAGATTAACATTTTAGAACTGATGTAGGAGAACATGTCGGTGTCTGAATATGCTGTTGAATTCAATGAATTAGCGAGATTTGCACCTCATCAGGTGGACACAGAAGTAAGAAAAATGAGAAGGTTTGAAAATTGATTAAAGCCAGGTATATACAACAAAGTAGATGTATTACAGATTAATGCGTTCGCGGCTTTGTTGGAGAAGGCAATAATTACTAAAGGGGGAAGCGAAGCTGCATCCCGTTATAATCACGAGAAGAAGAAGAAGAAAAATGAAGGATGTAGTAGTTCAAGTAGTAATCCGAACAAAAGAAAAATGGAGTGAGAATACCCAATCGGGTTACAAGATAGAAGGGAATAAGAAAGGATGGGAGCCATGTGCGACTTGTGGAAAGAACCATTCGGGAGTTTGTCTGAAGAAGAAGGGATTCTGTTATAACTGTGGACAAGAGGGACACATATCACCCAATTTTCCTAGTCTGAAGAAGATACAAGGTTGTTTTAAGTGTGGATCGACAAATCATCTGGTTCAGAACTGTCCAAAGAGAAATGTTGAAAAGGAAAGTGTCAACAAGGGACCCAGTAGCTGAACCTTGGCGATTCGAGGACCTGCACAGCCAGGAAGACCAACTGCCCGTGCATTCAACATGACGACCCAAGATGCAGTGGATGCTCAGGAGGTGGTGACAGGTAACAATTTCATTTATAAATTTAATTATGCGAGAAATATAACTTAGATATTAAGTGAATTGTTTACTTTTATAGATACAAGTCACAGGTTAGAATATGAGACACAAAATAATATTGTGTTGATAAGAATTAATTGATGATACAACTTTAAAAGATTGTTGAAAATAAGAAAGCGGTAATTCCGAGGACGGAATCCTTATAAGAAGGGGAAAATGTGATAACCCAGGTTTTCAAATAATTTAAATTTTATTAATAATTTTTTATTATTTAATATTGATATTAATTATCAATATTGTGTTGAGTATGTGTGATATGAGTCTAGAGAAATGGTCAATTTGTGTATTGACTTAGAAAATAAGATTAGAGTTGTGCTTAACAAAGAATAGAAATCCTAACCCTAGTTACGGATAGTGACTTGATAGAAAATACAAGTATAATAATTTTATTGATGAGTACGTGTTTGTACTGTATAGAATTTTTGATTAGTGATTGATCGAGTAAGGTATAACATTAGTAAACCCTAATAAGGGATTAGATACCCTAACGTACAGTTAGGAACCTTAATCGAATGTTGGGAACCCTAATTTTAAATTTGAAAACCCTAAACCCTAATTAGGAAACGCACATCCTAATTAGCAAGCCCTAATGTGATTAATAAACTTTAATATAATTAAGAAACACTAATTATATTTTAGTTATCTTAATTTTCTATTTAAAACCCTAATTAGAAAAAAATCTTAGAAATCAAAGTTATAAAGCCTAAGGGTTAAACCCTAAGGGTTGGATCAATTTTCTAGAATGCCATTAAAATTATAATGCAAATGTCCAAAATACCCATTTTTACATTCTTTATTAGTTAACTTGTAAAATTTTCCAACAACTTTAGTTGTTCATAAACTTTAAATTGCAATGTGACTTATATATCGACCAAATCATTACGCTTATTGACACATATGCCGACTATATTCATCACATCCAAGTATATATATAGATTAGATTAGAGAGAAAGTGTGCATACTTG
The DNA here is from genome assembly GCA_020205605.1 of Panax ginseng. Classification (NCBI taxonomy): domain Eukaryota; kingdom Viridiplantae; phylum Streptophyta; class Magnoliopsida; order Apiales; family Araliaceae; genus Panax; species Panax ginseng. The sequence goes on from CM035144.1 coordinate 84,908,500, forward strand.
GTCTTTTTTTCTATCTAACACTTAACCTAATTTTCACTCAACCAAACCTCTAAAATTTCCAAGCATATCGATCACTTGTAGAGTACTATCATTACTAAAGCAGATTGGAGAGCAAGAATCAAGGATCGGAACTAGAAGGTATAAAGCCCTAAACTCAACCTCCTAGATCTTGTATGCTAAGATCGAGTACATGTTTATGTGTTTAGATTAATGCTAATGGATGTTTTAAGATGTTCTATGATGATCCATCATAGATCTATAGCATCAAAATGCTTTAAAAATGATGTTTTTCAAAAACCGTCCATGAACCCTAAAGTTCTTTGACAAGCGACTGTCAGTGGCCTTATATCTCTGCCTATTTATGTTTTTTGTTGTTTTAAGTGTTAAATCCATAGTCTGACATGAGGACTGTAGTCAGGAGAAGGAATCACAACCATTCCATGTCCAGATTGTAAGTTATTCATGGTCAAAACCCGTTGACCGAGCATGACCGGATGATTTCTGGGTAACCTAGAAATCATATATCCGAGTCCGACAATGTTTTGCAAGGCCCAGATCTGTCAGGTATGATGTTGTTTGATGATGTGTTTGTAACCAAGTTGTAGCCTGTTAGATCTACTCTAAATGTATATCCTTAGATCCTTCAAACCATCAACATATCGAATGGAGTGGCTGGTCAAAGTAGCCTACTCTACCTGGATGTCTATTTTCTGGAATTTCCAGAAAAGGTATGAACGAACCTTATGACAAGGTTTGACCGGGATGAATCTTGAGAGTATGATGTAATTGGACTAAAATCATGTTATATATGTGTTCCTTGATATAATGACTATAGACTTGAACCATAAAATCAGCAAACTAATGACCTGAACATTAAATTAATTGGGCTGGAAAGTGGCACCACGAACTGCCTGGGTTTCTGGGTTACCTAGAAAATCCAGGAATCCTCTGACAGTAAGTTTGGAGGCTCATGTCTCCTTGTTGATTTGTTGTATAACCAAGATGATGGTTGGGTATTGTAGTGTTACATTTCTACTACACGATCAGAGTCTAAGTTAGCCCAAATCATGTCTAGGTTGATAATCATGAACGTTCAAAGTAAGGCCCCTGCTAAGCCTGCTGTCAGTGTTCTTGAGCCCAAGAAAACTTACAGCGACAGAAAGCGTCGCTATAGGCTATAACGACAGATGTAATTAATTTATTTTCTGAATTTTTCGTAAAATATTGGTGATTTAAAAATATTTGAAGTTATTATTAATAACTTTAATATTTTGACAAGTATGTCATTAATATTTTAAATATTATTAAATATTAATGATGGGTTTATCAGTATTTAAATAATTTAAAAATGATTCTGGTGTTTGAAAAATCATTATCAATTATAATAATTATTAGAAAATTATTACAAGTTTCCGAAAAATATTATAAATGATATCTGACTTATCTAAAATAATATTGAAGCTTTGAGACCAAGTTTAATTGATAATAAGTATGTTAATTGTCGGATAGGGGTGACTAGGACGCCGAGAACAAACTGAAGTCCAACCAGACTGAACTAGTTATACTTAAGAAATGTTTATATAGGTTATAAACACTAATATGACTATGTGGTAATGTGTCTAAGAGAAATATTGACTATGAATTACAGTATTGTGTGTTCCAAATTATTGTGCTAATTGTGAGACCGAAATTGTGATTATAGGTCTTTCAAACAAAAATAAGTATATTGTGTAGCAGTAATCAACGCAGAAGGAAAGTTTCTTAACTTAACCTTGAGTTAATACTTTCAAATATTATGGTGGTTAATTATTGTTGATTAGAACACGTCTGAGAATTTATTGTTGATTATTCGCAGTTAGTGCATGTTTATTAATTCAAAGTAAATTAGTGATTGTAACAACCCGGAGAATCCGGATTGTTCAGAATTTAAGATTAAAGAATTAATTATTAATAAAATGAATTTTTATTAATATTATTCTGTGTTATGTGTTTATTAATTGTTCAATAACCTAGAATGATTATAAATCGAGAGGATTTTGGCTATGAGCTAGACTGAACGAGTAAGAATTTTCAAGACGAAAATAAAAAATTTCCGGGAACAAAATATTTCTGGAGAAAAAGACGAAATAGGCACTATTCACTCGACGAAACCTAAGGGTTAGGATTTGAATAACCTAAGTCATTCTGAGAGTTCGGTATGTCGAAATGACATTCCGTCGAAAGATTTGAGGATAATATATCGTGAAATGTTAAGTAAGCCGATAAAAGTTTTTCTCGAAAAACGTGTAGTAATTGGATGAAATAAAAACGACGAAAAGTATTGTTATGTACTTTTCATTCATTTAGTTACTTTAGGGGAAAACGTGAAGGAAAATGTTTGACATCAAAAAGTGTTTTTCAATTTTTCGGAAATCCGAAGAATACGTAAAAGTTAATCGGTAAAGGAAAGACGAAATATCCAAAAATATTTGGATTCCGAGAATAGCAGTTTTTGAACTGTCGGACGAAATCCGAAAGACGGAAGCACGAAGCTTCTAAGGGAAGCTACGTGAATAGTAAGGAGATAGGAATAGTAAGGAGGTCTGAATAGTAAGGAGGTTAGGGGTTGAAAAGACTAAAATACCCCTAGCCTTGAAAATCTATAAATAGGAAGCTTAATCTCATTTGAATGGGATTTTTAAAATCCAATAACTAGAGAGAGAGAGAGTTCGGATGAGAGAGAATGAGGAAAGGCTTGCCCGATTGCACGCTTTGTTCGAAGGAAGGAGATTAAAGGAAAAAGGTAATTCGAAACCTTATCTCGTATAAATTTTCTTTAAGTTTTTATGTTCAAAAACATAGCTTAATGAGAATAAGGAGTAAAAGATGTTAGAAATGATTTCATATGGTTGAAATCATAAGAAAAGAAGAAACAAGAAATAATAAGTTTAGTAAATAAATTTCTTAAGGAAGTGTAAGATTAGTAAGGATTTTGAGCGATCCGAATGAATTTTATGAATGAGTTGGTTAAATAAGTAAGGAATGATGTTCTAAAACATCAAATTTTAAGAAAGAGTAAAATCATAATCCAAAATATTGATTAAAATGAAGAACGAACGAAGAACACGAAGAACATGCGAAGAACACGAAGAACGTTGTTGATGGACAAATTTAAAACCATCGTAGTATAATTGTTGTTGATGGACAAGTTTAAAACCATCGCGTATAAGTTAGATGCTTATTGCTTGGTTAGGAACGGTAGAAACGTTCATAAAGAACGGATTAAAATGGAGCTATAACGAAGTTATGGAAAAAATTTCGTTAAAGACGAGCGAGAATTAGAAAGTTAGTAAAAGAACCCGAACGTGTAGGGTTTCATAAGAAAGTAAGAGAATGTAGAAAACGTGAGTTGTAGACTCAAGAACGAACGAGTTCCGAGTTCGGATGAACGAACAAAGAACGTTAAAAACGTTAAAATGAACGAAGGGTGAAGATTAAGCTAATCAAAAGGTATGTTAACGGATTTAGAACAAAGTTCTGTCTGACGGTAATTGAAATACGTAAGATAAGGAAGAAAATGGCTTTGAAATGACCTCATTCCGAGTTATAATGAAGAAGTTATGAGATCGAAAAGTAAGCGTCTCAAAATGAAGTTAACACTTAGAAAAAAGTTTGAAACGACTTGGCATATGGCTGACCATACCCTAGAAAGGTGGTGACTGCATTTCGATCCGGAAAAGCCAAGCATCGCTAACTTCATATTTGCAACACAAGTCTTAGTGAAGAGAGTGGCAATCATGAAGTGTTTGAGAGGCAATGCCGTAAATGAGATTTTTTTTGCTTTCAAGTACTAGGGAATGTGCAAGAAAGAAATATGAACATGTAGTTCAACTAATGTAACACTTAATCAAGTGTTTTAAACCTTTAATGAAGGCTGAACGGAAAGATTAAATTAGATTAAAAGACAAAGAATGTAGACGCGGGTTACAGAACCGATATCCGGGGACCGTAGTCGCGATAAACGAATGTGAGGGATTGTTATGATTGTGATTCCTTAGATGTTGAGTGACGAGGGTAATGAATATCATTTCGATGTTATTTTATAGTAATGTGAGATGAATGTAAAGCGTATAGACGCTGTGAACGCAACGTTGTTGCGATGAACGATCGGTCTTAGCATACAATGATCTGTATGGCTTCGACGTTAAGAAAGAATAAAGAACATGGGGTTCATGGTATGGATAACGATTGAACTATTCAATATGAGAATGTTCTGTTTATACATGAACCGTCATTATTGAGTCTGTGCTATTGATTCTAGCCAGACATAATGTGTATGAAAGAGAGTAGAGAATGAAAGTATTTCAAAGTGAATGTGACTAATGTTTTAAAATGATAGGAATCAAGATTATTCATATTGTTCAAGCTACTTCATAACTTTTGTTCGGTTATCGAAGTTCCAAAGGAATGTTAAACTCTTGAAGTTGTATGTTCAACTGCTATGACTTGCTGGGCAATTGAATGCTCACACTTGCTTTAAATAAATTTTTTTTCAACAAACAATGTTAGAGGAACTTAAGGATCCCATAAGAATCAAGTTGACGGTATCCAGATGAAGTGTCATTCAGAATGTGAATGAACAAAAAGATCAAGTGAAGACTTGTATTGTAGAAAGATGAAAATTAAACTATAGACTAGTTTAATGAATTATCATGTATCCTTGGTGGTGGATAAAAGTCACTCTTGTAAGATGAAAGGTATAATGTAATTATCATTATTTGTAATGAGAAAGGTTATAAGGTTTTAGAACCTAGGAATTTAGAATGTATGTTATTATATTTCAGTATATAATGATGTATGTTTGGTTGAATGATGTACTCGTGACGTACGAAATTTGGGTGGGAAGATAGACCGGATTTTGGGGTGTTACAAGTTGGTATCAGAGCTGATAGGTTATAAATCTTAGGTATGAGTACCTAAGATTATAATCGTAGAAAGAAGGATAAGAAGATCACCACGTGATCATAGTAAATCGTAGTAACAGACGAGCTGTTAAACGATGGATGATTTATAGCTAATGCTATGAATGAATGGTACTACAAAGTAGTACGGGAAGAAGAACTCAGATTGATTTGTAAAGGATATCATATGAATTAAAGAAAATTCGTATTAAGTAAAGAGAAAGTTAGAAGTTCTAAGATTTCGATTGAGGACTCATGTGATAGCTGCGTAGTACGAACCTTCGAATGGGAGGGGGTTTGTGATTACTTAGTTATTACAGTGATAATCATTGGAATAGTATGTAATGCTATCAATATGTATATGACGAGAAGGTGAATCTTTTCTCATGTATATATTTGATAGGTAGAGAATGATAAAATAGGTGCGGGTTCTTGAAACTCATACTTATGAAAAGTTTTTGACTCATAGTTATATGCTATGTTTCTGAGCCCTAAGCATATGGATAGTCCTTGATTTGTTCTTGGATTACATATTGCAAAGATAAGTTCTTAAACACATATGGTTGTGGAAAGTTCCTAAACACATAAAGTGTGGAAAGTTGATGAACTATACTAAGGTATAGGAATGTTTAGACTGAAAGAAAGTATTTTCAGTAGACTTAGCATTGAAGGTGCTAGAGAATATTAAGTATTGTCGCAAGTAAGACAATGAAGGAAGATGGAGAATAGGATATTCTAAGTCATCTAGCTATGCTAGATTTTGAAATTTCTTGAAATTGTGCTTATGTGTGCGCATTTTTGAAAAGGAAAGAGTTGGTTCAACTTTTGGAACCAATGGATTTTAAAAGAACTATTCTTGGTATGTCTATGCTAATTGTTTCGGTTAGACAGAAATTGATTTGAAATATCAAAATAAATTTTATAGCATCCGTGCATTCAGTTATGAATGCAATTGAACCTAGTGTTGGAAGTGATCTTAGGATCAACAACCCGTTATGGTATGATGTATAATGACGAAGTCATAAACTGACGAAGTCCTCAACGTACTGTGAAAAGTGCGGTATCATGACGTCATAAAACGTTTTGATATATTGTAAAAGAATTTAAAGAAGTAGTCGATGTCAAGTGAGTGGACTAGACTAATGTTTCAAGTTGATGTCCAATATATTGGTATGGTCTAAGCTACTTGATTTGGCTAAGACGAATAGTATGTCATGATTAAAAGAAAATCGAGCTTTCTTTGAAGAACTTGTGCCAAACCAAATTATTTTGGTGCAGAATCTAATAATTAAGTCTGAGGTGAACATACCCTGAAATGGGGTTATACGATGGGTTGATCACCTACTTATGGAAGAGGTAGTTTACCTTCTTGGTGATTGTAAACTGACCGTGGAAAGAAAGGTTATGGCGTCATGCTGTTAAACCTAGTAAGAGTTCATGGTCAATTTGACCCCTCAGCAAAAGTATGAAATATTTTAAAGGAATTCTTATATTCCTCGTTGTTCATTCTACTTCATAATTCTTGATAAGTTGTGAAGGTGAGAGAATGTTTGAAAGATAAGAACTTCTTTGAAGAGAAGTTGAGAAGAAAGGTAAGCTAAAATTTCGAGTGCGAAATTTTGTGAAGAAGGAGTGAATGTGATGACCCGGGAATGGGTGTGGTTTGAAGAAATTCCGAGGACATAATTTTTATAAGGGGGGAAATGTAACAACCTGGAGAATCCGGATTGTTCAGAATTTAAGATTAAAGAATTAATTATTAATAAAATGAATTTTTATTAATATTATTATGTGCTATGTGTTTATTATTCGTTCTATAACCTAGAATGATTATAAATCGAGAGTATATTGGCTACGAGCTAGACTGAACGAGTAAGAATTTTCAAGACGAAAATAAAATTTTTCCGGTAACAAAATATTTTCGGAGAAAAAGACGAAATAGGCACTATTTACTCGACGAAACCTAAGGGTTAGAGTTTGAATAACCTAGGCCGTTCTGAGAGTTCGGTATGTCGAAATGACATTCCGTTAAAAGATTTGACGATAATATATCGTGAAATGTTAAGTAAGCTGATAAAAGTTTTTCTCAAAAGCGCGCGAAATCGGATAAAATAAAAAGCGAGAAAATCATTGTTATGTACTTTTCATTCGTTTAGCTACGTTAGGGGAAAACGTGAAGGAAAACGCTTGACATCAAAAAGTGTTTTTCAATTTTTCAAAAATTCAAAGAATATGTAAAAGTTAATCGGTAAAGGAAAGATGAAATATCCAACAAAATTTGGATTCCGAGAATAGAAGTTTTCGAACTGTCGGACGAAATCTGAAAAACGGAAGCCGGAAGCTTCCAAGGGAAGCTACGTGAATAGTAAGGAGGTCTGAATAGTAAGGAGGTTAGGGGGTGAAAAGACTAAAATACCCCTAGCCTTGAAAATCTATAAATAGGAAGCTTATTCTTATTTGAATTGGATTTTGAAAATCCAATAACTAGAGATAGAGAGAGAGAGTTCGGATGAGAGAGAATGAGGAAAGGCTTGCCCGATTACACGCTTTGTCCGACGGAAGGAGATTAAAGGAGAAAGGTAATCTGAAACCTTATCTCATATAAACTTTCTTTAAGTTTTTATGTTCAAAAACATAGCTTAATGAGAATAAGGAGTAAAAGATGTTAGAAATGATTTCATATGGTTGAAATCATAAGAAAAGAAGAAATAAGAAATAAGAAGTTTAGTAAATAAATTTCTTAAGGAAGTGTAAGATTCGTAAGGATATTGAGCGATCCGAATGAATCTTATGAATGAGTAGGTTAAATAAGTAAGGAATGATGTTCTAAAACATCAAATTCTAAGAAAGAGTAAAATCATAATCCAAAATATTGATTAAAATGAAGAACGAACGAAGAACACACGAAGAACACGCGAAGAACATGAAGAACGTTGTTGATGGACAAATTTAAAACCATCGTAGTATAATTGTTGTTGATGGACAAGTTTAAAACCATTGCGTATAAGTTAGATGCTTATTGCTTGGTTAGGAATTGTAGAAAAGTTCATAAAGAACGGATTAAAACGGAGCTATAACGAAGTTATGGCAAAAATTTCATAAAAGATGAGCGAGAATTAGAAAGTTAGTAAAAGAACCCGAACGTGTAGGGTTTCATAAGAAAGTAAGAGAATGTTGAAAACGTGAGTTGTAGACTCAAGAACGAACAAGTTCCAAGTTCGGATGACCGAATTACGGACGAACGAATAAAGAACGTTAAAAACGTTAAAATGAGCGGAGGGTGAATATTAAGCCAATCAAAAGGCATGTTAACGGATTCAGAATGAAGTTCTGTCTTAGGGTAATCGAAGTACATAAGATAAGGAAGAAAATGGCTTTGGAATGACCTCGTTCCGAGTTATAATGAAGAGGTTATGAGATCAGAAAGTAAGCGTCTCAAAATGAAGTTAACACTTAGAAAACAATTTTGAGAAGAAGGACTTGGCGCCGCGGCGCCAGCCATGCCTAGAAAGGTGGTGCTGCAGCGCTAGACCGAAAAGCCAAGCACTGCTAACTCGTGTCGCAACGTGAGTCTTAGTGAAGAGAGTGGCGCCGCAGCGCCGATGCAGGGCAATGCCCAGAAATGAGATTTTTACTGCTCAAGTACTTGGGAATGTGCAAGAAAGAAATATGAACATGTAGTTCAACTAATGTAACACTTAATCAAGTGTTTTAAACCTTTAATGAAGGTTAAACGGAAAGATTAAACGAGATTAAAAGACAAAAAATGTAGACACGGGTTACGAAATCGATATTCGGGGACCGTAGTCGCGATAAACGAATGTGAGGGATTGCTATGATTGTGTTTCCTTAGACGTTGAGTGACGATGGGCCTTTGTGTTGACAATATCGCACTCGTACCCGTATATGATCTTCTACTCAATGCGTCAGCTACCACGTTCGCTTTTCCAGGATGGTATTGGATGGTATGATCATAATCTTTCAACAGTTCAAGCCAACGTCGTTGTCGCATGTTGAGTTCCTTTTGAGTGAAGAAATATTTGAGGCTTTTATGATCCGTAAAGATCTCCACTTTTTCCCCATACAAGTAATGCCTCCAAATCTTTAGTGCAAAAACGACTGCTACCAACTCTAGATCATGAGTAGGATAATTCCTCTCATATTCTTTGAGTTGTCGAGAGGCATAGGCTATGACTTTCCCATGTTGCATGAGAACACATCCTAACCCTTTGCCTGAAGCATCACTGTAGATGACAAATCCCTCCGAGCCAGATGGTATTGTTAGAACAGGTGCAAAAATGAGTCTTCTCTTGAGTTCTTGAAAACTCTTCTCACATTCCTCGCTCCAACCGAATTTTGTATCTTTCCGAGTCAGTGGAGTTAAGGGAGTAGAGATTCGAGAAAACCCTTCTACGAATCTCCGATAATAACCAGCTAAGCCGAGAAAGCTACGTTACTTGATCATCGATTTAAGTTGCTCGACTTTGAATAGCTTCAATCTTTCTTTGGGTCAACAGATATTCGATGACTTGATACCATGTGCCCAAGGAATGCTACTTCCTCAAGCCAGAACTCGCATTTCTTCAACTTGGCATAAAGCTTATATTCACGAAGCTTTTGGAGTATAAGCCTCAAGTGTTGCTCATGATCTTCACGGCTTTTGGAATAAATAAGGATGTCATCAATGAAGACGACCACAAAGTGATCCAAATATTCCTTGAATACTCGGTTCATCATATCCATGAAGGCAGCAAGAGCATTAGTTAATCCAAAAGACATGACTAGGAATTCATAATGCCCGTACCGAGTTCTGAAAGCTGTCTTTGGAATGTCATCGGTTCTAATCTTTAATTGGTGATATCCGGAACGAAGATTAATCTTTGAAAAGAATTTGGCACCTTGCAACTGGGCAAACAGGTCATCAATGCGAGGCAATGGATATCTATTTCTGATAGTGACATGGTTCAACTCTCGATAATCAATACAAAGTCACATACTTCCATCTTTCTTCTTCACGAATAGAACATGACCACCCCAAGGAGAAGTATTAGGACGAATAAAACCTATGTCTAACAATTCCTGCCGTTGGGTCTTTAACTCCTGAAGTTCAATAGGAGCCATTCGATATGGGGCTTTGGAAATGGGTTTTGTACCGGGTTCAAGGTCGATACAAAATTCAATTTCACGTTTTGGGGGTAGGCCAGGAAGTTCTTCAGGGAATATGTTAGGAAATTCATTAACAATAGAAATATCATTCAAAACTGACGTATTTTTGTTTAAATCCCTGACATGAGCTAAGAAAGCTTGACATCCGTTTTTTAATAAATGAATAGCTTTATAGCTTGAGATGACAATGATTAATTTTAATGGTTTGGTTGCTTGAATTCGCATAATAGGTTGGTTAGAAATATGAAAGCTAACAACCTTACGAAAATAATCAATTTTTGCATGATGAGTAGTTAACCAATCAATCCCTAGAATTACGTCAAATGCAAGTATTTTCAATGAAATAAGATCGACAAGTAATGTGAGGTTACCGATTTGAACCAAACAAGACTTATAAACAGTGGATGTAATGAAGGTTTCTCCTAACGGAGTTTCAACAGATAATTCAAAGTCTAATTTCTCCAGAATCAAATTTAAACGTTGAGCGTAAGTAGGATAAATAAAGGAATGGGTAGAATCGGTATCAAATAAGGTATATACTTCGCTAGAGTTTATGATAAGCTTACCCGTGATGACCTCATTCAGGTTCCTTGCTTTCTGCGAGGTCACGACAAACGCTCTCCCTTGCACTACTGGCTTTGACTTTTCTGGGGCGTCCTTTGGTGCCTCCATCCTAGCTGAACTTGTCTTCAGTGAACGATAAAATCGGGCTAGATGACCTTCTCTTCCACAATTATAACATGCTTTGGACGGCATCGCGTAGTTTGGACTGATGTGTCCCTCCCCTCCGTATTTGAAGCATATAATAGGTGGTCGTTCTTCTTCCTTAACAACAGGTGCAGGTGCTGACGTCTTTCCATCATTGTTGGATCTCCTCTTCTTGAAATGTCCATTCTTATTGCTTTGGCCATGATTACCAACGAAGTGGTTACCATTTCTGGCATGTTGATTCCCTCCACACTTATTGTCACCGCTCACGATATTTATTATCATCCGGTATTATCATTTTCTTAGGTTCTTTCTCTTTCGGTTGGGTTGACTCATTATCGCGCGCTCCAATAAGCGAGCCCTATTAACAACATCCGAATACAAACACAGTTTATGAGAGATAAGATATTGACGTATCTCAGGTTTCAAACCTCTTAGAAACATTCGCATCATTCTCTCCTCATTATCAACCAAATGGGACGCAAACCGGGACAACTCGGCAAACTTGGCTTCGTACTGCGACACGGTCATGTTGTTTTGTTCCAATTTAATGAACTCTACCTCTTTCATGTGATGAATACTTTCGGGAAAGTACTTGTCGTTGAACAGTTCTTGGAACTTCTCCCAAGACATCTTCAGTACGGTAGGTTGAGTATGCTTTACAGATTCCCACCAGTAATCTACCTCTGCACGCAACATGAAGGTGGAAAAGGGAACCTTTTGCTCCTCGGAGCATCCCAAGACATCAAATATCTTGTTGATCTGTTTTATCCATGTCTCCGCCTTAAGTGGTTTTGGCTCTCCAAAAAACTCCAGTGGTCCCAGCTCCTTGAACTGTTTGGCGGTGACCGTCCGAGAGTTACCAGTGTTTTCACACTGCATTTTGGATGAGGCTGCTCTACTTTGATGTTGCATGAATTGCATGAAGCCTCGGAACATTCCATCGTTCATCATTTGGTCAGTGTTGTTATTTGCATGAGGATTGTCGCCTTCGATGCACATTGTCCACAGTTATTGATCCGTGGAGACTCAGCGGTCTCTGTGCTCCATTGATGTTCTCAACATTCTCGGATGCCATTTTCAAACACTGCCACAAAACAAGGGTTAATTAACATATCACATATTATCCCTATACTATGACCGACCAATTAAATATTAAATAAACTTAGGTAGGTCATACTAGCGAAGGAATTCCCCGTCTCTCCCCTCCTAGTTCTTGTCTCATATCTTAGCCAAGGATCATATCCCTAAGCTTTGATACCAACTGTGACGCCCCCAAAATAGGTACACATCACCTATTCTGAGTCGACAAATACATGGTACAAAATACAAATACAATCTTTAATATACAATAAGAGAGCTGTGAGTTTTAATACAACTATTGTCTTCTAGACAATATCCACTCTCAGAATAAGTCCTCATTACATTTATTGTCATACTATTTAACAGAATAGTGAGGACTACTAATACTATCATCTGGACCGTCACTCTGTTCCCCAACTAGTCCCGACTACGTTCTCATTTCCTGAAGAGAACAGTGAAAGAAAGGGTGAGCTCAACTAGCCCAGTAAGAAATATTATGACTAAGATAATGCGAGAATAAATTATCATTAGTCTTCAATGAATGTTAAGCGATAAAATACAATAGACATCAAGTTTAAGCTGTGGCGGAACATGCAATTCATTAAAAGAGTCAAGTAGAGAATAAAATCTACTATCTTTTATGATTTAAAAGGTTTTCATCACTTTTATCATTTGGGACTCGACAATAAATAATCCACCTCATCATCCACACTTTCGACCAAGGATATTCATAAGTATCACTACCACAAATTATCCATGCACTCACGGGCCAAGGATATTCGTGTATTCATCAATGGTCATGATCATGCCAACAAGCTGTCCATCAATGCACTACGGGCCAATGAGGACTTTTACCACACCATTTGTAACATTATGGTCATGATTACACCGAATAATCCCTGGTCATAATCATGCCAAGTCCATCTATGCACTACAGGCCACAGATGACTTTCAACAAAATATAAATATGAGGATGATGACAATGATATAAGAATTCAATAAAACAAGTTCAAGAATTAATTTATCCAGGAACTAATAACGTCCAAATTGTCAACATGATATTTCTTTGTAGCGTAAAATTTAAGAATGCTCAGAAGAATATTTCCACGAAAAGATACTGGATGAAGGGCAAATATCAAGGATATTCCACCAATTTCATGGAGTATAAAAGTCAAAACTTTAACCAACTGAGTATAATAAAGAATGGAATAACAAAAGAAATCACCATGCATGCGGTGCTTAGCGACAGGCGAGTTATTCAACAAGAATAATAAATAACGGAACCAAGTCAAAGCGTAATACGACCAAGACAAGATATTCCAATGAGAATAATAACGAATGGAATAACAGCGAAATCACCATGCATGCGATTACTTTGCATAGGCGAGTTATTCCAATAGAATAATAAATAACGGAATCAGTCCGGTAGTAAAAGCATATGCAGAAGAAGATATTCAACAGTAGTAATAAAAGCGAAACCGGATCCGGCGTAAAATGAGCAGACGGGATATTCCAACGAGAATAATAAAAAGGCGGAACTAGGTCCGGCGTAAAAACGCATGATGAGGATGTTCCAACAGAATAATAATGAATGGAATAACAACAAAATTTCACCATGTATGCGGTACTTCGCATAGACAGGTTATTCCAGCAGAATAATAAATAATGGAATAACAGAAAAATTTCACCAAGTATAGGGTATCATGGCGTATCTGAGTTATTCCAACAGAATAATAAAGAATGGAATAACAGAAGTTCTCTTCATGAATATAAAAAAAATAATACCCCTTACCTTATAAAGAAGAGTACTCCGATGGTAGGGTGAGGATATACTTAAAGAAACTTGCACTACGTTCAAAGCTTTCTTAAACGCTAAAGAAATACGCTCAAGATAGAAGAATAATTCTCTCTACAGTTTCTCTCTTTAGAGCTTCAGTGAATTCGTAAGAAATAATGAAGGAATGAGCTTCTATTTATAGAAGAATGGCTGAATAGTAACCAATCCATGAAACGGTCCAGATCGATTTACTTTAAGCAGACGGTCAGATTGGTTTACAATAAAATATAATATATTCTATTTATAATCTAATAAAATGAATAACTTTAAAAAGATTTTACTATGTAAACACTATACGAAGCACTATGTAAATACTATGCATAATAAAATATAATATATTCTAATTATTGTCTAATAAAAGCGAATAACTTTATAAAAGTATTTTGTTTTATACAAAAAGATTTTACTATTAGCCTAATAAAGCGAATAACTTTATAAAAGTATTACATTTTTATATAAAAGCTTTTACTGTTTTATTACATTAATAATACTAATAAAACAAAACTTTATAATCAGTATTATTATTCACACTATTAATCGACCAGGTCGTTTCCAGGAAAGAGGGGGCTTTCCAATAAGGATTTCTCCTTATTGGCACGCAATTAGGTGATCAAACCTCTCCTTGGCAGAACTTCTAGACATCGTTAATAATGCAAATAATAATATTAATAACTTCGTCATCTCAATTATAAAATATCAACAATAATTTAATCAATTAACGTGAGATACTATGCAACAATTACTGAAGCAATAATTGAACAAAACTGAGTGACTTCTCACGTAAGCATCAATAATCAATACCGTGTGCTACTATGCAACCACGTGTATTACTGTACTTTTACTACCGAGTAGTTCAACAGTATTAACGGTAAAACTTTCGCCGTTATTTTTAATAAAATATTTTTTGTCATTTTCTTAATCCGACAATAATTCCGTTGTGGGGTCCACCAATGATTGTGCCATCGTACGAATATTCTCTGTTAAAACGAATATTCCCCGACCAATCAAATATTATATAACAACTTGCGTACTTTGCAAAATTTATAAATATTACCCACAACTATAACATTATATCAAATTTATTCTACAATATTCAAAAATGATATTTATAGAAAATACATTTTTATTCATAAAAGTTGGGGTCTTATAGAAAGCACAACAAATGAAGCAATGAAAAAATTTGTTGAAGCAGTGATTAATATTTTTGGTGATTAATACTTGAGGTCAACTACTGCCAACGATGTAAGTAGGTTATTTTTACTACATGAGGAGCGTGGATTCCCAGGAATGCTTGGCATGGAAAAATTGTCCAAGTGGATGGAACGGTCACTACTCGGGCCATTGTGGTGATGCAACAATAATATTAGAGGCAGTGTGTCAGGAATAAATATGTGAATGATATTCCTATTTATATATGATTTGATTATGATATATATGTGAATGAATATGCAAGTATGCTTGCATTAAGAAAAGATGTAAAGTCCTCTGATAGATTTAGAAACATATGTACAAGGACTTAGAATGAATTGATTAAATATGTTAGATTGATCCTACATAAGCAAAACAGCTCTGTAAAGTTCTTAAAAAGAAATGATGTACAAGGACTATAAACATAGAAAGATCAAACATGTTAGGTTGATCTTATGATGTAATAGATAAAGCATGCGATCGTCGAAACTTTGCACCATAAATCGTAATCTGCCAGGAGAGTCAAGGATAACTCGAGAGCTATCGAGGCAGAATCGTAGTCTGCAAGATAGTAGATCTTAGAGTTCGTAGACTTCCAGAAGAGACGAGGAAGAATCGTAGTGTGTCGAGTAAAGCTTCCTCGAGTAGTAGTGTCTTTGAGGAAGTTATGTTCGAGAATCGTGAGAGACACACGACTACGAGCCGACCGAGCATCTGCAGAAGTCAAGTCAAGAATCGTAGACTACACTCGGAGTTGTAGAGTCTACTAACAGCCAAGTCAAGGATCGTAGACTACACTCAGAGTCGTAGAGTCTACTGATCGTATCAAAGGCAGAGATCGTAGTCGAGCAAGATCAGATGAAGATAACAAGCACAACGACATAAATCATAGTGTCAAGATCTTATCTCAGAGTCATAGCGTCTGCACAGCCGAAGCTGAATCGTAGTGTGCAGAGCTAAGACCTCAACAAATGTGCTTGCAAAGCCAAAGAAGAATCGTAGAGAAAACATGATTCTCAAGAATTGAGCACTCCCAGAATATCCAAAGGAATGAAGCCTCTGGTTGGTACTGCAAAGATACAACTCACCTAAAGGAAGCCAGAGAGCACTCAAAGAATGACATGCAAGCTATTAGAAGATCTAAGCATCAACCTAATCAGCATCCAGATTGAGTTATGAAGCCATTCAAGATGAAGTCTTCCACAAGATGATCATAAGAAGACTTCAGTAGTTGACTAAGGAAAGTTAGCTTGTGCTGTAGTTGTCAAGTAGAAAGATGTCAACGATCTTGGAAGTAACCAAGATCGTAGTGTTTGCCAAACAAAGAAGGAACTGATGGAGTATACATAGAGATACTAGTCAGACTCTAAAGAACAAGGCTAAAGTGATTAAGCATTGGGTCAGTCCATTGATGATAAGTGAACGGGAGATCACAAGGAGAAAGCGAGCTAGACACGCCACAAATTTGAAGTATCTTTTTATTTAGAAGGGACCAGAACAAAAAGTCAAGCCATCAGTATCTGAGAGAAGTTGAGGCAAACAGAAGTGTTGATGCACTGTATGAAAGAAAGAAGAGTTTCTCCTTACTAAAGATCGAGTGAACACTCTGCAAGATCGTAGTGTTAAATCTACATACCAATAAGCATCAGTCAATAAAACACTATGATCAGGTCCAAGAAGAAGTGCATCAGAATCGTTGAGTTTGAACAACTGAGGATTGAAGCATTAGCAACGGTTCAATCTGAAGGTTGGCATTCAGACAAAAGCTTATTAAGATCATCGATGCAAGGACAACCTCTGATCAAGAAATTAGAAGGGGGAAATAAAGTCGTCGACCTGCCCGAGACATCAAAATAACATATTTGACAGGGTAGGTGAAACAGTAGATTGCAATGTCAGAAAGTTAGAAAAAGATGTCATGTCACATCGACATTCTACACCAAATAACTCGAGATCTGTGAAGCAATTTGAATAGCTTTCAACGGCTACCTTCCAACGGGAAGATTGGAAAGCAGTATAAATCAGCAGAGCTTTAAAGATCAAGAGTTGCTGATGATTGCAATGTTACAGAATCGTTGAGTTGGTGAATGCTATTGTTCACTCTACGAGTTCCACCAAAGATTCATAGAACAAGTCTTAGTGACAGTGAGACTACTAAGGTGGAAGTGAAACAGATTTGAAGAAGGACTTAATCAGATTAGAGCTTCACTTAACAAAGATGAGAATACCACTAAAGATGGCAGCCAAGTTGAGAGCCGAGAAGGCCAAGAAGATAGCATTCAGAAGAGTGGCTGAGTACAATGAAGATCAAGAGAGCCACACTACAAATCACCATGAATCAAAAGCTGAAACTGAACAAGTGCAGAACCATGTCTGCAAAACATTCAAGAAGGGTTCAGGGATTGCTAAGTGCCAGACGAAGTCTATCAAAAGCACAGAGACTTAGCAAATCCAGATGGTGATGGTGCACAGCTGACATCAGACAAAGATGAATAGAACGAGTAAAGATCAGCTGCACTAAAGAAGATGTGGTCTAGACTCAAAGCAGAATGCAAAGAGGACCACACCAAATTGATAAATACAAAAGATGTTAATAGCCAAATGACATCTTAGCAGCTCAGCACCAACAACAACAACAACTACAACAACAAGAAGCCAGGGCCTGTGGGGTCCTTGTCCAAAGGGACTAAATGAAGTTCCAAGCCTGTTGGGCTTGAACAGTTCCTAGGGAACTAGAGAAGTTCCAAGGCTGCTGGCCTTGAAGAGTTCTTAGTGAATTGAAGTCCCAAGGTTGCTGGCCTTAAAGGAATCTTAGTGATTCAGGGTGCTGCTGATAAGTGGGTTTTATACCTACTTATTGGATATCAATTTACGTGAATTATGCCCTTCTCAAGTACATTTCAGTCTGTTTTAGTTGCATTTCATGTTATTTTGCATTGTATGTACTTAAAACTCCTTTTGGTGAAAAAGTGCAGGAAATGGCCTAATTTGGTGGTGTTGGATGGCAAGAGGCGATTGGACGCATGGTTTGAGGTGGCAAGAGGTGATTGGACGCATGGTTTGAGGCTGACGGATGCACGACATGAGGATGCAGTGAAGCAGAGGGACTGATAATGAAGGAAGGAAGGAAAAGAATGAACAAGTAGCGATGGCAATGACATTACGAAATTAGAAGCGAGAACCGAGAATTTGCGGAATCGCAAAGAAATGCGACATAATAGCCTTGAGAGTACGCGCCCGCGTGAGCACTCGACTGGACAGAGCATACATATTGCAAGTCTCTGGCGCGCATGCCGAGAACATATCTTGGAGGGAAATGTGGCCTCGCGATCTGATCGTTTTATTTATTTGTTTTATTTTAATTTTTAATTAAAAAGGTTGTAATTTGTTTTAAACGATATCTGACGGGTGTCAGACACACTTGATCAACTTTGACATTTTTTTCATCGTAGTAACTAGGGTTTATACCTGAGAGAGATTCCAACGAAGAACGAAGCCTAAACTCCATTATGGGATTCTAACGGATTTTAATATGTAGTTTAGTTGCATGCTTGCTTGATAGGGCTGTTTTATATATCATATGGGAATTTTATTATGGTTGTTTTACATGTATGAATGCTTGATCACCATTCGTTTCAGTACTTGTATGGAATTGACAATGAACATGCGAATATGGAGTGTAGTCATAATAGCATATATATATGGGGCTGTTTGATATGGCTTGCGTATTTCGTGAATGAGATAGACATATACTTATTCACCGTATGAGTTAAAATAAGGGCTTTTGATTAAATTCAGTATGATTACAATTTCACATAGACATATAGTGATTTTGGTTATATTGTTGATTACATAGAGTCTATCATCTGTGGATGCTGTGTAAGTAGGTCCTAGTGCATTGAAAAATTGCTATGACTCTATTAGTGCTCTTGACTATTTTCCTGTGATATGTGAACAATTTTTACATGATAGTGGTAACTAGATGAAATATTAAATGAAGTTAGGATCCCATTAATTCCATATTTGACTTATTCCATTCTTATTCTCATTTTAGTTCTTATTTGCAGATAGATTAATTCACACTTTTGATCTTTAGTTTAAGCATATAGAAATAGTGATTTGATTGATGAATAGTAGTTTAAATTTAACAACTTTCTCTGTGGGATCGATAATTTAATTACTCTATATTACTTGTTGACACATGTATGCTTGCATGAGTTAGAGCTCTTTTGTCATAACTGGAAAAGAGGCAACAAGTTTTTGGCGCCGTTGCCGGGGAAAGGTGTTTAGT
Source organism: Panax ginseng (assembly GCA_020205605.1). Taxonomy (NCBI): domain Eukaryota; kingdom Viridiplantae; phylum Streptophyta; class Magnoliopsida; order Apiales; family Araliaceae; genus Panax; species Panax ginseng. Next base: position 84,927,713 of record CM035144.1, read on the forward strand.
TTAAATAATTATCATCAATTATAAGCTATCTTGTATGACTTAGACATATCTAATCTTATCTCATTTCTATTTTTGTTTTGTTGTGATTTCAGGTACTTGTAGATTTTTATGCACACGCGATCATCTCATTCTGAATTAACACCAGCGCAGGATAACATAAACGGAAAAGGTTGGAAAGCAGGTGTGCGATGAAATTTACAAGCATAGTTGGAAAGTACTATACCAGACATGGCAGAAGAACAAAGAGAAGAGCATAAGGCTCTAAGGGACTATTCCATGCCAAATATAAATGGGCTACAATCGAGCATAGTCAGACCGGCCATAGCACCGAACACTTTTGATATAAAACCGGGCACTATTCAGATGATGCAGAACTCGGTTCAATTTGGGGGTGCTACTACGGATGATCCGAATGAACACTTATTGAGCTTCATAGAGATTTGCGACACATTCCGATATAACGGTGTGACAGAGGATGCTATTAGGTTGAGGTTGTTCCCATTCTAATTGCAGGATAAGGCGAGAAGTTGGCTTCATTCTTTGCCGTCAGGGTCAATCACTACATGGGAGGACTTAGCGCAGAAATTCTTAGCCAAGCTCTTACCAATGGCTAAGACTGCAAAAATGAGGACAACTATTTGTCAATTTGAGCAACAACAGGGAGAGTCCTTATATGAAGCATGGGAAAGATATAAAGAGATGTTGAGGAAGTGTCCGCTTTACGGTATGCCAGATTGGATGGTAATCAATACTTTTTACAACGGATTGGGATGGCAATCGAGACTGATTGTAGATGCAGCTGCAGGAGGGGCATTATGGGCAAAAAGTTATGATGAAGCCTATACACTTATTGAGACTATGGCAGCTAATGACTTTCAGAATCCTACATCCCGGATGTCACAACCCAAAGTAGCAGGTGTGTTGGAGGTAGATGCTATTACACAATTGTCGGCACAGATGGCAGTGATGGCAAAGAAGATAGACACAATAATAGAGAGCAAAATGAAAACAGTTGCCTTCGTTTGTGAGATTTGTGTGGGGTCACACTCCACGGATCAATGTCTTTGCTCGATTCGAATCGAGACGATGATCTCGAGTAACTGAGGGAAAGACCAAGGTCAATTTCTGAACACATACCACCCCAACAACTGCAATCATCCGAACTTTAGTTGGTCGAATAACCAAGGACATCAATGAGAATCGGTTTGACCTACTCAGCAGCTTTTATACAGATTATCTAAATTACGTTTACATCAAAACCACTATTTCTGCCGGGATTTTCTCAACAACAACAACAACATCATACTCCAGTTGTACCTCAACAGGAAAAGAAATCGGAAGTGGAGGAGATGATGTTGAAGTACATGGCAAATACGGAGGTATTGATCAAAAGCCAAGCAGTGGCCATTAAGAATTTGGAGACGCAGATGGGACAAATGGTGAGTGTGCTTAATAACAGGACCCAAGGTTCCTTACCAAGCAATACAGAGTCAAATCTAAGAAGAGATGGAAAGGAACAGTGCCAAGTAATATCATTAAGATATGGGAAAAATCTGGCAGACACTGTAAGTCGCGTGCCCGCGCCTGAGAATACTAAGGAAGACACGTGGCCGTACGAGGTGTTACAGCTAGCTGACAGATCCATCACGTATCCACGGGGAATTATTGAAGATGTGTTGGTAAAGGTGGACAAGTTTATATTTCTAGCTGACTTCATCATCTTAGACTATGAGGAAGACAAGAGCATACCGATCATACTGGGGAGACCATTTTTAGCCACAGGCAAGACTTTGATAGATGTGCAGAAAGGGGAACTCACTATGCGTGTACATGATCAAGAGGTCACCTTCAATGTCTTCAAAGCCATGAAGCTCCCAACAGATGAAGAAGAATGTTTTCTAGTTGATTTTGTGGATCGAGTCGTAAAGGATGAGGTACAGAGTCTTGTGGATTATGAACCATTGAGAAGTATCATTGCTGAAAATTCAGAATTGGTGGACGATGCAGTCGATGAACCTGTGCAATACCTGGATGTCATCCCAAAATTCAGGAGATTTGGAATACCGGTTGAGCCATTGACAAAAGCTGGAGAGTCATCAGTCAAATTAAAGCCAACTCTTGAGACACCTCCAGAACTTGAATTAAAACCACTTCCAGAACATCTTAGGTACGCATTTTTAAATAGAGATTCAAAGTTACCTGTGATTATTTCTTCTGCACTAACATCTTTTCAGAAAGAAAAACTGCTACGAGTGCTTAGAGAGTTTAAATCCGCTATTGGATGGACCATAGCAGATATCAAGGGGATTAGCCCTTCATTTTGTATGCATAAAATACTGCTGGAAGATGGGAGTAAACCATCGGTTGAGCAATAAAGAAGGCTAAATCCGATAATGAAAGAAGTGGTCAAGAAAGAGGTCTTTGAAATGGTTTGGATCTGAGGAATAATTTATCCGATTTCAGACAGCTATTGGGTGAGCCCAGTGCAGTGTGTGCCAAAGAAGGGTGGTATGACCGTTGTGAACAATGAAAATAATGAGTTAATTCCAACACGCACAGTAACAGGGTGGAGAGTCTGCATGGATTACCGTAGGCTCAACAAAGCTACAAGGAAAGATCATTTTCCACTACCATTCATCTATCAAATGTTGGACAGATTAGCAAGACATGAGTATTATTTCCTTTTGGATGGATATTTAGGCTACAATCAGATTATGATAGCTCCAGAAGACAAAGAAAAGACTACCTTTACATGCCCATACGACACTTTTGCTTTTAGAAGGATGTCTTTCGGATTATGCAATGCTCCAGTCACCTTTCAGCGATGAATGATGGCTATATTTTCAGACATGGTGGAGCAGAATGTGGAAGTATTTATGGATGACTTCTCGGTCTTTGGGGACTCATTGATTTATGCCTCGAGAATTTGGTCCTTGTTTTGAAGAGATGCATTGAGATGAACTTAGTACTGAACTGGGAAAAATGCCATTTCATGGTGCAGGAAGGAATTATATTGGGACACAAGGTTTCAAAGAAGGGACTTGAGGTGGATAGAGCGAAGCTGGACACGATTGAGAACTTGCCACCACCAACTTCAGTAAAGGGTGTTCGCGATTTTACGGGGCATACGAGTTTTACCGCAGATTTATCAAGGACTTCTCCAAGATAACCAAACCACTTTGCGATCTATTGGAGAAGGATACAGTTTAATTTTGATGCTGACTGTTTGTTTCAAGCATTTGAGCACTTAAAGAAAACTAACTTCAAAGATTTTGTGATTCTGCTTTTGATTGGGAATTGCCATTTGAGTTGATGTGTGATGCGGTGATTATTTGTAGGGGCTTATTTTGGGCGTGACGAAAGAGAAGATTTTTCATGTGATATATTATGCTAGCAAGACCCTTACAGACGCACAGCTGAACTACACCACCATAGAGAAACGCCTTTGATAAATTTCGAGCATATTTGATTGGCACAAAGATGATAGTGTACATGGATCACGCGACAATTCGGCATTTAATGGCAAAGAAGGATGAAAAACCCCGATTGAGTAGATGGATTTTATTACTGCAGGAATTTGATTTGGAAATAAAGGACAGAAAGGGTACCGAGAACCAAGTGGCAGACCACTTATCGCGACTAGAGAATTCGAAAAGGCAGGCAGACAATAACGTTATGATAAATGAGACTTTTCCAGATGAGCAGTTGTTTGTGGTGAAAGGGGAAGTGCCATGGTTTGCAGATTACGCGAATTACTTGGTGAGTAAGATGGTACCTTTTGACTTGGTGGGTTATCGAAAGAAGAAATTTCTGCATGATGTTAAATGGTATATATGGGATGAGTCGTACTTGTTTAAACAGTGTTCTGATCAAATGATAAGGAGGTGTATTCCATATAGTGAGACCGAGGGGATTTTACAGGATTGTCATGCTTCGGTGTATGGAGGTCATTACGGGGGAGAAAGAACAACGACTAGAGTACTCCAAGCAGGATTTTATTGGCTGACTATTTTCAAAGATGCATATAGTTTTGTCCAGCGATGTGATAGATGTCAGCAAGTAGGAAACATCTCGAAAAGAAATGAAATGCCCCTGAATACAATCCTCGAAGTTGAAATTTTTGATGTGTGGGGGATTGATTTCATGGGACCCTTTGTTTCTTCCTGCGGAAATCTCTACATTTTTCTCGCATTGGATTATGTCTCGAAATGGGTAGAAGTGGCAGCTCTTCCGATAAATGACGCTAAGGTTGTCCTAAGATTTTTACATAGAAGTATCTTCACGAGATTTGGGACTCCAAGGGCCATCATCAGTGACGAAGGTAGTCAATTTTGCAACAGATAGTTTATAGCTTTGTTGGCTAAGTATGGAGTGAACCATCGCATTGCTACAGCCTATCACCCACAAACAAATGGCCAAGCTGAAGTGTCAAATCAAGAAGTCAAGAGGATCCTTGAAAAAGTTGTGAATCCCATACGGAAGGACTGATCGTTAAAATTGGATGATGCAGTATGGGCTTATAGGACTGCATACAAAACTCCGTCGGGCATGTCACCCTATCAGCTCGTATATGGAAAAGCCTGTCACCTTCCTATTGAGCTAGAGCATAAGGTATATTGGGCAATTTGAAAGTTCAATTTTGATTTGAATGCTGCAGGGGAGAAACGCTTACTCCAACTCAATGAGTTGGATGAATTTAGATTACAGGCATATGACAATTTGAAGCTTTATAAGGAGAAGGTGAAGAAATGGCACGACCGAAAGATCATTAAGAGATCCTTTGAACCGGGACAACGGGTTTTGCTTTATAACTCTAGACTTAAACTTTTTCCCGGGAAGCTGAAATCGAGATGGTCAAGGCCATTTACAGTAAAAACTGTTTTTCTGTATGGTGCAATTGAAGTATTTGATAAGATGCCAGACAAGCCTTTTAAAGTGAATAGATAGCGCTTGAAGCATTATTTTGGTGGCGAGGTAGACAGAAAGAAAGTCGCCTCACTTCTCTCTTCGACGTGAGATTCAGAGACAGTCAAGCTAATTGACTATAACTTAGCGCTTGATGGGAGGCAACCCATTATTTTTATCTCTATTTTCTTTTTATTCATTCAGTAGGGTATTTAGTTAGTTCATCTCTATTTTGTTTTTGACAATGTATGTGTTGTGTGTAATTGAGTGCATAGCTAAATTGGCATCGAGAGGTGTTTTAGTAAGATAGAGTCCTTATATTGCTCGTTAATTCACGCCTTCACAGTGTGCATTCCTATCGATATAGGTATCTTCAAATGCACGCATCACGGATATGTAGATTGGGAGTAAACAATATACGATGATGAGGAAGGGGCATCATGTGGCGCGCATATGCCTACCGAAAGTCGTAGCTCCCATCTCAGTTTAACAATCCTATTCCCCCTTTCAGCGCGCGCGCAGACAAGATTCATTCTTGCAATTGGCTTGTGACTTGTACAAGATCGGGTCATGCAAAGCTAGTTAAAACATATCCGTGGCTCAATTAGATTTTCACTTGATATAACAAGGGCGAACCCTTCATTTTTCGACACAACTCCTCAGCTCTCATAAAAACTCAGACTCACAATTTCTCTCTACCTTCAACAGTTCTGATTCACGCTCTCCTACACGGGTATAAATCTAGGGTTACAGCTTGCACATGAGTTTGGGGGTCAGCAGTTCTTATTCAGTATCAAGCACATCATCTACATTCTCTCAATCATCTGCACATGGGTTCCAAAAGAGCACGCTCCATCCCCATCTCTTCTTCATCAGAATCTTCCTCTAGTAACCAAGAAGAGGATGTCGTGGACCACAGAAAATTTATCAGTTTGGAAGCTTAGCAGGAGTATTATCGTATTGTGGCCAAATCCTTTGTGAAGGAAAGGGGGTTTAAACCTGATAAGCAAGATGGCCAACTATGGAATATGATACGTGAAAGAGACTGGGTTGGTTTGGCTGCAACTCCTATGCCTATTCCCATGGGGGTTGTTCGAGAGTTCTACGCGAATGCTAAGGAGATGAAAGGAGGGATAACACTGGTTCGAGGAGTGCAAGTGGACTTTCGACCTCTAGCGATCAGAGAAGTCTTCAGAATAAACGACGCACCACCGAGCGAGCCAAAATCTTTTCCAGCATCCGCCTTGAATCGATATGCCAAGGCATGGAATCTGTTTATCTGCGCCAAATTAATTCCATCAGCTCACCAGCATGAAATAACCACTGAGCGGGGTATCATTTTATGGGGCATTATCAAAGGCAGGTACATTGACGTCGGCCACCTTATTCATCAGAACATGTTGCGTTATTTGCGGGAGAGCACGACTGGGAGTATTCCACACGTGTCTATGGCAGCCATGTTGTTTACACAACAAGGAGTCCCATGGAATAACGAGCAACTGCAGAACCCGAGCCATGATATCACGTATGCTACTATTGCCAAATTCAAGGATTGGACGGGTGGTGAACCGCATCCGCGAAGACTAGGTTTTATTATCTAGCCCACCTAACTAGAGGCATCACAGCAGCCCCCTTAGACAGATGAGGCAGGCCCCTTGACACGCCCACAAGCTCCTCATGGTGATCGCCAGCTCCGAAGGTTGGAGCGACGGGTTGATGCCATATATGACAATTTTGGAGCATTTGCTACGGGTCTCACGAGGGCTTTGGCCGAAGCCTTTACAGAACAAGGAACAATGCTAGAGTGGCCTCAATTTGGGGCTGCGCGTTTTGCCTTATCCACCACTGATTCACCACCGGGGAGGGTGGTCAAGCCGATCATTAGGGAAGTTTTCTTGTACCCTTTACCTTCATTCAATGGGGCATTGAATATTATAAGTTTGGGGGTATTGGGGAGTAGTATAGTAGCATGTAGTTAGTTTTTGCATGTTTAGTTAAAATGTTGCATGGTTAGTTTAATAATTTAGTTGTTTTTGGTGTTATTGTTTTATTGATAGAAATTTTTTTGTTTTAGTTAATTTGCATGTCTCACAAAGTTCTTATTTTATGGAATTTCTTGCCTAGCCAATGATGATAGTGAATTGTGAAGGATTCCTGAATATATGGGATAACATGAACGTAGTTATAATGTTTTACACGATGGAATTCATGTTACTGTTTAAATGATTTTGGTTTGCACGGATGTGTTCACAATCACTTGTAGGCATAAGAGTTATGTGTTGCATTGCTTATTAGAAAAGGTAGTTTTAAAAAGAGAAATATGTGGAACATGCATGTAGACTTGACAAACATTGACATTCAAACTTTAGGAAAACATGGGTATGCTATGTATATATATAAAAAAATGAATAGCAATAACGTGGCTAGTCTTATTTCGGGGCCCTGGCTACTTGAGTAAGTACGCCCGAGGGGATTGTCTCTACACCTAGCGCCTTAAGGTCTTTCATGGTTTGGGAGTCGTTGGTTGAAAGCTCGCTAAAGGGTAGCAGTGTTGCCTAATGGAATAAGGCATTGCACAGTCATGTATAAAAAAAAAGAAAAAGGGAAAAAGAAAAGAAAATAGCAATAAACACCACGAGAAAGAGCGAAAATCGCTCTCGTGAGTAGCAATAAAACAATTAAGCCCATTGTTGAACTTTAGTTTGTTTGAATATGTTGAAACAGTTTGCGTTGTATAAGTATATATGATTCTCAATTTAGGCTATAATTTTCTGCTTCGAGCATGTTAGCATATATATTCTTTGCTTGAATCAAGTTTTGGTCAACACTACACACACACACAACATCTCTATAGCATGTATGAATTATCTAAGTGTATGATGTTATGACCATCGTTTAGTTTGAACTTGTATTCCTGAATCTGGATAATTCGCTGAGGCATTTTGGGCTTAAATTTTGTTTAAGTTGGAATGATGTGATACTAGTTTGCATAGTAGTTAGCTGCATAGTAGTGCTTTTGCATTTTTCTTTGTTATTTAGCATGCATTGCTTGAGGGCAAGCAATAGTTCAAGTTTGGGGGTATTTGATAAGTGGGTTTTATACATACTTATTGGATATCAATTTACGCGAATTATGCCCATCTCAAGTACATTTTAGTCTGTTTTAGTTGCATTTCATGTTATTTTGCATTACATGTACTTAAAACTCCTTTTGGTGAAAAAGTGCAGGAAATGGCCTAATTTGGTGGTGTTGGATGGCAAGAGGCGATTGGACGCATGGTTTGAGGCTGACGGATGCACGACATGATAATGCAGTGAATTAGAGGGACTGATAATGAAGGAAGGAAGGAAAAGAATGAACAAGTAGCGATAGTAGCGAGCATTTACGAATCGAAGCGAGAACCGAAATTTGCGGATCGCAAGCCATATGGCATAATAGCCTTGAGAGCTTTTGCACCCGGCGAGCACACTCATTTGAATGAGCATACATCTTATGCAAGTCTCACGCTGCTGAGAGAACATCTTGGAGGGGGCGCACGGTAGCTTAGCGATCTTCAAATTTGTTTATTTGTTTTATTTTAATTTTTAATTAAAAGGGTTGTAATTTGTTTTAAACGATATCTGACGAGTGTCAGACACACTTGAACAACTTTTACGTTTTTTTCATCGTAGTAACTAGGGTTTACACGTAAGAGAGATTCCAACGAAGAACGAAGCCTAAACTCCATTATGGGATTCTAACGGATTTTAATATGTAGTTTGGTTGCATGCTTGCTTGCTAGGGCTATTTTATATATCATATGGGAATTCTATTATAGTTGTTTTATATGTATGAATGCTTGATCACCATTCATTTCAGTACTTGTATGGAATTGACAATGAACATGCGAGTATGGAGTGTAGTCATAATAGCATACGTATATGGGGCTGTTGTATATGGCTTGCGTATTTCGTGAATGAGATAGACATATACTTATTCACCGTATGAGTTAAAATAAGGGCTTGTGCTTAAATTTAGTATGATATCAATTTCACATAGACATATAGTGATTTTGGTTATATTGTTGATTACATAGAGTCTATCATCTGTGGATGCTATGTAAGTAGGTCCTAGTGCATTGAAAAATGGCTATGACTCTATTAGTACTCTTGACTATTTTCCTGTGATATGTGAACAATTCTTGCATGATAGTGGTAACTAGATGAAATATTAAATGAAGTTAGGATCCCATTAATTCCAGATTTGACTTATTCCATTCTTATTCTCATTTTAGTTCTTATTTGCAGATAGATTAATTCACACTTTTGATCTTTAGTTTAAGCATATAGAAATAGTGACTTGATTGATGAATAGTAATTTAAATTGAACAACTTTCTCTGTGGGATTTAATTACTTTGTATTACTTGTTGACACATGTATGCTTGCATGAGTTAGAGCTCTTTTGTCATAACTGGAAAAGAGGCAACAGCTGCCCTTCCTTAGTGGAAATCCTGCTAGTTGAAAGTAGAAGAGTGGATTAGGAGCTTGAGTCTTTGAACAACTTAAAACTCCCTGTGTCTTTTACTTTATGTCATTTACTTTATTTACATTAACTTCTATAACTGCTATGTATGTGTTAACTGCTCACTACTAAATTAACTCTACGAACAATGTATGATTGATCATGAATATATCAATAAAAGGGATCTTTTACTTATTCCGTTGTGCTTCAAAAGATTCTTATGTTTTTCATATGCTACTTAATGAGAAATACAAAATAAACATAGAAAAAGTATTTGAAATTCAAAGGATCTATTCAACCCCCCCCTTCTAAATCTATATTGTGCCTACTTGGAACTAACAATTGTATTAAAGCAGGTTCTCATGCTATATTCAAAAGCTAATCGCTTTGAGTCTGATCCTAGGCACACACATTGTTCTAAACTTAGTTTAGTAGTAAGTCACTTGTTATATGGAAATGAGCTCACACGTTGGATATATTGTGTATAGGTAAATGTGTATATACACCTGAAGCTGCTCAGATTGGTCTATACTCTCGATTGCCATATCAACAAGACCAATCCTTGCTTGCAGTAAATCTTGTTGTCTGAAGACCAGGCTAGAAGGCTCAAATGACATCAACAGAAAAGAGTCAAACATCCACCAGCCTAAAGAGAAGAAAAGGACATACATGCTAAGAAATGTTTTTATTCAGAGAAGGAAGAAGAACTTCTCAAACATATATCTGGCCAACCAGCAGCTGGATGTAAGCCTTGTAAACTCAAGGATGTCGAAGAACTAAAGACACTTATATTCTCTTAGCTTACATCTTCAAGACCACGACTGATTGATTGAAGATCATCTGGAGCAACAAGCTGTCAGAAGCAAATGAGAAAACATGCACATCAATGCCAAAACTCAGTATATCTAAGATAAATGACTGTTAAGAAACTGACAGTAAAAAGGTATGGTTCCTCACTATTATAAAAATGAACATCATTATTGCACTTCACTTATGAACTATAACAGTTTTCCTTCAAGGAGTCATATTCTACCCAAAAAGGTGAATATATAAAGTACACTGATGGTGAAAACTCAAATGTCTATAAACTTTCTATCCATCCAAGTTTTTAGTTGAAGATGACAACTTAAAAGAAACCTGAAATGGGTTTTAAGAGCATCACATGTCAAATGAATGTGAAGTAATCTTTGCTGATGGGTTAATATGTCTGTACATCCTATGATCTAAGTGTTTAATGACACACAAAATATGATTTGGTCTACAAGAGAATCTCAAAGATTCATAGAAACTGATCACCTCCATGAATCAACCAGATACTAATAAATCATAGAGTTGATTATCACTCTGTGAACATTTAAACCCTGTGAAAATAACTCAGCAAATGATGAAACCATCAAGGAAGAGTGTTTTATTAAAATAGCAGATTTATCTTACACTCACCACCATGTATCTCAAAATATGTTATCTAAATTAGTTATATGCATGAATACGACTGATGGTGGTCAATATGATGATTATCCAAAGATATGAGGAACAAGGGTTTAGAAAACTAACCTAGTAGGACCCATTTAACCATGGGTACCACAAATTAGAAATATATATATAATCTGCAGGTACTTGGTCTATCTGACCACTCTAAGGAATGCTAAAGTAAAAGACTTCAGTCAAAAATACTCAACCAGCAGAAGGCTTAGGACTGTTCAGAAATAATTCTGACAAAACTCCTACATGTCAAAGCCTGTCCTTGAAGACCTGCTGAGCTAATCTAAATGAAGCTCAAATTGCTGCTAACCTTCATATAAAAGTAGGCCACTCAACCAAAGATGAAAAAGGGTCTAAGATGCTCAAGTATGCAAAACTTGTCCTCAAGGAAGCCCACATCAGAGGATCATCAAGCATCATACATGAGGAACTTATTACGGGAGCAAAAATTCATGAGCACAAGCTGACAAGGAAGACTATGTTCGTAGTGCTGTCAAAGGATCGAAGAATGATCAACTCTGAAGATTTAATGACTTCAGCCATAAGGAGATATGCAGGGATGCTTCCCAATGTACATGAAAGAAAAGAATCACACCCCACTGAAAAGACAACATCAACCATGGGGGAGCAGTGATATGTTAAGAAACAACATCACTGAAATATTCTATGAAGCAATGTACCAACTATAGAGTCTAAAAAATTTGTGACTGATGAACCAAATGAAGATCCATAGTCAGTAGGAACGTCTAAAAACGTACTACTGATAACCTATCAGCTATCCAACTCAAAATCGTGGAGTGCCTACAATTAAACATCTGATCGTAGTGTAAAAGCAGGAAGACACCACGATCACAACAAATGCAATTGTCTGAAGTTGATAGAAGACCTCCTCACCAAAAAAGGTCAAAAGAGATATCAGTGCAAATTACTTCTAAAGAATTTCATCTGGAAAGCGCCTCAGGGACAAACCTGACCCTTAGATCATTCTAAGATGTTGGCCCTTCCTGAGCTACCTGAACCCAGAGGAATTTCTTAATCAAGTTCATCTCAAGGATCAAGACAGTCGAGGATCGCAGAGTAGAGTTTGAGAGAACTCAATGATCGTGATGTAACCTCTCCGATCGCAGTGCAACCTCAACGATCGTAGAAACAGACTCGACGATCGAAGTCTTACAAGAGGCTACTCTTAACTTATAAGGAGATTGGAAGAACATGACAAATGCTCAAACATTCAGATTATGGGAGATAAGTTTGAAGACTGGTTGGAAAGATGTCCTGTTGAAGAAACGTACCCAAGGCTTCATGAAGTACATCTGTAGTTGAACTTTACAGGTTCAAAATGAGAAGAATGTCAAAACCATCCAATACAACATCTCTCAAGTGTTGATCGTTGAGTCAACAAAGGAAAATGTAGAGTTCATAGCTGCCTTATCATGCTACTCTATGAACCAAAGAGGTCAACGGTCAATCCATGTCACTTAAACGTCTACTATTATAAAAGAGACATCTAACTGAAAAGTTAATGGGGAGTTACAGCTCATTACTGGACATCGTGCAACCAATGGCTAGTTGACACGTCAAAGCGTATGCAGAGTCAGAAGGAACTGCCATAAAGACAAATTCAAATATGCAAACAGTTATCAGAAACTATTGAACCTCTCTCCCTCCCATTTTCAAACCCTAGAATCCTCTTCAAAGCCAAACCATCAAACTTCCAGAGCCCAAATCACATTCAGCTAAATCTCTCCGAATCACATACCATATACCTTGAACTCCTCAAATGGCAGAATGGAAAGTCATAACTGATATTCAACTCGGGTTTACAAAGTTTGAAGAATCAGAGATGAAGTTTAAGGACATACTTGAGCTCGTAAAGAAAGCTGGGTTCTCTGAGTGCTTGAAGGCCAACACTCCAGTTTATACAGAGCTAGTAAGGCAGTTCTACTCAAATGCTTCAACGAATTCTGGGCTTCTAAAAACTAAGGTGAAAGGATCAAGTCTAAAAATAAGAGCATCAGACATCAATCAATGTCTAGGGTTTCCCAATCAAGGTCTGATAAACTTGGATGAAGTCGACATTGAAGAAGGCAAGAGGCTAATGCGGTACCAAAGAAACCCTAGCCTGAAGGACAAGAAGAAGAAGGAATTTCCTGAGGAATTGAGTTCCTTCTTTGAAATAGTGGGAAAATGTATACTATGCAAGGATCGCACACGACTAAACATACTCGATCGTGATTAAAGATTATGTCTATGATAGTTCTAAAGAAGCAAATCAATTATGGAGCAATCTGTTCGATCAAATCTCAAATGGATAGAAAATTTGAGTTGAAGAAATCTCTGAGAAACAACTTATAAAAGTATTTCATGGAAGATTGCTAAGTATTGTGATGAAGAAGATGCTGGGAAGCAAGATTAAGGATGATGAGGGAGAACCTCTGAATGTTCACAAAGTAATGTCTCCACAACTGTGACGCCCCCAAATTCGGGTATCTTCCAACCCGACATATGGTGCTCCACTGTACTAAAATCCATACAATCATTCCATTGAAATACAACAAAATGAATGTAATTACTATCTTCTTATTACAATCAAAGTATAATCCTTCCCAGGTTCATAAACCAGTTACATCGTTCGTTATTCATAATGTATAATACATGTAAACTTACTAATCTATTACACAATGGCTAAGCATCCATCTTAGCTTTGCCCTTATCTCTCTTAGCATTCTCAGGATGTTCATCCTTAACTGCAGTTATATAATTCACGCAAGAAGTGAGCATATGACTCAACAAGTTTAATAAAGGATAACGGTAATACCACATTCGTGAATTAGTTATGAAGTATCATGAAACAATAATCGGATTGTAACATCAATTCCCAAAGTTTAGTAGATTAAGAATTATTAATAAAATGGAAAATTTTCACGAATTTAAGTTTAATTAGTTATTAATAAAATAAATTTTATTAATACTATTGTGTCTTTGTGTTTATTAATCATTCTATAACTAGAATGATTATTAATCGGGAGGATTAAGCTATGAGCTAGATTTGAATGAGTAAAATTTTCAAGATGAAAATGAAATTTTAAGGAACAAAATATTTTTTGGGGAAAAGGATGAAAATAGACACTTTATTCATTGAGCGAAACCTAAGGGTTAGGGTTTGAATAACCTAAGCCATTACGAGAGTTTGGTATGTTGAAATGACATTCAGTCGAAAGATTTGGCGATAATATATCGTGAAAAGTTAATTAAGGCGATAAAAGTTTTTCTCGAAAAGCGTGCGAAATCGGATAAAATAAAAATGACGAAAAAAATCTTGTTATATACTTTTCACTCGTTTAGCTACGTTAGGGGAAAAGCGTGAAGGAAAATGCTTGACACCAAAAAGTGTTTTTCGAGTTTTTTGAAATCAGAAGAATCGTAAAGTTAATCGGTAAAGGAAAAGGCGAAATATCCAAAAATATTTGGATTAGAGAATCATGAGTTTTAAAGCTATCGAGAAAACCCAAAAGAGGGAAGCACGAAGCTTCAAGGAAGCTATGTAAGGAGGAGGGGGTGACCACTTGGCCACCAAGTAAACTTGGTGGCTAAGCTTTGAATGAATAGTAAAGGAGTGGGGGTGAAATGACAAAATGCCCCTAGCCTTTGGTTTTCTATAAATAGAAAGCTTAAGTTCATTATTTTGAGCTTTTGAAAATCCTACTCTTTGAGAGAGAGAGAGAGAGAGAGACTTTGGATGGGAGAGAGAGAGAAGAGGAATGAGGAAAAGCTAGCTCGAGTGCATGCTTTGTCAAACGGAAGGAGATTAAAGAAGAGCAGTAATCAGAACCCTAGTTTCTTCTAATTTTCTTTAAGTTTAATATGTTCAAAAAACACATAACTTAATGAAGATAAAGAAGTAGATGAAGTTAAGAATGAATTCATATGGTTGAAATCATGAGAAAACGAAGAAATAAGAATTAGGAATTTAGTGTATAAATTTCTTAAGGAAGTATAAGATTTGTAAGGATTTTGAGTGATCCGAATGAATCTTATGAATGAGTAGGTAAAATACGTAGGGAATGATGTTCTTTAACATCAAATTGGAAGAAAAAGTAAAATCGTAATCCAAAATATCGATTAAAAATGAAGAATACGCGAAGAACGCGAAGAACACGAAGAACGTTGTTGATGGACAAATTTAAAACCATCGTAGGATAATTATTTTTGATGGACAAGTTTAAAACCATCACGTATAAGTTAGTTTCTTATTGCTTTGTTAGGAACGTTAGAAGCGTTCTTGAAGAGCGGATTAAAAATTGAGCTATAATGAAGTTATGGCAAAAATTTTCGTAAAAGATAAGCGAGAATTAGAAAGTTAGTAAATAAACCCGATCATGTAGGGTTTCATAAGAGAATAAGAGAGCGTATAAAACATGAGTCGTGGACTCAAGAACGAATGAATTCGAGTTGGATGGTAGAATTCTGGATGAGCGAGCGACGAAGAGCGTTAAAAACGTAAAATGAGCGAAGAGTGCAAAGATTAAGCCAATTGAATGGCATGTTAATGGATTTAGAATGAAGTTCTATCGAGGGTAATCGAAAGTACGTAAGATAAGGAAGAAAATGGCTTTGGAGCGACCTCGTTAGAGTTATAACAACTAAGATATGAGATTTCGAAAAGTAAGCATCTCAAGCTTGTAAAGACTTAGAAAAAATTTTTCTAGGGTTTATGCTGGCGTGGCCATGATGATGAAGTCGTGCCTTGGAGGTAGGTCGTTGTAATGTATGAGCTAAGGCCATTAGCTCTTGCTAATTGCTTGCCATGGCGAAAAAA
The DNA here is from genome assembly GCA_020205605.1 of Panax ginseng. Classification (NCBI taxonomy): domain Eukaryota; kingdom Viridiplantae; phylum Streptophyta; class Magnoliopsida; order Apiales; family Araliaceae; genus Panax; species Panax ginseng. The sequence continues at coordinate 84,943,421 of CM035144.1, forward strand.
AAAAAGAAGAAGAAAGCGCATGCGCATTTGGTCTGAAGCAATACCAGAAATGAGATTTTTCTTGCTCGATTTCTAGGGGATGTGCAAGAAAGAAATATGAACATATAATTCAACTAATTTAACACTTAATCAAGTGTATTAAACCTTTGATGAAGGTTGAGCGAAAAGATTAAATGAGATTAAAAGATAAAAAAGAATGTGAGCCTTGGGTTACTGTGAACCGATGTCCGGAAGGAAGTAGTAGTCATGATAAGCGAGCGTGAGGAATTGCTATAATTGTGATTCCTTAAGCGTTGATTGATTAGGGTAATGAATAACATTTTGATGTTATGACATGGTAATGAGAGATGAATATAAAGTGTTTAGGCGCTATGAAGCGCAACATTATTGCGATGAGCGATCGGTCTTAGCATACAATGAGCCGTATGGCTTTGACATTAGGAAAGAATAATGAACATGGGGTTCATGGGATGAGTAATGAATGAAAAGCGATTAAAACCTTGAGTAAAGGTTGAATGAGAATTAAGAGGTAAAGTAGCGTAAAGCGTTGAATACGTAAATGATCCTCGTGAATCGTATTCACGTTGATAGAGAACGTTCTAAAGTATACATTGGTTGTATGACTTAGGCGTTGATGAAGAAGTAGTAAGTAAGATATGAATTATCGAAAGCCGTAGCGAATGGTAATAAGATTAATGAAAGCCGAATGTGAGTTGGATGAGAATGTTAGAATGAAATGTAAGCGTTGAACACTTTAGCAAGCGTGTGAAGGTTGTGTGTCGCATAAATATTAAGCAGGTAAAACCTACACTCCGTGTATGGTTTGGCCAAGTAGGATAATAAAGACCAATGATTAAACACTGTGAATGGTGAAGAAATTTGAATTAAAGACAAGTATATATAGCATAAAAGAAGCCGAGTTAATGTTTATAACTTGGATAACGTTCGAGTCGAATGAATCGGACGTTGTAAGATAAGAATAAGGTAATGTAAAATGCTTAACGCTATAAATGCGTAGAATGAATATTGAATGATCGTTCTGAGTATACAAAAGATTGTATGACTTAGACGATGATGAATGAATCCTGAGGTATGACATTTAGTTGCCAGAAAGCCATAAGGAATAAGAAATTGACTTAACGAACATTATAGTTTAATAGTTCGGTTAAGTTAAGATGAATTTAGGTTGTAGTACAATCGTAACCTTTGATGGTTGACATATGGGAATTTGGGCTAAACAATTTCCTTAGAGAGCGAAGGTATATATAAAAGCGGCAACCGATCTAACTCATTATTATGGGCGGTGTAGATGAGGCGGGAACTTGTTTGTTGGTTGTTTGTGGGAAACCACTCGAGTACCATATGGACTACTAGTAGAGACACGATGTGTGTTTGAGTCTAGAGAAAGTATAAGAAGAAGATAAGAATGTAAATCATCAAAGATGATGAGCGTATTAAGTAAACATCATCAGTATGTCATGAAATGAGATTAGCCGGTAAAAAGGAAGTTGGTGGCGTAAACTTAGTTTATAAGAGCGTGAACCTAAGAAGTAAAGTTAAAGTAAACCAATGCGTAAGTCAAGTATATGACTAATTTGGTATATGTTGTTTTTCTTATGTGCTATATAGGAATTGGAATAAGCGATTCGGCGTAAACTATAAGTTGTAGTTGTATGCGTGCGTAAAGCAAGTTTCTAACTTCATTCATATTTTAAATGAATGCTAGTTTCTAAAACTTCTCGGATGTTGAACTTGAGAAGTTACGTCTATATCTTGAATGTGTGATATTTGTATAAGGTGTTAGAATATATGAGGCCTTGTGCCCTGATGTGAACACTTGGTGTTTTTATGATATGAGCTATTACGTGATTGGCTATTCAATATGAGCATATTACATTTATACATGAACCGTTATTATTAAGTACATGCTATTGATTCTAGCAGAGAGAATGAATGTATGAAAGAGAGTAGAGAATGAAAGTATTTCAAAGTGAATGTGACTAATGTTTTAAAATGATAGGAATCGAGATTATTCCTATTATTCAAGTACGCTTCATAACCTTTGTTCGGTTATTGAAGTCTTAAAGAATGTTTAAATTCTTGAAGTTGTTTGTTCATTTGCTATGACTTCTTTGAGCAATTGAATGCTCACACTTGCTTTAAATAAAAACATTTTCGTGACGATGTTAGAAAGAACTTAAGGATCCCGTAAAGATCAAGCTGATCGGTATCTAGAAGAAGTGCCATTCATTATATGAATGTGCGTGAAGATCAAGCGAAGACTTGTAATATAGAATGATAGAATTAAACTATAGAATAGTTTAATGAACGATTATGTATCCTTGGTGGCGGATAAAAGTCACTCTTGTAAGATGAAAAGAATAATGTAATTATCATTATTTGAAATGAAAGAGGTTTTAAGGTTTTAGAACCTGGGATTTGAGGATGTATGTTGTTATATTTAGCTATATAATGATGTATGTTTGGAAGAAGATGGGATCGTGATGTACGGAATCCGGATGTGAAAATAGAATAGGATTTGGGGCGTTCTGAGTTGGTATCAAAGGCGATAGGTTATAAATCTTAGGTATGAGTACCTAAGACTATAATCGTAGAGAGAGAAGGATAAGAAGATCCTGCGTGATCATAGTAAATCGTAATAGTAATAGATGAGTACATTAAGCGATGAATGATTTATAGCTAATGCTATGAATGAATGGTACTCTGAAGTAATGCGGGAAGAAGAACTCAAATTGAGTTGTAAAGGATAGTATCTGAATTAAAGAAAATTAAGTATTAAGTAAAAGAAAGTTAGAAGTTGTAAGATTTCAATTGAGGACTCATGTGATAGGTGAGTTGTATGAACCTTTGTATGGGCGGAGGAGGTTTGTGCTTGGTGTAACAACCACTCGGTTTATTATAGTGATAATCATTGAAATTGGTCGTATTATCAAGATGTATATGATGAGAAGGTGAATCTTTTCTCATGTATATACTTGATAGGTAGAGAAACGATAAAGTAGGTGTGAGTTCTTGAAACTCATACTTATAGTAAGTTAAGTGTGACTCATAATTATATGGTATGTTTTGAACTTCTCGGTGAATGGGCCGCTATAGTGCATGCAGGATAGTTCTTAAACTCATATTATTGTGGAAAGTTCTGAACTCATAATGTGTGGTAAGTTGATGAATGTATACTAAGGTATAGGAATGTTTAGGTGAAAATGAGTTATTTTGAGTAGACTTAGCATTGAAGGTGCTAGAGAAGATTAAGTATTGTCACAAGTAAGACAATGAAGGAAGATGGAGAATAAGATATTCCAAGTCATCTAGCTATGCTAGATTTTGAAATTTCTTGAAATTCGTCTTTGATGTGCGCATTTTTGAAAATGAAAAGAATTGGTTGATTTTTGGAACCAATGGATTTTAAAAGAACTATTCTTGATATGTCTATGCTAATTGATTTGGCTAGAGCGAAATTGATTTAAAATATCAAAATGAATTTTATATCATCGGTGCATTTGATGCAAAGATGGTAAAAGGATGGAGTTATTAATGCAATTGAACTGGTGTTGGATTTGATCGGAGGATCAACAACCACTATGGTATGATGTATAATGATGAAGTCATAAAGCGATGAAGTCCTCAACGTCTTTGTGAAAAGTGCGGTATCATGGCGTCATGAAGCGTTTTGATGTATTAAAAAAAAGAATTTAAAAAAGAATTGGTCGATGTCAAGTGAGTTGACTAGGCGAATGTTTCAAGTTGATGTCAATTTATTGGTATGGTCTAAGCTACTTGATTTGGCTAAGGCGAATGGTATGTCATGATTAAAAGAAAATCGAGCTTTCTTTGAAGAGCTATCTTAGAACCAAATTGTTTTGGTGCGGAATCTAATGATTAAGTGCGAGGTGAACATACCACGAAATGGGGTTATCGATAGGTTGATCACCTACATTATGGAAGAGGTAGTTTACCTTCTTTGTGATTGTAAACTTACTAGTGTAAGAAATTTTTTTACTGATGAAATTACATTTAACCTAGTAAGAGTTCATGGTTGATTTGACCCCTCGGCAAAAGTATGAAATGTTTTAAAGGAATCTTTATATTCCTAGTTATTCCTTTCACTTCATGATTCTTGATAAGTTATGAAGGGTAGGGAATGTATGAAAGATAAGAACTTCTTTGAAGAGAAGTTGAGAAGAAGGGTAAGCTAAAATTTTGAGGACGAAATTCTTTGAAGAAGGGAGAATGTGAGAACGGGTAAGGGTTTGGTTTTAAGAAATTCGAGGGCGGAATTTTTTTAAGGAGGAAGAATGTGACAACCCGAAAAATCGGATTGTCGAATTTAAGTTTAAAAATTAGTTATTAATAAAATGAATTTTATTATATATATTACATCTTATGTGTTTATTAATCGTTCTATAACCTAGAATGATTATTAATCGGGAGGATTACAGCTCTGAGCTAGGCTGAGCAGTAAAATTTTCAAGATGAAAAAAAATTTTTCGAGAACAAAAATATTTTCGAGGAAAAAAAGGCGAAATAGGCACTATTCACTAGCCGAAACCTAAGGGTTAGGGTTTGAATAACCTAAGCCATTACGAGAGTTCGGTATGTCGAAATGACATTAGTCGAAAGATTTGATGATAATATATCGTGAAAAGTTAATTAAGTCGATAAAAGTTTTTCTCAAAAAAAGCGATGTAGAAATCGGATAAAATAAAAAATGCGAAAAAAATATTGTTATGTACTTTTTCACTCGTTTAACTACGTTAGGGGAAAGCGTGAAGAAAAGCGCTTGACACCAAAAAGTGTTTTTAGTTTTTAGAAATCAGAAGAATACGTAAAATTTAATCGGTAAAGGAAAGGCGAAATATCAAAAATATTTGGATTAGAGAAGAATGATTTTAAAAAGCTGTCGATGAAACCGAAAAGCGCGAATACGAAGCTTCAAGGGAAGCTAAGTAAAGAAGGTGAGGGAGCCACTTGGCCACCAAGTAAACTTGGTGGCTAAGTAATGAATAAATAAGGAGGTTGGGGGTGAAATGACTAAAATGCCCCTAGCCTTGGTTTTCTATAAATATAAAGCTTAAGTTCATTATTTTGAGCTTTTGAAAATCCTACAACTTTGAGAGAGAGAGAGAGAGAGAGGTTTGGATGGGAGAGAGAGAGGAGAGAGAATGAGGAAAAGCTAGCAGAGTGCACGCTTTGTCAAACGGAAGGAGATTAAAGAAGAGCAGTGTCCAAGAACCCTAGTTTCTTCTAATTTTCTTTAAGTTTAATATGTTCAAAAACATAACTTAATGAAGATAAGAAGTAGATGAAGTTAAGAATGATTTCATATGGTTGAAATCATGAGAAAATGAAGAAATAAAAATTAGAAATTTAGTTTATAAATTTCTTAAGGAAGTATAAGATTAAGTAAGGATTTTTTTGAAGCGATCAAGAATGAATCTTATGAATGAAGTAGAGTCAAATAAGTAAGGAATGATGTTCTATAACATCAAATTCCAAGAAAAAGTAAAATCGTAATCAAAATATCGATTAAAATGAAAAAGCGAAGAACGCGAAGAAACACGCGAAGAACACGAAGAAGCGTTGTTGATGGACAAATTTAAAACCATCGTAGGATAATTGTTGTTGATGGACAAGTTTAAAACCATCGCGTATAAGTTAGTTGCTTATTGCTTGGTTAGGAGCGTTAGAAAGCGTTCATGAAGAGCGGATTAAAACGAAAGCTATAACTTGAAGTTATGGCAAAATTTTTTGTAAAAGATAAGCGAGAATTAGAAAGTTAGTAAATGAACCCGATCATGTAGGGTTTCATAAGAATGTAAGAGAACGTATAAAAGCGTGAGTCGTGGACTCAAGAGCGAATGAATTAGAGTTCGGATGGCAGAATTCTGGATGAGCGAGCGAAGAGCGTTAAAAGCGTAAAATGAGCGAAGAGTGAAGATTAAGCCAATTGAATGGCATGTTAATGGATTAAGAATGAAGTTTATATCAAGGGTAATCGAAGTACGTAAGATAAGGAAGAAAATGGCTTTGGAACGACCTCGTTAGAGAGTTATAACGAAGAAGTTATGAGATCATAAAGTAAGCGTCTCAAGCTTGTAAAAGACTTAGAAAATTTTTCTAGGTTTTATACTCGGCGCACTTGTATGAAGTGATGCCTTGAAATGTGGCACCTTATGAGCTCGAGCCATTAGCTCTTATTAATTGGTGCTTGCATGATGAATGAAAGAAAGAAGAAAGGTGCGAGCTGCTTATGCATGCGGTCTGAAGCAATACCGAAATGAGATTTTAACTGCTCGATTTCTTTGGGGATGTGGAAGAAAGAAATATGAACATATGTAATTCAACTAATTTAACACTTAATCAAGTGTATTAAACCTTTGATGAAGGTTGAGCGAAAAGATTAAATGAGATTAAAAGATAAAGAATGTGAGCTTGGGTTCTGAAACCGATGTCAAAGGAAACCGTAGTCGCGATAAGCGAGCGTGAGGAATTGCTATGATTGTGATTCCTTAGGCGTTGATTGACGAGGGTAATGAATAACATTTTGATGATGTTATGTCATGGTAATGAGAGATGAATGTAAAGCGTTTAGGCAGTTGTGTGAGCATAGCGTTGTTGTTGATAAGCGATCGGTCTTAGCATACAATGATGCCCGTATGGCTTTGACATTAAGAAAGAATAATGAACATGGGGTTTATGGGATGGATAATGAATGAAAGTGATTAAAACCTTGGATAAAGGTTGAATGAGAATTAAGAGGTAAGCAAGCGTAAATGTTGAATCGTAAGCGATCCTCGTGAATGTATATTCACGTCGAGCAAACGTTCTAAGTATACATTGGTTGTATGACTTAGAGCGTTGGCGAAGAGTAGTAAGTAAGATATGAATTATCAGAAAGTCGTAGCGAGCGGTAATAAGATTAATGAAAGCCGAATGTGAGTCGGATGAGAATGTTAGAATGAAATGTAAGCGTTGAACACTTTAGCAAGACGTGAAGGTTGAGTGTGTGCATAAATATTAAGCGGGTAAAACCTACACTCCCGTGTATGGTTTGGCCGTGTAGATAATCAAGACCAATGATTAAAACTGTGATGGTGAAGAAATTTGAATTAAAGACAAATCATATATAGCGTAAAAGAAGCCGAGTTAATGTTTATAACTTGGATGGCGTTCGAGTCGAATGAATCGGACGTTGTAAGATAAGAATAAGGTAATGTAAAATGCTTAACGCTATAAATCGTAGAATGAATATTGAATGATCGATTACGAGTATACAAAAGATTGTATGACTTAGGCGATGATGAATGAATCACGAGGTATGGCATTTAGTTTCGAGAAAGCCATAAGGAATAAGAAATTGACTTAACGAACATTATAGTTTAATAGTTCGGATAAGTTAAGATGAATTTAGGTTGTAGTACAATCGTAACCTTTGATGGTTGACATATGGGATTTGGGCTAAACAATTCCTTGGAGAGCGAAGGTATATACAAAATTGGCAGCCGATCTAACTCTCTTTTTGTTATGGGCGGTGTAGATGAGGCGAGAACTTGTTTGTTGGTTGTTTGTGTGAAACCACTCGAGTACCATATGGACTACTAGCGAGAGACACGATGTGTCTTTGAGTCCTAGGAGAGTTATAAGAAGAAGATAAGAATGTAAATCATCAAAGATGATGAGCGTATTAAGTAAGACATCTCAAGTATGTGTCATGAAGCGATTAAGCTTAGGTAAAGGAAGTTGGTCGCGTAAACTTAGTTTATAAAACGTGAACCTAAGAAGTAAAGTAAAGTAAACCAATGCGTAAAGTCAAGTATATGACTAATTGGTGTATGTGTTATTTCCTTATGTGCTACATAGGAATTGGAATGAAAGCGATTCAACATTAACTATAAGTTGTGTGGTATGCGTAAAGCAAGTTTTCTAACTTCATTCATATTTTAAATGAATGCTAGTTTCTAAAACTTCTCGGATGTTGAACTTGAGAAGTTACATCTATAATTGAATGTGTGATATTTGTACAAGGTGGTAGAATATATGAGGCCTTGTGCCACAATGTGAACACTTTACTGTTTTTATGATATGAAGCTATTACGTGATTGAGAGCTATTCAATATGAGCATATTACTGTTTATACATGAACCGTTATTATTAAAGTACATGCTATTGATTCTAGCAGACAAGAATGTGTATGAAAAGAGTAGAGAATGAAAGTATTTCAAAGTGAATGTAACTAATGTTTTAAAATGATAGGAATCGAGATTATTCCTATTATTCAAGTTTGCTTCATAACCTTTGTTCGGTTATTGAAGTCTTAAAGGAATGTTTAAATTCTTGAAGTTGTTTGTTCATTGCTATGACTTCTTTGAGCAATTGAATGCTCACACTTGCTTTAAATAAAAACATTTTATTGATGACGATGTTAGAAAGAACTTAAGGATCTCGTAAAGATCAAGTTGATCGGTATCCGGAAGAAGTGCCATTCATTATATGAATGTGCGTGAAGATCAGCGAAGACTTGTAATATAGAATGATAGAATTAAACTATAGAATAGTTTAATGAGCGATTATATATCCTTGGTGGCGGATAAAAGTCATTATTTGAAATGAAAGAGGTTTTAAGATGTAAAGAATAATGTAATTATCATTATTTGGAATGAAAGAGGTTTTAAGGTTTTAGAACACAGGATTTGAGAATGTATGTTATTATATTTAGCTATATAATGATGTATGTTTGGAAGAAGATGGGAAGTGATTGCTTTACTGAGAATCTACATGATATATTCACATAGCACACTGTAATTAGATAACAAACAAATGTTCACATTGTTTTTGTGATAACCCGGGATTTCGAATAATCAAAATTTTACGAATAAATTTTTTTTTATTTTATTTAATATTAACTGTTAATAGTGTACTGAGAATTAGTGAGACAAGTCTAGAGAATTAGTCAATATATGTTTTGGTGAGAAATTAGAGTAGAGTTGTGCTTAACAACTTTAGAAAACCCTAACCCTAATTTTTGGATAGGGATTCGGTAGGAAATACAATTAAAATAATTGTATTGTTGATTATGTGTTTGGACTGTATAGAAATGTTGATCAATAATTGATCGGATAAGGTTTAATATTATTAAAACCCTAATGTGGTGTAGAAAACCCTAATGTGGTGTAGAAAACCCTAATGTGTTGTAGAAAACCCTAATTTTAAATATCGGAGATTGTAAACCTTAAATTAGGAACCCTAATCCTAATTGGTAGACTTAATGGATTCATTAAACATAAATATGAGATTAGAAACCCTAATCTCAATTGTAGAAAACCCTAATGTGTTGTAGAAAAACCCTAATTTCAAAAATCGGGGATTTGTAAATCTTAAATTAAGAAACCCTAATTCTAATTGGTAGACCTAATTGATTAATTAAACATAAATATGATTAGAAATCACTAATTATATTTTTGTAATTTAAATTTCTATTTTAGAAACCCTAATTTCAAAAATCGGGGATTTGTAAATCTTAAATTAAGAAACCCTAATTCTAATTGGTAGACCTAATTGATTAATTAAACATAAATATGATTAGAAATCACTAATTATATTTTTGTAATTTAAATTTCTATTTTAGAAACCCTAATTTTATTTTAGAAAATTATTTTTCTAATTAAACCCTAAATTTGAAAATTATGGGAGCTAGAAATTTAAAACCTAAAGGGTTCAATTTCTAAACCCTAATCCAAGTTCCAAACCCTAAGGATTTGTACAAATTCCATGTTTGCCATTAGAATAAATTTAATAATGTCAAAAATGCCCTTTATGGATATTTTATTAGATTACTTGTATATTTTGCCAAATCATGAGTTGGTGAACAACTTTGTTGACCTTGTGAGCACAAATCATCCGCTTTCAAATTGAAAATGCCGGCCCATACATGTATCTAAGTGATTATATATGGATTCAAGAGAGAAAATCATAAATTTGGTCATTTGTCCAACCTAGCTCTCACCAACTCTTATATCTCTTTCAACCTCCGAAAATTTCTAAGTATTCATCCCTAACTCAAATTTCTAGATCAATCATAAGCATGATTGGAGAGCAAGAATCAAAATCAAAGTTCAAAAGAGGTATAAACCCTAATTTTGAAATCCTTCAATTCCTTGTTAAATGTTGTAATTGATTGTTCAAAGATGTGTAATAAGGTGTCAATTGATGTTCGGGTTGTTAAATCCATGACCCATAACATCAAAGTTCACGAATTTAGAGTTTTCAAAATCGGAAATTTAAAAGCGTGTTTTTCGATCAAATGTCGATCTTATTACTCCGTGTGTGTTACGTGTTTTGATATTTAAAACTTGTAACATGTAGCTCTGATGTGTGTTCTTTAAGTTGCAAAAGAATCGGACCGGATCTATTATAGATCAAAGTTATAGGACGGTCAAACCAGATTGACCAAAATCATCAAGAACACGAACCCGTAAATTTTGAGCCTAACTTTGGTGTTCAAGTTTGACCGGATATATCTAGCTCCTGTTTTGATGTTTTAGTGTTATTATGCTTTATAGTTGTAGTACTACATATTGTCTACAAACTGGAGTTGATAGATCACGTAAATCATGGCCAGAACATAGATTAATTTAAGTTTGAAAGTGACCACTCGAAATGCTTTTACCGTAAACCGTCTCATGACAACTTTGGAGGCTTTGATCTTCTTGTTGTGATGTTGTTTAACCAAAGTGTTGGTTGAATGTTGTAGTGTGACATATTGTCTACATGCTCAAAGTTTTAGATAACATAGAACATGCTCAGATTGAGAGATAAAGCTGGTCAAACTAGACACCTCGCAGCTGCCGGAAAATTCTGGGTTTGGCTCAAGAACACCTATAGCGACAGAAAGTGTCGCTATAGGCTTTTAGCGACGGATTAATTAAATTATTTTCTGAATATTCCGGAAATTAATAAAAATTAGAAATAAATTCTAAAAATTACCAAAAATGGTTTTAAAAATTATTTTAAATTATAAAAAAATAATTTCTGACCAATTGGAATATTTTTCTTTAATATTTATAATTATTTAAATATTAAAGGTATTTAATTTATTTAATTAGTGTATTAAATAAATTAGAGAAAAGTGATTTAATATTATGAAAAATCATTTTTAAATAAGAAAAATGTATTTAAAAATATTTTGAGTTATAAAATGTAACTTTTAATATTTTTGGAGAATTTTCATTAATAATTTAATATTAATGATATTAGATTTATTTGATTATTAAATTAAACAAATAAGATGAAAATGATTTAAATGATTTAAAAATCATTTTAATTGAAAATAAAGTGTTAGAAAATATTTTAAATTATAAAATATAATTTTCAATATTTTTGGAGAATTTTCATTAATAAATTAATATTAATGATATTTGATTTATTTAATTATGATATTAAATAAATGAATTAAAAATGATTTTATTGATTTAAAAATCATTTAACAATGAGAAAAATAGTTTAAAAATATTTTAAGTTATAATTAATTAATTTTAATATTTAGATGATAATTTCATTAATATTTATATATTAATGGTGGTGATTTAAAATGATTTTAATTACTTTAAAAATCATTTAAGTGGAATATTGTTGATTTAAAAATATTCTAAGTTATTGATAATAACTTTAATATTTTGACAAGTATGTTATTAATATTTTAATATTATTAAATATTAATAATGATAAGATTATTTGATAATTAAATCATTTAAAAATGATTAGATGTTTGAAAAATTATTATAAATTATAATAATTGCTTGATAATTATTAAAAGCTTCCGAGAAATATTATAATTGATAATTGACTTATCTAAATTAATATTGAAGCTTAGAGAGAGCAAGTTTAATGGACAATCAATGTGTTAATTGTCGGATAGGGTGACCGTAACATCGAGAATGGATAGAAGTCCAACAGCATCGATATAGTTAGACTTCATATGTGTTTATATAGGTTATAAACACCGATGTGGCTATGTGGTAATGTGCCTAGGAGAAGTTTATTTGTGAACTACGATTGTTACGTGTTATGAATAATTGTGCTAATTGTAAGACCGATATTATTGGTTATAGGTCTTTCGAAAAAGAGATAAGTATTTTGTGTGTAGTATGTAATCATGGAAGAGGCAAGTTTCCTAACTCAACCTTGAGTTAAATTCATTCAATTATTATAGTGGTTAATTATTGCTAATTACACCACATCCGTGGAATTTATTGTTGATTATTCGCAGATTAGTGCATGCTTAATAATTCAAATTGAATTATTGATTGAGAAATATATATTTGTAGAATAATTGTTGTTGAATATTCATATCAGAGAAGTTAGAATTGACAATACAGATAATTTCTGCTTATTGTCAAATTATCTTTGAGAAATGTCTTAGCTAATTATTTCGCTGAGATTTAATATTAGTTAGAACTTGATAAGTTCGAGAAGAGAATTCAATTATTATTGATAGATCGATGCCAATTATTTCGGCTAAGATCGAGAAGTAAATAGAATTTGAAATCACAAAGATTTCGTTGTCAAATCACAATCTTGATTTCGAGATCGGAGAAGAACAACCTTTTATAAAAAGGAATATCATTAAATCGTATATTCGATCATTCTTGCGACTTAAATATTATGCATAATATAGGGTATAATAAAGTCGATCACTTGTTATACTTGCAGAGGGGTATGATTTAATCTTTTCTACGGTTATCTCGATACACTGGGTATATCAAAGTATAACTTTGATAGTTACTCGAGAAGAGAAGTTCAAAGATCTTGTGTGATGATCACCAAGATAAATCTGGAAAACAATCCACTTTGCAAATTAAGTAGAATTAATTCTTGATTATTCAATTGAATATATCGTAGAACCTTGAAAGCATTGTACCCTTTCATCATTACATTATTATGCGATTATAGAATACGAGAAGACTTGTTATTGAATAACCATTTGTTCAATATTTCAAAGTTCCCGAACTTTGGTTTCATTCTATCAAAATAGATAGTCCGGTGATTTGAATACTTATACATTTATTGTATGTATTAACTTCATGGGCAAATTTGTTGCTCACCCTTGCTAAATAAAACATTTGACTAGGGACGAAGTTGCAGGAGGTGTCTTTGTGAAGCGTAACAAAGGCAAAGGCGTAGTTATAAATTAGTTATGTTAAACATATTTAATATGTTGTATTGTAAACCCTTTTTGTATATCTAAAGGGTATGTTTGTAATGTTAAGGTTAGAGAACCTGGGTAATGTATTATTAAACTCTGATAAAAACTTCTATAAGTTACTATCTATATATTATGGGTAGTTAAATGTTATTTATATTTGGATCGTGAACACCAAACTCGGGGGTCAGGTAACCCGGATTTGGGGGTGTCACATGTTGGTATCAGAGCTGCAGTGATCAAGGTATCACCAGCTGATAGTAGAGCTGTAAGTTATAAACCTTAAGTGGGGTAGGGAAAAACCCTAGGATTATAACCAAAAGCGAAATAGAGAATACTCAAATAGAGTACTAAGTGAGAGATTGCCAAAGTGCAACGATAGTGAGAAATGTGGACACATAGTGTGAGAAGTTTGTACTGGTGAAGTACTAATCAAGTTGTTTAAACTGATTGTAGGATGTCTGGAAAAGACGAAATGGGTACGGAGATGCCAGCGGCTGTTGCACCAGTGCCAGTAGCCGAGGTGCCAGCACATAGTGAGTCTGTTGAAGAAGTGGGGAAAGATGAACCAATGATCAATCTTGGGAGTGATCATGACGATTATCCTGAGATGTATCTAAGTGGTGATGAGGAGGCGGATTCTGAAGAAGCTAAGGTGGAACTAAAGAATAAGATCAAGGTTGGTGAACAAGATCAGCTATCTGTGGAAGTCCAGGAACTCCGAAGCAAGGTATTTCTTTTGGAGGAGTTATGGAAGGCGAGCTAGGCGTTACGTGAAATAGCGGAAGAAACGAGAATGAGCTCAGGCGCGAGGTTGAAAGATGAAGACCGAAGGTGGAGGATCCTCGAAGGAACCCAAGAAGAAAGACAAGAAGAAAAGGAAGAGGAACAAAGACAACGACAACTCGGAAATTCAAACCCGAAGAAGAAGCAAGCTTGTATCAAGTGTGGAAAGACTCACGCTGGAGAATGCATGATGTGGAAGAATGTATGCTTCAACTGCAAGCAGGAAGGACATATTTCTCTGCATTGTCCTAAGCCAAATTTGAGGAAATGTTTTTCCTGTGGGCAAACGAGGCACGGATTTAACAAGTGTCCCAAAGAAAAAGAAAGCGGGAGAAAGCGTTGGTCGATAGATAATTAAGATATAAGTGTAGTATCTTTTGGTAGAAGCTTTTGATATTAAGCGTTGTAATATCGAGAACAATGTGTAAACATATGTAAATATATGTTTGTAATGAATAAAATCTTTATTTTCTATATGAATATAAGATTAAGATAAATTTGTGAGTTCTTAAAACTCATACTTATGATAAATTAATGACTCATAATTATATGAAATATTTTGAACCCCAAATGAATGGGACGCCAAAGGTGCGACTAGGATAAGTTCATACACTAATATAATTGTGGCAAGTTAATGAACTCATAAGTGTGGTAAGTTTGATGAACTAGAAATGGTAATTTGAAAATGGAGAATGTCAACTTTTTGTGTAAAGTTGGAGAATTGCAACTTTTGTAAAGTTGTGAACGTTAATCCTAAAATATTTTAATAGGATAGTAAAATGTGTTAGGTACTATAAGTACTATGTGCTATTTGAATAAATATGCGATTAAATGAGAATTATGTGTTGAATTCATATTGTGTTAAGAATTTGTAAAGAGAAAGAATATTAATATAAGATTTTCATTTAAATCAGATCATGCCGCCTGCATTTGACGTAATCGGAACCAAAGAGAAGAGCAATCTGTAAATAATGAAGGAGGTCAAGTGACCCGATGCAAAATTTTGCAAATATGATAGCGAAGCTATGGAAAAGCAGAACTCCAAATTGCAAGGGAAGAGTAAGGAATCGCCGGTATTGACAGTTGGCTAATTTCAAAGATTTTAAAGGCGTGGGACCGCTAGAATTCAAGGGGACTACGGATCCGATTGAAGCCCAGACTTGGGTGAAGGAAATGGAGAAAGCGTTCATCATTGCGCGTGTGGCAGAAGAGCAAAAGACAGCGTTTGCAACATATCTAATGAAGGGAGAAGCCAATTATTGGTGGGAGACGAACCAAGCAAGAGCTGGTACAGAGGTGGTATTGTGGACAAGATTCAAGGAGTTGTTCTTTGAGAACTACTTCTCACCGAGTATGCAAGCTCGGATGGAAATTAAGTTCTTGGAACTTAAGCGGAGAATTTTATGCTTTTTGAGTATCTTTGCTAAATTCAACGAATTGGCACGATTTGCACCTCATCAGGTGGATACAGAAGCGAGAAAGGCAAGAAGATTCGAGAACGGACTGAAACCAGGAATATTCAACAAGGTAGCGGTATTGCAGATCAACACGTTTGTGGCTCTACTGGAGAAAGCGTTAATTGCTGAAGGAGGAAGCGAGGTCGCATCTCGTTTTTATCGGAGAGAAGAAGAAGAAGACCAATGAGGGTGGAAACATCGGTGGTAGTAACCCAAACAAGAGGAAGTGGGCGAGAATACCCAATCGGGTAGTAAAATTGAAGGGAATAGGAAAGGAGCAAGAGCCTTGTGCGAATTGTGGAAAGAACCACTATTTGTGTTTGTCACGAAGAGGAAGGGGTTTGTTATAATTGCATGACAAGAGGCCACATGTCACCCAATTGTCCCAACCCAAAGAAGATACAAGGTTGTTTTGCACTGTGGATCGTTGACCATCGAGTAAGGAAGCTGTCCAAGAGAAATCTTTGAGAAGGAAAGCGCCCGATAAGGGACCCTTAGTGGAACCTTGGCAATCCGAGGACTGCATGACCAGGAAGATCAACCGCCGTACATTTAACATGATGATATTTGAAGCAAAGTGGCTACTCAGGAGGTAGCGGCAGTAATGATTTTGCTTAATAATATTTAATTACGCGAGTAATATTAGTTTAATATAGTGAGAATTGTTTTCTTTTATAGATTCAAGTCTCGGGTTAGAAATTAAGACACAATTTAATATTGTGTTGATAAAATGAATTGATGATACAACTTTAAAAGATTGTAGAGAATAAGAAAGCGGTGATTAGAGGACGGAATCCTTTTAAGGAGGGGTGAATGTGATAACAAGGATTTGAATAATCAAAATTTTACGAATAATTTTTTTTTTATTTTATTTAATATTAACTGTTAATAGTGTACTGAGAATTAGTGAGACAAGTCTCGAGAATTAGTCAATATATGTTTTGACTGAGAAATTAGAGTAGAGTTGTGCTTAACAACTTTAGAAAACCCTAACCCTAATTTTCGGATAGGGATTCGGTAGGAAATACAATTAAAATAATTGTATTGTTGATTATGTGTTTGGACTGTATAGAAATGTTGATCAATAATTGATCGGATAAGGTTTAATATTATTAAAACCCTAATGTGGTGTAGAAAACCCTAATGTGTTGTAGAAAACCCTAATTCTAAATATCGGAGATTGTAAACCTTAAATTAGGAACCCTAATCCTAATTGGTAGACTTAATGGATTCATTAAACATAAATATGAGATTAGAAACCCTAATCTCAATTGTAGAAAACCCTAATGTGTTGTAGAAAAACCCTAATTTCAAAAATCGGGGATTTGTAAATCTTAAATTAAGAAACCCTAATTCTAATTGGTAGACCTAATTGATTAATTAAACATAAATATGATTAGAAATCACTAATTATATTTTTGTAATTTAAATTTCTATTTTAGAAACCCTAATTTCAAAAAATGGGGATTTGTAAATCTTAAATTAAGAAACCCTAATTCTAATTGGTAGACCTAATTGATTAATTAAACATAAATATGATTAGAAATCACTAATTATATTTTTGTAATTTAAATTTCTATTTTAGAAACCCTAATTTTATTTTAGAAAATTATTTTTCTAATTAAACCCTAAATTTGAAAATTATGGGAGCTAGAAATTTTAAAACCTAAAGGGTTCAATTTCTAAACCCTAATCCAAGTTCCAAACCCTAAGGATTTGTACAAATTCCATGTTTGCCATTAGAATAAATTTAATAATGTCAAAAATGCCCTTTATGGATATTTTATTAGATTACTTGTATATTTTGCCAAATCATGAGTTGGTGAACAACTTTGTTGACCTTGTGAGCACAAATCATCCGCCTCAAATTAGAAAATGCCCCCATACATGTATCTAAGTGATTATATATGGATTCAAGAGAGAGAAAATCATAAATTTGGTCATTTGTCCAACCTAGCTCTCACCAACTCTTATATCTCTTTCAACCTCCGAAAATTTCTAAGTATTCAAATCCCTAACTTTCATTTCTAGATCAATCATAAACAGATTGGAGAACCAAGAATCAAAATCAAAGTTCAAAAGAGGTATAAACCCTAATTTTGAAATCCTTCAATTCCTTGTTAAATGTTGTAATTGATTGTTCAAAGATGTGTAATAAGGTGTCAATTGATGTTCTGGGTTGTTAAATCCATGACCCATAACATCAAAGTTCACGAATTTAGAGTTTTTCAAAATCTGGAAATTCGGAAAACTGTGTTTTTCAGTCAAATGTCAGATCTTATTACTCCGTGTGTGTTACGTGTTTTTGATATTTAAAACTTGTAACATGTAGCCTGATGTGTGTTCTTTAAGTTGCAAAAAGAATCAGACCCAGATCTATTATAGATCAAAGTTATGTATTGGCCAAACCCCGTTGACCAAAAATCATCAAGAACACGAACCCGTAAATTTTGAGCCTAACTTGGTGTTCAAGTTTGATAGGATATATCTAGCTCTGTTTTGATGTTTTAGTGTTATTATGCTTTATAGTTGTAGTACTACATATTGTCTACAAAGCCGGAGTTGATAGATCACGTAAATCATGGCGAACATAGATTAATTTAAGTTTGAAAGTGACCACTCGAATCTGCTTTTACCGTGAAACCAGTCGACAAACAACTTTGGAGGCTTTGATCTTCTTGTTGTGATGTTGTTTAACCAAAGTGTTGGTTGAATGTTGTAGTGTGACATATTGTCTACATGCTCAAAGTTTTAGATAGCATAGAAACATGCTCAGATTGAGAGATAAAAAGTGGTCAAACTAGACACCTCGCAAATTCTTAGGAAAATTCAGGTTTGGCTCAAGAACACCTATAGCGATGTAAAGTGTCATTTATAGGCTTTAATGACAGATTAATTAAATTATTTTACGAATATTAGGAAATTAATAAAATTAGAAATAAATTCTAAAATTACCAAAAATGGTTTTAAAAATTATTTTAAATTATAAAAAAATAATTTTCGAATTAATTGGAATATTTTTCTTTAATATTTATAATTATTTAAATATTAAAGGTATTTAATTTATTTAATTAGTGTATTAAATAAATTAGAGAAAAGTGATTTAATATTATAAAAAATCATTTTTAAATAAGAAAATGTATTTAAAAATATTTTGAGTTATAAAATGTAACTTTTAATATTTTTGGAGAATTTTCATTAATAATTTAATATTAATGATATTAGATTTATTTGATTATTAAATTAAACAAATAAGATGAAAATGATTTAAATGATTTAAAAATCATTTTAATTGAAAATAAAGTGTTAGAAAATATTTTAAATTATAAAATATAATTTTCAATATTTTTGGAGAATTTTCATTAATAAATTAATATTAATGATATTTGATTTATTTAATTATGATATTAAATAAATGAATTAAAAATGATTTTATTGATTTAAAAATCATTTAACAATGAGAAAAATAGTTTAAAAATATTTTAAGTTATAATTAATTAATTTTAATATTTAGATGATAATTTCATTAATATTTATATATTAATGGTGGTGATTTAAAATGATTTTAATTACTTTAAAAATCATTTAAGTGGAATATTGTTGATTTAAAAATATTCTAAGTTATTGATAATAACTTTAATATTTTGACAAGTATGTTATTAATATTTTAATATTATTAAATATTAATAATGATAAGATTATTTGATAATTAAATCATTTAAAAATGATTAGATGTTTGAAAAATTATTATACATTATAATAATTGCTTGATAAGTATTAAAAGCTTAGAAATATTATAATTGATAATTGACTTATCTAAATTAATATTGAAGCTTAGAGAGCAAGTTTAATGGACAATCAATGTGTTAATTGTCGGATAGGGTGACCGAACAGAGAATGGACCAAGTCCAACCGTGATCGATATAGTTAGACTTGTTATGTGTTTATATAGGTTATAAACATCGATGTGGCTATGGTAATGTGCCTAGGAGAAGTTTGTTTGTGAACTACGATTGTTACGTGTTATGAATAATTGTGCTAATTGTAAAACCGATATTATTGGTTATAGGTCTTTCAAAGCAGATAAGTACTTTGTGTAGCAGTAATCGTGGAAGAGGCAAGTTTCTAACTCAACCTTGAGTTAAATTCATTCAATTATTATAGTGGTTAATTATTGCTAATTACACCACATCCGTGGAATTTATTGTTGATTATTATGATTTAGTGCATGCTTAATAATTCAAATTGAATTATTGATTGTAAATATATATTTGTAGAATAACTTTGTTGTTGAATATTCATATCTGTAGAAGTTAGAATTGACAATGAGATAATTCTCATTTATTGTCAAATTATCTTGAGAAATGTCTTAGCTAATTATTACGGCTAGAGCGAATATTAGTTAGAACTTGATAAGTTCGAGAAGAGAATTCAATTATTATTGATAGATCGATGCCAATTATTTTGGCTAAGATCGAGAAGTAAATAAATTTGAAATCACGGTATTTCGTTGTCAAATCACAATCTTGATTCGAGATCGAGAAGAACAACCTTTTATAAAAGGGAATATCATTAAATCGTATATTCGATCATCTTGTATGACTTAAATATTATGCATAATATAGGTATAATAAAAGTCGATCACTTGTTATACTTGCGAGGAGGGTATGATTTAATCTTTACGGTTATCTGATACACTGGGTATATCAAAGTATAACTTTGATAGTTACTCGAGAAGAGAAGTTCAAAGATCTTGTGTGATCACTCAGTATAAATCTGGAAAACAATCCACTTTGCAAATTCGTAGAATTAATTCTTGATTATTCAATTGAATATATCGTAGAACCTTGAAAGCATTGTACCCTTTCATCATTACATTATTGTGCAGTATAGAATACGAGAAGACTTGTTATTGAATAACCATTTGTTCAGCTATTTCAAAGTTCCCCGAACTTTGGTTTCATTCTATCAAAATAGATAGTCTGGTGATTTGAATACTTATACATTTATTGTATGTATTAACTTCATGGGCAAATTTGTTGCTCACCCTTGCTAAATAAAACATTTAAATTTAGGAACGAAGTTGCGAGGAGAGTCTTTGTGAAGCGAGAACAAAGGCAAAGGCGTAGTTATAAATTAGTTATGTTAAACATATTTAATATGTTGTATTGTAAACCCTTTTGTATATCTAAAGGGTATGTTTGTAATGTTAAGGTTAGAGAACACGGGTAATGTATTATTAAACTCGATAAAAACTTACGTAAGTTACTATCTATATATTATGGGTAGTTAAATGTTATTTATATTTGGATCGTGAACACCAAACTCGGGGGTCAGGTAACCCGGATTTGGGGGTGTCACAGTTTTACCAACTTCTTTCTCTTCTATGTCTTAGTTAACTTAATATTAATAATAAAGTCAACTCGACTCATTACCCTTCATCCCGGTTCATTACTCAACTAACATTATTAACCGGACTCGAGCATCATTGATAAAGTACCAACTTTGTTCATCATTCATAACCTATTAACATGCATTCAACTCCTAAGTTCAATACCATATACCTTAGTATAGGTAGTATAGGAATAGCTTT
The DNA here is from genome assembly GCA_020205605.1 of Panax ginseng. Classification (NCBI taxonomy): domain Eukaryota; kingdom Viridiplantae; phylum Streptophyta; class Magnoliopsida; order Apiales; family Araliaceae; genus Panax; species Panax ginseng. The sequence goes on from CM035144.1 coordinate 84,964,476, forward strand.
AATACACTTATGAAGTGTACAAACTTTACCCCTATAGGTCCCTGAACATTTGAAGTTCGAAACCTAAGTCACTATCCAAAACCTTACACTCGCGCTGCGACACGGCCTCTATAGCCAGACTAGGCGTATGGCTATGGCCGATTAGCGATGTGAGGCTTCGGTCTCGACCTGCTGGCGAGACTCTGACTGAACAATTGTCTTTGCGGCGCCATTTAGCAGTAGCAAATTACAATGTCAAGTACTGTGGCGTGGCATTTACACTCACGGCCCGCATCGTGGCGCAGACCTTAGTGCGAAATTTCAACAGTTTTAAAAAATTTTGTGAAATTCCCGTGGTCATAACTTCTTCGTTATAAGCACGATTTGGTCCATTCAAAAGCCTACACGTCATAAATGACATACTCTATATGTTCATATAAGAATCTGACACTTTCGAATCCAATAACGCAAAATTCACTATTGAGTTCAATTTCTAAACGTTCGTAAATGTTGATGAGCGTTCAATGCTCGTTTTCTTCGTTTTAAGTCAGAATTCGATGATTCTCGAACCCACAACTCTTAAATAACCTATCTCACATGTTGACATTGAAAAGCAATGTTTTCAAGTCTCACGGCAACTTTCGACCTCCAATCCAGAATTTCAACATTTTTGACGTTTAACGTCTAATTCCATGAAATTCGCCATAACTTCGTTACTAATGTTCTCTAAGCCAAATCTCATGGAATACTCCATGGATTTCATAGCTACATCCTAACCAAGCAAGATGAATATATTAACGTATTGATGGAGTTCAATTGTTTATCAACAATCGATCTCAACAATCAATATCTCAATGGTTTAAACTATATCAAACCTTATGATTTCTATGATTTCATGACTTATAGAGTTTGAATCTATGGTAAGTCATTGTTATTCCCCCATACAAGCCATACACCACCCATTTATGATTCTCCATACTAAAAGAAAACCAAAAGAGATGGAATGAGAAATAAGGAATATTACCTTAAGAACTCTTAGTGTTCTTGATAAACTTCTAATGAAAAAGCTTCAAAGTAGAAAAATGATTTAAGTCTAGCTCTTTTTCTCTCTCAAATATATTGGTTGAATCTTGGAAAAATATCAAATGGCCAACCTAGGCTTCTTGTTTATAGGAAAACAAGAGGAAGGGCTTTTTGGTCCAATGTCCCACCTCCTTACTATTCAACACTTTGTCACCAAGTAAAATACTTGGTGACCAAGTGATTTTCATGACTTCCACACCAAGTGGCCGACCCACCACCCCATGGGTTGCCCCATGGGTTTTACCCATTCGGTGACCCACCGGTTCGATCCACGGTTCGGTTTTTTTGCATTGGGCTTAACCAATCTAATATTGGGCCTTGAATTGGGCTTAACTAAATAATCCCTTGGGCTTGTTCATTCAATTAATTGGACTAATTATAAACCAACTCAAATGAATTAACATTAAGACTTAACTTAATTCTATAATACGAATCGTATTCTATACATATAATTCACGTATTCTCTCCGTATACTACTCGTACAATAATCGTATTATACATCGTATTTACTCATCGTACTATACATAGGTACTAATTAGTATCATAATTGTATAACACTCGCTTTAATTATAACGTAAATCCCTCTACGCGTTTCATTTTCTTCTCGAAAATCAATATACTCAACCCTTAGGTTTTAAGTCCGCAGGCAAAAACTGCATTTGCCATAAATGAAATATTATCAGATATTTCATCTTATCTTGATATTCTATCATTACGCATTTTTCAGAATTTCAAAATAATTCCCCGAACAGAAACGGATGAATAGTATTTCTACGAAAATTTCTCAGAAAATATTTATTTTCGTCTTGGAAATTCTAAACAATTAATTCTAGGACGTAGCCAGATTACTAACCACGTTAGCACATTCTAGGTCATAAAACGACCTTCACATAGCTTACTCACATAATAAATCAATTAAATTCATTTAATTCACATAATCAAATAAAAATTTAATTGTCATAAAAATTCGATTTTCTCGGGCGTTACATTCTCTCCCCCTTATAAGGATTCTGTCCCCAGAATCTTAGCTTATAATTACATAAACAAATGAGGAAAATCTTGCTTCATTTTACTCTCGAGCTCCCACGTTTCTTCTTCAGCATTATGGTTTCTCCATAACACATTCACTGAAGGTATGACCTTATTTCTTAAAACTTGTTCCTTCCTATCAATAATTTGAATTAGAAGTTCCTCATAGGACAAATCTTTCTCTATCTGAATAGATTCATACTCTATTACGTGTTTATAGTCCGGTTTATAAGGACACAACACTGACACATGAAACACATTATGAATGAGTTCCATTTCTGAAGGTAAGGCTACTTCATAAGCCACCTCTCCTACTCTTCTTAAAATCTCAAAAGGTCCTACAAACCTTGGACTTAACTTCCCTTTCTTTCCAAAACGTATCTTCCCCTTCCAAGGCGATACTTTTAGAAAAACAAAAGATCCTACATCGAATTCTCTCTTTTCTCTGTGAGGATCTGCATACTTCTTCTGCCTATCTTGAGCATCAACTAATTGAGTACGTATTAACTTCACCATGTCCGCCATCTGCTGTACCATCTCAGGTCCTAACATCCGACGTTCACCCACCTCATCCCAACATAATGGAGTTCGGTACTTCCTTCTATACAACGCTTCGTAAGGCAGCATGCCTATACTAGCGTGAAAACTATTATTGTACGAAAATTCCACCAACGGTAGATATTCGTCCCAACCCCCTTTGAAATCCATAACGCAAGATCTTAACATATCTTCTAGCATTTGAATTATACTTTCACTCTGACCATCCGTCTGAGGATGATACGCCGTACTCAATCTTAACTGCGTTCCCATTTGCTCTTGCAAACTCCTCCAAAAGTTCGATGTGAATCGTGGATCACGATCTGACACAATTGAAACAGGTACTCCATGCCTAGAAATAATTTCCTTGACATACAGCTTAGCTAACTGATCTAGGTTATACCTAACTCCTATTCGTAGAAAATGAGCCGATTTCGTTAATCGAGCCACTATCACCCAAATATCATCGTATCCTTTTCTTGTTGTTGGAAGTCCCACCACAAAGTCCATTGTGATGTGCTCCCACTTCCACTCTGGAATTTCTAACGGTTGTAACAACTCGCTAGGTCATTGGTGTTTAGCCTTAACGTTTTGACAAGTTAAGCACCTACTAACGTATTCTGCTATCTCCCTCTTCATGTTCGACCACCAAAAGTTTTGACGAAGGTCTTGATACATCTTCGTACTACCGGGATGTATCGAGTACCTCGAACTATGAGCCTCCATCATTATTTCCTCCTTTAATTTGGGATCATTCGGAACCCAAATTCTTCCTTCAAAACGAAGTAATCCCTCCTTATTGAGGTTATACCTAGTCTTTTCTTCATCTTCTATCCTCTTCATTATCTGCTCGCAGTCCTCGTTACTCAATTGTACTCCCCTAACCCATTCCCCTATGGTCGGTTGGGTTTCCATGGAAAATAACATTCCCACTGCTTCCTCCGGTAACTTAACTTCTAATTCCATTCTTGCCATCGCTGTTATCAACTCATTCTGAGTTGTTAACATTGACAGTTTCTCTCTACCCTTCCTACTTAGTGCATCGGCTACTACATTTGCTTTCTGGATGATATAAAATATCATAGTCATAATCTTTTATTAGCTCTAACCATCTTCTCTGTCTCATGTTCAACTCCTTTTGTGTGTAGATATATCTCAAACTTTTGTGGTCCGTGTATATCTCACACTTCTCACCATATAGATAATGCCTCCATATCTTCAAGGCAAAAACTACAGCTGCCAATTCCAGATCATGAGTAGGATAGACCTTCTCATAACCTTTCAATTGACGTGACGCATACACCATGACCTTGCCATGCTGCATGAGCACGCAACCTAGTCCTTTATACGAAGCATCGCTATACACTACAAAATTCCCTGTATCGTCTGGTAAAGACAATACAGGTACCTCACTTAACCTCTTTTTCAGCTCCTGAAAACTTTTCTCACATTTTTCAGTCCACACATACTTCACCGACTTTCTTGTCAGATTTGTCAACGGAGTAGCTATTTTAGAAAAGTCCGGAATGAACCTTCTATAGTATCCTGCTAACCCCAGAAAACTCTGAACCTCAGTTGGCATTTTTGGTTGCTCCCATTCATTAACTGCTTCTACTTTTGCTAGATCCACGGAAATGCCATCTTTATCAATAACATGTCCTAGAAACTGCACTCTCTCAAGCCAAAATTCACACTTTGTGAATTTCGCATACAACTTCTCCTTCCTTAGTGTTTCCAACACTATTCTTAAATGTTCTGCATGATCTTCTGGCATCTTAGAATAGACTAGAATATCATCAATGAACACTACGACGAACTTGTCCAAATATTATTTGAACACTCTGTTCATCATATCCATAAATGCGACTGGTGCATTAGTCAACCCAAACGACATTACCAAAAACTCGTAATGACCATAACGAGTTCTGAACGTCGTCTTAGGTACATCCTCCTTCTTCACCTTTAACTGATGATACCTCGTGCGCAAATCTATTTTAGAAAAATACTTTGCCCATTTCAACTGATCAAATAGATCATCGATCCTGGGCAATGGGTATTTATTCTTAATCATCAACTTGTTCAACTCTCGATAGTCGATACAAAGTCTTAATAACCCATCCTTTTTCTTGACAAACAACACCGGTGCTCCCCAAGGAGACACACTCGATTGAATGTACTTTCTATCTAATAGTTCTTGCAACTAAACCATTAACTCCTTCATCTTAACTGGCGCCATTCGATATGGAGCCCTTGAAACTGGTGCCATTCCCGGTAATAGATCAATTACAAACTCAACCTCCCTGTCCAGTGGAATACCCGATAACTCCTCCGGAAATACATCCACGAACTCTTGCACTATAGGTATCTGGTCCAAGGATGTTCCCACTCTTTGGGTATCCACAACATGGCACAGATAACCTACACACCCTTTTTTCAACATCTTCCTAGCTTGTGTCATCGACAGACAACAAGAGCGTCTCATTGATTTACTAAGAAGAACACCACCTTGGTTTTCTTAGAGTCAGAAGGTTTACACTTTTCCTATGACAATCTATTATCGCCCTATAGTTAACCAACCAATCCATACCAAGAATTACATCAAATTCTTTTAACCTTATCGGTACCAAATCTATCGATAACTTATTCCCTCTAATTTCTACGCTACATTCCTTATGAATATGTTCGATGGGGATTATCTCTTCATTTGCTACCTTAACATCTAAAGGTATTGGTAACTTCTCAGGGATTAAACCTAATCGCTTAACAAATTCACATGCTATAAAAGAACAAGTAGCACCCAAGTCAAATAGCACATAAGCATTTATCTTATTGACCGGAATGATACCTGCTACCACATTCGTTGATGCAACTGCATCTTGGACAGTCATATTAAATGTATGAGCTGAGGGTCTACCCACTGATGGTGTTGGTCCAGTTATGGCTAACTTACCACTACCAGAACCCTTATTTCCCTCTAAACCCTTCTTCGGGCAATTTTTTGCCATGTGGTCTAATGACCCACAGACAAAACACCCCTGGTTCTTCTTAGGGTTAGGACAGTTGGGTGAAAAATGTCCCTCCTGCCCATAGTTGTAGCAAACTACTTTCCCCTTTAAACATACTCCCATATGAGTCTTTCTGTATGTCTTACATGCTTCTGTTCTCCGCTTGGGCTCTCCCTGCTTTACCCCAGTATTCCCAGGGTTGAAGCTATTTCTCTTAGGCAAGTTGCCACTTCCATTGGCAACTTCCGCCTTACTCACTCCCTCTAACTTACTCTTGTTCTTTCGCTCTTTATGGTACTGAGACAATGCCTAACCCCCACCTTCAGCTATAATTGCCTTTTCCAAAATAGTCCCGTAGGAAGCACTTTGAAAATTTGATATCCTACTGTAGAGCCAGGGTTTTAAGCCCTGTTCAAATCTGCGTACCTTCCTCTCCTCTGTATCCACCTAGTGTGGAGCAAATCTCACCAATTCATTGAACTTGGCGGCATAATGGGGAACTGTTATATCCCCCTGCTTAAGTTCTAGGAACTTAATCTCCATCCTACCCTACATACTAGTAGGGAAATAGTTTTCGAAGAAGACCTTAAACTGTTCCCGTATAACAGCTTCGGTCCTAGCCCCACCCTGGTGGACCTCCCACCAGTAGTTGGCTCCCCCCTTCATCATGTAAGTCACAAAAGAAGTCTTCTGCGCCTCACCTACGTTTGTTATCACAAACACCTTTTCAATCTCTTTCACCCATGTTTGGGCCTCTAAAGGGTCCGTCGTTCCTCAGAACTCAGGAGGACCCACACTTTTAAATTCCTTAAAGGTAGTTATTCTTACTACCTCAGGAGCTACAGGAATCCTACCCCCAACTTGGTTAAATGCATCTGTTAATAAATTAACGAACTCTTGCATATGGTTATTAGGACCCCCCTGATTCTCATTATGAGACTCGGTCTCTTGGTTACGCTGTCTCCTTCTTGGCGGCATAATTCTGATTAAATAAATAAAGTTTCATTATTATCTATTTAATTACGTGGTTATCATTCTCAAACAACAACAACCACTCATACCACAACAAGCACATTAAATAAAACTTCATTATATTAATATGCTTTCATAGTCAAAACTATTTACATCATGCTATCGATCGACATCTACAATAGCACATAACAAGTTGATTAGTACATAATATAGAATAGTATAAGAATAAATCACATTTAATTTATTTAAGGTTACTTTTCATCTTTTAAATCTTTCGATACTGAATTATCTCAATACCTTAATAATTCAATGGACTTGAATTTCATTCTTCGGACTTTACCTTCCTTTCGAGGTTATTAGCCTAAGGTTTTCCCCCCTTAAGTTTTATAACCTAAGGCTTTGATACCAACTTGTGACGCCCCCAAATTCGGGTATCTTCCAACCCGACATATGGTGCTCCACTGTACTAAAATCCATACAATCATTCCATTGAAATACAACAAAACGAATGTAATTACTATCTTCTTATTACAATCAAAGTATAATCCTTCCCTGGTTCATAAACCAGTTATATTGTTCATTGTTCATAATGTATAATACATGTAAACTTACTAATCTATTACACAATGGCTAAGCATCCATCTTAGCTTTGCCCTTATCTCTCTTAGCATTCTTAGGACGTTCATCCTTAACTGCAGTTATATAATTCACGCAAGAAGTGAGCATGACAGCTCATCAAGTTTAATAAAGGATAACAGTAATACCACATTCGTGAATTATATAACAAGTCCTACATAACTGAACAATAGTTATGAAGTATCATGAAAAAATAATACTTTAACGGTTCATAACATCAATTCCCAAAGTATAGAGTAGATTAGGAATTCTGAACCGGTCGATAGACCATGAACAGTAACTTTTAGTTTTCATACTTGAAAAGGATTTCACAGCACTAAGGCTATTACATCCGCATTACTTACGATCACTTCTAGGTGATCAGCCTATTGTACTCTATGTTGATCAACACTCATTCATTAAACGTATTTACGTTTAATATTTTTGGCAAACTCGCGCGCCCATCGAATAATCGATGAAAAATACTTTTGTTTGTTCATTGACAAACCTTACCTTCACGTCCGTACCAATTACTTGGCATAGGATAACGTTAACATTTCTATATAGAAAGATATGAATCATAATCAATCTATATCTTACGAATAGTCTAGCAGAGTTAAAATCTGGCATCGACCCTTTCTTTAAAACTAATCATGCAATTCAGTTCAACGAATCACATAAAACTTGGCTAACTTGAAAGTTAGCAAAGCATTAAGAAAACTTGCCTTTCAGCATCTTCAAATAACTTAATCGACTGACCATAGCCTTTACAGAATCTACATGATATATTCAAATAGCACACTGTAATTAGCTAACAAACAAATGTTCACATTGTTTTACCAACTTCTTTCTCTTCTATGTCTTAGTTAACTTAATATTAATAATAAAGTCAACTCGACTCATTACCCTTCGTCCCGGCTCATTACTCAACTAACGTTATTAACCGGACTCGAGCATCGTTAATAAAGTACCAACTTTGTTCATCATTCATAACCTATTAACATGCATTCAACTCCTAAGTTCAATACCGTATACCTTAGTATAGGTAGTATAGGAATAGCTTTAATACACTTATGAAGTGTACAAACATTACCCCTATAGGTCTCTGAACATTTGAAGTTTGAAACCTAAGTCACTATCCAAAGCATTACACTGGCGCTGCGGCGCGGCCTCTATAGCACTAGACTGGCACTGCGGTGCCAGTTAGCAGTGACAAGGCTTCGATCTCGGCGCTGCGACACGGTATTTTATACTATGTCTGGCGCCGTGGCGCCAGACCTCAGTACTAGAATTTCAACAATTTTAAAAAATTTTGTGAAATTCCCGGGGTCATAACTTCTTCGTTAAAAGCCCAATTTTGTCCGTTCAAATGCCCACACGTCATAAATGACATACTCTATGTGTTCATATAAGAATCCGACACTTTTGAATCCAATAACTCAAAATTCACTATTGAGTTCAATTTCTAAACGTTCGTAAACGTTAATGAGCGTTCAATGCTAGTTTTCTTCGTTTTAAGTCGGAATCCGACGATTCTCGAACCCACAACTCTTAAATAACCTATCTCACATGTTGACATTGAAAAAGAACGTTTTCCAGTCTCACAGTAACTTTCAACCTCCAATCCAGAATTTCAATGTTTAACGTCTAATTCCATGAAATTCACCATAACTTCATTACTAATGTTCTCTAAGACAAATCTCGTGGAATACTCCATGGATTTCATATCTACATCCTAACCAAGAAAGATGAATATATTAACGTACTAATGGAGTTCAATTGTTTATCAACAATCGATCTCAACAATCAATATCTCAATGGTTTAAACTATATCAAACCTTATGATTTCTATGATTTCATGACTTATAGAGATTGAATCTATGGTAAGTCATTCCTATTCCCCCATACAAGCCATACACCACCCATTTATGATTCTCCATACTAAAAGAAAACCAAAAGAGATGGAATGAGAAATAAGGAATATTACCTTAAGAACTCTTAGTGTTCTTGATAAACTTCTAATGAAAAAGCTTCAAAGTAGAAAAATGATTTAAGTCTAGCTCTTTTTCTCTCTCAAATATATTGGTTGAGTCTTGGAAAAACATCAAATGGCCAACCTAGGCTTCTTATTTATAGGAAAACAAGAGGAAGGGCTTTTTGGTCCAATGTCCCACCTCCTTACTATTCAACACTTTGTCACCAAGTAAAATACTTGGTGACCAAGTGATTTGCTTAACTTGCACACCAAGTGGCTGGCCCACCACCCCATGGGTCATCCCCATGGGTTTTACTCATTCGGTTTGATTAATGGTTCGGTTTTCTTGCATTGGGCTTAACCAATCTAATATTGGGCCTTGAATTGGGCTTAACCAACTAATCCCTTGGGCTTGTTCATTCAATTAATTGGACTAATTATAAACCAACTCAAATGAATTAACATTAAGACTTAACTTAATTCTATAATACGAATCATATTCTGTACATATAATTCACGTATTCTCTTCGTATACTACTCGTACAATAATCGTATTGTACGTCGTATTTACTCATTGTATTATACATAGGTACTAATTAGTATCATAATTGTATAACACTCGCTTTAATTATAATGCAAATCCCTCTACGCGTTTCATTTCCTTCTCTAAAATCAATATACTCAACCCTTAGGTTTTAAGTCCGCAGGCAAAAACTGCGTTTTCCATAAATGAAATATTATTAGATATTTCATCTTATCTCGATATTCTCTCATTACGCGTTTCTCAGAATTTCAAAATAAATCCCCGAACAGAAACGGATGAATAATGTTTCTACGGAAATTTCTCGGAAAACATTTATTTTTGTCTTAGAAATTCTAAACAATTAATTCTAGCACGTAGCCAGATTACTAACCATGTTAGCACATTCTAGGTCATAAAACGACCTTCAAATAGCTTCCTCACATAATAAATTAATTAAATTCATTTAATTCACATAATCAAATAAAAATTTAATTGTCATAAAAATTCGATTTTCTCGGGCGTTAGAATAACTATTTATAAATTGGAAGAAAAATCCAAAGGAAAACAGGAGGATAACACAAACTGAAAGCATCAGAAAAGTCTCTGCAAAGAATATAAAGGCAAAGGAGGAAGAAAGCTCTAAGTCTGATGACTCTACATTAGTTACTGCCACACCAACAAAGAAGAAGTCTAAGAATATGAAGAATGCAAAGGCTTCGTCGAGCTATGTATCCACTGATAAGAAGAAACACAGAATAAAAGGAAAACCAAAATCAACTGCTGTAAACCCAAAAAGAAGAAGCAACAGATTGCTTCAAGAGCCTTCAAGAAAGAAAGCTAAGGTGGTAAAAAAACCAGCCCCAGTTGTGACCCTCCCAAAACAGGTATACATCACCCATCTTGAGTCGCCAGATACATGGTACATAAATTCAAATACAACTTAGTTATGCAACAGTCATGTAAAATACGACAAAACATTGCTGGGAGTTTAAACAAGAATATTGTCTTCTAGATAATATCCACACTTAATGGTGTCCTCATTACAATTATTATTACATTATTCCGTAGAATAGTGAGGACTACTAAAGCCATTTATCATGGACCATCACTCCATTTCCCGACTCGTCCAAGCTATATTCTCATTTCCTGAAGAGAACAATGAAAGAAAATGGTGATCTCAACTAGCCCAGTAAGAAATATTATGACTAAGATAATGCAGAATAAATTATCCTTAGCCTTCAATAGTATAACAACTGATAGAATACAATAGACAACAAGTTTTGGATCAACAACTGCAGCGGAATAAGCAATCCATTAGAAGAATCAAGTAGAGCATAAAATCTACTATGTTTTATGATTTAAAAGGTTTTTCATCAACTTTATCGCTGAGACTCAGCTTAATAAATAAAATCGAAACATACCTGCCCCACGGCCAAGGATATTCATGTAATCATCAATGGTCATGATTATACCGAATAATCCCTGGTCATAATCATACCCACAACTGTCCATCAATGAACTACAGGCCAATGAGGACTTTCACCACATCATTCGTCACATTATTTTCATGATTATACGGAATAATCCCCGGTCATAATCATACCAAGTCCATCTATGCACGTATTGTGACTCCCCCAAATCCAGATACTTCATTCCCACAGGATTTGGTGCTCACTTATCAAAAACTATTACATCTAACTACCCATAATAAATGATAAAGACATAATTAAAATAATTTAAACAATAATCTCTCCCATTAAAGGGTTACATCATCATTTCAAATTAAATCCCAGGCAATCTAACCTTAAAATTATTACATCAGTTTGCGGAATACATCACATATTTAAAACATGTCTTGAAACATAAAACATAAAATTATCATAAGTCTTCATCATTTGGACATCTTGCCCTTGCCTTTGCTAGTCGACGGCTCATCAACTTTCTCCACTTTAGCTGCAGTGTTAATTGTAAGAGTGAGCAAACAAATGCTCACTGATATAAAATGTAGCAATGATAATAACATGAGAGTGAACAACGAAAGCTGAACAATAAGGAACTTGTTCTATAAATCAAACTAGAAAACAAGTTCGAACTTTAATTATCTGAGGGTCTTAAGACCACGAACTATGTCCCCGGTACTTAGGTATTATTACCCAACCTTAACATCCATTTAGACTATACGGACCCTTTTTATCGTACTTAGGGGGATCAACCCTTTGTACCATGTATTGTGCACAAACTTCTAAACGTTACATGTACAAAATCCCCTATGTTAGGGTTGTTCATCTCAGTTTGGATTTAGAATTTCCTCACTAAAGAAAGTTTAGTTTGGAACTAGCTTATCAGTGTTTCTAGAATTTTAGAACACTATTCGAATACAGATTAATTCAATCAATAAAGGTTTGCTTACTACTTGAAGGTTTAATACAACGATAAAGCTTTGAACAAGGTTATCAAAGTCAAAGATTGAATAACAATAATATATAATTGAGTAATCATGATATACATGCAAAGCGCTATAGAAGAGTTAAAACAATCTCCCTTGAATCAATGTATTAGAACATTATATGCTTTGAATAATAATTAGGAAACTAAATCTCGCTCAATGTAACGAATTAGGTTACATAAGCTTGTACAAACATACGCAAGATAGGTTAAGCTTGCTCAAATTCATAAAGAATGTTAGAAACTTGCAGAATAATAATATAGGAATGGAAACTTGCGTTCGATATGAAAAGAACAAAGTTCAAAAGCTTGCTCAATTGTAAAGAGATAAGATTTAGAACTTGCACAATTATAAAAGTAGGGTTAGAGAACTTGCCTCTTGTGTAGGTTAAACAATCACTACTCACGTTCACCCCAAGTCCTACACATACCATACGTATTGACAATACATATTAGTTACACTAACATTACCTTCATGAGTTGCTTTCTACTTTTAGTATAGCTACTAACTAAGTTTAAGTTTAAACAACATCGCATCTTTTCATGAACATTACTTTTTAGTTTTATTACAACTACTTAAGTGATCATGTCATTGCACCACATACACATTAACAACTTGATACATCATCCTATTACATGTCCAACATGTTATCATTAAGTTATACTAATACACAAAGGATTGCACTTGCATTAGCGCATCCCGTCGCCCTCTAATTGGTTCCAAATACATAATAGTCCTAAAGATGGCCATTTTGACCCTTCATAATGATTTCAAATTGAAAACCTTAAAGAATAAAAGTTATAGACCTATTAGTCCTCTTTCTGAATCATCTTGAATCACCTCAATTGGAGTTCGTGTAAAAACGTTATGGCTATTTTACTACAGGAGGTCAAAACTGTCCAACCCAGACCACTTTTCTAGAGTCATAGCGAGTCATGCAGTCTGGATGCTGAATTCAGTATTTGGCGCTAAAATTGGTATTGGGGCTCAATTACGTAACACCCAAAACCAGAAACAAAACCAAGCTATTCAGTCTTAATTTCTAACACCAATTAACATGTGTAATCCATGTAAAGTACACATAAATATTACCAAGAATATATGTACCAATTTAAACAACTAAACAAAAATTTTAGAAAACTTCAATTTTGAAAACACGGTTTAAAAACCAAAACTCCATAGTTGATATATTTTAACATAGTAAACACTGCTATTTTCATTTTCTTCCTCAACCCAAATTCTCACGGATTTGATAACAAATAACAAGCATACATGATGATTATAGATTCTACAATATTAACCCATACCATATACACAATGTTTGAACAAAAAAAAAAATCAATTTACAGAGAACTTATATAAAAGTAAAACTTGGAGATTTATGAATGAATTATACCTTAAATCCTTGATTGAATGCTAGCAAAAGATAGTGTTAGGGCTTAGAAATCCTCTTCTTCCTCTTGCCAATCTAAAACTCTGTGTTTTACTCTCCAAACCCTCTCTGCTCTATATTAACCTTAAGAGAGAAGAAGAAGAATGCGTAGAAATAACATGGCCACTTCCCCACGTAGTCTTTCAGTTAAAAAAACAATGCGCTTTCATCCGTTATGTTAGACCAAAGGCCATAAGGCCTTGTTTTGCTACCACAATATTCCCAAACTAGTTTATTATTATATTATTTATATTGTATAGTTACTTGTGTCACACTTTAATTTAGTTAATTAATTTAAATAACTTAGCTTGGTTAATCTCAATAACTTATAATAATAAAAATCTTATTATCATTATACTTAAAATTAATAAATAATTATATATCTAATTTAATTAATAAATTAGGCACATCAGTTTATTCAATTTATTCATTTTCATTAAATTAAATAATTCATTTAATTAACTAATTTTTTAAATATTAAGCAATTGATTTAATTTAATTATCTCCTTAAATTAAATCCAACAAATAAAATTATCATTACTCAATTCAATTAACATTAATTAATTTAGTTACTAAATTAATTCATCACAATTCATCAAATATTTATTTTCCTCAATAACTAAATTATTTAAAATATTTATTTAATTCAATAAATATTTTTAAATTAAATTACAAATTCCTCGATCGTTACACGTATGACAAAGATGACTTTCATCTCAATATAAGCATGATGATGATGACAATGACATAATAATTAAATAAAACAAGTTCAAGGATAAATTTTAAAGATTTATAATTTAATTTATCCAGAAATCAATAACGTCCAAATTGTCAACGTGATACTGCTTTGTAGAGTAAAATTCAAGAATAATATTCATGTACCAAAAATAATTTGGACAGAAAAGAAATATATTTTTCGGGTGAATAGTACCCCATGAATAGTATCCCAACACGAAAAGTGTCCCGAATACCCGAGTGAATGATACTAGAGTGAATAGTAATCGGGTGAATAGTAACTAGTGAATAGTAACTCGTGAATAGTACTCCGGCACGAAAAGTACTCCGGATACCCGACTGAATAATACTAGAGTGAATAATAACCGGGTGAATAGTAACCCATAAATAGTAACTCATAAAAGAAAAATACCAAAAAAATGATATTCCATGACGAGTACAAAAGAAATGATATCTTATACAAGTATAATAGAATATACAAAACTATAAATGTATTTTCACCCGCTATGCGGTAATCCACGTAGACAGATCATTTCCATAATTTAATAAGTAATGAATACAAAGGATCATTCACCATGCATGCGGTAATCCATATAGACAGGTTATTCCAATAGAATAATAAAGAATGGAATAACAGAAGAATTCACTATGCATGCGATAGACCGGACAGACAGGTTATTCCCAAGAGAATAATAAAGAATGGAACCAGGTCATGTGTAATCCGGACAGACAGGATATTCCAAAAGAATAATAAAGAATGGAACCAGGTCAACAGAATAATAAAGAATGGAACCAGGTCATGTGCAATCCGCACAGATTGGATATTCCAATAGAATAATAAAGAATGAAACCAGGTCATGCGTAATCTACACAGACAAGATATTGCAACAAAATAATAAAGAATGGAATAACAATAGAATTCACCAGGCATGCGATAGACCGCACATACAAGTTATTCCAACAGAATAATAAAGAATGGAATAACAGAAGAATTTCACCATGTATGCGGTACAGCATGACAAAGTTATTCCAACATAATAATAAAGAATGGAATAACAACCCTTACGAGTATTGAAAGAAAATAACTCTCTTCATGAATACGAAAGAACAACCATGTCATTCCCAGGAAAGAGGGGGCTTTCCGATCAGGATTTCTCCTTATTGGCGCACAATTAGGTGACCAAACCTCTCCTTGACAGAACTTCTAGACATTGCCAATATTGCAAATAATAATATGAATAACTTTGCCGTCTCAATTATTAATTTAATAATATAACATATTATACAGATGATACTGTGACAATAATTGAATCAATAATATAAGAGATATGATGCAGCAATTACTGTAGCAATAATTGGGTATAACTGAGTGATTTCTCACGTAAGCATCAATAATCAATACCGTGTGCTACTATGTAACAACGCGTATTACTATACTTTTACTACCGAGTAGTTCAACAGTTTTAACGATAACACTTTTGCCGTTATAAAAAGATAATTCTGTCATTTTCTTACTACGACAATACATCCGTTTTGGGGTCCACCAATGATTGTGCCGTCATACGAATATTCCCTGTTAAAATGAATATTCTCCGACCAATCGAATATTATATAACAACTTGCTTACTTTGCAAAATTTATAAATATTACCCACAACTATAACATTATATCAAATCCACACCATAATATTCAAAAAAATATTTCGAGAAATTTAAATCTTTTTTCATAAAATTTGGGGTCTCACAATCTCCCCTCCTTATGAAATTTCGCCCTCGAAATTTACGTACGTACCTGGTATGCCGAAGAGGTGAGAATACCTTGACTTCATTTCATATATGATCCTTCTTATCTAAGATTTTAACATGTATCTCATCATACGTTAAATCTTCTGCTATCTCGTCTAGTTCTAATTCAATAATGTGGCTCGGGTCGTTCACATATTTTTGTAACATCGATACATAAAAAAAAAACATTATGAACACGCAATATACTTGGCGGTAAAGCGAGTCTATAGGCCACAGTTCATACTCGATCGAGGATATCAAATGGGCCAATTAAATTGAGGATTGAGATTTCCTCTCTTCGTCGATTCTTGCTGCTAGAATAACGCCCTTTTGAACCTTCTTCTTCACATTCATCAGCTTCGGGTGTGTAGTTTGAGCGGCTTTAACTTTATCGATTAAAGTCAATTCTACTCGTATATTCGTTATCATCACGTGGGTCCCTAGAGTCTTTAACTCTATCTTCATCATTTGTAAGTTTATACGAAATGAGTTTTTGTGTTAACAACATCGCACTCGTAAACGCATACGATCTTCTACTCAACGCGTCAGCTACCACGCTTGCTCTTCCACAATGATATTGAATGGTATAGTCGTAATCTTCAACAGCTCGAGCCAACATCTTTGGCACATGATACGTTCGTTTTGGTTGAAGAAATATTTAAGGGTTAAAGAAATAGGTTTTGTACTGGGGTCAATACAAAATTCGATTTCATGCTCTAGGGGTAGGCTAAAAAGTCTTCAAGAATACGTCAGGAAATTTATTAATGATAGAAATATCATTTAAAAACGGTGACTCTCATCCAAGACTTGGATAGCACATGAAATAAAGGTTTCTCCTAACGAAGTTTCAATCGAAAGGTCAAAGTCTAACTTCTCTAGAGTTAAATTTAAACTTTGAGCGCAAGCAAGAGAGATAAAAGAATGGGTAGAACCGGTATCTAATAAGGTATAAACTTCGCAAGATTTTATAATTAACTAACCCGTGCTAACTTCATTTGGGTTACTCGCTTTTTGAGAAGTCACAAAAAATGCTCTTCCTGAAACCACTGACTATATTTTGTCCATATCTGCCTTTGGTGCCACCGTCCCAGCTGGACTTGATTTCGCTACAGGACACAATCAAGCTATGTGACCGTATTTTCCATAACTAAAACATACCTTGGAAGGCTATGAACAGTTTGGACTTATGTGTCCCTCCTCTCCGCATCTATAGCATCTAACTGGCGGTCGTTCTCCTCCCCTAGAATTTGTTGCTGGTGTTGGTGCTACTGCCGATGTCTTCCCATCATCGTTAAATCTTCTCTTCTTGAATTTTCCACTTCTATTATCTTGGCCATGATTACCACCAAAGTGGTTACCATTCTTGGCATGATAATTTCCCCCACGATGGTTATCATTGTTCCGATGGTCGTTGCCACCAGTACGATTATTATCGTGTTGTGGCTCGTTATCCTTTGGTTGGGCTGGGTCATTATCGCGCTCCAATAACTGAGACCTATTCACTACATCTGAATATAAACACAATTTGTGAGAAATGAGATATTGACGTATTTTGGGTTTCAAACCTCTTAGAAACATTCGTGTCATTCGCTCTAACTTGATAATGTAACGACCCCAAAATTTACACAATATAATTCTCAACTTCAGTCGTTAATAACACATCTACCTTCTAATTTTACATCCTTATTCGATGTTAAACTTTATAAAATGTGGAATAATTTAAACTTTTCTATTTTCTTACTTTAATTCCCTGAATCAAAACCTCTATCATCTACATGTCTTTGAATCAATCTTATTTTATGATTCACTTTATCTCTATTATTATATAAAATTTTACATTTCAATCCGATAACCTTTACATATCAGATAGCTCTAACTTTAGCTTTACAACTCAACATAAAATTATACATCATAAAACATTTAGTACATCTCATGAATCTTAGTCATGTTTTAAAGAAATAACAACTTTAGCTAAAATATTAATTTTCGTGTATTATTTATGATCCACGTCATTCAAGTAGCACATAGTATTACCTTCAATCCTTAACCTTCAAAAATGGTTATTTGCAAGGTTGAGCTCGACAACCCAGCAAAATCTAACAGTTTTCATGCATCACATAGCACATAATAGCATGCTCAACAAATATCTCATAAACATTGGACTAACATAACATACATGTTACAGTTCATATAACAAGTATAAAGATGTATAAAGATTGAGTTCTTTACTCAATCAGAGTGCTTTACTCAATCAACGTAGTCATAAGTTGACTTTAACATTTTATACATTCAACATATATATAACACATCATGCTCTTTGCAATAAAGATTTAAAACAATCAAATTCACATAGCAAATAGGAACTGAAAGACTTACCATGCTCGTTGTTTACCAATAACAGTTTAACAACTTATAGTTATCTGCACTTCACATGCCCTACACAATTATATAATCATGCACATCAACTATTAGTCACATAGCAACGCATAGTAGTTTTAATGTAAACTTTACTCTACAACTCATAATCCTTTCCTATTATATATACATAATGTTCAATTTTATTGTGTTAACTTTCAACTTATATCTCACTGTATTTCATATTCGAAGTTCATTCAAGTGTTTAAGTCTTGCTAGGACTACTTATTGGTTTTATATTAACACTATTCAATATCTTATTATATTCATTTCATTTTATTTAAAACACTTTTTACATTCATTAACACTTATCACGGCGTTTCAACGTTTATTCATCACACGCCCAATTTATCTCTCTTGTGTGTGCTTAGTATGCATATAAAACTTATCTAATATATCATTTATTCATGTTAAGCATCATTATACTTCATAATATTCATGTTCTATAACTTAGAACAACATCTATTATCGTCGACATCACTATACATGTGTATGTGCATGTCCGACACCCTTCGATTTCCTCCGAATATGCATCAGTCAAAAAGATAACCATTTTAACTACTGTTCCTGACCTTAAATTTAAAGACTTAAAGAATACAAGTTGTATTTCTATTCGTCCTCTTTCCGGATCATTTTGAATCACCTTAATCGGAGTTCGTATGAAAACGTTATGACCATTTTACTAAAACAGGTCAAAATATTCACACCTGACATAGTTTGGGCGCAGCTGTGCCAAATTAACCCTTGGGCATCACAAGAATTTACAGACTGTAGAGGGCTTAAATGCGCCCAAATGACTTAGGGCATAGTGCATTTCGCTACGCTAAAAGAAACAGGACACAAGCTCTTTGTTCTTCGCGATTTTTGACCCTTTTTCTCCTACTAATCTTCGTAACTTGAGTTATACACATCCAAATTAGTCTGTTTTCGATTCTATGGATTCGTAATTCAGAGAACTACAACATACTAGAATTCTAACAATTTATAAAAACATTAACCAAACTAAAATTTGACCCAAAACACATGTTCATACTCTATTTTCAAGTTTTAACATCTCTAGCGAATTCGATCGCCACGACTTCGTTTCTTAATCAATTGATACGATTTAAACTATGTTGTTTTCATTTCTTAACATACTAACATAATCCAACATCAATTTATAGATTATAACACATATTAAACATGAAATTTTATACTTTCTAAAGCTAATTTTCATGTAAAAACACTGTTATAAACTTTTCTTCCTACAAACCAAATTACATGAATTTTTATCATCAAACAACACTCACATGTGATAATTAACAGAGTATAAACCCTTCATACATATATATATATATATATGTGTGTGTGTGTGTGTGTGTGTGTATCAATTCAACACAATTATCAATAAAAATTTCAAAAACAAGGGTTAACATTAGAGTAGGTTATACCTTGTTCCTTTGATTGTTTGCTAGCAAAGAGATGATGATTAGATTTAGAAATTCCCCTTCAATCACAGTGATTCCTCTCTTGCTCTCCCTCCAAACTCTCTGTGTTTCACTGTGTTCCTCTCTTCCAAACTCTTTGTGTATAGCCTTAGGAAGAAAAGAATGCGTAAAAATAAACTGAATCTACCCACGTACTTCAGTTATAAAATAATACGCCTTCATCAGTTAAATTAGACCAAAGGCCACAAGGCCTTGTTTGGCCACACACCAATTTTCCCAAACTAGATTATTTTAATAATATTATATTATATAGTTTCATGTGTCACACCTTTAGTTAATTTATATAACACATAATAATAGTAATTAATAATAATTATAATCTCATTATAATTATACTTATAATTAATAAATAATTATATATATCTAATTTAATTAATAAATTAGAGACATCACTTTATTTAATTTATTTATTTCCTTTAAATTAAATAATTCATTTAATTTAATTATTTTCTTAAATATTAAGCAATTGATTTAATTTAATTATTTCCTTAAATTAAATCCTTCAGACAAAATTATCATCACTCAATTTAATTAATACTAATCAATTTAGTTACTAAATTAATTCACCACAATTCATCAATTATTTATTTATCTCAATAAATAAATTAATTAAAATATTTATTTAATTTAATAAATATTTAAAATTAATTACAAATTCATTTAATTCTTTCAATAGTTAACTTAACTATTAAACCTCACTTCCCAATATATGAATATATATTTCTCTTCACACCAGATCACACATTTCAAAATATATAGCACGTATATATACATACTCAAACACAAAACATCTCATAATAAGAATTTTAATTATTAAATTCCTATTTTAATAACTTATAAAAATTCAGGTTGTCACAGATAAACTCCACCTCCTTCATATGACGAATACTTTCGGGAAAGTACTTGTCGTTGAACAACTCTTGGAACTTCTCCCAAGACATCTTGAAAAGGCCAGTTGAGTATCGCTTTTACAGATTACCACCAGTAATCTGCCTCTTCACGCAACATAATGGTGGCAAAGGGAACCTTTTGCTCCTCAAAGCATCCCAAGACATCAAATATCTTGGTGATCTGCTTTAACCACGTCTCCGCCTTAAGTGGCTCTGGCTTTCCCAAAAACTTCGGCGGTCCCAGCTCTTTGAACTACTTAGCAGTGGCCAGCCGTGGGTTTCCATTGATTCCACCTGCATTATGAACATGAGTCTCTCTCTCCTGAGGATTATTGTCTTCCTGTTGCACATTATCCTGGGTATTGATCGTTGGTGACTCAACGGTCTCATGTGCTTCATTGCTGATCTCAACATTTTTAGATGTCATTTTCAAACACTGTCACAAAACAAGGGTTAATTGATATATCACATATTATCCCTATACTCTGACTGACCAATTAAATACCAAATAAACTTAGGTTGGTCATACTAGCGAAGGAATTCCCCGTCTCTGCCCTCCTAGTTCTTATCTCATATCTCAGCCAGGGATCATAACCCTAAGCTTTGATAACAACTGTGACGCCCCCAAAACAGGTATACATCACCCATTTTGAGTCGCCAGATACATGGTATATAAATTCAAATACAACTTAATTATACAACGAATGTGTAAAAATACGACAAAACATATCGAGAGTTTAAACAAGAATATTGTCATCTAGACAATATCCACACTCAATGGTGTCCTCATTACAATTATTATGACATTATTCCGTAGAATAGTGAGGACTACTAAAGCCATTTATCCTGGACCATCACTCCATTTCCCGACTTGTCCAACTATATTCTCATTTCCTGAAGAGAATAATGAAAGAAAAGGGTGAGCTCAACTAGCCTAGTAAGAAATATTATGACTAAGATAATGCAGAATAAATTATCCTTAGCCTTCAACAAAGATCTTAATCGATAGAATACAATAGACAACAAGTTTTAGATCAACAACTGTAGCGGAATAAGCAATCCATTAGAAGAGTCAAGTAAAGCATAAAATCTACTATCTTCTATGATTTAAAAAGTTTTTCATCAACTTTATCGCTGAGACTCAGCTTAATAAATAAAATCGAATCATCCCCGCACCACGGCCAAGGATATTCATGTAATCATCAATGGTCATGATTATACCGAATAATCCCTGGTCATAATCATACACACAACTGTCCATCAATGAACTACAGGCCAATGAGGACTTTCACCACATCATTCGTCACATTACGGTCATGATTATATCGAATAATCCCTGGTCATAATCATACCTAGTCCATCTATGGACGTAAGCCAAAGATGACTTTCATCACAATATAAGCATGAGGATGATGACAATGACATAGTAATTCAATAAAACAAGTTCAAGGATAAATTTTAAAGATTTATAATTTAATTTATCCAGAAATCAATAACGTCCAAAGTGTCAACATGATACTGATTTGTAGAGTAAAATTCAAGAATAATATTCATGTACCAAAAATAATTTGGACAGAAAAGAAATATATTTTTTGGGTGAATAGTACTTCAGGAATAGTACCCCGTGAATAGTATCCCAACACGAAAAGTGTCCCGAATACCCTAGTGAATGATACTAGAGTGAATAGTAATTGAGTGAATAATAACTAGTGAATAATACTCTGGCACGAAAAGTGCCCCGAATACCCAAGTGAATAATACTAGAGTGAATAGTAACCGGGTGAATAGTAACCCATGAATAGTAACTCATAAAAGAAAAATACCAAAGATAATGATATTCCATGACAAGTACAAAAGAAATGATATCTCATATAAGTATAATAGAATATACAAAACTGTAAATGGATTTTCACTCGCCATGCGGTAATCCACGTAGACAGATCATTTCCATAATTTAATAAGGAATGAATACAAAGGATCATTCACCATGCATGCGGTAATCCACATAGACATGTTATTCCAACAGAATAATAAAGAATGGGATAACAGAAGAATTCACCATGCATGCGATAGACTGCACAGATAGGTTATTCCCAACAGAATAATAAAGAATGGAACCAAGTCATGCGTAATCCATACAGACAAGATATTCCAACATAATAATAAAGAATGGAACCAGTCATGCGTAATCCACACGCATGTGATATTCCAAATGTAATAATAAAGAATGGAATAACAACAGATTCACTGTGCATGCGATAGATCGCATGCAGAAAGTTATTCCAATGTAATAATAAAGAATGGAATAACAGAAGAATTTTACCATGTATACGGTACTTCGCATATACAGGTTATTCCAACATAATAATAAATAATGGAATAACAACCCTTACGAGTATTGAAAGAAAATAACTCTCTTCATAAATACGAAAGAATAATACCCCTTACCTTAGAAGAAAATAGGATACTAGAATAGTGAGGTAGTAGACTTCTCTTATTCTTTCTTTCTATAATTTCTCTCTATAATAATTGCTCTTGTGAGACTTAGTGAATTAGTGAGAAATGAAGGAAGAATGAGCTTCTATTTATAGAAAAATATAGTTTCAATAATTGCACATTTTGGGGCTCAAAATATTATAGTATAATACCTTCAACTTTTCTTTCATTTTTAATTTAGTCCTGCAAGTATTATCAAACTTCCACCACCTCCCCTAATAGTAAATCATGTGAATTAATAGTAAATCATGTGACTCAATAGTTCTAAACATGTGAAAAAATTAATTACAGTATAGTACCTTCATCTATACCTCTATTTTTAATTTAGTCATGCAAGTATTATCATTCTTGCACCAACTCCCCTAATAGTAAATCATGTGAATCAATAGTACACACATGTGAACACATAGTTATAAGCATGTGAATTAATAGCAATTAATTGCTCATTTATCCGATTAATTACCCGATAACTTCCGGACATCAATTATTATCGAAATAAATGCCGATTTCCACTAACACTAATAATTCTCACACAATGGAACTATAAATTTCATCTTTAATCAACACTAACTTATTCATCATTAATATTATAACTCACAATATTTAACAACCAGGTCGTTCCCAGGAAAGTGGAGGCTTTCTGATAAGGATTTCTCCTTATTGGCGTGCAATTAGGTGACCAAACCTCTCTTTGACAGAACTTCTAGACATTGTCAATATTGCAAATAATAATATGTATAACTTTTCCATCTCAATTATTGATTTAATAATATAACATATTATACATATGATACTGTGATAATAATTGAATCAATAATATGAGAGATATGATGCAGCAATTACTGTAGCAATAATTGGGTATAACTTAGTGATTTCTCACGTAAGCATCAATAATCAATACCGTGTGCTACTATGCAACCACGCGTATTACTATACTTTTACTACCGGGTAGTTCAACAGTTAACGGTAACACTTTCGCTGTTATAAAAAGATAATTCTTTCATTTTCTTATTACGACAATACATCCGTTGTGGGGTCCACCAATGATGTGCCGTCGTACGAATATTCCCTGTTAAAATGAATATTCCCCGACCAATCGAATATTATATAACAACTTGCTTACTTTGCAAAATTTATAAATATTACGCACAACTATAACATTATATCAAATCCACACCATAATATTCAACAAAATATTTCGAGAAATTTAAATCTTTATTCATAAAATTTGGGGTCTCACACTAGTTCCCCAGGAAAGTCTATCCAACAAAGAAGAACATGAAGAGTCTGAAGATGGGAGGGGAATTGAAAGTTTAAATATTGAACTCTCAAGGAGCAAGTTCAACAATGAAGAAGAAGTTGAATCTATGGAAGAAAGAACCATGGTTGATGATGAAGAAAAGGAATATGTAAGTCCTGTAACTAACTCTCAGAGTACTCACTCTGAAGATGAAGAGAAGCTGCAAGATGACCCATCTGAATCTCCAAATGCAAATGCTCCAAAAAGCCCTCATGATGGCTCAAAAGATGATGAATTCAAAAAAGAAACACCTGCCCCTGCCAATGATGAAAATCAAGGAAGCTTGCCTGATAACTTAAAGGCCTCAGAGTCTGAAGAAGAAGAAGAACCTGATTCTTCCATAGCTGAACCTCCAAGGAGAAGGAAGAGCTACAGACTATTGGCTAAATTTGCCTCTAACAAGAAAAGTGATCATTCTACTGCAGTCGTTGAAGTAAGTGATGATTAATCTGAGGAAGAAAGTGCTGAAGATGGAACTAGTGATGAAGAAAATAAATCCAAGGAAGATACTGCTGAAGAAGGTTCTGAAAATGAAATTCTACAAGAAGACTTCACTGATGAATCTGATGAAGGAAGTCAGCAAGATTCTGGATCAAAAAGGGAAGAAATAAAGAAATATTCTGATTCTGTACCTCAGAAATCAGAGGAACCAGAATACTATCCTGTTCTCTCTCCAGCTAGAATCAGCAGAAGAATAGTAGTAGAAGTCTTTGATGAACCACCAGCTAAACCAGCAACAAGATGGATAAATCATGGAAATGAACAACCTCGAGTTGTAAGAATGACTATAGACGAAGTGCTTCATAACTGGAAAAATATGGAGTTAGATTGCACAACTATATTGTACAATTCTGAAGATCTTCTGCTGAGATGGTTCTTTCCATGGATGCCTTGGCTAAAAGCACATAATGAGAGAGATGAGAGTTACTTCAGCTGGTGCTACTCTCAGTTTCCAAATTTGGAACTTGTGTCACAAAACTTCCCCAGGGTAAAGAAGTTTGCAACCATGATGATCAATGACCAACCCCATTACAAAGTCTATCAACATGCTGGCAATCACTATATTCCCTACGATCGTAGAGTGAACTCTGAAGGCAGAAGGTTTATGACCAAGGAGATAATCGTAGAGTCTGTTCACTCTATCATTGATAGTGTTCAAATTCAAGATAAGAAGCCTTCATCTACTCAAGCACTGTTCCCCAACATCCCTTCATCTTCCAATATTGATTGGTACTCAACGATTTTTATGATTGTCAACACTTTCGAAAATCTATCCAAGGATGAAAATCATAGAGTCCAAGCTAGTGTTCAACAAGAAGTTGCCAGACCAGATGACCAAACTCCTATGGAGCAGGAGCTGTTGAGGAATTCTGCTGAGCTGGTTGAAAAGATATCTCTAATCCATGAAGAGTCAAAGATGTTGACAGCAACAGAAGATAACCCAGTTTAAGACAAAATTCAAACCACTATGGCTGATGTATCTCTTAAAATCAAAGAGAGAGATCAAATCTATCTGAAGGCCATACATGATCAAAAGGCTGAAGCTCTATGAGCACAAAAAGCAAATGAAGAACAGCTGAAAGTCCTCTCTGACAAGATTGATAACATGAATCAATCCTTCTCTATGTAACTTGAGTTAAGCCAACAAGAACTCAAGATTGAAGTTGGTAACTCCTCTTATCTAATGGAGCAGCTTATGTCCAACATGGAACATCTCTCTCAAGTGATTAATGACAAAAAAGGGGAGAAAAAGAGGCATAAAAAAGGCAGAGTAAGAGGCATTCAAGAAAGGGTAAGGAGAGCAGGAGCAGGAGCAGACAAATCAAGAAGACAAAGAAGAAGAAAGCAGAAGAAGAAGATGGTTCATCATCTGAGGGGGAGCCAAAGGATGATGGGCCTAAGACTGAGGGGGAGCCAGAAGAAGAGGATGAGGAGCAATCAAATCAAGAAGATGAGTAGCTGATCAACAGACATCCTAGAAACATACATGGAGCCAAAGAGGTACATCTCTAACTAGTTAGGTATGTTCAGGATCCAGGATGTAAAATTTCATAGTGTATTAAATTCCATATTATTATAAATGACATTCATAATTATCTATTTTAGAAATACAGCAGCTTAATGTATATAAGATTCATTTATAACATGGATATGCACTTATTATTTTTGTCATAATCAAATAGGGGGAGATTGTCCGGAATAAACATGTGAATGATATTCCTATTTATATATGATTTGATTATGATATATATGTGAATGAATATGCAAGTATGCTTGCATTAAGAAAAGCTGTAAAGTCCTCTGATAGATTATAGAAACATATGTACAAGGACTTAGAATGAATTGATCAAATATGTTAGATTGATCCTACATAAGCAAAACAACTCTTTAAAGTCCTTAAAAAGAAATGATGTACAAGGACTATAAACATAAAAAGATCAAACATGTTAGGTTGATCTTATGATGTAATTGATAGGCTTGTCTGATAGTCGAGCACTGCACCATAAATCGTAGTCTGCCAGGAGAGTCAAGGATAACTCGAGAGCTATCGAGGCAGAATCGTAGTCTACAAGATAGTAGATCTCAGAGTTCGTAGACTACCAGGAGAGACGAGGAAGGATCATAGTGTGTCGAGTAAAGCTTCCTCCGCACTATGGGCCATAATGAAGCCAGGGTGGTTCTAAACTTAAAAGAAGCTCCACATCAGATATCAATTCTGGACTTGGTTTTTTCTTCCAAAGATCATCGAAAGATTTTACTCAAGGTTTTGGAAGAAGCCTACTTACCTAAATCAGTGGATGTGGAAAAATTTAAAGATATGGTTGATCACATTTTCAACAACAATGTGATATCCTTCACTGATGACGATATACATCCCGAAGGGACCGATTATTGCAAGCCACTGCACATCGCAGTGTTATCCTCTGGATATATGTTAGCTGGAGTTTTGATAGATGGAGGTTCATCTCTGAATATCTTTCCTTATGCCACCTTGGTGAAGATAAATGTTAATCTCAAACGGATCCAAAGCAGCCATACGGTGATCAAAGCTTTCGATGGATCCCGGCGAAATTCCGTTGAAAAGACTGAGCTGCCAATAGAGATTGGTCCAAATACATTCAATGTATCCTTCCATGTCCTCAAGATAGACTCAGGATACAACCTGCTATTGGGGAGACCATGGATACACATGGCTGGAGCTGTTCCCTCCACATTACATCAATAACTCAAATACATTGTCAACAATAGTCTAGTCACTGTCAATGCTAAGCCAGAGTATCCTGAACAAGGAGATCTTCCAATCAACAGTTTTAACTCTGAAGTTGAGCCGGCCAGTTTTCATACTTTGGAAGTAAGTAACACTTAATATCATCCTATTGGAATACCACTTCCCGTGCCCAGGATTTCTGCCGTGGTTATGTCGGCTACTCAAGAAATGACGTCATTGGGTCATCAGCCTGGACAAGGGCTTGGTAAAGATCAACAGGGTATTAAGAACCCTATTCAAGTGTCCAGTCAAACTAGGACAGACGGACTAGGCTATTCAGCCAAATCCAGTCACAAGAATCCGCACAAACACAAGCAGGATCCTCAAGCGTTCGCCACATGATGATTTGTTCCACCTGCACCACATGAGTTGATACAGTCTCAAGTGAAGATGCCAGCCCATGTTGTGGCAATGTTTTTTCCCAAGCTAGTACCATTCAAAGCAAAAGAGGTGCTAATTCCTGATCCCGCAGTGGAAGAAAGGGAACGGAAACACAAACATGACATCGCTTTGATGATGTCCGGCATACGCGTCATTGTTCATGATGAACATACAAACCGATATACCCCAGACAATGATTGCCCAGATATCATGGTTATCATTCGGGAGAAGGAGGGCAATGACATCCCCTCTATCACTGCAGTCCATTAGGACTTTGCCCTCGATAATTGGAGCAACACTCCATGCATTGGTCGACGAGGGTAAAATGGGCAGAAATTCCCTCTTCCCTGTAGATAACTTTAATTGCTTACTTTTCTATACAGTATTAGCAGTTATTTTATCAGTACATGCTAACACTTTGTATGATTAAACAGTTTCATCTATTAAGTGAAAGCATCTTTTGATTTCAGGACTCTGAATTTTGATGTGCCTGTACTTGCTGGTGATGTTCCTTCTCTCCACAAGGGCTGTAACTTTGATGCAAAGTTGGACTCAAACTTGATGGACATACAAGAGGACATTAAGATGCCTCAGGAGATTAAGGAATGGGTCACAGATAAGCCTAAACCCAACTTTGACCAAACCACTCCTTTCAATATTGGAACCTTAGAAAACCCTAAGCTAATCCAGATTGGTTCAGACCTCACTCCAAACCAATGGAATGGCATGGTTGTGCTATTAACCCAATTCTAGGATGTGTTTGCATGGTCTCATAAAGACATGGTGGGTTTGTCCACTGACATTGTTCTTCATCGCCTTCCCATTAAAGAAGGATTCAAGCCAGTTAGGCAGAAACTCAGGCGATTGAAACCTGAGTGGAGTTTAAAAGTCAACGAAGAAATTGTGAAATAATTTCAAGCTGACATTATCATGGTGTCTACATATTCGGAGTGGATATCCAACATTGTTCCCGTGCCTAAACCTGGAGGAAAGGTACGAGTTTGCGTGGATTACCGGGATTTGAACAAAGCTTGCCTAAAAGATAGCTTTCCCGTGCTCTTTATCCACATTCTCATTAACAATACTGCTTAGTACGATATGTACTCCTTTGCGGATTTCTTCGCGGGGTACCATCAAATTATGGTTGCTGAGGAAGACCAGGAGAAAACTGCTTTCATCACGCCTTGGGGAAGTTTTTGCTACAGACGGTTGTCATTCGGCCTCATCAATGCCGGGGCAACCTACCAGCGAACTATGATGGCTCTTTTCCATGATTTAATGCATAAAGAGATAGAGATCTACGTGGATGACATTATTGTCAAGTCACAAAAGGAGGAAGACCACCTAGACCATCTCAAAAGGTTGTTCAACAGGTTGTGTAAGTACAACTTGAAGTTGAATCTAGCTAAATGCGCCTTTGGTGTTAAATCAGGAAAGTTGCTAGGTTTCCTAGTCAGCCACAATGGAATTAAATTGGATCCTACCAAAATTCAGGCCATTAAGGAAATGCCCATTCCTCAGACAGAGAAGGAAATACGGGGATTTCTGGGAAGGATCAACTTCATTAGCAGGTTTATCTCTCAACTCACAACAACCTGTGAGCCCATCTTCAAGTTGTTAAGGAAGAACTCCTCCATGAAATGGAATGATGAGTGCTAGAAAGCCTTCCTTACCATTAAAGAACAGTTGGTTAATGCTCCTATGTTGGTACCTCCAGGGATGATGTTCCCCTATTTATGTACTTGTCCATTAATGACAATGCCATGGGCTGCATGCTGGGGCAAAAATATGATAGAGGCCAATAACGAGCTATCTATTACCTTAGTAAAATATTTAGCACCAGTGAACACAAGTACACTCTCATCGAGAAGACTTGTTATGCTTTGGCATGGGCTTTCATGAGATTACAACATTATCTCCACGGTTACACAACCCATCTTATATCCCGCGTGGATCCTCTCAAGTATGTGTTCAGTAAGCCCATACTGAATTGTTGACTGTCCAGATGGCAGTTGATCCTATAGCAATTGGACATCGTCTATGTGACACAAAAGTTTGTCAAAGGTCAAGGAATTGCGGATCAACTTGTCGCCGCACCTGCAGGGGGCTATAAACCCTTGGAAACATACTTCCCCGATGAAGGGGTAATGACAGTTCAGAAACACCATCAGTACGATGCATGCCACATATGGAAAATGTATTTTGATGGAGTTGTTAACATAGAAGGCTCTGGAGCTGGAGCAGTTTTAATATCCGGTACGGGGGAGCAGTATCCCATCGCCGTCAAATTGCAGTTTGTAAGCACCAATAACACAGCTGAGTATGAAGGTTGTATCATGGGGCTAAAACTTGCCCGTTCAATGGGTATCAGGCGGTTAACTGTCTTTGGGGATTCCGAATTGGTGATTAAACAATCCACGGGAATCTATCAAACCAAAGAATTACATTTGTTGCCTTACCATTGGCAAGTTTTACAGATGGCTTTGGAGTTCGAAGAAATCTCCTTTCTACACATTCCTCGCAGTAGGAATGATTTTGCGGATGCACTAGCAACGTTGGCCTCCCTGGTTCATATACCTGACAAGGAAAACATGCCAAGCATCACATTTGCCCTGCAAAAGGCCCCATCTTATGGGAACTACGTTGGAGAAGTATCGGATGAGCTACCTCCCGTCCACCACCCTTTGTATCAACATATCAAGGAATATCTGTGAGATGGATCTACACCCGCTGAGGCGAGCCTAACTGAGAAGAGGCGGATCCATCGACTTGCTATGAAATTCTACCTGAGCGGAGATGCACTCCACAAAAGAGATGTAGGATTAGGTCTCCTTAGATGTCTAGACAAAGACCAAGCTCAGAGGCTCATGGATGAGATCCATGGTGGAGTATGTGGGCCACACATGAGCGGCCCCTTACTTGTCAAGAAAATTCTCAGAATAGGACATTATTGGCTAATACTAAAAGCTGACTGTGATGATCACGTCAAGAGGTGCTATTAATGCCAAATGCATAGGAATGCTATCCACGCCCCTCCAAGGGAACTCCACAATATGAGTTCGTCATGGCCCTTCTCAATATGGGGTATGGACGTGATCGGGCCCATCGAGCCCAAAGCCAGTAATGGACATCGATTCATATTCACCATGATCGACTACTTCACCAAGTAGGTAGAAGCAGCCTCCTTCCCCAAGGTTACCAAAGAAGTCATCATTGCTTTCATCAGAAACACTGTCGTCTGTCGATATGGACAACCAGAGGTCATTGTGTCAGACAATGCTAAGAACCTCAACAACAAAATGATGGAGGAGTTATGCAGTAAATTCCACATCAAACACCTTAACTCCGTCATCTACCGTATGAATGGTGATGTTGAAGTGGCTAATAAAAATATCAAGAAGATCATGCAGAAAATGTCCGCCAATCACAAAGGGTGGCCTGACCTCTTGCCTCTGACTTTATTAGCCTATAGAACGTCCATGCGATCTTCCACTGGGGCAACCCCCTACTCATTATCCTATGGGATGGAAGCAGTGCTCCCCATAGAAGTGGAAATGGAATCCCTCAGAGTATTGATGGATGATCAGTTGGATGAAGACTATCACTATTTGCGGAAGATATAAACATAAATTATTTATACAGTACACTTTACACACTATTCCCCAAAATTGAGTAACCTTAACTTATACACAAATCATAAACTATCTAACACATAACATTATTATCCAACTATACTATTACAAACTAGCTGCACATTTTATCCCAAGCTGAACTTGGCATTATCCTTTTTCATGTATCCGAACGCATTCGCCTTATCTACAATGTTTATCATGATATAGCAAGGGTGAGCAAGAAAGTTGCCCAGCAAGTTTAAATACAATTTAAGGATATATCATGATTGAAAGAGTTTGAATAATAAGTTGGCTATAATTCATCAATATAAATGAGAACTAGCACGAACAAACTTTTGACTGAACAAGTATTGAACATGAACAAATATATCTGGACCAACTGGTAATGAAGGTGATCAGCCTTTCATACCTGACTTATACATGAAATATGTACAGAGTACAATTATCCTTGGCAATCGGCAATGATTAACTATAAGCATATCTGAATGAAACAACTCTTAGTAGAGTTAAGTAAAACTTGCCTGAACCGTTGATTACCGCTACGCAATTTATAACGCTTTATCCGAAGACCTAATATTAGTAACATAGATCTCCAATATTAGAATAATATCATCACAATATAATACTATTATACATATATACATAGAATAACCTAAACACATAGCATAATATCATCACAAGTATCACCAATTGTCTTTGATAGACGAAAGGCGAACCGCAACAATCTTCCATGGTCAATTATATCAGCAAAGGATCGCACGATCCTACAACAGAAAAGTCTGACTTCGGCAATTCAAGCAACATGACTTAGTTTTGAAGAAGATCATTGACAACCAAGATCAATCTAAGGGAAAGTTCACTCCTAACTGGGAAGGCCCATTTATTGTCAAGGAAGTATTGACAGGAGGTGCTCTTAGACTACAGGAAGTGGATGGCGATGAATTTCCACAACTTATCAACTCGGACATCGTGAAACGGTACTATGTCTGAAGTTACCATCAAGCAAACTTCCTGGTATTGATCATCCGATCACCAGTCATTCCAGTTTTGAACCCTCTTTTCACAAACTCTTCTGCCCCTCAGGGAAACATACACTTCAAACCAGCAGCCTGGTTTTACCTCACTTGGAATCAGGAGCCTGGTTCCACTTCGTTTCAAACCTTCATACAATTTTGGTTATCCGACACACAGGATTGAACCTTTCACACCTACAGTTTATCCCAAATACGGGATTAAACTTTTCTACGCTTGCAGTTTGTCCTGAAAATAGGATCAAACTTTTTCCACATCTGCAGTTTGTCCCCATTGTGGGATCAAACTTTCTTCTCCCCGCAATATAGCCCGCGCATGGGATTCACACTTCTCTTTGGCTGCGATTTGTCCTGAGGGGCGAACTACGTCGACCTGATCTCCTCTTCAATAGGAGTACGTAGGCAACCATATTATATATGGTCCGGCCGCAATAAACAAAAAAATAATAAAAACATTTATGCCCCTTCTCTACAAAATCAAAAACAACAAAAACATTTCTACACCCATTTGCCATTCACGTTTAGCGTTGAATCTCTTACACCAGGTTTGAACTACGCAGACTTGATCTCCTCTTCAATAGGAGTACGTGGGCAGCCATTTATGGTTCAGTCTAACCCCTACCAGAATAAAATTACTTGTCACACGGTACTGGGATCAACCTTCAATCCACCATATTTCATCGGCTTCAGACCAAGGGGATGGAATTACCTAACCTCTCCTCACAAATAGGAGATTCGGTGACCATCTAAGCTGCGGTTGTGCCTCAAAGAGAAATACCAATCCATAAAAGATGGAATTAACTAGGCTTCTCACAAATAGAAGTACTGGCGACCATCTGTGGTGCGGTCAATCTCAGAGAGAAAAAGCCACACTCCTCTTCATATTTCCACACAGAAACCAGTCCCAAGACACCAAAGATGGTAGGGATTCATACAGATCAATGATCCGTTTTGAGAGATCTTGCGGTGGCTCAATGTCCACATATCAAGGATAAGTTCAGAATGCATTAAGATCACAAGGCCCTGAAGAAACAGGCAAACATCAAGCAAATATCATGGCACAACTAAAAGCGAAGTAAATCAAAATATATTTCTCTACCATATATACTACTGTTTGATATATACATTTGTGTTGTACATGACAAAATGGCTAAGCTAGTCTGTGCAGGAAAATATAAAGCTATCTACGGATCTTTGTGTATACGAACTATCAGATCTAACATAACATCCCTCTCTGAAGACGGAGGTAAAGCTGCAAGCTCCTGCCCAAGGGTATCTACACGAGCTAGCAAATCTGAGGCTAACTGCAAGATGGCATGATGCTCATCAATGTATGCACTCATATCAGCAAAAGTGCCAGTCATCTGGGATCTCACAGAGGTACTATTTGCAATGGCCACATCCCTAGCAGATAGGGCGGCATTCTGCTCCACGATCAATGCATCCCTGGATGATATAGCCTCATCCCTCTCTAACAGAGCGGAGTCTCTCCCATCAAGAGTTGTCAACATCACGGCCCTAGCCTGATCTCTCTCATAGGTCATCTGATGTAAGCTCTACTCCAAATGTCTTTGAATATCTTTGAGTAATGTGATGGCACTTGGGGTGGGAGAATCCATCACAAATGCTGGTAGCCCAGCAGTCAAGTCCCCATCGATGGGAATATCAGTCTCCTCCATAGGCTCCTCATCGTCAGACTTCAAGATCTCCTTGACCGTGGATACCACCACGTACCGATGTAGTCTCTGTCTCGTACATCTTTGAATACTCTCTGTAATAACCGGATGGTCGATGAGAAAACTTAGCTAGCTCTCATTGATCCCAACAGCATACAACTGGATCATCCCTTTGGTGATAAGTGGCTAGAAGCTTAAACGTCAATCATCGCCTGATTATATAGGTTAAAATCCTGAAACTGGTCAAACTGACACATCACGACCAATGGGTGGTAGGTGATCATCCCTCTCAAACCTGCTAGAGGTAGATAATCCATTCCCGGAGCATGAGTAATGAAGCTGTAGAGTAAGCTAAGACCTGTACACGACAATATAGTGAATGGATCTCCAATCCCTACCAGAAAAGCTGACCAAGATGCAGCATCTGTACACTCCACAGGCTGGAAGGAGTACGACATCGCTATATCATGGGTGAAATAATATCCATGCCGTCTGAATGTGCCAATCGGTCCCAAGTTTGACATAAACCATATATACAACATGACCGAGCTACCTATGAATACTCCTGCGGGACAAGTGCAGCAGTATGTAGCTGAACTCAGTGTCTCTGCGATAATCATCGGTATGATGGTATGACCCTCCCTGAGAGCTCTCACTACCATAACGACCCCGATGTCCAGCTCATCCATGTACCGTGGCATGTAGACGTATGACAATACGCATAGTAGCAGTACATCTACTCTGGCCAAACGCCACTGATCCTCTGGTGTGGTGAAGTCCCCAGAATGCCGTGCATAACTATCCTTAGAGCCAAATCTGTCAAACAAAAAATGTTGGGATATCACGTGGCCGAATGTAATCTCATCCTGTACCACTCTACGCCTCAAGCCGATAAGGGTCATGAACTGCCTACTTATGTCCCTAATCGCCATCTGCATGCAAGGTCTATCCAGCGGCATCATCATCAATCGTGCATACTCCTTCAGAGTAGGAGTCAGAATATGCAGAAAGTTGCTCGAACTCAACAGGACTAAAGAAAAGCTCTCAGATATCCTTCGTCGCGCAGCTTGAAAATGACTTATGAAAGCAACCCATTGGCTTTGTATAGCCACGGTTGGTCAGCAGTCCCACTGCAACTTTGCAGTGTACCGCAACACTCTTCTATGGGTCCCACACCTCTGGCTCACACCAGTTAGAGTTACAAAGGAGGTCTCGCAAGCTGAAAAGGCCAAATCAGGAATAAAAGTGCTACGTGATTGAGCGGAATAGCCCGAAATCCTGGTGTTCATGGGTCAAACTATGGCTCCACATGTTCCACATTGGTATTTGCCTGCATACAAGGTATACAATATCAGCGGCCTTAGCTTTCACAAATCATGCTCGGCAATACCTCGCAAAGGTCCGATGCCGTCAATGAACGTTGGGCAGCCCTAACGTATCCCTGGCTGGGGTTACAAAACAGAATCTACGAAGCTACGAATTAAAGACATATCCCTGGCAGGGGTTACAACGCCAAAGTTGAAAACTACTGAAGTATCCCCGACGGTGGTTATAACGCAATGCAACCATTGATACACAAATCAATGAAGGTCAAGCAGCCTTGACAACACTTCTCATTGATACACAAATCAATGAAGGTCAAGCAGCCTTGACAACACTCCCCAACAAGGGTTATTACTCAATGCAATCATTGATACACACATCAATGAACGTCAAACAGCCTTGACGATTTGCCCAACAGGGATCTATCGGGTGATACACACATCGGTCAAGGTCGCAAATTACGACAAATTCATACTATCAAGAAGAATTCGATGGGATGGTGGGATATGTTATACACATCCTCAAACAGACAAAGGTTTATCCCCACAAATCTCTTTCACATAAGAGGCACCTCTATGGAGAATGAAGTCTGTTTCTAGGATTCACGACTTTGGTGATAGCCCCAACGTCAACATCCTTGAAGACTTGGATTGCATGTCTAAGACATCACTGATTGTCATCCCAATAGGATTAACTGACAATCATCTCATTCATACATTTGCATCATGTTGCTGCACATAGCATCGTGTTTATATGTTGCATTTCAAGTGTCTAGGATTCTTTATCCTATCCATGCCTTGCATTGCATGAATATGATAAAGAGGGGCATCTGTAGACACTCGAAATTTTCTGCACAACTGTTACTAACATTATAGGAGGGCAGAATTATCTTTCGGAGATAACCCTGGAAGACAGCTCACATCCATTCCAGATACTACCGGAAGTTTAGTTTCAACCCTAGACCACACACCGGGAGTATCAGTCTCAACCCCGGAACACATACCAGGAACATCATTTCCAACCTCGGAGATATCCCCGAGTTTCATCCTTGGCGATAACCCCAAGGAATGTTGTTGCAGTTCCTGCGATAACCTCGGAAATGCTTGTTTCAAATACATGCGATCAGCTTCAATCTCAGACCTCCTGCTGAGGCACTCATACCGCAGACACCGGAGCTAACACCGGGCAGACATGCATCCAAAAGATGACATTACGGCTTTCAACACTTGCAGCAGTCCAATCTCAGATGTAACCCTGAGCAACGTCTGCTTTCAACTTAAATCGGCGATAACACTGATGAGGAGTCAAACGTCATCTTTCTACCTCAACATCTGTGTGTCGTCTCGACACTTCAATACATACATACATACTACTATGTCCTTCAAGAACCAGGATTTCCAATCCTGAGTGACTATTACGCGTGGCAGCACACCGGATAGAATTTGAAGCTTGAAGACCATGGGCATGGTCCCCTCTTCCTGACTTCGTACAACCTCTATTCCATGTCATTGCGTAACTCTTGACACAAGCAGTCCGAAGAAGGTCACATATACTTCATTCGGATGCTCGTATTGAAGTTCTGCAAATTTGAGCAGACATTATAGTGCATGAGTGCACATACTTCGAGATGATAGGACCTGCAGAACCTTGAGCAGCTTGGGCAGCCACAATTGCATCAGCGGAAGCCGCAGGTACACCTGCGGTTAGCAGTCTATAAATATAGAGCTTGGGGTCAGCCATTTAAAAAAAAGAAAAGACGAGGAAGCCATGTCCAATTTGCTTTATACACACCCTATATTGAGTGCTTGCTCTTTTTAAACACATGTTAGTCCACATACAGTTATAAATTTACCAGCGGGAGCTGAGTGTTCATCCATATAGAGTCATAGAAGTCTGCATTGGCAGCACTGTAAGCCTTCTTACACTCTATAAAGCCTTTCTCTTCATATTTGCACACACTATTTTACACATTGAGAGTCGAGTTGTGTGCATATGCCCGACTTCGATCCGTGGTTTTCATTTATGTCTGTATATATATACTTATATATATATATGTATATATTTTTATATGGACTAACATTATCGAGTTATGCCTCGATTGAGCTCAGACTTCGGTCTGGAACGTTTATTTGCTTATATATATATATATATATATCTACATTTCTGTCAGGCCTGGAGTTTACTTCGTGGCCTTTTACAGCTTTCTTTACATTTCGTCCTGCCTGGAGTTCACTTCGTGGCAGTTGATAGCTTTTACAGCTTTATTTACATTCAAGTCCCTCCTGGAGTTTACTTCATGGCGGTTGATAGCATTTACTGCTTTATTTACATTTCTGATCCCCCATGGAGTTGCTTCGTGGTGGCTGATCATGCACACACACACACACACACACACACACACACACACATATATATATATATATATAGCTTTTATATATATATAATCGCCATCGCTTTCCATACAAACCGCAAAGATATCATGTGAGCCTAGGAATCATGTGATCATAGATTCATCATCTTGAATCTAGATTCTGGTTCCGTGATGGACATTTTTCAAATTGTAGCGACTTGTACATTATTTACAAATGTATGAATTTCCTTGGATGGTCATCATGCCCATGAGGAGTTCTAAGATCAACAGATATTATTTTCTCGTAGATGCTTCGCATCTCAAAAATAAAAGCAAACAAGCCTAACATTTAACAATAAAATGGAAGTATGAAAAGGTCTCAATTCCTATTGAGCACAGGGTTTGAAAAATCTCTTTTTATAAAACTTCATTGCTATATCTGGTTAAAACTGAATTTTTCTATAAATTCAAACCCGGTGTATATAGGTGCGAATGAGGCCTCGCACTACTTTCCAAATAATTGCACATTGACACACACACACACACACACACACACACACATTCATATAACAGTTTCTTTGAGAAGTGGCGGTCACCGTGGCAACACGGATGTCGGGGGTTGCCTAACACCTTCCCTCCGCATAATCAAGCCCCCGAACCCATAATGAATCTCAGTTTCACAGAGTCGTTTAGCAGTGTCACATCACTGGGTCAATGTGCAAACCTTTTTGGTTGCGTTGGTGCAACCAGTTAAAAACACCAACTGGCGACTCTTAAAGTCAAATCGTCGACATTACACATGTCAGACCTTTTTCACTTGTTTTTTCAAACAAATCTCACATTAATATGAGAACACCAAAAAACAAGTAACGAAAAGGGACAAATAAAAATCTCGACATCGACAAACACCATATCATGCTCATTTATATTTGAACTCAATCATGTATATAAACCACTAAATTCAGAACTTATAGAACATAAGTTTCCACAAGGTTTGTTTTTTTTTTTCAAAATCTTTAAGTTTCTTTTCAAAACACATATTAAGTCATGCCAATGCTTTCTATTATGAGCAAGGAAATTTTATATGTCATGTATTATATCATGCATTTTCATGTTACATCACTTAGAATAACATATTCCATCGTTGGGAGCACTACACTTGCGTATATGCTCGATCGATGCCCTCTGATCGCCTTGGAATACGTAATAGTCACAAAGATGACTGTTTTGACCCTTACTAAAGACCTCAAATAAAAACACTTAAAGAACAAAAGTTGTAGGTCTATTCGTTCTCGTTCCGGATCATCTTGAATCACCTCAATCGGAATTCGTATGAAAATGTTATAACCGTTTTACCAAAATAGGTCAAAGCAGTCACAGTCCGCACACATAGGGCACGACCGCGCCCCTTTTACTCACCATGCTAGCGTGTCAGCGCATTGCCCATTGCTGACCCAAAATTATGCGCGCCACACGCACGCAATGCAAGCGTCCATGCCAAGGGCTTCGCACAAATTACAGTTTTTGACATAACTTTCTCATTTTAAGTCTGAATTAGTTGGTTTTCGATTCGTTGGACTCGTTAAACTCTTAGCTACTCATCTAGAGAATAATTATAACACTTAAAACATATTAACAAATCATTTTAAGGGTTCCAATTCAGTGTTCATGCTATATTTTCATGTTTTAAACACATTTAGCGAATTCAATCGTCACGACTTCGTTTCTTAACCAATTGACATGAATCAAACTACGCCGTTTTTGTTTTTTCACATACTAAGATAATCCAATACCAATTTACAGAATATAACACATATTAGACATAAAATTTCATACTTTCTTAAGCCATTTTTCATAAACATACACTGTTATTTACTTTTCTCCCTACAAACCCAAATTTCATGAATTTGATACTCAAACAACACTCAAATGTGATGATTAACAGAGTATAAACCTTACATACATGTATATGTATCAATACAACACCATTATCAATAGAAATTCCAAACATAGGAGTTAAAATTGAAGTAAGTTATACCTTATTCCTTGATTGTTGACTAGCAAAAGATGATGACTAGGTTTAGAATTCCTCTCCTTGACAATCACAGAGAATCCAATTCACTATGCTTCCTCTCTTGCTCTCTCCAAACTCTCTGTTTCCTTCTTATCACCAAACCCTCTCTGAGCTTAGGCTTAAAAAATTAGACGCGTAGAAAATGAACTGATATGGCCATCCTCCCACATACTCTTTCAGTTATATAATAATACGTCTTCATCAGTTACATTAGACCAAAGGCAAGGCCTTGTTTGGCCACACACCAATTCCCCCAAACTAGATTATTTTAATAATATTATATTATATAGTTTCATGTGTCACACCTTTAGTTAATTTAAATAACTTATAATAATAATAATTATAATCGTATTATAATTATACTTATAATTAATAAATAATTATATATCTAATTTAATTAATAAATTAGACTTAAACATCGCTTTATTTAATATACTTATTTTCTTTAATATTAAACAACTTATTTAATTTAATTAATTCATTAAATTAAATCTTCAAAGAATAAAATTTACCTTTGGTTTAACTTAATTGTCATACACACATAACTAAATTATTATACCACAATTTCATAAATTATTTATTTTTCTAAATAAATAAATTATTTAAAATATTTATTCAATTCAATAAATATTTAAGATTAATTACAAAATTCATTTAATTCCTTCAATAGTTAACTCAACTATTAAACCTCACTTTCCCAATATATGAATATATGTTTCTCTTCACATCAGATCACATATTTCAAAATATATAGCACGTATATATACATACTCAAACTCAAAACATCTCATAATAAAAATTTTAATTATTAAATTCCTATTTTAATAACTTATAAAAATTTGGGTTGTCACATCCTTCCCTCCTTATAAGGATTCCGTTCTCGGAATCACTAAAACCCTACCTTACTAAGTTTTTCACAATTATCGTTGAATAACTTCAACACGTTAACTTAGCAAAAAGTTTTACATATATATATACTTCATTCATTTCTTCAACAACTTTTAGATTTTATTACATAACCTTCAATTAAACATAGTCGTA
The DNA here is from genome assembly GCA_020205605.1 of Panax ginseng. Classification (NCBI taxonomy): domain Eukaryota; kingdom Viridiplantae; phylum Streptophyta; class Magnoliopsida; order Apiales; family Araliaceae; genus Panax; species Panax ginseng. Next base: position 85,005,955 of record CM035144.1, read on the forward strand.
TATCAAATATTATATATTCTTTAACCCATTCATTTCCTTTTCTAAGGATCGTTATCATAAACACTCGGGATATTACATTTACCCTTTCTTATGAGAATTTCGTCCTCAAAATTTTATTTATTAATCTTTATTCATTCAATCTATCAAAATAGATTTTACGTTAATACTTTATTCATTCATTGGGTTCTGCAACCAAATTCTTTCTCTAAGGATCTTTCTAAGATCATCATATTCCTCACATCTTCCTCTTCTAAGAGTTTCACATTTCTCTTCTTTTTGGAGTTTCAATTCTTTCTTGAAATTATTATGTTTTACTTAATTTTCTCATCTTTTCCACTTTCACCTTTCAAAATAATAAGAATCTTCCACAATTGCTCAATAATTGGGAAGCGATATGAATAACAGGAATTTAAAAGATTCCAAATCATGCTGAGGGTCATAAGACCTTGAACTACGTCCACAATTATAAGTACTCTTTCAACTTAAACCTTAACAGTCATTAGACTATAGGGACTCTCGTACTTAGGGTGTTAAGCCCTTCGTACAGTGTATTGTGCACTCTGACCATGGTTATAAGTACTCTTTCAACATAAACCTTAACTGTCATTAGACTATAGGGACTCCCGTACTTAGGGTGATCAGCCCTTCGTACCATGTATTGTGCACAAACATCTAAACGCTTCCGCGTAGTCCCCTATAAAAGGGTTGTTCATCTCATCTTTTCAACATCTGAATCCGCACCAAAATAATTTGGTTTGGCACAACTTCTCAAGAAACACTTGAATTTTATGATCATCTTTCAATATTCGTCTAGCTGAATCAAATAGCATAGACTTCTACAACAATTCGGACATCAATCGAAATATATATATATATATATATATATATATATATATATATTCTCATATCTTAAAGAAATCTCAAAAATCCTTTTATGGCGTCATGATTATGACGTTGTCATACTACATCTCATAATAGTGGGCTGACGATCATATGATCACATCCAACACCGGGTTCAATTGCATTGATGACTTCATCATTTATCATATCACCCGATACATATAGTTAAAATATATTTTGAAAATTTAAAAATCATTTTTTTATCTAGCCGAAACAAACAACATAGATATGCGAATAATAACATTATTTTACAAATTCTTTGGTTCGCTAGTCTGATCCAACATTTTTTTTCAAAAATCAAAAGTACAACCATCGGCACGAAGTCAATAAATCTCGAAAGTCTAGCATAGCTAGTAGATTTAGAATATCCAAGTACCCATCAACTTCAATCTTTACTTCATTACTTCATTACTTAACCATTCTATCAATCTTTAACTTCATCAATTCTCTCTATACTATAACCGTTTTCTACCCAAAATAGTTCATCAAACATACTACACATTGGAAATCCAAGAACTTGCCACAATAATATGAGTTTAAGAACTTGTCCTAGTCAGACCATAGGCGTCTATTCGCCAAGGGGTTCAAAACATACCATATTATTATGAGTCACGAACTTACCATATGCATTAGTTTTAAGAACCACACCTAATCCTAATAGTATCTGACTAATCTTTATAGTTTTTAACTATCAAATATACACATAAGAAAAGAATCACCTTTTTGCCACATATACATTGATAGTGCGACACCAACATTCCAATGATTATCAATGTGATAAACTGAGTGCAAGCACAAAACCCTTGCCCATTCAAAGGTTTGTACAACTCAGCCATCATATGATTCCTCAATTAAAATCCCACCTAACTCTATCTTGCTTATAACTTGCTCTTTTCTCGATACGAATTTTTCGTACCTCATCCTCTATAACTCCTCGTGAGTTATCTCGTACTATTTCATATTACATTATCTTCATAGCATCAAGCTATAATTATTTAAACATTACATACCATCTTCCTTTTATAACTTAAAAAGATCACGTCATGATTTTAATCTATAATCATCTCCCTTAAAATTCTTTTCTTAACTTGTGATCGTTTTGTTTTACGATCCCCTTTCTTTCCTTTTTCATCATTTATGACATTATTCAATATTTTGGCTATTGGAATTAGGCAACTCCCATATCTTATCTTTATATCTCTTCAAGATTCTTCTTTGAATTTTCTTGTTTATATAACAATTCTTCCTTTAAGAATTTCTAACTTCATTTACATTGCTCAACATTTCATTTAAGTTCCACATTTTCATCATACGTATCCATTTCTATACTTGGTACACATTGAGTCTCTAATAGTTTCAATATGGTACACTGAGTGGTTTCCCACAAACAACCAACAAACTAGGTTCTGAGTTGCTAGTTCGTATATACCTCCGCTCTATGAAGGAATCGTTTAGCCCAGATACCATACATCAACTATTAAAGAGTAGAATTGTACCATACTTAAATATAACTTTTTGATTCTTAACTTTTTTATCATATTCTCCTTTATTCTCTAAAGTTATAGCCTAGGGTACTCTTACCTAAGTTTTATAACCTACAACTTTGATACCAACTGTAACGACCCCAAAATTCATATAATTTAATTCTCGACTTCAGTCGTTAATAATACATTCAACCTCTAATTTTACATCATTAAACGATAATACAACTATTAAAATTTGCAGTATAATTAAAATTTTCTATTATAAACTATCCTCGTTCCCAAAACCTTCAACCTTTACATCTAAATATCTCTAAATTATTTTAATACTATAATAGTTTACATCGCAAAACGATATTACAATTCAACATTAAAACTTTATTCGAAACCTTAAACATGGTTCAAATAATAATAATACAACCAAAGTATATAAATCTTCAAGTATCACATCTGATTCATGTCTTTCAAGTAGCACATAACTTTACCTTGAATCTTAAACCTGCAAAAGTGGTTATTTGCAAGGTTGAGCTCGACAACCCAACAAAATCTAACAATTTTCATGCATCACATAGCACATAATAACATACTTAACATATAACATATATGTTATAGTTCATATAACAAGTATAAAGATTGAGTCCTTACTCAATCAACATGCTTTAATCAATCAACATAGTCATAAATTGACTTTAACATTTTATACTGTCAACATATATATAACACATCATGCTCTTCACAATAAAGATTTAAAATAGTTAATCATCAAGTTCACATAGCAAATAGGAACTGAAAGACTTGCCTGATTCGTAGTTTATGAACTACGACTTAACTACTTAACGCTTATCTGCACTTTGTGTATTCCTACACAGTTATATAATCATGGATTCACATCCATTAGTCATATATTTCATACATTCTTAATACAACAGTAACGTTACATTATTTCCTAACTAGGGTTGTAAAACCTTCATTTCACTTTCTCATCATACTCCTAGAATAGCTAGGCATGTATAAGTATACCTTAACCATCCGTACTTGACATCAAATAGGTTGTGATCTATTTTCAAGTTCATATTTAAATTACTTGGCTCCATAATGATTTATTTAAATCAATAGGGCGTAACAACTTTCTTTAACAAGATTTGATGTTATAAGCTTTTAAACCATATATTTGTACTAATAAGCCTCTAATAGCATGCTCATATGTATCTATCTCATTTACATGGACATAACATAGCTCATACTTTTCAAACATGCTTAATAACTTATGTCATGCTTGACTAGTTGAGTGCACATATCATTCATGTTTTAATACTTAGTTTACAAAAGATAATGGAGTTTGTCTTTGAAATAATTTTATCATTAATGATGTAGTATAGCACATATAAGACAACTTTTAAAAACTCTTATCATAAGTAAAAGTCATGATAACGTCTTCTCATGTTCAAAACCTACCTCATGTAGCATTTATGCACCTTAGTTCTATTATATCAAGCTTCTCTTGAAAACTTTTCTAACACAAGGTCTAACAAGTTTTATAATGAACAAGACACTATAAACACCATATCATGCTCATTTATATTTGAACTCAATCATGTATATAAACCACTAAATTCAGAACTTATAGAACATAAGTTTCCACAAGGTTTTTCTTTTTTTTTCAAAATCTATAAGTTTCTTTTCAAAACACATACTAAGTCATGCCAATGCTTTCTATTATGAGCAAGGAAATTTTATATGTCATGTATTATATCATGCATTTTTATGTTACATCACTTAGAATAACATATTCCATTGTTGGGAGCACTACACTTGCGTATGTGCTCGATCGACGCCCTCCGGTCGCCTCTGAATATGTAATAGTCACAAAGATGACTATTTTGACCCTTCCTAAAGACCTCAAATAAAATAACTTAAGGACTAAATCATCGGTTTGAGACAATGGAGGTAATTATATGGCAAGAAGATGCACACCATTGGAATGAACAAGATAGTAATTTTCTCGTTCTTCTTTGGGGTCTATTGGGTCAACTAAGGGTAATGCTCAAGTCCTATGATATCTATTATAACTTAAATGTATGGTTTCCCATGTATGAAGGATTCCTTAAGCATTTTCTAAAAAATTTAATTACTACATTTATCAACTGTACCTTTATGTAAAGTATCATTGATTTTGAGTGTGAATACTACTATTTCTATTGAAACTTACAGGTTATATATTTGTCGTATTTTGCACGACAATTTAACAGTAATATAAATAAAATTTATATTTACATTTTATACCATATATCTCACGACTCAAAATGAGTCATGTAAACCTATTTTAAAGATATCACAAGCCTAATCCAGCCTACTAAACTTTGATCGTTAACCAGGCCAAGCCTTGAGTTTCAAACTAGCAGACCAGCCAAGTTTGGCAAAAAAATGTTACATGTTAATGCCGTCAAGCCAGGCCTAACCAGGCTCGTCTTTAAAAAAATTAATTCTACACTCCTCTATTTATATAACAAAGGCAGGAGAATAGAGGTATTTTAGGCAATATGGGACTCTGAAACAAATATAACCAAAGGCCTCTCATTCTTAAAGCTTGCTATTAAATATATATTTTTTGAGGTGTCAGATGTGGGACAAAGATAGATATGTTCATTTTTTTTTATTCAATCAGTTCAACAACTTACATACTTGAAAATTATAATGTCTTCTTACATACCCATTAGACAATACATCAACTACAACCATGTTAGAGTTGCCGTGCCTCATATCTACTAGAAGGGAGCAAATAAGATTAATGAGTTGTGGCCACCAAACCCAAATGAATTAGTTAATGCAACCTTAATGTCCAGTCTTTCTTTCTTCGGTCCAACCAGCAGATTCATGTCCTAATTTGAGTGAAAATGTCAGATATCTGGACGCTATAAATAACACAAACAAAAGATTAAATAATAACTTGTGCAAAAATATTTAGATGAACCCACCCTGTTCTTATTGCCTACAAGGAGACACAAATTGATGTCAACAATCAACCAAAAGCTGCTATATTTGGCATCAACAATTACCAAGTTCAGATTTCGTAAACATAGAATATCAGTATCAGTCTTGCAAGCATCAAAGAGGTGTCAATAAATGAAGTGAAAAGACATCTGGCAAAATTGGATGATGTACAAGAGCTCTTGCTTTATAAAATTATAAAAAAAAATGTATTTGTCAATCAACAACAAAAGAAGCATTTGAATGAAAATTTGTTTGACATATAATTTTTGGCATCTACAGATAGTCATGCACAAACAGGTTTATTGATCAACCCAACAATAGTGCGACCTTTATAATGAAGATCTCAAGGTCCTTTTACCAAAGATGATATTGCCACCAGTTTATATACAATAATACAAATAAACAAGACTCCACTTTTACGACACCCAAGCATCACGTGTTTCAACTTTCAAGGAGGCAGGTTTATTGATCATTGCAGTATATGTATAAATTAAAGGTTGAGATTTCACCGATGATTCCTATCCTTTCTAGTCCTAAAATGCTTACATGCAATATAGACTATAAAGTCTATATTCTATAATCCCAAAATGCTATACAAATCAAGCAAAATTGTATCAGGAATTTAGAAGCAGTTGAAATATAATCAATAATTTCAAATTCCCACATCGAGTAGAACTTAATAGAACATTGCATCGTATACTTTAATTAAATAACCAAGTCACATATTGATTACTTTATAAAATTTTAAAGGAAGTTTTATAAAATGACTAGCAAGTTCCAAATCAAGCTTATTGCATAAGGCCAAGCCCAAGCCTTGGTCCCAGGCCTTGGGTTTGATTAGGTCAGGTTGGGTCAGTTGTCAAAAAGACGTGGTTTGTTTCTAGCCTTGCAGGTTAGGCCTTACTGGCCCAAGCCTCGACTTAGTCGGGCTTTTAGGCCGGACCAAGGCTAAGCTGCGTGCCATGGGCAATTTGTGCACCACCATAAGGAATAATATTTTATTACTATAGTAAATTTAAATTTAAGAGTATGAAAGAAAATAATACTCCCTCCTATTTAGATTAAATGACATTTTAGAGTTAAGCACACTTATTAAGAAATAACACAAAATATCTTTTATGTCCCTAATTAATTATTTCTGTCTCCACAATTGTCTCTTCTCATTCTCCACAATTGTCTCTAATTAATTATTTCTCTCTCCACAATTGCATAGAGGGGTAAATTAGGAAAAAATAGTGCAATAATGCATAGAGATTCCAAAACGACACTTATATAGAATAAAATTAAACTTCCTAAAACGTCATTTAATATGAATAGGAGGGAGTATATCGTATCTTAATCTTGACTACATACTGGTGTACACTAACTCGTATATTATGAAATCTTCAAAAGTGACTTGATAGTATAAATTTGTGTAGTGTACAAAATAGAGCAAAATAAACTTCAAAATAGTTTTTTTAAAGGAATAATATTTCAAAACAATCTTCCAGAGAAAGCTTTTGAAAATAAATCTTCTAAATAAAGAGTTGTAAACATTGTGTGATATGTGTGAGTGCTTGTGCAACTTTTATAGAAAAACTCATCTGAACAATTCTTGCACTATTAATGATATTCACCAATACTTAAGGTAGCTTTAACACACTCAAATAGACACTTACACTAAGCAATTTTAGATAACAGAAGGAAGAATAAACAAGAAAGTTTTGAAACTCCTTATGTTAAGTCTTCTGTTTATAGTCAAAACTTAACCAACATTTACTACACATTAATTAACTACAGTTTTCTCATTTCAAGATTATCTTTAATATACACTATTCATCAATTATCCATACTTTTTATATATCCACATTTTTCACATTTTAAGATCACATTTAATCTACCACATTAATTATCCACATTTTTCACATTTTAAGATTATCATTAATCTACCACATATTAATTATTCACATTTGAAGATTACATTTTTTTTACTATTCATAATTATTATTATATTATTCATTTTCTGCATTATTGACTTAATATATTAATATCACATATGTTTAAGTATACAGTATTTTTCAAATAATGAGTATGTTTAACTAATTAATGCTTGTGACTTTTAATTAACTTTTCGTTACTACCCTTACAATGGTTACAATTATTGATTCAGAAATGTGAAATATTGTGTTATTATGACAATTATTGGTTCAATAGTATGATATATTGTGCATTTGTTACTGTGATAATTATTGGTTCACTAATGTCAAATAATATGCATTTGCTACTGTAACAATTATTTGTTCAATAATATGAAATATTGTGCATTTTTTATTGTGACAATTATTGGATCAATAATGTGAAATATTATAGAATATCATGTGTTACTGTGGAACATCGGTGATCGCATGTTACTGTTTTCTTATCACTGGGTATTTTAACAGTTAAATGTAACAGTTAAGCAGACAATTTTTATTAAAACAATTATTTTTGTCATTTATTGTATCCGACAATTATTTTATTGTGGAGTCCACCAATAATTGGTTGATTCGGCGTCGTCCCACTTTACCAAATATTCTTTGACATTTCTTTTTTGTTTCTTATACCGAATATTCCCTTACATTCTTTTTGTTTTTTATAATTTGCACATATTATACTTAACTTTAACATTTTTATCAATTTAGCACCTTACTATTTAGAATAATATTTATAAAGAAAATTAAATTTTATTTATTAAAAATTGGATTCTTACAGTAATTGATCATTTTATTTTAATTAGTCATTTCATTTAATTAAAAAGAAACTTACATGTCAGTTTACTTGAATAACATTAAAAAGACACGTTTAAGATTTAATTACAATATCAAACACCACTTTCACTACCTCCGTCACATTATTTTAAAGAATTCATTCAATTTTATTTTTTGATATATAATTTTATCCAATGGTGCTCACAAAAATAATAAATAAAAGTTTGACACTTATATAAGTGGGTATTGTGAAACTAACAAGATAATTTATAAAAATAAGTATCATTAACCTTACAATAATTTAAACATATAAAACTTTTAGATTTTCAATTAATTGCAAATTTGATCCCCAAATATACACTAATTAACAGTTAGGACTACTAAGTTATATCTTTCCATTTCCCACTTCAAAGTATCTACAAGTGTCCGATATACATCATAAAAAAAAATTTGGAGAAAAAATAGTCACAGTGATCACGTGTTTCGGACATGTGCATATAAATACGGTTTAATCGCATTTTTGATAGTATAAAAGCCTTTAAATACCATACCAATTTAATACAAATTAAATATAAATCAATGTAATCAAACTCAAAATCTAGCCTGATTCAACCCACATCAAAATTGTCAAATCAATAATTAAGAACATCAAACTCATCAAAAAGATTTTCAAAGGAAAAAAATCCAACAACAAGAACATCTAGCACATTCAACTTAGTTTTAAGATAAAAATGTTATGATTTTTGAAATCCATACACAACCATTAACTTCCAAATCAAAAAATAAACAACAACAAAAGTAAGAAATTGATAACTTGCAATCTCAATTGCGCTACCAAAAAGACACTAACAATATAAACTATTGGAGTTTAAGGTTCAAAATTAACACTTAAGAGGTGAACAATATTAAATATGTATGGGTGATGACTCACATAAAAGAAGACGACCTAGAAAGTGAATTTTTGTAAATAACCAGTGGTGGATCACTCCCTTGCACAATTAATGTGAAAAAAAGATCGTTTGGAGTAAAATTAGGCAATCAAAAATCAAGACCCCTAAATAGAGCATTTGGAATTTGGAAGACTAAAAAAAAAGTAATGTTACTATCACACAAAATGTAAGACCCCCAATTTTTTATGAATAAAGATTTAATTTTCTCTAAATATTATTTTGAATAATAAGGTGTGGATTTGATATAATATTTTAGTCATGGGTAATATATGCAAATTTTGCAAGTAAGCAATTTGTCATAAAATATTCATTTGGTCAGGGAATATTCTTTTTGTCGGGGAATATTCGTACGACGGCACAATCATTGGTGGACCCCACAATGGAATAACTGTTGGATATAGAAAGCGGCATAAATAATCTTTTTATAAAAATAAAGGCAAAACTTTTACCGTTAACTGTTGAAATATCCGGTGATAAAAGTACAGTAATATGCGTGGTTTTACAGTAGCACACGGTATTGTACAGTATCTATGATTATTGATGCTTATGTAAGAAATCACTCAGTTTCATTCAATTATTGTCACAATAGTTGTTGCATATTATTGATTCAATTATTGTCACAGTATCATCTGCACAATATTTTATACTATTAAATTAATAATTGAGACGATACAGTTATTCATATTATTATTTGCATTATTGACAATGTCTAGAAAATTCTATCAATGAAAGGGATTATGTTATTTAATTGTGCGCCAATAAGGAGAAGTCCTTATCGGAAAGCCCCCACTTTCCTGGGAATGATCTGGTTGTCAATATTGTGAGTTATAATATTAATGATGAATAATTGTTGAAATATTAAAAATGTGTTGATTAAAGTTAAGTGATTTGTGGTAAATATTTATTCAATTTTTGATATAAATAGAGTGGTTGTCATGAAATATTTGTTGTAAATTTGACTTATTACATGGACCCCCACATACTCATTTTTCAAAATAGCAGGTAGAAAGTTGTCTCAATTTTGTTTTATTATTATTATAATAGTAATAAAATAGAAAACTTTTTATATAAAACAAATTTTTTTTATATAAAACAGAATACTTTTTGTAAGACCCCAACATATTATAAATGAAATTAAATTTCCTCTATTTATTATTTTGAAATAGTAAGGGTTGATTTGATTAATGTGGTTAGTTATGGGTAAAATGCGCAAATATTTCAAATAAGCAAGTGGTTATAAAATATTTATTGTTGTCGGGGAATATTCGTTTGGTCGTGGAATATTCTTACTCTCGGAGAATATTCGTATGACGGCGCAACCTTGTGTGGGCCCCATAACGGAAAGCGATTGGATGAAGAAAATGACAAATATAAGTTATTTATAAATAACGGCGTAGTTGTTTACCGTTAATACTGTTGAAATACTCGGTAGTTAAAACACAGTAGCACACGGTATTGCACCAATTATTGATTCTTATATAAGAAGGCACTACTCAATAATTGTTACAGTAATTACTGTTCAATATTTTATTTTATTGATTCAATAATTGCTATGTTGATATTTTATATTATTGTTGTTTCAATAATTGTCACTGCACAGTATTTTCTTTTATCGAATCAATAATTCATATTATTTGAATAATATTATTAGATAGCATTATTGGCAATGTCTAGAAAGTTCGCATCTAAGGAGAGGTTTGGTCACCTAATCACTTGGCCGCCAAAGAAGGAGAAATCCTTATTGGAAAGCCCCCTCTTTCGGGGAATGACTGGTTGCCCATGATTGTGATTCTGTAATATTATTTGTGAATAATTAATTATTGATTTATATGATAAAGAAAAAATATTTATTTTATGTGGATATAGATAGAGAAAATTTTAAAGTGACAATTGTTGAAAAATTGATATTTTATATTTTTGATAAAATAATTCATTTAAATATATTATTATATTTTAATAATATAATAATGGTGATATTTTTACAATGAATGTAGGATATATGAGTATATAAGGAAGAGTATTTTTGTTATTATAAATATTTAAAACATATTTTTCATGTTTGTGGACCCCATTTCTTGACTTAAAATTTGATTAAATCCTGTAAAATCGCCCGTTTGTGGGTTTCAGTTAATTTCTGTTTGGAATTTGGAAAAACTTTCTTCTGTAAAGTTGTAGAGAATGGAATTTCCTATGAAAAGGACATGAGGTTCGAATTTTTATGATAAAATAGCTATTTATTATGAATTATTGAAGTTCTGGATTAATTAATTATTATTGTTTTTGGAGTTTTAAATGAATTAATTGAGAAAAACGTTTTTGTGGTTGTTTTTGAGGTGTGGCTGATGTCCAGACTATATTGGTATGCGTAGGAAATTTAAGAAAAATAAATTATTATTTTATTAAATTTTCTGCTTTGGTGTTCTAAGCATTTTCCTATAAATAGGGTGCTTAGGTTAGAATTGAAAATCACACCAGAAACTTAAGTTTTCTCTCTCTTTCTCTCTATATTATCGAGCGTATTCTTGTGAGTATTTTGATACTTTGAGTGTTGGTATACGGTGCAAGTTCCTTCAACGTTATATCTGATATTCAAGCCAGAAGTACTATTCTTTTCGAGGTAAGGGATGTTATTTTTTTTATAAATGATATTATTTCTTTCAATATAATTATGCCAAAATATTGGTAAGATTTTTCTTGTGAAATTCTTGTCTTTTAGTGTCGGGATTACTATTCACGTATACAGCACTATTCACAAAAAAATTAAATTTTTCGTTTTTTGTCCAAAATATCTATTATGGATACTAGCTTTGATTGTATCCATGTTTTGATCATTCTTAAATTTTACTTCACTATGAGTACCTATGAAGTATTTTTGAACACGGATTGTTTAAAGTACGATCCTTAAAATTTGTTCTTTTGTTTCACTGGATTCATTTTCTTTAAAATATTTTTCATCATCCTCAATCCTAAATGATGATAATATCTTTGGCCTGTAGTACAAAGATTAATGATTTTCTGATGAATATCTTTGGCCCGTAGTGCAAAGATGAACAGGTGTTGAGATGAACATGACCAACTGATGAATATCTTTGGCTTGTAGTGCAAAAATGAATATTTGATTCAAGATGAAAATTGATTGATGTTACATAGATAAAATATTGATGATGGACTTTTAAATTCATAGATAATAGTAGATTTCATTCTCTACGTAACTCATCTATGAATTATTATTTCCGCTGCGAATATTGATCTGAAACTTGTTGTCTATTGTATTTTATCAGATTTTTCCCTGTTGAAGACTAACGATAATTTGTTCTATATTATCTTAGTCATAATATTCTTTACTGGGCTAGTTGAGCTCACCCTTTTCCTTTTTTTCTATTTTTCTTCTCAGGAGGCGAGAATGTAGCGAGTACTAGTCGGGGTATGGAATGAATGTTCTAGAAAGTTATTTAGTAGTCCTCACCATTTTTGTAAAATAATGTACCAATAATTGTAATGAGGACTTATTTGGGTGTGAATATTGTCTAGATGACAATATTTGTATTTAAACTCACAGTTTTTATGTTGTATTAATAAAGTTGTAGTTGTTTCTGTACCATGTTATTGACGACTCAAAATGGGTGATGTATACCTATTTTGGGGGTATCACAGTTGGTATCAGAGCTTAGGGATATGATCTCTGGCGGAGATCGGGGAATAGAACTAGGAGGGGAGAGACGAGTAAAACCTTCGCTAGTGTGTCTTACCTAAGCTTATTTGTTGGTTGGTCAGTATATAGGGATATTATGTGATATGTTGATTTCTTTAATTAACCCTTGTTTTATGGCAGTATTTGAGAATGTCGACTGAGAATGTTAATAGTGGAGTAAATGAGACCGTGGAGACTCCTTTACTCACCAACGAGGAGAACGTACAACAGGCTGGCAATGTTCCTCCTGTGAACAACACCACTAAGCAGATGATGAACGATGAGATGTTTAGAAGCTTTTTGCAGTTCATGCAAAATCAGATGAGTGAGACTCATGCAAAAAATACAGGTGGAAATGATAACAACGCATGGTTTATCACAGCCAAGCAGTTCAAAGAGTTAGGACCACCAGAATTCTGAGGAAAGCCGGATCCGATTAAGGCAGAAATGTGGGTCAAACAAATTACCAAGATATTCGATGTCTTGGGATGCATAGAGGAACAGAAGGTTCCATTCGCCACCTTTATGTTCCGTAATGAGGCAGATTACTGGTGGAAATCTGTGAAGCGTACCCATCCAGCCGCACTCAACATGTCTTGGGAGACGTTTTAGAAACTGTTCAATGACAAGTACTTTCCTGAAAGTATTCGTCATATGAAGGAAGTGGAGTTTATTAGATTGGAACAAAACAACATGACGGTGTCCCAAAGACGAGGCTTAAGTTTGCAGAGTTATCCAGTTTGCACCTCATTCAAGTGGAGAATGAGGAACATATGACGCGGATGTTTTCGAGAGGTTTGAAACCCAGATACGTCAATATCTCATTTCTCATAAATTTTCTCTCTATTCAGATGTTGTCAACAGGGCTCAATTATTAGAGCGAGATAACGAGTACGTTCAACCGAGGGACCACAACCAGGATCATACAGGTGACAATAGTCATCAGAGCAACGATAACCAGCGGAAAAAGAAAAATATGGACAAAAATGATAACCACTTTGGTGGCAATCATGGCCATTAAAATAGAGGAAGCGAGTCGGGGGGGGATTATAAAAAGAGGAGATTCAACAATGACCATGTGAAGACGTCAGCACCAACAACAACTGGTTCTAAGGGAGGGGAACGACCACCGGTCATATGCTATAAATGCGGGAAAGAGGGACATATCAGCCCAAACTGCCCACAACAGTTCAAGGTATGTTATAATTGTGGAAAGGAAGGACATATCGCTCGAGATTGTACAGTAGCGAATCCAAGTCCAACGGGGATGGTGACTCAAAAGGCTGTCCCAGAAAAGTCAAAGTCAACAGTTCCTGGAAGAGTGTTTGTCGTGACGGGTCAAAATACGAGGAACCCAAACGAGGTGATCACGGGTAAGCTAATCATAAATTCTTGTGAAGTTTATACCTTCCTAGATACCGGTGTTACCCATTCATTTATCTCTCCTGCTTATGCTCAACGTTTAAACTTGACTCTGGAGAAATTAAACTTTGATTTATCTGTGGAGACTCCTTTAGGAGAAACTTTCATCACATCCACTGTTTATAAATCTTGTTTGATCCAAGTTGGCACCATCACATTACCTGTTAACCTTATCTCTTTAAAGATACTTGCTTTTGATGTGATTTTAGGGATTGATTGGTTAACTACTCATCATGCCAAAATTGATTGTTTTCGTAAGGTTGTTAGTTTTCATATTCCTAACCAACCTGTTGTATTTAATTCAAGTAACTAAACCACTAAAATCAATCATCGTCATATCAAGTCATAAAGCTATTCGCTTATTGAAAACGGATGTCAAGCTTTCTTAGCCCATGTTATGGATTTGAATAAAGACACGCTTGATTTGAATAATATTCCTATTGTTAGTAAATTTCCGACATATTTTCAAGAACTTCCGCCTACCCCGTAACGTGAAGTTGAATTCTTTATTGATCTTGAACCCGGCATGCCCATTTCTAAAACCCCATATCGAATGGCTCCTATTGAACATCAGGAGTTAAAGGTCCAACTACAGGAGTTGTTGGACATCGGTTTCATTCATCCTAGTACATCTCCTTGGGGTGCTCCTGTTTTATTTGTAAAGAAGAAAGACGGGAGTATGCGACTTTGTATTGACTATCGGGAATTGAACCATGTCACCATCAAGAATAAGTATCCGCTACCTCGTATTGATGACCTGTTTGACCAGTTGCAAGGAACACAATTCTTTTCAAAGATCGATCTTCGTTCTGGATATCATCAGCTGAAGATTAGAACTGAGGATATTCCAAAGACTGCTTTCAGAACTCGGTACGAGCATTATGAATTCTTAGTCATGTCTTTTGGATTGACTAATGCTCCTGTGGCTTTTATGGATATGATGAACCGAATATTCAAGGAATATTTGGATCAGTTCGTTGTTGTCTTTATTGATGACATCCTCATATATTCCAAAAGCCGTGAAGATCATGAGCACCATTTGAAGCTGGTACTCCAAAGGCTTCGTGAAAACAAACTTTATGCTAAGTTGAAGAAATGCGAGTTCTGGCTTGAGGAGGTAGCATTCCTTGGGCACGTGGTGTCAAAACATGGAGTATCTGTTGACTCGGCGAAGATTGAAGCAATACAAAGTTGGGAGCAACCGAAGTCGGTGGATCAAGTACGTAAGCTTTCGGGCTTAAATTTGCTTATTATCGGAGATTCGTGGAAGGATTTTCTCGAATTGGTACTCTGTTAACTCAGTTGACTCGGAAAGATACACAATTCGTATGGAGCGAGGAATGCGAGAAGAGTTTCCAAGAGCTTAAGAGGAGACTCATTTCGGCACCTGTTTTGACAATACCATCTGGTTCGGATGGATTTGTTATCTACAGCGATGCTTTAGGCAAAGGGTTAGGATGTGTAACATTCTAGAATTTTTATTGTTATAATAAATAATTTATTAAATTATTTATGTATTTAGTAGATGTGTTTGTTGTTGAATAAATAATTGGTCAAATTTGATTTGATGTGGTTAATTATTTGTTAAATAAATAATTAAGGAAATTATTTATTATTTGCAAATTTAATTTAATTATTAAGTTAGAAAGTTTTGATTAATTGAATTACTATTTTTTTTATTTGGAATTGTAATTAAAAGGAGGTGTTAGTTGATTAAATAAATTTATAATTATATAGAAAATTATAATTTTGTGATATTGATTTATGTGTTAAAGTGATTTGGTAAATTGTTTTTATAATTAATTTAATTAAATTAATGTGTAACAAATAACCTTTTATAAAGGAGTTATTAAAATAACTTAAAGGAGTTTTAATTCAGTTTTGCCAAACAAGGCCTAATGCCTATTAAGTCTTTAATCTATTTGAGTTTTACCAAACAAGGTGTAAGGATTAATGGGTTATTTTTTTAGTTAGTAACCAAACAAGCCTTATGGCTTTTGATTTCAAAATTCACATAACTGATATCAGTTATGTTTATAATTATATTATATAATTAATATATATAATATCTATATACGTTATTTGGTTAAGACGTATGTTAGAGGAGAGAGGTTAGAGAGAAGAAAGAAAATTCAGAGGAAGAAGAAGAGAAGAAGAAGAAAAGAAGAAAAGAAGAGAGAAAGGAAGGCTAGAGATTGGAGAAGGAGAGGCTTGAGAGTAGAAAAGAATAGCCATATCATCTTCTATCAAGGTATTCTCCTATTTCTTTTAGTTTTAAAAGTTTAGTTTTTATCTTCCCAAATTCTCTGTAGAATCTTTGTGTAAGCATGAATTTTTGTTGTTATGTGACTTTATATGACATACTAGTGATGTTAAAACTATTTTCATGAGTTATAATCAAAGAATTGTTGATATGTATGTAATTTGTGAAGAAAATGTTTTTACAGAGAGTTTTTATGAATATATATATTGTTTAGCTTAAAGTAGAAATTGAGGGTTAATTAGTTGTTTAGTGGATAAATTGACCATTTAATTTGATAGAGTATGTATAATCTTTGATAAAGATACTTTGAATTAACTATTTTGGTTGAAAAACAAAATTACAGTGTTGATTTTTATTAAAAATATCAAAAAGTGAGTTTTTATCAAAAACAGTGAAATTAGATGTTTTAAATTCGTTGTTTATGTTTTTTTATAGGTAGAATTGTGTTTAGAGTCTTTGAAACATGTTTATATGAAGTCTCTATATGATTTATATGTTATTTGGTCTGTTAGAAACGAGCTTGTAGGCCAAAATTAGCTTTTGTTCATCTTCTTGTTAGAAAGGTCGTCACGAGGTTTGCGGTTCAGCGTCATGCCTTGAACTAGTAGTACATTTGTGGCGCCACAGCGCTATCGTCACGCCGCAGCGTGGCCTTGCAACTTTGTTCTCATGGCTGCAAAGACCATGTTTCACGCCATAACGCCAACCACGTGTAAACTGTGGCGCGCATGCACGCGAAAGTTAGCGAGAATGGTTTGACAGTGTACTTTTTGTACACGAAATTTTAAGAAAAGTTATGTGATGATAGAGGTCCAGTAAAATGTTGATTTTAGTATTTCTATATACTATGAGTAGTTATATTATTAAGGATTAACTTGTGTTATAACTTGATTATGTGATTAGAAATCCCATTTTTAAATGATGTATGTACTTAGTTATGGTTGTAAAATGGTAATGGCTAACTATATCATGATGACATATGTTTATAGGATATTGTGATTCGTATTGTTTGGTTTAATCTACGAACAAGGCAAGTTCTTTAACTCTACTTTTAGAATTGTGCAATCGCTTAAATTTTCTTTGAGCAAGTTTTTCTAATCCTTTATCTTGTTGAACTAATTATGGTTTTCAATTCGATTATGATATAGTGATGTAAGTTATTCTTGAGCAAGTTACTCTTGTATTTAACTTGTTGTTTAGCATGCAAATTTGTATATTCTAATGTTGAACATTTTTATCGATCAAATTGTTATGCATGCTTAATATTCAATTCTAATTAACCTTGGCTTAGTATTGTTCAAGCAAGGTGTTATAGTTATTCAAATTGTATGCTCTTAGATTATTCCTAAAGCATGACTTTAGTTTACTATGATTGATTCAATCACGATTATTCTATAGTGTAATGTTCTTGGTTTCATTCAACTAATCCTTAGTTGATGTTCGTTGAATTCCAAATTACCCTGAAAGCTTATCCAAACCAAACTTCTTTTGGTGCGGACTTGTACTCTAAATACTGAGATGAACAACCCTAATGTTATGATTAGGGGTTAACTTACGCGTAACGTTAAAATGTTTATGCACAATACATTGTACGAAGGGCTGATCCCCCTAAGTATGAGGTCCTTATAGTCTTATGACTGTTAAAGTTGGAGTTGAAAGATTACTTGCAACTGTGGACGTAGTTCATGATCTTATGACCCTCGGTGATGTATATTCCATATTTTGGATTCCAGTATCTGCTTTTCATTGTTAGAGTACTGTGCAATCTTGATGAACCTATTATTTGCAGTTATTATTGTTATACTCCTGTTGATTCTCTATTATATCCAGTGAGAAATTGTTTTTCTCACTCTTGCATATTTATAAACTCATTGCAGCTAAAGAGGAGAAGGTAGATGAACCTTCGACTAGCAAAGGAAAGGGAAAAATGTGCAAGTGATGAAGACTTGTAATTTTTACTTTAGACTTTTATTATGATGATCTTAGACTTGGTTTTAATGAAGTTTATTTAATTTCTGCATTTGAATGATTGTATTTAAAGGTTAGATAACCTGGGAGGTTTTATTATGCAACCCTTTAATGGGAAAGGTTTTATTTATCCAGTTTTATTGTGATTGGGTAGTTAGATATGAATGCTTTATTAAGTGAACACCATATCCTGTGGGAATGAAGTACCTGAATTTGGGGGTGTCACAAGTTGGTATCAGAGCCTTAGGTTATCAACCTTAGGTGGGGGAAAAGACTTAGGAAGTAACCTTCGAAAAGATAGTGATGATAAACTCTTATCGGGTTTTAAGGAAGAAGTAATAAAATACCTATGTGCTTATGTGTTTACAACTTATGTGCTCTTGAGAGTCGAGTAGTAATGATTAATAATTAAAAAACTTAAAATTTTATTGTCAGGATGTCGTATGTTGGAGCTAATCGAGCTGGGGAGGAGGAACCCCGAGTACCTATAGAGGAGGAGCCCCGAGACATTCATGTCGTCAGGGAACAGCTGGTACAGAGAGAGACATCTCCATTGATCACTGTGGTTGGTCAGGAACATGAGCCTGAGACTGAGACTGATTCAGAGGAGGATCCTGAGGAAGAAGAGGAGTTCCCACCGAACTCCATTGATGCTGAGATGTATGATGCACTTTATGATCGCAACATAGAGTTGCAGGATACTATCCGGGATCTGACTGAGCGGGCGGTTAGTCAGAAATTACTATTGAGCTGATGGATAGGGAGATTGTGGCTCTTCACACACATTTAGGAAACGTGGAGTGGGATCTGGTCCACGAGAAGGGTCAAACCCAGGATAAGTCTGCAGAAATAGAAAAATTGAAGAAGGATCTGAAGGAGAGCTCAGAGAGGCTTGCCATAGTAGAGGAGAGCTGGGTACGAGAGTCATGTCGGGCTGATCTTGCAGAAGATGATCGCCGTGCGAAGAAGGCTAAACTTGAGGAGACGTATTCTACACTACAAAATGTAATGGATGCGGTCCAAGATCGAGTTAAGAAATATCCAATCCAGTTTGAGGATCTACCATCATATATGCTGGATCGCAGAACGATGTCTCGCATCATGGAAGAGGAACGTAACAAGGCTATTCAGCGCCTTAACAGACAGTGATAGTATTAGTTTAATTATGTGAAAATCATTTGGTAGTTAATGATGTAAATTCTGATGTGTTTATAAATAAAGGAATATTTTGATGTTTTAAATCCTGTAGATTCTTTATCTCAGGATAGTGAATGTGAATAGCAGTGATGCTATTGAATATGATGTTTTTCAAAGAATTAAGTATGAATAAAAGATATTATTTTCTTTATCCAAAGTGTTGTGTGTTATGAAGTGATTACTTTCATGGGGGCAAGTTAAGTAGAAATTACTTGAAAAGAGTTGAGTAATAATCTAATGAATGTTTTTTTTAACAGAAAATGCCTCCAAGACGTCAACCACCCCGTCAGAGAACCACTGAAGGAGCCAACAACGATATTGCTGAAACTAACTCCGTTCAGCAGTTGGTGACGTTACTGATAGGTGCACTGCAAAATCAACCGCAGAATCAACCTCAGAACCAAGGTGCTACGTTTAAGGACTTCAAGGCGGTTGGAACACCAGAATTCCGTGGATCCATGAATCCAGTTGAAGCGTAGACTTGGATTATGGAAATCGAGAAGGTTTTTAATTTGGCTAGGGTAGAGGAGAATCAGAAGACTGTTTTTGCAACGTTTATGTTGAAAGAGGAGGCTAGCTATTGGTGGCAGGCCAACAAAACTCGGGAAGGACCAGGAGTAATGACCCGGGATAGGTTTAAGGAGCTGTTCTTCGAGACTTATTTCCCAGAGAGTTCGAAGAGTCAGCTAGAGGTCCAGTTTTTGGAGTTGAAGCAGGGAACAATGTCGGTGTCGGAGTATGCCGCAAAATTCAACGAGTTGGTAAGGTTTGCACCATATCAGGTCAGCACAGACGAGCGCAAGGCGAAGAGGTTTGAGCAGGGACTGAAACCCTGGTTGTACAGTAGGGTCTCCCTGTTCCAATTGAAGACATTTACAGCAGTGATGGAGAAGGCAATTCTCGCTGAAAGTGGAGGCGAGGCGGTAACAAAGCATAATCAAGAGCAGAGAAAGAAGAAAAGTGAAGGTGAAGCTAAGAGTGGTGGTAACGGTAGTAATGGTAACAACCTAAAGAGGAAGTGGAATGGGAATAGAGGAGCTTGAAATCGGCAAAGAAACCAGCAAAATAAGAAGTTTGAAGCATGTGCTACGTGCAGAAAGTTTCATAAGGGAGTGTGTTTGCTGGGGAAACGAGTATGCTTCAATTGTGGCCAGGAGGGTCACATCGCCCCAAATTGCACTCAAGCTAAGAAGAATGTGTGCTTCACGTGCGGATCAAAGGATCACTTGGCTCGTGAATGCCCTAAGAAGAGATCTGGTGAGACAAATGGGAGCAAGGGAAATGCTAGTGGAGGTGCGTTGGCTATTGCGGGACCAACAACAACAAATAAGCCCACGACCAGAACCTTCAACATGACTGTGCAAGATGCTGTGTAATCAAAGGATGTGGTGTCAGGTATTATCCCGATCAATGATATTGATGCTTATGTATTATTTGATTCGGGTGCTACTTTCTCATTTATATTTGATGAATTTTCTATAAGATTAGGATTTTCTAGTGAAGAATTGAATTTCCCTTTAAACATAGAAATCGTGAATAAGGAAGTAATTCTTGTTAGGTTCGTATACAAGAACTGTAGGGTGAACATTAAGGGAAATATCTTGATGGTAGATTTAATTCCGATTAGGCTTGGAGAGTTTGATGTTATTTTGGGAATGGATTGGTTGTTCAATTGTGGAGCAATAATTGACTGCCAAAAGAAATGTGTAAACCTTATGACTCCGTCAAAGGTAGTTTTCAATGATAGCAAATCGCCTAGAAAAATGAGATGTCTGACGATTATGCAGGCCAAGAAGTTGTTGAGTCAAGGCTGTGTGGGTTATTTAGCTTACATAGTCGATACTTAGAAGAAGGGTGTGAAACTGGAAGAAATACTAGTAGTTAGGGAGTTTGTGGACGTATTTCTGGAGGATTTGCCAGGACTTTCGCCTGACAGAGAGATCGAGTTCATGATCGACTTAGCACTAGGAACCGCTCCGATATCGAAGGCTCCGTACAGAATGGCTCCGGTGGAGATGAAAGAACTGATGGTACAACTGTAGGAGTTGTTGGACAAGAAATACATTCAGTCGAGTGTGTCACCGTGGGGAGCACCGGTGTTATTCATAAAGAAGAAGGATGGATCAATGCGTCTTTGCATTGATTATAGGGAGTTAAACAAAGTCACTATTAAGAATAAATATCCATTGCCGAGAATAGATGACTTGTTTGATCAATTGAAGGGTGCTAGATATTTCTCGAAAATAGATTTGAGAAGTGGGTATCATCAACTGAAGGTAAGAAAGGAGGATGTACCGAAGACGGCATTCCGAACTCGGTATGGACATTACGAATTTTTGGTGATGTCTTTTGGTTTGACAAACGCTAGCGCAGCTGCGTTCATGGATTTGATGAGCAGTGGTGTTTAAACCATTTTGGACAAGTTTGTGGTGGTGTTTATCGACGATATTCTGGTGTACTCTAAAACTCAAGACGAACATGTGGAACACTTACGTCTAACGCTGGAGATGCTAAAAAAAGAAAAGTTATATGCAAAATTCTCTAAAAATGAATTTTGGCTGGAACGTGTACAATTTCTTGGGCACATAATTGACAAGGATGGAATCTCAGTGGATCCATCAAAGGTCGAAGCTGTGATAAATTGGGAATAACCATGAACTCCGTCAGAAGTAAGAAGTTTCTTGGGATTGGCAGGGTATTACAGACGATTTATCCAGGATTTCTCCAAAATTGCCACTCCATTGACAAATTTGACGAGGAAATCTGTAAAATTTGTTTGGACGGAGAACTATGAAGAAAGTTTCTAGGAATTGAAAAAGAAGTTAAGTATGGCACATGTGTTGTCATTACCAGATAAAACGGGAAATTTTGTGGTGTACAGTGATGCTTCACACAAGGGATTAGGGTGTGTCCTTATGCAAAACGGAAAAGTCATCGCGTATGCATCAAGGCAATTGAAAGACTACGAAGAAGCGTATCCAACTCATGATTTAGAGTTAGAAATGGTTATGTTTGCTCTGAAGATATGGAGACACTATCTCTACGGAGAGAAATGTGAGATCTACACAGACCATAAAAGTCTAAAGTATATTTTCACACAGAAGGACCTGAACATGCGTCAAAGAAGATGGATGGAACTGATAAAATATTATGATTGTGAGATCTTTTATCATCCAGGCAAAGAAAATGTGGTTGCAGATGCCTTGAGTAGGAAAGGCAAAGAGAAGTTGATGCTGTTAACTGATAAGGAGGATCTTATTACAGCAATGTCAAGGTTAGAGTTGGAAATCAAATTTCCAAGAGAATCCGATGAAAGATGTTACTAGATGGAAGCCAGTCCAACTTTGGTGGACAAAGTGAAGAACGCTCAACTGCAGGATGAGGAATGCAGAAAAATAAGAGAAAGTGTGGTCGAGGGAAAAGAAGTGAAATACAAGGTTGATACTAATGGAATGCTGAGATTCGAGGGACGAATCTGGGTTCCAGCTGTACCAGATATTAAAGAGGATATATTGACAGAAGCTCATAACTCGAGATATTCAATTCATCCAGGAAGTACGAAGATGTATCAAGATTTGCGATGACATTTTTGATGGCCAAATATGAAAAGAGACGTTGCAGAATGCGTTACAAAGTGCTTGACATGTCAGAGAGTCAAGGTCGAGCATCAAAGACCAAGCGGATTACTTCAACCGTTGGAGATACCAGAATGGAAATGGGAACATATCACAATGGATTTTGTGGTAGGTCTCCCAACGACTCAGAAAGGATACGATGCGATATGGGTGATAGTAGACAGATTGACAAAATCTGCACACTTTTTGCCAATAAAGATTAGATTCAATCTTGATCAGCTGGCAAGGTTATATGTTAAAGAGATCATTGCAAGACATGGAGTTCCAGTGTCAATTGTGTCAGATAGGGATTCGAGGTTCACATCAAACTTCTGGAAGAGACTACAGGAATGTATGGGAACATAGTTGCGAATGAGTACGGCATATCATCCGCAAACAGATGGCCAAAGCGAACGAACGATCCAGACATTAGAAGATATGCTGAGAGCATGCGTCATGGATTTCAAAGGGAGCTGGGATGAACAATTACCATTGGTGGAATTTGCCTACAATAATAGATACCACGCTAGCATCGGCATGCCGCCTTACGAAGCATTATACGGCAAGAAGTGCAGAACTCCACTGTGCTGGGATGAAGTCGGAGAACGTCAACTATTAGGATCAGAACTGGTACAACAAACTGTTGAGGTTGTCAAACTCATCCGAACAAGATTGATAGCTGCTCAAGACAGAAAAAAGAAATATGCTGATCAACACAGACAAGATCGTGCGTTCAATGTAGGAAATTACGTGTTCCTAAAAGTTTCTCCTTGGAAGGGGAAAATTCGATTTGGTAAAAAGGGAAAGCTAAGTCTGAGATTTATTGGACCCTTCGAAGTGCTGCAAAAAGTTGGAGAGGTGGCTTACGAGGTAGCTCTACCTCCAAAATTGTAAAACATTCATAATGTTTTTCATGTTTCGGTGTTACGACCATATAAGTCTGATTACAAGCACGTGATCGAGTACGAACCATTGCACTTTGAGAAAGACTTGTCCTATGAAGAGGTTCCCATCCAGATAGTCGACATGAAAGAACAAGTGCTCAGAAATAAAGTGATACCTTCTGTGAAGGTAATATGGAGGAACCACAATGTCGAAGAGGCCACGTGGGAACTCGAAGCTGAAATGATGAAGAATTACCCTAAGTTATTTGTTTAATCTATGTCTTCGATTCTGGGGACAGAATCTTTGTAAGTAGGGGAGAATGTGATGAATGAATTGTTTGAATTGTGATTATGGGGACAGAATCCTTGTAAGGAGGGAATGATGTAACATTCCAGAATTTTTATTGTTATAATAAATAATTTATTGAATTATTTATGTATTTAATGGATGTGTTTGTTGTTGAATAAATAATTGTTCAAATTTGATTTGATGTGATTAATTATTTGTTAAATAAATAATTAAGGAAATTATTTATTATTTGCTAATTTAATTTAATTTAATTATTAAGTTAGAAAGTTTTGATTAATTGAATTACTATTCTTTTTATTTGGAATTGTAATTAAAAGGAGGTGTTAGTTGATTAAATAAATTTATAATTATATAGAAAATTATAATTTTGTGATATTGATTTATGTGTTAAAGTGATTTGATAAATTGTTTTTAGAATTAATTTAATTAAATTAATGTGTAACAAATAACCTTTTATAAAGGAGTTATTAAAATAACTTAAAGGAGTTTTAATTCAGTTTTGCCAAACAAGGCCTAATGCCTATTAAGTCTTTAATCTATTTGAGTTTTACCAAACAAGGTGTAAGGATTAATGGGTTATTTTTTTAGTTAGTAACCAAACAAGCCTTATGGCTTTTGATTTTAAAATTCACATAACTGATATCAGTTATGTTTATAATTATATTATATAATTAATATATATAATATCTATATACGTTATTTGGTTAAGACGTATGTTAGAGGAGAGAAGTTAGAGAGAAGAAAGAAAACTCAGAGGAAGAAGAAAAGAAGAAGAAGAAAAGAAGAGAGAAAGGAAGGCTAGAGATTGGAGAAGGAGAGGATTGAGAGTAAAAAAGAATAGCCATATCATCTTCTATCAAGGTATTCTCTTATTTCTTTTAGTTTTAAAAGTTTAGTTTTTATCTTCCCAAATTCTCTGTAGAATCGTTGTGTAAGCATGAATTTTTGTTGTTATGTGGCTTTATATGACATACTAGTGATGTTAAAACTATTTTCATGAGTTATTATCAAAGAATTGTTGATATGTATGTAATTTGTGAAGAAAATATTTTTACAAAGAGTTTTTATGAATATATATTGTTTAGCTTAAAGTAGAAATTGAGGGTTAAATTATATTGTTTAGTGTAAACTGTGGCGCCGTAGAGCGAGTTAGCAGAATGGTCTGACAGTGTACTTTTTATACACGAAATTTTAAGAAAAGTTATGTGATGATAGTAGGTCTATAAAATGTTGATTTTAGTATTTCTATACTATGAGTAGTTATATTATTAAGGATTAACTTGTGTTATAACTTGATTATGTGATTAGAAATCCCATTTTTAAATTATGTATGTACTTAGTTATGGTTGTAAAATGGTAATGGCTAACTATGTCATGATGACATATGTTTATAGGATATTGTGATTCGTATTGTTTGGTTTAATCTACGAACAAGGCAAGTTCTTTAACTCTACTTTTAGAATTGTGTAATCGCTTAAATTTTCTTTGAGCAAGTTTTTCTAATCCTTTATCTTGTTGAACTAATCATGGTTTTCAATTCGATTATGATATAGTGATGTAAGTTATTCTTGAGCAAGTTACTCTTGTATTTAACTTGTTGTTTAGCATGCAAATTTGTATATTCTAATGTTGAACATTTTTATCGATCAAATTGTTATGCATGCTTAGTATTCAATTCTAATTAACCTTGGCTTACTATTGTTCAAGCAAGGTGTTATAGTTATTCAAATTGTATGCTCTTAGATTATTCCTAAAGCATGACTTTAGTTTACTATGATTGATTCAATCACGATTATTCTATAGTGTAATGTTCTTGGTTTCATTCAACTAATCCTTAGTTGATGTTCGTTGAATTCCAAATTACCCTGAAAACTTATCCAAACCAAACTTCCTTTGGTGTGGACTTGTACTCTAAATACTGAGATGACCAACCCTAATATTATGATTAGGGGTTAACTTATGCGTAGCGTTAAAATGTTTGTGCACAATACATTGTACGAAGGGTTGATCCCCCTAAGTACGAGGTCCTTATAGTCTTATGACTGTTAAAGTTGGAGTTGAAAGATTACTTGCAACTGTGGACGTAGTTCATGGTCTTATGACCCTCAATGATGTATATTCCATATTTTGGATTCCAGTATCTAATTTTCATTGTTAAAGTACTGTGCAATCTTGATGAACCTATTATTTGCAGTTATTATTGTTATACTCCTGTTGATTCTCTATTATATCCAGTGAGCAATTGTTTTGCTCACTCTTGCATATTTATAAACTCATTGCAGCTAAAGAGGAGAAGGTAGATGAACCTTATACTAGGAAAGGAAAGGGAAAAATGTGTAAGTGATGAAGACTTGTAATTTTTACTTTAGACTTTTATTATGATGATCTTAGACTTGGTTTTAATGAAGTTTATTTAATTTCTGCATTTGAATGATTGTATTTAAAGGTTAGATAACCTGGGAGGTTTTATTATGTAACCCTTTAATGGGAAAGGTTTTATTTATCCAGTTTTATTATGATTGGGTAGTTAGATATGAATGCTTGATTAAGTGAACACTAGATCCTATGGGAATGAAGTACCTGGATTTAGGGGTGTCACAGGATGTGTTCTCATGCAACATGGGAAAGTCATAGCCTATGCCTCGCGACAACTTAAAGAGTATGAGAGGAATTATCCTACTCATGATCTAGAGTTAGCGTGATCGTTCTGCGCTTAAAGATCTGGAGGCACTATTATGGGGAGAAAGTGTAGATATATTCAGACCATAAAAGCCTCAAATATTTCTTCACCCAAAAGGAACTCAACATGCGGCAACGACATTGGCTCGAGCTATTAAAAGATTATGACCACACCATTCAATACCATCCTGGAAAAACAAACGTGGTAGCTGACGCATTGAGTAGAAGATCATATGCAGGAACGAGTGCGATGATGTCAAGTATACGCATAGAACCAACTTTAATCGATGAAGTTAAAGTTGCTCAAGCCACCGACCCGGAGCTGATGCGTATGAAGAAGAAAGTACAAGAAGGTGCTATTCCGGAAGCGAGAATTAATGAAGAAGGAATACTTCGAGTCCACTCCAGACTTTGTGTTCCTAACGATTCTGATTTGAAGTACAAGATCATGACAGAGGCACATAATACACCATTTGCAATCCATCCTGGAAGTACCAAAATGTATCGTGATCTTCGACATATATTTTGGTGGAACAATATGAAGAGAGAGATCGCGAAGTTTATCTCAAGATGTTTAACTTGTCAACGTGTAAAGGCGGAGCATCAAGTGCCTAAGGGTCCATTGCAACCACTTGAGATTCTAAAATGGAAGTGGGAACACATTTCCATGGATTTCGTTACGGGTCTTCCCATGGTTTCTCAAGGCATAAATGCTATTTGGGTTATTGTTGATAGATTAACCAAGTCTGCTCATTTCTTACCGATACGGGAGACTTATTCCCTTGAACGTCTTGCTCGTATGTACGTAAATGAGATTGTGAGATTTCATGGCATACCAGCATCCATAGTTTCAGATCATGACCCAAGATTTACTTCACGATTTTGGGTTAGCTTGCAAAAAGCTATGGGCACGGATTTATGATTCAGTTCGGCATACCATCCTCAAACGAACGGAAAATCAGAGAGAACTATTCAAACTCTTGAAGATCTATTAAGACTCTGTGTCCTAGACTTCAAAGGGAGTTGTGATAAGTATTTACCATTGGTGGAATTCTCCTACAACAACAGTTATCAGGAAAGTATAGGTGTGGCTCCATTCGAATCATTGTATGGACGAAAGTGTCGCTCTCCAATATGTTGGGATGAGGTGGGTGAAGCAACATTGTTGGGACCCGAGTTGATACGTATGACTACGAAAAAGATCCAAATGATTCGACAACGTATACAAATGGCACAGGATCGACAAAAGAGTTATGCGGATCTTCATCGAAAGGACGTGGAATTTAGTATTGGGGATCATGTATTGTTGCGTGTTGCTCCATGGAAGGGAGTTACAAGATTCGGGAAGAGAGGAAAACTCAATCCACGATTTATTGGTCCATTTTAGATTCTTGACCGAGTAGGAAATGTAGCCTATAGACTCGCGTTACCTCTAAGTATGTCTCGTGTTCATAATGTGTTTCACATATCTGTGCTTCATAAATATGTGAAAGACCCGAACCACGTTATTGAGTTAGAACCGGACGAGATAGCCGAAGACTTAACGTACGAGGAGGTACCTGTCAAGATCTTGGATAGGAAGGAGCATGTTTTACGCACAAAGGTTATACCCCAAGTCAAAGTTTTGTGGAGAAACTATGCTATTGAGGAAATGACCTGGGAGTTGGAAACGGAAATGAAAGCGAGGTATCCTCAACTTTTCGAAACACCAGGTACGTATGTCAATTTCGAGGACGAAATTTCATAAGGAGGGGAGATTGTAAGACCCCAACTTATTATAAATGAAATTAAATTTCCTCTATTTATTATTTTGAAATAGTAAGGGTTGATTTGATTAATGTGGTTAGTTATGGATAAAATGCTAAATATTTCAAATAAGCACGTGGTTATAAAATATTCATTGTTGTTTGGGAATATTCGTTTGGGTCGTGGAATATTCTTACCTTTGTGGGGAATATTCGTGATGTGGTATGACCTTATTGTGGGCACCATAACGGAAAGCGATTGGATGAAGAAAAGCGTCAAATATAAGTTGTTTATAAATAACGACGTAGAGTTGTTAATTAATAATGTTGAAATACTCGGTGGTTAAAAACACGAGAGTACATTACCAGTATTGCACCAATTATTGATTCTTATGTAAGAAGGCACTACTCAATAATTGTTACAAGTAATTCTTATTCAATATTTTATTTTATTGATTCAATAATTGCTACGTTGATATTTTATATTATTGTTGTTTCGATAATTATCATCCGCACAAAGATTTTCCTTTATCGAATTAATTAATAATTCATATTATTTGAATAATATTATTAGATAGAATTATTGGCAATGTCTAGAAAGTTACATCTAAGGAGAGGTTTGGTCACCTAATTGGCGCCAATAAGGAGAAATCCTTATCGAAAGCCCCTCTTTCCGAGAAATGTGGTGGTTGCATGATTGTGATTCTGTAATAATATTTGTGAATAATTAATTATTGATTTATATGATAAGAAAAATATTCATTTTATGTGAATATAGATGGAGAAAATTTTTAAAGTGACAATTGTTGAAAAATTGATATTTTATATTTTCTGATAAAATAATTCATTTAAATATATTATTATATTTTAATAATATAATAATGGTGATATTTTTACAATGAATGTAGGATATATGAGTATATGACGAGGAGTATTTTTGTTATTATAAATATTTAAATCATATTTTTCATGTTTGTGGACCCCATTTCTTGACTGAAAATTTGATTATAGCTTGTAAAATCGCCCGTTTGTGGATTTCGGTCAATTTATGTTTGGAATTTGGAAAAACTTTCTTCTGCAAAGTTGTAGTGAATGGAATTTTCTATGGAAAGGACATTAGGTTCAAATTTTTCTGATAAAAGGCTATTTATTATGAATTATTGAAGTTCCGGATTAAGTAATTATTATTTTTTTTAGAGTTTTAAATGAATTAATTGAGAAAAACGTTTTTGTGGTTGTTATTGAGGTGTGGCTGATGTCTAGACTATATTGGTGTGCGTAGGAAATTTAAGAAAAATAAATTATTATTTTATTAAATTTTCTACTTTGGTGTTCTAAGCATTTTCCTATAAATAGGGTGCTTAGGTTAGAATTAAAAATCACACCAGAAACTGAAGTTTTCTCTCCCTTTCTCTCTCTATATTATCGAGCCTATTCTTGTGAGTATTTTGATACTTTGAGTGTTGCTATACCGTGCAAGTTCCTTCAACGTTATATCTGAAATTCCAGCCAGAAGTACTATTCTTTTCGAGGTAAGGGATGTTATTTTTTTTTATAAATGATATTATTTCTTTCAATATCATTATGCCAAAATATTGGTAAGATTTTTCTTGTGAAATTTTTGTCTTTTAGTGTCGGGGTTACTATTCACGTATACGATTAATTATTCACGATATCTGACACTATTCACGAATAAAGCACTATTCACAGAAAAATTAAATTTTCATTTTTTTCCAAAATATCTATTATGGATACTAGCTTTGATTGTATCCATGTTTTGATCATTCTTGAATTTTACTTCAATATGAGTATTTATGAAGTATTTATGAACTTGGATTGTTTAAAGTACGAATCCTTAATATTTGTTCTTTTGTTTCACTGGATTTATTTTTTTAAAAATATTTTTCATCATCCTCAGTCCTAAATGATGATATTACTGAATATCTTTGGCCTGTAGTGCAATGATTAATTATTTTCTGATGAATATCTTTGGCCTGTAGTGCAAAGATCAACATGTGTTGAGATGAACATGACCAACTGATGAATATCTTTGGCCTGTAGTGTAAAGATGAATATTTGATTCAAGATGAATATTGATTGATGTTATAGGGATAAAATATTGATGATGGACTTTTAAATTCATAGATAATAGTAGATTTCATTCTCTACGTAACTCATCTATGAATTATTATTTCCGCTGCGAATATTGATCTGAAACTAGTTGTCTATTGTATTTTATCAAATTTTTCCTGTTAAAGACTAACGATAATTTGTTCTATATTATCTTAGTCATAATATTCTTTACTGGGCTAGTTGAGCTCACCCTTTTCCTTTTTGTTCCATTTTTCTTCTCAGGAGGCGAGAGTGTAGCGAGTACTAGTCGGGGTATGGAATGAAGGTTCTAGAAATTTGTTTAGTAGTCCTCACCATTTTTGTAAAATAATGTACCAATAATTGTAATGAGGACTTATATGGGTGTGAATATTGTCTAGATGACAATATTTGTATTTAAACTCACAGTTTTTATGTTGTATTAATAAAGTTGTAGTTGTTTCTGTACCATGTTATTGACAACTCAAAATGGGTGATGTATACCTATTTTGGGGGCGTCACAACTTTTTATATAAAACAGAATACTTTTTATATTATATATAAAAATTTTTGTTTTATTATATTATAAATAGAATATATTATATTTTATATAAAATTTTTGCTTTATTAGAATATTTTATTGCACAATAATGAATAGTAAAAATTAGAAAATCACGTAATTTTTGCCCGTGAAATGTTTACTGTTCACCCGTAATTATTTTCTTAAATAGTTCCCTGTCATTCTTCTATAAATAGGATGCTCAGTTAATAAATAAAAATCATACCAGAATCAGAGAATTCTTTTTCTATAATATTGTGCGTATTTCTTTTGAGTGTAAAGATATTTTGAGTGTAGCAAATAGTGCAAGTTTTTTTAAAAAATATCTCTGCTATACCTGTTAGATTTAGTCTCCTATTAAGGTAAGTGATATTATTTATTTCATATTCGTAAGAGATATTATTTTTCGTATTCGTAAAGAATATTATTTTCATTTAATCTTCGTAAGGAATATTATTTTCGTTCAATATTCGTAAGTGATATTATCTTCGTTCAATATTCGTAAGGAATATTATTTTCGTTTAATATTCGTAAGGGATATTATTTTCGTTCAATATTCGTAAGAAATATTATTTTCTTCCATACTCTATTGTATGTAAGTAATATTATTTCATTTCATATTCCTAAATCTACACTTATTTTGATAAGTATTACTTCTATAATCCTTGAAATTAGTAGAATATCCTTGAATTTTGCGCTTCATCTAGTATCGTTTCACTAGAATATTAGTCTGAACTTTCTTATTAAATTTCAATATTTTCATTCGGGGTACTATTCACGGAGTATTATTCACTCTGGTACTATTCACTCGGGGTACTATTCATACGGTACTATTCATACGACATTATTCATACATACTATTTATACGACACTATTCATATGATACTATTCATACAGTACTATGCATACAATACTATTCATACGGTACTATTCACGGGGTACTATTCACGACAAAATTGGTTTCTTTTCTGTCCAAATTATTTTTGATACATGAATATCATTCTTGAATTTTACTCCATAATTAATTATCATGTTGACAATTTGGACATTCTTAAACTCTAGATAAATTGAATTATAATTTTTTAATATTTATCCTTGATCTCACTCGATTGATTTCTTATATCATTGTCATCGTCGTCATACTTAAATTGTGATGAAAGTCATATTTGGCCTGTAGTGCATAGATGGACTGTTGATTGGTATAATTATGACCAGGAATTGTGTATTGATATAATCATTGTGACGCCCCCAAAATAGGTATACAACACCCATTCTGAGTCGCCAAAATACATGGTATAGAAAGCAAACTACAACTTTGATAATGAGATGTCGTGTAGAATACTTACAATACAACTGTGAGTTTGAATACAAATATTATCTCTAGACAATATACACACCCAAATAAGTCCTCATTAATTATTCATACACTATTTTACGAAATAGTGAGGACAAATTAAAACATCTTCCTAGAACCATCACTCCATACCCCAGGCTCGATCCTCGCTATGTTCTCACCTCCCGAGAAGAAAAATGGAACAAAAAGGAACAGGTGAGCTCAACTAGCCCAATAAAGAATATTATGACTAAGATAATATACAACAAATTATCGTTAGTCTTCAACAGAAAAAATCTAATAGAATACAATAGACAACAAGTTTTAGATCAACAAATGCAATAAAACAAAGAATCCATTAGAAGAGTCGCAGAGAAAGAATTCTATTGTCTTCTAAGGTTTAAAAGTCCATCATCAATAGTTTATCCCTGTAATAACAATCAATATACATCTTTAATCATCTTTGCACTACAGGGCCAAAGATATTCATTTGTATCACCAGTTGGTCATGTTCATCTCACACCTGTTCATCTTTGCACTACAGGCCAAAGATATTCATTTATATCACCATTTAGGACTGAGGATGATGAAAAACATTTTTAAAAAAACGAATCCAGTGAAATAAAATGACAAGGATTAAGGATTAAGGATTCGTACTTTGTTTTACCCATGTCCAAAAATACTACGAAAATAATCATATTGGTGTAAAATTCAAGAATGTTTCAAAACATGGATACAATCAAAGCTAGTATCCGAATAGATATTTTGGACAAAAGAAAAATTTTTATTTTTCTATGAATAGTGCCAGATTCGTGAATAAAGTGTTGTATACGTGAATAGTGCCTCAGACACGTGAATAGTAACCCCGACACAACAAGTTCCAAATTTGATAAAAAAGTTCACTAATACTTGACAAAATGATATGAAGAAAAATATCATTTAAGAAGAAAATAATACCCCTTACCTCAAAATAATCGTATTTACATTTGAATTTTTGATATAGTCTTGTAAAACCGCAGACCAGTGTATAGCAACACTCAAAGTATACTCACAAGAATACGCCGATAATTTAGAGAGAGAAAGAGAGAAAACTTTGTTTTTCGTGTGATTTTCAATTCTAACTTAACCCTCTATTTATAGGAAAATGCTAGAACGCTTAAAAAGGAGACTAAAATAATAAAATATATTATTTCTTTACCAATTTCTCTATGCATGCTAGGTTGGAATCACCATCTTTGAATAAAATTAGCAAATTTCATGCATATTCCACCAACCAAAAGTGGGTCCCCCATAAATTTAATAAAACCATTTTATTTTTCCAAAACTTCAACAATTCATAGAAAATAGCTCGGTTATCGAAAAATTCAAAACTCATGAATTTTCATGGGAAATTCTATTCTCTACAACTTTTCGTAAGAAAGTTTTTCCAAATTCCAAACAGAAATTGACCAAAATCCATAAGCAAGCGATTTTATACTATAATAAATTTTCGGTCAAGAATTGTGTCCAACTTAACACACAAAACATGTGTTAAACATTTAATGCCACAAAATACTCTACCTCCTCATATACTCATATATCCCACATTCATTATAAAAATATCACCGTTAATATATTATTAAAATAATATATTTAAATGAATTATTTTATCGTAAAAAGATAAAATATTAATTTTCAACAATTGTCACATTAAAAATTTTCTCCATCTATATCCACATAAAATAAATATTTTCTTTATCATAATAATCAATAATTA
Organism: Panax ginseng; assembly: GCA_020205605.1. NCBI lineage: Eukaryota > Viridiplantae > Streptophyta > Magnoliopsida > Apiales > Araliaceae > Panax > Panax ginseng. The sequence continues at coordinate 85,040,515 of CM035144.1, forward strand.
ATTATTTTAAAATAATATTACGTAATCACAAGATCGACAAACTGTGCCGCTCCTGTGAAAGAGCAGGGGCTTTCAATAAGGATTTCTCTCTTCTTGGCGTGCAATTAGGTGACCAAACCTCTCCTTAGATGTAACTTTCTAGACATTGCCAATAATGTTATCTCGATAATATTATTCAAATAATATGAATTATTGATTTGATAATGGAAAATACGTGTAATGACAATTATTGAAACAACAAATGATACAAAATATCAACGCAAACAATTATTGAATCAATATAATATTGAATAAAGAATCACTCTGTAACAATTATTGAGTAGTGCCTTCACGTAAGGATCAATAATTCAACAATACTGCGGTAATACCGTGGTGCTACCGTGCAACCACGCATATTCATATTTTAACCACCGGGTAACCCAACAATTGTTAACTCAGAATAATTTACTGGCACTATATTTATAAAACTCAATCTTTGTCGTTTTCTTTCATCCAACCGTTTTTTTCGTTATGGGCCCAATTAATGATCAAGCAAGGTAAATCAGACGGAGATTCTCGACAAAAAAAGAATATTCCACGACCAAACGAATATTCCCTCGACAATAATGAATATTTTATAATCACTTGCTTATTTTGTAAACTTTGCACATTTCACCCATAACCAAAGAATTATATCAAATTAACCCTTATTAATTTAGAATAATGAATAAAGGAAAATTCAATTTTATTTATAATAAGTTGGGGTCTTACAATCATGACCTATAATATTACAGACAAATGATGTGGTGAAAGTCCTCTTTGGCCCGTAGTGCATAGATGGATAGTTGTTTGGCATGATCATGACCACTGGTTATAATAACGAATATCTTTAGTGTGACGCCCCCAAATCTGGGTATCTTCCAACTTGACAGATGGTGCTACACGGTACTTATAACTGTACATTCATTCTATTGAAACGACATCAAAATGTGTGTATCAACGACATTCTTATTACATTAATAATATTACATCTCGTTCTCAGATTCTAAAACCATTACATTCTTTGTTCATCATACTATATAATATATACAACTTACTAGTTTATTATAAGGTAAACTAATCGTTAATCTTCGTCTTGCTTTTATCCTTGTCGGATCCCTCGGTTCGTTTGGTCCTAGCTGCATTCATATGGTTCAAGCAAGAGTGAGCATAACAAGCTTAACAAGTACAACAATTTCTTTCAAACAACAGGCTTGAAACATAGGAATCGTATATCTTCAATAACTGTATAGTAGTTATGATGTACTATCAATAATTCAAAATAGCATTTCTTTTCCTTCAAAACGTTTTACAATGACAATATTTAGTAAAACATTAATTCTGGTCCAAGACCATGAGCATTTCATAATTTCTTTGAAAAGGACAACCCGACACTAAGTCCGTAAGTTCGGCATATCTTACGAGCACTTATGGGTGATTAGCCCATAGTACTCTATGTTGATCAACACTACATTCATTAAACGTGTATACGTTTAAGTTTTGGCAACCTCGCATGCCCATCGAATAATCAATGAAAAATACATTTGTTTATTCATACTTAGGCTTACCTTGAATCCGTACCAAACAATTAGCGTAGGATAACGTTAGCAATTCTATATTGAAAGACTTATAAATAAATCAATCAACTCTTCAAGATTATTCTAGCCGAGGAAAAACTGGCATCGACCCTTTAGTAAAACATTTCATGCATCTCATAACATGAATCACAGAAAACTTGACTAACTCGAAGGTTAGACAAACGTTTAAGAAAAACTTGCCTTCAACGTCTACTACAGAAAAATTACTTTTCCTTTGAGTCTTTACAATCTCTACAACACATAACCACATAACATACCACATTAGGTCATGAATGAACATACATGGTTCCTAATGAATCTTACCCTTCTTCCCAATCTAATCATGTATTTAGATTTGTTATTATTGGTTCCACTTACCATTATCTTTTACATCATTCTTTAACAACTTTCTCTCTTCTATGTCTTACGTGGATTTACTTCATTAATAGAACTCGTTTTGAGTTAATCATCCTTCCTCACGGCTTACTAACATTCTTACGTTATTAATTGAAACTCGAACGTTAAGTACACTTATTGCATACAGTTCACGTTCACGTATTACTTAACAACTTTTAGTTGTAACTCTCAACATTATAGTCATTATCATTATTGAATACAATTCAAGTTCTTTATACTTTACGTTCGTCGTTTAACTATTCATTCAACAACATTAAATTCCTAAAGTCATCACTATAAAAGTGATTTAGGAAAGGTCTTATCATGTTCATTAAGTAATTACATATCCCATACTTGTCTTGCAAACCATTGGGTTCATAAACAACTTGGTCAACAAAAGTCCACTGCCGACGTCGCGGCGTGGCATCCCTTAACTAGAGTTGGGCCATGTACGAAACTCCGAGAGCCATCCCCTCGCCTCCGGTGTTGCGGTGCGCGGCTCATAAAGTTTCTGTCTAGCGGCTGCTTATACCGGACTTCGATCTCAAAAAATTTGACAGACAAATTTTATGTGAGACTGCCGGGCTCATAACTTCTTCGTTATAAGTCCGAATTGGCTCGTTCAAGAGCCTACAGTTCACAAATTACATACTCTACGTGTTCATGCAAGAATTTTATCTATTTGACTTCGTTAACTAAAAATTAACCTATTAGTCCATTTTAATGAAAACGATAAACGTTCGTGAACGTTCAACGCTCGTTTCTCCGTTCTAAGTCGAAAATCAGTCATTCTCGAGTCTGCAACTCTATAATGCCAAATAAGACTTATCTCCATTGAAAACCAATGTTTCCAAGCTCAATATCAAAATTCGACTTCCATTCCAAGAATTTTATGAATTCGAGGATTATCGTCCAAACTCGTGAATTCTGCCTTAACTTCATTTCGTAAGATTTGTTCTTCGCTTCAAATGGATTCAATCCATCATATTAACATCTTGACATACATACTTCATTAACTTATAAACATGATAAGTTATTACTTATTCTTTGTGAGTTTATAACTTATAAAAGTATGAACTACTTACGACTTCCTTTCTCATGACTTATTATAGATTAAGTCTTTTAACCACCATTCTTGCTTCTTAATATCATACAATCTAATTAAAGTACACATATGAGTAGTTCATATAAACTCTTCATAAATTCATAACTTAATTAAGTTTGAATTACTTATTCATGACTTATACGGCCTAAGTCCATTGATTAATCATTCTTATCATTCCTTAGCATACATGTTCTACCACTACCCACTTCTCTAACAATGGAAGAGAAAGAGATTCATGGTTTAAGTTCTTACCCTTGATAATCACTTGGTTAATCTTTAATCTCCTTCTTGCTTCTTGAATTCTCAAAGGCTAACCTGTTCTAGCTTTTGTAGCTTTTTCTCTCTAACGAATAAGCTATAAGTTATTAGATGAAAATCTAATAACTACAAATGAGCTAGCAAGATTCCTATTTATAGGACTTCCTAAGTTAGGGTAGTTTGGTCATTAGGCCATCCCACCTCCTTAATCACCTCCTTACTATTCCTAGCTTAAACACTAAGTTAACTTGCTCCCCACAACACTTGGCCATTAAGTCTTCTTGGTTATTAAGTCTACTTGGTCATCACACTTACTTAGCCATTAAGTATACTTGCTCATCACATATAAGCACTTTGCTTGCTCATCACACATAAGCACTTTACTTAGCCTTTCAGTTACTTAACTTATCCTTTGCTTAACCCTTAAGTCTACTTGCTCAACACACTTAATTCTTGGTCACCAATTCACCCATGGGTTGCCTCATGGATCAAGCTTTACCCATTGGATCTTATTTTGGGCTTTACATTTAATTAGCTTAATTAACTTATCTTATACATTGGGCTTGTAATTAAACAAACATTGGACTTAACCATTTCCACCCTTGGGCTTAACCATTCCTATACTTTGGATTGTATAATTCCTAACAAATTCTACAAGTCCAATACATTTAACTTAAAAGTCTCATAATGTATAATTTATGTATTAATCTTGTATTCTAACTCGTATACTTATTCATGTACATCATACCATCATTCACGCATACTCGTATAATACTTCGTATCATACTCGTATTCATTACTTCGTACAATACCTATGTATTATACGATCATTGCTTTAATTCATTATACGCATTTAAATTCCTTCTCGGAATTCACTTTTCCTTAATCGTTAGGTTTTAAGTCCGCAGGAAAAAAACTGTGTTTGCCATAACCGAAATATTATTGGATATTCTATCTCACCTCGATATTCTATCTCACCTCGATATTCTATCATTGCATATTTCTCAGAAATTTAAAAATAATTCCCGAACAGAAATGCGTGAATAGTGTTTTTCAAAAAAATTCTCGGAAAGCTTTTATTTTCGTCTTGAAAATTCAAACACTTTAATTCTACCACGTAGCCAAAATACTACGACGTTTCGATATGTCTAGGTCATAGAACGACCTTCAAATAGCTTACTCCCATAATTAATTAATTAAATTCATTTAATCCACATATTCAAATAAAAATTTAATTCTCAAAAATCCGATTTTTCTGGGGCGTTACACTCTTCCCCCCATATAAGGATTCTGTCCCCAGAATCTCGCTAATAATACATACACCATTGAGGAAAATTTTTCATTATTTTAATCTCAAGTTCCCACAATGTTACTTCGGCATTGTGGTTCCTTCAATTCACCTTCACCGAAGGTATTATCTTAATTCACATGATTTGTTACTTCCTATCAATAATCTGAGTTAGAAGTTAAACATTTACTCACACATTATGCTATCTCCCTTTTATTAATCCTTCTTTTAACTAAAAATTATATAATACACAAATTCCTCCTTCAAAATGAGATGATACTTGATCTTCTCTTCATTCGCTTACCTTTCTCGTTACCTATTTGTACTTACTCAACTCGTTCCGTTTTCGTGGATTGATTCTACATCGTGGATAACATCTCTACCGCCTCATTCTATAAATTAACTTCTAACTCTGTTCGCGCCATCTCCGTTATTAACTCATTTTGAGTCGCTAACATTGATAGTTTTTCCCTACCCTTCCTACTTAACGCGTCGGCTTCTATGTTTACCTTCCCTATATGATATAACATATCACAGTCGTAATCTTTCATTAATTCTAATCACCTTCTCTACTTTATATTCAACTCCTTCTGTGTGGAGATATATTTCAGACTCCTAGAGTCCGTGTATATCTCACACTTCTCCCCGTATAAATACTATCTTCAAATTTTTAATTCAAAAACTACAGCTGCCAATTATAGATTATAAGTAGGATAAACCTCCTTATAATCCTTTAACTGGCGTGATGCATACACAATGACTTTGCCCTGCTACATGAGTACACAATCTCGTCATCTATGCAAAACATCGAGATACATTACAAAATTCCCCATATCATCTGATAAAGACAATACAGGTGCCTCAATTAACCTTCTTTTTTAGTTCCTGAAAATTATTTTCTCACTTCTCATTCCCTACATACTTCTCAATAAAAAATCTGTCTATCTCTCAAGCTACAATTCACACGTAGTGAATTCCGTATCCATCTTCTCTCTCCATAGTGTTTCACACACTATCTTCAAATGTTCAACGTGATCTTCTGACGTCTTAAAGTAGACTAGAATATCACCAATGATCATTACGACACCCTTGTTCAAATAATATTTGAACACTCTGTGACGCTAATGGTACTTTCAACCATAGCACCTCACAATAGTACCTATTAATTTGCCACTGACTTGCTCAGAGCCCCTTACGAAAAGTCTAACTTCCGCACATTAGTTAACCCAAACGACATAACCAAAAACTCATCATAACTATAACGATTTCTGAACGTCGTCTTAGGTACCTCGTCCTTCCTTACGTTTTGCCGATAATACCCCTTACACAATTCTACCTTAGAAAAATACTTTACCCCCTTTCAACTGATCAATTAGATCATCGATCCTGGGCACTGGGTATTTACTCTCAACCACTAATTTACTCCCCTTATGATAGTCGATATGCAATGTAACAACTCATCCTCTTCCTTAATATCCTCCTAACTTGCATTATAGGTAGGCAACAAGAGCATCTCGGTGTTTTATTACTGTAAAATACTACATTGGGTTACTTAAAAAATCAAAGATTCATACTTTTATTCTAACAATTTATTAATGTTCTATGATTAATCAACCCATTCATACCGATAATTACTTTAAATTCTCTCAACATTATCGGTGCTTATCTATCAACACTTGCTTACCATTATTATCCATGAAACTATTTCCATGAATATAATCAACGAAAGTTATTCCCTCCTCCTCTATCGTAATGTTTAAAGGTACTTATAATCCCTTTCAGACAGACTCCTAGATGAGTCTTTCCATATTTCTTACAAGCTCCGATCTTATGCTTAGGATCCCCTTGTCCCACTCTAGTATTCCCGGAGTTAAAATTCTTTCTTTTTGGCATACTGCCACTACCACTAGTACTCTCTGCTTTGGTTCCTCCCTCTCCCTTGTTCTTATTCTTCCTCTCTTTGTGATATTGAGTCAACGCCTCACTACCACCCTCTGCTATAATCACCTTCTCCAGAATGGTCCCATAGGAAACACTCTGGAACACCGAAATCCTACTATAGAGCCAGGGTTTCAGGCCCTACTCAAACCTACGAGCCTTCCTCTCCTCAATGTCCACTTATTATGGAACAAACCTTGCCAATTCAGTGAATTTGGCCGCATACTGGGGAACCGTCATGTCCCATTGCTTAAGTTCTAAGAAATTAATCTTCCTCCTCCCCTGCATACTTGTAGGGAAATAATTCTCGAAGAAAACCTTCTTGAATTTTCCCACGTTACCGCATCTGTTCTAGCCCCACCCTGGTGAGCCTCCCACCAAAAGTTATCTTCCCCTTTCATCATGTAAGTGGCAAAAGAAGTCTTTTGCACCTCACCTACGTTTGTAATAACAAACGCCTTCTCTATTTCCTTTACTCATGTTCGGGCTTCTAATGGGTCCATCGTTTCTTTGAACTCCGGCGGACCTATGCTTTTAAATTCTTTAAAGATAATCGTTCTGGCTACCCTAGGTTCCGCGGTTATCCTACCCCCGGTTTGGTTAAATGCAGCCGTTAATAAATTAACGAACTCTTGTATAGGGTTGTTTTGACCCACCCCCCTTTATTTTCATTACGTGATTCCGCTTCCTGATTACGTTGTCTTCTCCTTGGCGGCATTTTCTGATTAAATAGAATTTCATTATTATCTATTTACTTACTTCATTATTATTCATCTCATAACAACTCATACCCTAATAAAGCATATTTAATGAAAACTTCATCATATTCATATGCTTCTTCATAGTCAAAACAATTTACAATTTGCGTCCCTAGTCAAAGGTTATTACATTTCTATCCCGCAATTGAACTTCTCAAAAGTTAGGATTTACAAAAAGACATCCCTGTTATACAAAAGAGGGTTTTACGTCACTACACACATATTTATAACTCTAGACTTCTAATAATGCATAACAGTGTCCTCGTGTTTCTCATTCGCAATTATCACTGCAGTATCCCGACTAATAGTATGTCGAGTCTGTCCCGACTCAGTGGAATAACAAGCAACTTTCATCTTGAAATCCTTATGAGCACTCTCATGGATGTAAGACATCCGTGCTATCTTCCGGTCCTTCTCCCCCAGTTCCCTACGAAGCTCATCGGCCTCTTCCTTATAGTCCCTAGCCTGCCCTAACATAAGCACCTATTTATCGTGCTCTAACTCAAAATCTGCTTCTGCAGACATCTTAGCTTCATAGAGATAAATAATCTCTTCACTCTGATTGTGACGCCCCCAAAATAGGTATACATCACCCATCTTGAGTCGCCAAATACATGGTACATAAATCAAACACAAACTTAATTATACAATAGTCGTGTAAAATACGACAAAACATAGCTGAGAGTTTAAACAAGAATATTGTCATGTAGACAATATCCACACTCAATGGTGTCCTCATTACAATTATTATCACATTATTCCGTAGAATAGTGAGGACTACTAAAGCCATTTATCCTGGACCATCACTCTATTCCTCGACTCGTCCCAGCTATATTCTCATTTCCTGAAGAGAACAATGAAAGAAAGGGTGAGCTCAACTAGCCCAAAGAAGAAATATTATGACTAAGATAATGCGAGAATAAATTATCCTTAGCCTTCAACAAAGATAACAACCGATAGAATACAATAGACAACAAGTTTTAGATCAACAAGCTATAAATGAAATAAGAAATCCATTAGAAGAGTCAAGTAGAGCATAAAATCTACTATCTTCTATGATTTAAAAAGTTTTTCATCAACTTTATCGCTTAGACTCAAACCTTTTAATAAATAAAATCGAATCATCCTCGCATCTACGCCAAGGATATTCATGTAATCATCAATGGTCATGATTATACCGAATAATCCCTAATCATAATCATACCAACAACTGTCCATCAATGAACTACAAGCCAATGAGGACTTTTACCACATCATTCGTCACATTACGGTCATGATTATACCGAATAATCCCTGGTCATAATCATACCAAGTCCATCTATGCATGTAAGCCAAAGATGACTTTCATCACAATATAAGCTTGAGGATGATGACAATGACATAATAGTTCAATAAAACAAGTTCAAGGATAAATTTTAAAGTTTTATAATTTAATTTATCCAAAAATCAATAACGTCCAAATTGTCAACACGATACTGCTTTGTAAAGTAAAATTCAAGAATAATATTCATGTACCAAAAATAATTTGGACAGAAAAGAAATATATTTTTCAGGTAAATAGTACCCCGTGAATAGTACTTTGGGAATAGTACCTCGTGAATAGTACCCCGACATGAAAAGTACTCCAAATACCCGAGTGAATAATATTCGGGTGAATAGTAATTGGGTGAATAGTAACCCGTGAATAGTAATTCGTGAATAGTACTCTAGCATGAAAAGTTCCCCGAATACCCGAGTGAATAATACTAGAGTGAATAGTAACTCGTAAAAGAAAAAAAACCAAAGAAAATGATATTTCATGACGAGTACAAAAGAAATGATATCTCAGGCGAGTATAATAGAATATACGAAACTGCAAATGGATTTTCACCCGCCATGCGGTAATCCACGTAGACAGATCATTTCCATAATTTAATAAAGAATGAATACAAAGGATCATTCACCATGCCTGCGGTAATCAACATCGACAGGTTATTCCAATAGAATAATAAAGAATGGAATAACAATGTAATTCACCAAGCATGCGATAGACCACCACAGACATGAGTTATTCCAATGTAATAATAAAGAATGGAACCCGGTCATGCGTAATCCGCATGCATGTGATATTCCAAATGACTAATAAAGAATGGAATAACAACAGAATTTTACAAGCATGCACGATAGACCGCATGCATAATGAGTTATATTTCAATGTAATAATAAAGAATGGAATAATGAGAAGAATTTCACCATGTATGCGGTATTGCAGATGTATAAAAGTTATTCCAACATAATAGTAAAGAATGGAAAAACAACCCTTACGAGTATTGAAAGAAAATAACTCTCTTCATGAATACGAAAGAATAATACCCCTTACCTCAAAAGAAGACTAGATACTGGAATACTGAGGTAGCAGACTTCTCTTCTTCTTTCTCTTTATAATTTCTCTCTACAATAATTGCTCTAAAGCTTTAGTGAATTGGTGAGAAATGAAGGAAGAATGAGCTTCTATTTATAGGAAAATATAGTTTCGATAATTGCACGTTTTGGGGCTCAAAATATTACAATACAATACCTTCAACTTTTCTTTCATTTTTAATTTAGTCCTGCAAGTATTATCAAACTTGCACCACCTCCCCTAATAGTAAATCATGTGAATTAATAGTACAATCATGTGAATACATAGTTATAATCATGTGAAAATATGAATTACAGTATAGTACCTCCATCTATACCTCCATTTTTAACTTAGTCATGCAAGTATTATCAATCTTGCACCACCTCCCCTTATAGTACAAGAATGTGAATCAATAGTACACACATGTGAACAAATAGTTATAATCATGTGAATTAATAGCAATTAATTCCTCATTTACCCGATTAATTACCTGGTTGGTCAATATAACTTCCAGACATCAATTACTATCGAAATAAATATCGATTTTCACTACCACTAATAATCCCGACACAATGGAAATATTTTTCTCAAAAATTTTATTTTTGAAATTTCAAAGTTTGACTTTTTCTGAAAAAGTCAACTGTTTACTTTTTTGACCAAAAAGTCAACCCCGGCAAATTTTGTGTTTATAGTCTATTTCTACTAATTTCATCGTTCCGGACTCAAATATCACGTCTGCGTCTCCAAATTCAACTTCGAACTCAAATTATATTTTTTAATAACATTCATCATTAATATTATAACTCACAATATTTAACAACCAGGTCGTTCCCAGGAAAGAAGGGGCTTTCCGATAAGGATTTCTCCTTATTGACGCGCAATTAGGTGACCAAACCTCTCCTTGACAGAACTTCTAGACATTGTAAATATTGCACTTTAATAATATAAATAACTTTGTCTTCTCAATTATTGATTTAATAATATATCATATTATGCAGATGATACTGTGACAATAACTGAATCAATAATATGAGAGATATGATGCAGCAATTACTGTAGCAATAATTGAGTATAATTGAGTGACTTCTCACGTAAGCATCAATAATCAATACCGTGTGCTACTATGCTACCACGCCAGACATCGAACTTTTACTACCGGGTAGTTCAGCGCTTTTAACAGTAACACTTTCACCGTTATTTTTATAAAATAATAATTTCATTGTTTTCTAACTACGATAATACTTACATTGTGGGGTCCACTAATGAATGTGCCATCGCATACGGATATTCCCCGACAAAAAGAATATTCCCAGAACCAATCGAATATTATATAACAACTTGCTTACTTTGCAAAATTTATAAATATTACCCACAACTATAACATTATATCAAATCCACACCATAATATTCAAAAAAATATTTTGAGAAATTTAAATCTTTATTCATAAAATTTGGGGTCTCACAATCTCCCCTCCTTATGAAATTTTGCCCTCGAAATTTATGTACGTACCTGGTATGCCGAAGAGGTGAGGATACCTTGACTTCATTTCAGATTCTAACTCTTAAGGTATAACCTTTGAGTGTCAAATAGGATCCTTCTTTTCCAAGATTTTAACATGTATCTCCTCATACATTAAATCTTCTGATATCTCGTCTAGTTATAATTCAATAATGTGGTTCGGGTCATCCACATATTTACATAACATCGATACGTGAAAAACATTATGAACACGCGACATACTTGGTCGTACACAGTTCCTACTCATCAAAGATTTCAAATGGGCCAATAAAATCGAGGGTTGAGATTTCCTCTCTTCATCGATTCTTGCTTCTAGAATAACGCCCTCTTGAACCTTCTTCACATTCATCAGCTCTGAGTATGTAGCTTGAGCGGCTTTAACTTTATCGATTAAAGTCGATTCTACTCGTATATTTGATATCACCACGTGGGTCCCTAGAGTCATTAACTCTATCTTCATCATTTGTAAGTTATACGAAATGGGTCTTTGTGTTAACAACATCGCACTCGTAAACGCATACGATCTTCTACTCAACACGTCAGCTACCACGTTCGCTCTTCCACAATGATATTGAATGGTATGATCGTAATCTTCAACAGCTCGATCCAACGTCTTTGGCGTATGATACGTTCGTTTTGGTTGAAGAAATATTTAAGGGTTTTAGAAATGGATTTTGTACTGATGTCAATACAAAATTAGATTTCAAGCTCTAGGGGTAGGCTAGGAAGTTCTTTAAGAATACGCCAGGAAATTTATTAACAATAGAAATATCATTTAAAAACTGTGACTCTCATCCCAAGACTTGGATAGCACGTCACATTGATACCTATCAGCTTGTCATCGTCATTCACGACGTCGCCTACAGAAAGTTTGGCTTCGGTGCATTCCACACAAGGTAGTCAACAACGAAAGGATCGAGGCTCTTTACTTATGGCTTTATATGACAAGATTGACTTTAGTGGTTTGGTTGCTTGAATTCGCATAACAGGTTGGTTAGGAATATGAAAGCTAACAACCTTACGAAAAGCATGATAAGTAGTTAACCAATCGATTCCTAAAATCACATCAAATACAAGTATTTTCAAAGAGATAAGATCGACAGGTAACGTGAAAGTGTCGATTTGAATCAAACAAGATTTATAAATAGTGGAGGTAACGAAGGTTTCTACTAATGAAGTTTCAACCAATAAGTCTAAGTCTAACTTCTCTGGGGTCAAATTTAAACATTAAGCGCAAGCAAGAGAGATAAAAGAATGGGTAGAACTGGTATCTAATAAGGTATAGACTTTGCAAAAATTTATAATTAACTAACCCGTGCTAACTTCGTTCGGGTTACTCGCTTTTTGAGAAGTCACGAAAAAAGCTCTTCCTAAAACCACCGACTTTGTTTTGTCCGTATCCGCCTTTGGTGCGACCGTCCCAGCTGGACTTGACTTTGGTGCATGGAAAAATTGGGCTAGGTGACCTTCTTTTCCACAGTTGTAAAATGCTTTGGACTGCATCACGCAGTTTGGACTGATATATCCCTCCCCTCCGCATTTGAAGCATACAATTGGTGGTCGTTTTCCTTCCTTGAAAATGGGTGTTTGTGTTGCTGTCTTTCCATCATTATTGAACCTTCTCTTCTTGAAATTTTAACTCCTATTATCTTGGCCATGATTACCACCGAAGTGGTTACCATTTTTGGCATGATAATTTCCCCCCATGATGGTTATCATTGTTCCGATGGTCGTTGCCATCGGTACGATTATTATCATGTTGTTGGTCGTTGCCTTTTGGTTGTGCTGACTCATTATCGTGCTCCAATAACTGAGCCCTATTCATAACATCTGAATATAAACAAAGTTTGTGAGAAATGAGGTATTGACATATATCGGGTTTCAAACCTCTTAGAAACATTCGTGTCATTCGCTTCTCATTATCGACCAAATGGGATACAAACCGGGATAACTCCACAAATTTAGCCTCGTATTGCGACACGGTCATATTGTTTTGCTCCAACTTGATAAACTCCACCTCCTTCATGTGACAAATACTTTCGGGAAAGTACTTGTCGTGGAACAACTCTTGGAACTTCTCCCATGATATCTTGAGTGCGTCAGGCTGGGTACGCTTTATAGATTCCCACCAATAATCTGCCTCTTCACGCAACATAAAGGTGGCGAAGGGAACTTTTTGCTCCTCGGAGCATCCCAAGACATCAAATATCTTGGTGATCTGCTTTAACCACGTCTTTTCCTTAAGTGGTTCTGGCTTTCCCAATAACTCTGGCAGTCCCATCTCCTTGAACTACTTAGCAGTGACCATCCGTGGGTTGCCATTGTTTCCACCTGCATTATGAATAAGAGTCTCTCTCGTCTGATGTTGCATGAATTTCATAAAGCCTCTGAACATCTCATCGTTTATCATCTGATCGGTGTTGTTATTTACCTGAGGATTATTGTCTTCCTGTTGCACATTATCCTGGGTATTGATCGTTAATGACTCAACGGTCTCATGTGCTTCATTGCTGATCTCAACATTTTTAGATGCCATTTTCAAACACTGTCACAAAACAAGGGTTAATTGACATATCACATATTATCCCTATACTCTGACCGACCAATTAAATACCAAATAAACTTAGGTAGGTCATACTAGCGAAGGAATTCCCCGTCTCTCCCCTCCTAGTTCTTATCTCACATCTCAGTTGGGGATCATATCCCTAAGCTTTGATACCAACTGTGACGCCCCAAAAATAGGTATACATCACCCATATTGAGTCGCCAAATACATGGTACATAAATCAAATACAAACGTAATTATACAACAGTTGTGTAAAATACGACAAAAAATAGCTGAGAGTTTAAACAAGAATATTGTCATCTAGACAATATCCACACTCAATGGTGTCCTCATTATAATTATTATCACATTATTCCGTAGAATAGTGAGGACTACTAAAGCCATTTATCCTGGACCATCACTCCATTCCCCGACTCGTCCCACTATATTCTTATTTCAAGAGAACAATGAAAGAATGGGTGAGCTCAACTAGCCCAAAGAAGAAATATTATGACTAAGATAATGCGTAATAAATTATCCTTAGCCTTCAACAAAGATAACAACCGATAGAATACAATAGACAACAAGTTTTAGATCAACAACTGCAACAAAAATAAGCAATCCATTAGAAGAGTCAAGTAGAGCATAAAATCTACTATCTTCTATGATTTAAAAAGTTATTCATCAACTTTATCGCTGAGACTCAGCTTAAAAAAATAAACCACATCATCGAATCATTCCTGCACCACGACCAAGGATATTCATTAAATCATCAATGGTCATGACTATACCGAATAATCCCTGGTCATAATTATACCAAAATCTGTCCATCAATGCACTACAGGCCAATGAGGACTTTTACCACATCATTCGTCACATTACGGTCATGATTATACCGAATAATCCCTGGTCATAATCATACCAAGTCCATCTATGCATGTAAGCCAAAGATGACTTTCATCACAATATAAGCTTGAGGATTATGACAATGACATAATAGTTCAATAAAACAAGTTCAAGGATAAATTTTAAAGTTTTATAATTTAATTTATCCAGAAATCAATAACATCCAAATTGTCAACACGATACTGCTTTGTAGAGTAAAATTCAAGAATAATATTCATGTACCAAAAATAATTTGGACAGAAAAGAAATATATTTTTTGGGTAAATAGTACCCCATGAATAGTACTTCAGGAATAGTACCTCGTGAATAGTACCCTGACATGAAAAGTACTCCAAATACCCGAGTGAATAATATTTAGATGAATAGTAATTGGGTGAATAATAACTCGTGAATAGTACTCTGGCATGAAAAGTGCCCTAAATGCCTGAGTGAATAATACTAGAGTAAATAGTAATCGGGTGAATAGTAACCCATGAATAGTAACTCGTTAAAGAAAAATACCAAAGAAAATGATATTTCATGACGAGTACAAAAGAATGATATATCTCAAAGTAGTATAATAGAATATCCAAAGCGCAAATGGATTTTTACCGCCATGCGATAATCCACGTAGACAGATCATTTCCACAATTTAATAAAGAATGAATACAAAGGATCATTCACCATGCCTGCGGTAATCCACATAGACAAGTTATTCCAACAAAATAATAAAGAATGGAATAACAATGTAATTCACCGGGCATGCGATAGGCCGCATGCATGCATGTGTTATTCCAATAGAATAATAAAGAATGGAACCAGTCACGCAGAATCCGTGATGATAGGATATTCCAAATGACTAATAAAGAATGGAATAACAATAGAATTCACGTGTATGCGACGAGATCGCATGCAGAAAAGTTATTCCAACAAAATAATAAAGAATGGAATAATGTAAGAATTTTATCATGTATACCAGACGGTGACAGCAAAAGTTATTCTAACATAATAGTAAAGAATGGAATAAAAACCCTTACGAGTATTGAAAGAAAATAACTCTCTTCATGAATACGAAAGAATAATACCCCTTACCTCAAAAGAAGACTGGATACTGAAATAATGAGGTAGCAGACTTCTCTTCTTCTTTCTCTCTATAATTTCTCTCTATAATAATTGCTCTAAAGCTTTAGTGAATTGGTGAGAAATGAAGGAAGAATGAGCTTCTATTTATAGGAAAATATAGTTTCGATAATTGTACGTTTTGGGGCTCAAAATATTACAGTACAATACCTTCATTTTTAATTTAGTCCTGGAAGTATTATCAAACTTGCACCACCTCCCCTAATAGTAAATCATGTGAATTAATAGTACAATCATGTGAATACATAGTTATAATCATGTAAAAATATGAATTACAGTATAGTACCTCCATCTATACCTCCATTTTTAACTTAGTCATGCAAGTATTATCAATCTTGCACCACCTCCCCTAATAGTACAAGAATGTGAATCAAAAGTACACACATGTGAACAAATAGTTATAATTATGTGAATTAATCTCATTTACCCGATTAATTACCTGGTTGGTCAATATAACTTCCAGACATCAATTACTATCGAAATAAATGTCGATTTCCACTAACACTAATAATCCCGACACAATGGAAATATTTTTCTCAAAAATTTCATTTTTAAAATTTTGAAGTTTGACTTTTTCTGAAAAAGTCAACTATTGACTTTTTTGACCAAAAAGTCAACCCCAACAAATTTTGTGTTTATAGTCTATTTCTACTAATTTCATCGTTCTGAACTCAAATATCACATCCGCGTCTCCAAATTCAACTCCGAACTCAAATTCGATTTTTAAATAACATTCATCATTAATATTATAACTCATAATATTTAACAACCAGGTCGTTCCCAGGAAAGAGGGGGCTTTCCGATAAGGATTTCTCCTTATTAGCGCGCAATTAGGTGACCAAACCTCTCCTTGACAGAACTTTTAGACATTGTAAATATTGCAATTTAATAATATGAATAACTTTGTCGTCTCAATTATTGATTTAATAATATATCATATTATGCAGATGATACTGTGACAATAACTAAATCAATAATATGAGAGATTGATGCAGCAATTACTGTAGCAATAATTGAGTATAACTGAGTGACTTCTCACGTAAGCATCAATAATCAATACCGTGTGCTACTATGCAACCACGCATATTACTGTACTTTTACTACCAGGTAGTTCAATAGTTTTAACGGTAACACTTTCGCCGTTATTTTTATAAAATGATAATTCTGTCATTTTCTAACTACGACAATACTTCCGTTGTGGGGTCCACCAATGATTGTGCCGTCGTACGGATATTCCCTGACAAAAAGAATAGTGATGGTACCTCGCCCCCGCCATAGGTACAGGCTCTACTCTGTTCATAATTTCTTCGCTCACCGCGTGTATATCTCTATACATCAAGCTATCGATCGACATCCTACAATAACACATTTGTTGATTAGTACATAACACACAATAGTATATGTGAGACCCCGAATTTTATGAAATGAAGGTATTCAATTTTCTTATAATTATTCTATTTAGTAAATGGTTAAATTGATAAAAGGTTAAAGTTAAGGGTGATATGTGAAAATTTTGCAAAGTAAACAAGTTGTCATAAAATACTCGGTAGTAAAAGTACAAGAATGTCTGGCTGTGGTTGCATAGTAGCACACTCAGATTAATTATTGATGCTTACATAAGAAGTCACTCAGTTATACTCAATTATTGCTACAGTAATTGCTACATCATATCTCTCATATTATTGATTCAATTATTGTCACAGTATCATCTGTATAATATGTTATATTATTAAATCAATAATGAGAGACGGCAAAGTTATTCATATTATTATTTGTAATATTGACAATGTCTAGAAGTTCACAAGGAGAGAGTTGGTCACCTAATTGCGGCTTAATAAGGAGAAATCCTTATCTAAGCCCTCTTTCCCGGAAACGACTCGTTGTTAAATATTGTGAGTTATAATATTAATGATGAATAAGTTCGTGTTGATTAAAGATGAAATTGATAGTTCCATTGTGTGGGAATTATTCGTGTTAGTGGAAATCGACATTTATTTCGATAATAATTGATGTCTGGAAGTTATCGGGTAATTAACAGGATAAATGAGCAATTAATTGCTATTGATTCACAAGTTTATAACTATGTGTTCACATGTGTGTACTATTGATTCACATGATTTACTATTAGGGGAGTTGATGCAAGATTGATAATACTTGCATGACTAAATTAAAAATAGAGGTATAGTTGAAGGTACTATACTGTAATTAATTTTTTCACATATTTAGAACTATTGAGTCACATGATTTACTATTGATTCACATGATTTACTATTAGGGGAGGTGGTGCAAGTTTGATAATACTTGCAGGACTAAATTTAAAATGAAGGAAAAGAGGAAGGTATTATACTGTAATATTTCGAGTCCCAAAATGTGCAATTATCAAAACTATATTTTCCTATAAATAAAAGCTCATTCTTCCTTCATTTCTCATCAATTCACTAAGTCTCACAAGAGCAATTATAGAGATAGAAGCTATAGAGAGAGAAGTTATAGAGAGAAAGAAGAAGTGTAGTCTGCTACTTCACTACTCCAGTATCCAGTCTTCTTCTTGAAAGTAGTATGCACACAAGCCAATCATGTTTGATGATAAAGCATATACTTTGTAACAATCTTATTCATTTATTAATAAATAGTATTAATTTATTAAAGGCTTTTAATTATCTACATGATGTTGCTTTATAATATGTGATAAACCCATAGTTTTAAGCAATGCTTTTAGAATAATGATGATGATCACTCTAGTGAGATCTAAATTCTTAGAAAGCTTAAAACTAAAATAGTTCCCAATCGTTGGATTATTAAATTGGGGATTAGTGAATTCGGATAGATTGGTACATACGTTGCTTGCTCATTGGATGAGGATGATTGATCTCATGATCATTTATGTGGAGACACTAAAGCAAGTATGTAGGTGCTTATTGGAGAATAAGTTCACTGAACGTGGCTCGCTAAGGAATACCTAATGGAGTTTTACTTGCATGTCAATAGGAATTCCTGTAGTGATAGTAGTACAAGTGATCCTTGGACTTGAGATCATCATAGTATCTTGTGTATGATGAGTTATACTTTGACTTATTCCTTAAGACCCTTAGGGTATATCAAAGGGTATGCTTGGGTATAATAAGTTGTACATGGAGATAATGTATGATCAATAAAGAATCTACCGCTTCTAGTAAAAAAAAGAGAAATGTCCTATGTGATTCGATAAATGACAACCTAGTAGTCCTTGGCCAAGGTGGAATGAAATTAGAAAGGAGTTTCTAATTTGCATTATTTGGTGTTGTGCATTTAAGAGTCGAAATATATATAATTAAATAAAATAAGACTTGATAGTAATTTCATGTCTTATATTTAATTGGGACATTGTATGGTGGAAGGATTGAATTGTACGGTACTAACTATTTACTCAAAGGTTCTTTTAAGATTAATGTTGAAATCTATATTATCTGAAAAGTCGTTAATCGCTAGGGAGGCTTATCCCTATTGTAGAATAAATATTATTTATTTAAATAAATTAATATTTTAATTTATTTATTTAAATAAGATTAGAATTGTTCTAATTAATTTATTCACAACCAGTTTAATATAGAGAACCTAAAGGGTCACACCATAAAAGGAAGAATAATTATTTAAGAAGTTAATGGCATAATCGTAATAATATATTAAGTGTATTTAATTAAATCTACGGTGATAGAATAAATTAAATAGCTTAATATTTATTATTTAATATTTTAAAATATTAAATATATAAATTAATAAGAGGAGTCTTATTAATATTATTATAATTATTATTATTTTAATTTCTAAAGAGTTGGAAATTAATTTAATATTAGTACTCTTATTTATTCCTAATAAAATTAGGAGGCTAATTAATTAAAAGTTTAATTAATTATTCCTAATAAGATTGAGAGCCTAATTAATTAAATGAGTTTAATTAATTAAAATAAAGCCCAATTCCTTAATTGTTAAGGAGGGTTACCTACATCTATAAATAAGAGGAGTCTTATTATAGGTGAAGGGGTTGACACTTTCACAAAACACGTGAATACGTAATTCCAATAGTTGGGAGAGTACACCCCTTTCTATGTGAGATAGAAAAACTAGGGTTTTGCCAAACACTCATCTTCTTGAATCTTTCTTCTTCCTTGGTGGATCACCTCTAGAGGCTAAACACTTGGGTACACTTGGGTGGCTAACGTTGATCAAATGAAAGAACCAAACCCGGTGGATTCAAGTTGGACGCGAAAGGATTTGGAAGTGAACTCGTACTTGAGGAAGCTTGAATCTTCAAGGGTATGGTTCTTGTTATTCATATCTTTTCGTTTAATTAAAAATTGTGCATAAAGGATGATCCGGGTATATGGTTTGTAAAATTTTAAACTCTGATTTTTACACGTTTCCGCTTATTTTGTGCAATTTGATTGCGTTCATGAATATTACAAACCTAACACTTCTGAGATAAGAGTTATTATTTTTATATTCTGAAGAGATATTATTTTTCGTATTCATATGAATATTATTATCATTCAATATTCATTATATTCGTTTAATATTCGTAAGGAATATTATTTTCGTTCAATATTCGTTAGGAATATTATTTTCGTTCAACCGTTGTAAGTAAGGGGTTTCTGCCAGGGACAGTTTCGTAATTTTTCCGACCCTCAAAAATTCTAGAAAAATTTGAAATCATAATTTGAGGAGTTTTCTAGATTTTGTCCAAAAATGGCGATTTTTGGATGTATAGATTAGGAGATATGAATTTTATGGGAAAAGACTATTTTAAAAGTAAACCCTTATAACTCATTGTGGTTAACTCCAAAATTTGTGAAATTTTTATTGGGAGTACATCTATATAACAACAGTATACCCTGTAAATTTCGGAATTTATATACCATGTATCTGGCGACTCAAGATTGGTGATGTATACCTGTTTTGGGGGCATCACAGTTGGTATCAAAGCTTAGGGATATTATCCCTGGCTGAGATGTGAGACTATAACTAGGAGGGAGAGAGATGGGGAATTCCTTCGCTAGTATGACATACCTAAGTTAATTGGTATTTAATTGGTCGGTCAGAGTATAGGGATAATATGTGGTATGTCAATTAACCCTTATTTTGAAACTATACTCTAGAATGATATCTGAAATACAGGAGATGAGAAATAGGAAAATCATGATAGAGAGGAATAACCGGGAAGGTACAATTCAAAAAGAAAGCAAGGTATTCTCATCTCTTTGAACTACCAGGTACGTAAATTTTAAGGGTGAAATTTCATAAGGAAGGGAGATTGTGAGACCCCAAATTTTATGAAATGAAAGTATTCAATTTTCTTATAATTATTTTATTTAGTAAATGGTTAAATTAATAAAAGGTTAAAGTTATGGGTGATATGTGAAAATTTTGTAAAGTAAGCAAGTTGTCATAAAATATCTGATAGTAAAAGTACAGTAATACGCGTGGTTGCATAGTAGCACACGGTATTAATTATTGATGCTTACGTAAGAAGTCACTCAGTTATACTCAATTATTGCTACAGTAATTGCTACATCATATCTCTCGTATTATTAATTCAATTATTATCACAGTATCATCTGTATAATATGTTATATTATTAAATCAATAATTGAGACGGAAAAGTTATTCATATTATTATTTGTAATATTGACAATGTCTAGAAGTTCTGTCAAGGAGAGGGTTGGTCACCTAATTGCGCGCCAATAAGGAGAAATCCTTATCGGAAGCCCCCCTCTTTCCTGGGAACGACCTGGTTGTTAAATATTGTGAGTTATAATATTAATGATGAATAAGTTCATGTTAATTAAAGATGAAATTGATAGTTCTATTGTGTGGGAATTATTAATGTTAGTGGAAATCGATATTTATTTCGCTAATAATTGATGTCTGGAAGTTATCGGGTAATTAACCGGATAAATGAGCAATTAATTGCTATTGATTCACATGTTTATAACTATGTGTTCACATGTGTGTACTATTGATTCACCTGATTTACTATTAGGGGAGTTAGTGCAAGATTGATAATACTTGCATAACTAAATTAAAAATGGAGGTATAGTTGAAGGTACTATACTGTAATTAATTTTTTCACATGTTTAGAACTATTGAGTCACATGATTTACTATTGATTCACATGATTTACTATTAGGGGAGGTGGTGCAAGTTTGATAATACTTGCAGGACTAAATTAAAAATGAAGAAAAAGAGGAAGGTATTATACTGTAATATTTCGAGCCCCAAAATGTGCAATTATCAAAATTATATTTTCCTATAAATAGAAGCTCATTCTTTCTTCATTTCTCACCAATTCACTAAGTCTCACAAGAGCAATTATAGAGATAGAAGCTATAGAGAGAGAAGTTATAGAGAGAAAGAAGAAGAGTAGTCTGCTACTTCACTACTCCAGTATCCAGTCTTCTTCTGGGGTAAGGGTTATTATTTTTATATTTTGAAGAGATATTATTTTTTCGTATTCGTATGAATATATTTATCGTTCAATATTCATTATTTTCGTTTAATATTCGTAAGGAATATTATTTTCGCTCAATATTCATAAGGAATATTATCTTCTCTCAACCGTTGTAAGTAAGGGGTTTCTGCCAGGGCAGTTTTGTAATTTTTTCGACCCTCAAAAATTCTGGAAAAATGTGAAATGATAATTTGATGAGTTTTCTAGATTGTGTCCAAAAAGGGTGATTTTTGGATATATAGATTAGGAGTTATGAATTTTATGGGAAAAGACTATTTTAAAAGTAAACCCTTATAACTCATTGTGGTTAACTCCAAAATTGGTGAAATTTTTATTGGGAGTACATCTATATAATAGCAGTATACCCTATAAATTTCAGAATTTATGTACCATGTATCTGGTGACTCAAGATGGGTGATGTATACCTGTTTTGGGGGCGTCACAGTTGGTATCAAAGCTTAGGGATATGATCCCTGGCTGAGATGTGAGACTAGAACTAGGAGGGGAGAGATGGGGAATTCCTTCGCTAGTATGACCTACCTAAGTTAATTGGTATTTAATTGGTCGGTCAGAGTATAGGGATAATATGTGGTATGTCAATTAACCCTTATTTTGAAACTATACTCTAGAATGATATCTGAAATACAGGAGATGAGAAATGGGAAAAACATGATAGAGAGGAAATAACCAGGAAGGTACAATCTGAAAAGAGAGCAAGGTATTCTCATCTCTTCAAACTACCAGGTACGTAAATTTTGAGAGCAAAATTTCATAAGGAGGGGAGATTGTGACGCCCCCAAATCCGGATATCTTCCAACCCGACAGATAGTGCTACATGGTACTTATAACTGTACATTCATTCTATTGAAACGAAATCAAAATGTGTGTATCAACGACATTCTTATTACAATAATAATATTACATCTCGTTCCCAGGTTCTAAAACCAATACATTCTTTGTTCATCATAGTATAATATATACAACTTACTAGTTTATTATAAGGTAAACTAATCGTTCATCTTCGTCTTGCTTTTATCCTTATTGGATCCCTCGGTTCGTTCGGTCCTAGCTGCATTCATATGGTTCAAGCAAGAGTGAGCATAACAAGCTCAACAAGTACAACAATTTCTTTCAAACAACATGCTTGAAACATTGGAATCGTATATCTTCAATAACTGGATAGTAGTTATGAAGTACTATCAATAATTTAAAATAGCATTTCTTTTCCTTCAAAACGTTTTACAATGACAATATTCAGTAAAACATTAATTCTGGTCCAAGACCATGAGCATTTCATAATTTCTTTGAAAAGGACAACCCGGCACTAAGTCCGTAAGTCTGGCATATCTTACGAGCACTTCTGGGTGATTAGCCCATAGTACTCTATGTTGATCAACACTACATTCATTAAACGTGTATACGTTTAAGTTTTGGCAACCTCGTATGCCCATCGAATAATCGATGAAAAATACATTTGTTTATTTATACTTAGGCTTACCTTGAATCCGTACCAAACAATTGGCATAGGATAGCGTTAGCAATTCTATATTGAAAGACTTGTAAATAAATCAATCAACTCTTCAAGATTAGTCTAGCCGAGGTAAAACTGGCATCGACCCTTTAGTAAAACATTTCATGCATCTCATAACATGAATCACAGAAAACTTGACTAACTCAAAGTTTAGACAAGCGTTTAAGAAAAACTTGCCTTCAGCGTCTGCTACAGAAAAATTACTTTTCCTTTGAGTCTTTACAATCTCTACAACACATAACCACATAACATACCACATTAGATCATGAATGAACATACATGGTTCCTAATGAATCTTACCCTTCTTCCCAATCTAATCATGTATTTAGATTTGTTATTATTGGTTCGAGCTTGCCATTATCTTTTACATCATTCTTACCAACTTCTTTCTCTTCTATGTCTTACGTGGATTTACTTCATTAATAGAACTCGTTTTGAGTTAATCATCCTTCCTCACGGCTTACTAACGTTCTTACGTTATTAATTGAAACTCGAACGTTAAGTACACTTATTGCATACAGTTCATGTTCCCGTATTACTTAACAACTTTTAGTTGTAACTCTCAACATTATAGTCATTATCATTATTGAATACAATTCAAGTAATTACATATCCCATACTTGTCTTGCAACCCATTGGGTTCATAAACAACTTCGTCAACAAAAGTCCACTGCCGGCGCTGCGGCGCGGCATCCCTTTACTATAGATGTGGCGCCACTCTTACGTACACGATCCTCTTATACACGGTATACATGGCATGAAAGTGTTATAACTAGAGTTAGTCTTTGCTGCATGAAACTCCGAAGAGCCAACCCCTCGCTCCGGTCTTTCTTGCGGCGCGGTTCATAAAGCTCTATCTGGCACTGCGGCGCCAGACTTCAGTCCCAGAAAAATTTGACAGACAAATTTTTATGTGAGATTCCCGGGCTCATAACTTCTTCGTTATAAGTCTGAATTGGCTCGTTCAAGAGTCTACGATTCACAAATTACATACTCTACGTGTTCATGCAAGAATTTTATCTATTTGACTTCATTAACTAAAAATTAACCTATTAGTCCATTTTAACAAAAATGATAAACGTTCGTGAACGTTCAACGCTCGTTTCTTTGTTCTAAGTCAGAATTCACTCATTCTCGAGTCCGCAACTCTATAATGCCAAATAAGACTTATTTCCATTGAAAACCAATGTTTCCAAGCTCAATATCAAAATTCGACTTCTATTCCAAGAATTTTACGAATTCGACGATTATCGTCCAAACTCGTGAATTCCGCATTAACTTCATTTCGTAAGATTTGTTCTTCGCTTCAAATGGATTCAATCCATCATATTAACATCTTGACATACATACTTCATTAACTTATAAACATGATAAGTTATTACTTATTCTTTGTGAGTTTATAACTTATAAAAGTATAAACTACTTATGACTTCCTTTCTCATGACTTATTATAGATTAAGTCTTTTAACCACCATTCTTGCTTCTTATTATCATACAATCTTATTAAAGTACACATATGAGTAGTTCATATAAGCTCTTCATAAATTCATAACTTAATTAAGTTTGAATTACTTAATCATGACTTATACAGCTTAAGTCTATTGATTAATCATTCTTATCATTCCTTAGCATACATCTTCTACCACTACCCACTTCTCTAACAATGGAAGAGAAAGAGATTCGTGGTTTAAGTTCTTACCCTTGATAATCACTTGGTTATTCTTTAATCTCCTTCTTGCTTCTTGAATTCTCAAAGGCTAACTTGTTCTAGCTTTTGTAGCTTTTTCTCTCTAACCAATAAGCTATAAGTTATTGGATGAAAATCTAACAACTAACAAATGAGCTAGCAAGCTTCCTATTTATAGGACTTCCTAAGTTAGGGTAGTTTGGTCATTAAGCTATCCCACCTCCTTAATCACCTCTTACTATTCCTAGCTTAAACACTAAGTTAACTTTCTCCCCACAACACTTGGCCATTAAGTCTACTTGGTCATCACACTTACTTAGCCATTAAGTATACTTACTCATCACATATAAGCACTTTGCTTGCTCATCACACATAAACACTTTACTTAACCTTTAAGTTACTTAACTTATCATTTGCTTAACCCTTAAGTCTACTTGCCCAACACACTTAATTCTTGGTCACCAATTCACCCATGGGTTGCCTCATAAATCAAGCTTTACCCATTGTATCTTATTTTGGGCTTTACATTTAATTAGCTTAATTAACTTATCTTATACATTGGGCTTGTAATTAAACAAACATTGGACTTAACCATTTCCACCCTTGGGCTTAACCATTCCTATACTTGGGCTTGTATAATTCCTAACAAATCCTACAAGTCCAATACATTTAACTTAAAGTCTCATAACATTATAATTTACGTACGAAATCTTGTATTCTAACTCGTATACTTATTCATGTACATCATACCATCATTCATGCATACTCGTATAATACTTCGTATCATACTCATATTCATTACTTCGTACAATACCTATGTATTATACGATCATTGCTTTAATTCATTATACGCATTTAAATTCCTTCTCAGAATTCATTTTTCCTTAATCGTTAGGTTTTTTAAGTCCGCAGGCGAAAAATTGCGTTTGCCATAACTGAAATATTATTGGATATTCTATCTCACCTCGATATTCTATCATTACGTATTTCTCGGAAATTCAAAAATAATTTCCGAGCAAAAATGCGTGAATAGTATTTTTCGAAAAATTTCTCGGAAAGCTTTTATTTTCATCTTGGAAATTCAAACACTTTAATTCTACCACGTAGCCAAAATACTACGACGTTTCGATATGTCTAGGTCATAGAACGACCTTCAAATAGCTTACTCCCATAATTAATTAATTAAATTCATTTAATCCACATATTCAAATAAAAATTTAATTCTCAAAAATCCGATTTTTCTGGGGCATTATATTTAACCCATAGTGCATGGATAATTCGTGGATGTGATACTAACAAATATACTTGACCCATAGTGCATGAATAATTCGTTGATATGATCATTTTATTAAAAATTAGAGTCTTACAATAATTGATCATTTTATTTTATTTAGTCATTTCATCTAATTAAAAAGAAACTCACATGTCAGTTTACTTGAATAACATTAAAAAGGCACGCTTAAGATTTAATTATAATATCAAACACCACTTCCATTACCTCCATCACATTATTTTAGACACTTCATTCAATTTTATTTTGTGATATATAATTTTATCCAATGTTGCTCACAAAAATAATAAATAAAAGTTTGACACTTATATAAGTGGGTATTGTGAAACTAACAAGATAATTTATAAAAATAAGTATCATTAACCTTATAATAATTTAAACATATAAAACTTTTAGATTTTCAATTAATTGCAAATTTGATCCCCAAATATACACTAATTAACAATTAGGACTACTAAGTTAAATCTTTCCATTTCCCACTACATAGTATCTACAAGTGTCCGATATACAACATAAAAGAAAATTTGGAGAAAAAAGTAGTCACAGTGATCACGTGCTTCGGACATGTGCATATAAATACGGTTTGGTCACATTTTTGATAGTATAAAAGCCTTTAAATACTATACCAGTTTAATACAAATTAAATATAAATCAATGTAATCAAAATCAAAATCTAGCCTGATTCAAAATCGACAAATCAATAATTAAGAACATCAAAAAGATTTCCAAAGGAAAAAAAATCCAACAACAAGAACATCTAGCACATTCAACTTAGTTTTAAGATCAAAACGTTATGATTTTTGAAATCCATACAAAATCATTAACTTCCAAATCAAAAAATAAACAACAACAAAAGTAAGAAATTGATAACTTGCGATCTCAATTGCGCTACCAAAAAGACACTAACAAAATAAGTTATTGGAGCTTAAGGTTCAAAATTAACACTTAAGAGGTGAACAATATTAAATATATATGGGTGATGACTCACATAAAAGAAGACGACCTAGAAAGTGAATTTTTGTAAATAATCAGCGGTGGATCATTCCCTTGCACAATTAATGTGAAAAAAGATCATTTGGAGTAAAATTAGGCAATCAAGAATCAAGACCCCTAAATAAAGCATTTGTAATTTGGAAGACTAAAAAAAAGTAATGCTACGATCACATAAAATCGCTCACATGCATAATTTTCTCTGCACGTGGGTTATACCAATATGCATGTGAGTGTATGTAAGTAGTATGTTATCAATTTTTATATGATAGTAGACTTATTGAAAAAAAAGAGGGGAATTAATAATGAAATACCGACAAATAATAACAATCATAATAATTGAATGTATAAACTTTGTGATCACACGAATTCATAACACTTAATAAGAATAGAGTTTCCACAAGTTTGATCCCAAGATGGCATGTTTTACCCATGGGCTTTGTTAATTTGCAAATATGATGGGATGTGATATGAGTATTTGTACTAATTATAATCATCCCCAATTATTTAAGGGTTCTTTACAATAATATACAACAATTAGTAAATAATTATAAGAGTGGAGCATCAATAAAATAATTATAACAATAGTGCAACATAATAAACACGTCATATTATCCAACTCCACAAAAATAAAAAAAACCCCTTAAATCAAGGAGAAAACTACTCATATAGATGCAGTAGTTACCAACCAACACAAACATTCAAAATTCACGACAAAAAAGAAGAATCCATAGAAGAAGCAAAGAATAAAACCAGACATCAGTAAAATCAGTAACAAAGAAGAAGGAGTAATCGAGAAGAAGCAAAATTAGTAACAAAAAAGAAGCCGAAACCGAGAAGAAGCAAAACCAGAGTAGCCGAAACCGGCATGAATGAACAGATCTAAGGATCCCAAAGCGAGAATCAAAATCATCGAGGAGGAAGTCATGGCCCGAATCTGGAAGGTGACTACAAAGGTACGTATCCATTTGTATGAAACTATATACTAAAATCTCTTAATATAACTTTTAATCCAACAAAGAGTGTAAGATTTTGAATAGTAACCAAAACAAAACTAATATAAGGATTAGTAGCTTTTTATTGATGGCTTTCAAATTGGTATAAACAATGATTGTATAATGGAACCTATAAATTAATCTTTGCAGGTTCAATACAATATTGAGCCGTAGTTATTACACATTCATAGTTTGGATACATTCATATAAGGGTTTGGTTACCTTGATTTAATTGTTCATTCTTTAATATTTCACCTTCACGTCATGATAATCTGTGATTTGTTTATAAACTGAATGAAAACATTATGTTGGATATGTATGGTTACTAATAACATATATTTTGGTTACTGTATATTGTTAATTTGGTCACCATTTACAGAATTGTATTAATTTCAGTTCTCAGAAAGTATTTGTTACACATTCATATTTTGGTTGCATTCATATAAGGGTTTAGTTACCTTGGTTTAGTTGTTCAGTCTTTAATTTGTCACCACATCATGATAATCACTGATTTGTTTATAAACTGAATGAAAAAAACTGGGTTGAATATGTATGGTCACTAAAAACATATATTTTGGTTACTGTATAATGTTGATTTGGTCACCATTTACAATATTGTATTAATTTTAATTTTTTAGTTGTCAGACAATGGAGATGATTCTAGTTGTAATTTATTTCAACGGGACGTGGACTGATAGTAACCAATATCATAATTTCGAAGTTACTGGCCTACAAGTCCCTTTAAATTGTTCATTCACAGAAATGCACAACTTGATATGCAGTGCAATAAGGCTAGACTGTAACACAAAAGAATTGTCAATCAAATTGAAGCAACATTCCTCCAATCAGTGTGACAAATGAAGCAACCTTCAGATTCTATATGGAAGTCAGTAGAAAATCAAATGAACATGGTAAGTTTCCACTAATTATAGATACTGAATACATCATTGGAGGCACTACAATCTTACAGAACTTGAGAAATGCAGAAGAAAATAGGATGCAACCTGAAACGCCAATGATATTGACACAATGGAATTCTAAACTTGTACCGTTGGCAACACAAGATTACCAAATTGGATCACAATATGCTAAGCAGCTGGCTATTGATCAAGAACAAGACAGACAACAAGATATAGCATACACTGGAGAACAATATGATGAGGTCATATCAGATTCGAATGAATTTGAAATCAAAATACATCAAACTTACAAAGACAAAAAAATTCTAGCGCAAGCAATAAGACTACATTCAATCGGGCAAAACCAACAACACAAGGTTGAAAGAACAAGTGGTAGAGACTTTATGCTAGTATGCATAGACAATGCAAATTGTAAATAGAAACTAAGAGCGTCAAAGTTTTGGAAAACAACTATGTTCAAGGTGAGAGAATTCAATGATTTACACACTTGTTCTTTCGACATACTACTTGGAGATCACAGAAAAGCAAATAGTGAGATGGTTAGTGAATGCAAAATGCATAGATTAACAAATTTGAAGAAAATTTACACACCAACAGATATTGTGGAAGATATGATGACAGAGTATAATGTGTCCATCTCCTACCAAAAAGCATGGAGATCAAAGGAAAAAGCATTGGAAAAGTAAGAAGAAATCCACACGACTACTCTCTGATCCCTTCATGGTTGCACATGTTGAAAAAAACAAATCCAAGTAACAATTAGAAATTGTTCATTAAATTTTTATAATTGACCGGTAACCCAATAGAAATAATTTGGTTACCTCTGTATAAAGGTTTGGCTATTAACTATACTATGAAAAAATATATAAAAATGGTTTTTTGCAGGTAATCAATATCTACATAAAATGTAACTCTTTAAAAAGCATTTTAGACACAATCTGCACCATATGGAAAAGATTAAATGCTAATTAATTAGATAACAGTAGTCATACACTTAGTTATCCTCCACTACAAATTTGGACAATATATGTTACATATATTTATATTAACATGACTGAAATTTCATTTCAGGTTCTATCACAACCATGGATTTGTGAAAAAATGGTCGTTTCAAGTATCTCTTCTTTATAATAAGAGCATCCATTGAAGCATTGCATTATTGCTTCCCAATCATTGTAATTGATGGCACATTCATACAATCAACCTACGGGGGGACACTCCTCATAGCAAGCACACAGGATGCAAATAGAAACATTATACCGATTGTTTTTGCAGTGGTTGACAGTGAAAATGAATTATCTTGGAGATGGTTTTTCGTCAATTTGAGAAATGCTTGTGGAGTTAGGGAAGGACAATGCATTGTTTCAGATAGACATGAAGCAATTGTACAGGGACTTAACTTTGTATTCCCTGATGTCATGCACATACCATATTTTGAAAATATAAAAAATATATTTAAAAAAAAAAGAGAAGAACTCAAAAAAGCATACAACGGGGCTTGTAGAGCTTACACTATTGAACAATTCAACATACACATGGTTGAACTTGATGCAATTGATGCTCGAATAAGGACATATTTGGAAGAAGAGGTAGATAAGTGCACGAGGCTCCATTGGACTGTAAGCATGTACTCAACAATGACTTCAAACACCGCTGAATCTATTAACAATGCAATCAAGGGAATCAGAGATCTTCCAGTTGCGTCAATGATTGAATGCCTATATTGCATGGTTCAAAGATGGTATTTCACAAACAAATAAAGAGTAATATCAACATTCACTACCCTTTCCACAACAGCTGAGAGAAGATTGCAATCTAATATCATTGAATCAAAGAAACTTAAGGTCAGTCATACAACTTTAAAATTGTTACATGCATACCTATCAAAAGTTGCACTTGCATTTTAAGGAACTGAAAAAGTTACCAACAGTACATATGCCTTTCATTATTCCGAATTACATAAACAAAATTATTATACATACTAACTACACCATTAAATTTTATTGTAGGTTGAGACATTAAATGTGACGCCCCCAAAATAGGTATACAACACCCATCTTGAGTCGCCAAATATATGGTACAAAATTCAAATACAACTTAATTTATACATTACGACAAAAGCGTAGCTGAGAGTTTTAACACGAATATTATCTCATAGACAATATCCAAACTCAAATGGAGTCCTCATTATATTTATTATCAAACCATTTCATAGAATAGTGAGGACTACTATAACCACCACCTCAGACCGTTGTTGGGTAAAATCTAATTACGCACAACACGCAAGTATACGTGGTCAACAAGTAATAAAGTGATAAGTTGAGTATCGTTCCCACAGAGAATTATTTAATAAAAATCACCAAGTACTAACCCATAACCAATTTAATCTTATTTAAAGAAATGATTTAATAATTTAATTTAAAATAATTAAATAAATAATTACTAACTATCCCTAGAATGAAACAAGATATTGAAGACTTGAGATTACAATTTCATTTATTGTTACATTTAAATCAACACACATCCTGTTAAGCCAAATTATTTATACTGGATTGTTAATCAAGAACACGAAAGTAAAATATGGCCATCTCTCAATGCACCATACTCATATCAAATCAACTCCATAGATGATAGAATCAATTTGAACACCCTAATTAACTAACCCAATATATCTCTATGTGAATTACAATTAAAAAGGGTTTAAGTTCAAGTTCTTATTAGACTACATATGGCGTAAAGGCATATCTCTATCCTAAACACGAATCATGAATTCCATCCATGCAGAAATCAAAAACACATGCTATCATGATCAGATCTAAATCTATACTTCATCTCTCGAGTTCATATAGATTATCACGGTAATTGTTAGCTAGGAAATTAAGCAATTAAGTCCAAACCATAATAGACAATCAAAATATAGCTAATAAGACTAACAAAGAAGCATATCAAAGTAAACTACACAATAAGATCCATAGTAATCTCAAAATAGAGTTTAATTCATAAATGAACTAGAATCCATCATCCACAATTGATTAAGCATTAAAAAGAATACAAATAAATAAGAAAAGAAATTAGAATTGAGATAAACAAATCTGCATTCTCTTGCTTCCAATCTGATTCTCCAATGATAATCAATAGCTTCAATCTTCAATTCTAATGTAATCTAGGGTTCCTAATCTAAGAAAGAAAGTAAAGAATTTGTTAATAGAAATCTATCCCAAGAGGGATTTAATAAAGTCTTAGAATTAGCCTCCCAATCCAAGTTAAACTCAAGTATTTTGAGTTCTAATGAACATCCTAGCAAGTTAGGCAACTAAGAATCCTATTCTAGCTCAATTTGGACATCAAATAACCTAATTTGACTCAATTTCCGTCGTCTAAGCGGCGCTCATTGTGACCTAGGCCTTCTGGCGTAGTTAAGCGCTATTGTGGCGATGAGTTTTGGTGGCCTAAGCGGCTCAATAGCTAGGTGTAGTATGTGATCGCGCTAGGCTATTCTCTGCTACAACGTCCTTTGGTAAAACAGAAACAACGTTTGATTCGCTTGGAGTTACGGGGCCTGCCACCTATCCAATTGAAGATATCGACGAGATCTACAACTTTCATTCTTTTAGCTTTGAAAAATTCGAATTGGATCAAGGCGGAAATCGGGCTTGAAGTAGATGTTATGTAAATGGCAAGCATGACAACTCTTAGCTTTGATCTTCGTTGATAAAAATGTCATAACTCTCGCATCCGAGCTCCGATTGGGATGATTCAAGATGTTCTGGAAAGCTAAGAAGTAGAGCTACCATAAAATCCAAGTTCCAAGCCAAGAACATGCATCTAACTTGGTGTTAAAAGTCCTTAAATATTCCCTTCTTGCACTTGCTTGCGTATTTTAGTCCAAAAGATGTCCAAATTGCTTTCCCTTGCTTCTTCATGCCAATGTCATGTCATAGCCTACAAAATAACATAAAATGTATGAAAAGTAACTAAGAACATGAATATAAGTAACTATTTCAAGTAATAGATATCGGATAAGTAGATATAAAACCTACTTATCAAATACCCTCAAACTTAAATATTTGCTTGTCCTCAAGCAAAAGCACAAATTAGACAGATTCATCCTCTAGCAATGATCCACCCAAACAATGAATCAATATGAATTCGATCAATGGCCTCAAAGGTTACAACAGATAATAACCCGCAGAAAATTTCAAAACAATATCATGTCTAAAATTTCAACAACTATCATTAGACTCACATCTACTATTGATCCTTTAAGTGCGTGTGTGCATCCACATGTTCAATCCAGTCATGATTTAGATTAAATCAACCAATACTCATAAAAGATTTTCAAAAATGACTTTCAAAACTTCTTATCACATCAATCACCGCTAATATAGACATAACACAAATTTTTCTTGAGGATCAATTGGATATTTAAACTTTTCAGCATGTAAGAACCCTTCCCAAGTATTTCAAACATACATATTTTCTTTTTTCTATTTAGTTAGTGCATTTTACGCTCCATCTCACTTTCCACTTTTTATCGAACGAGCGCGTTTTACGCTCCATCTCGCTTTCCACTTTTCATCGAACAAGTGCGTTTTACGCTCCATCTCGCTTTCCACTTTTCATCGAACGAGTGCATTTTACGCTCCATCTCGTCCTACCACAAGATTCAATTATTCAACTCGGGAAGGTTCCAATAAATTTTTTTTCATAAATACCCCAAGATTTCCCCCAAACTTATGTGAGTGCCTAATTTTCACTTCGAATGATGCTCAAATAAGATATCTCAAGTTGCAATGGTATCTTTCATAAGAAATTAGCCAAAAAAAAATTCAATCCCAACTGTCTAAACAAATGGATATGTGTAAAAATTTTCAAAAATTTTGCAAGTAATGTGAAACCCAACTAACTAGTTAAAATATAGACTAAGCATGCTCATCAATTCTCCAAGAGTTAACAATATCAACCACCCACTTATCATTAGCCAAAATCAAATTCCATCAAAACATTGCCCCAAGTAAATACTAAACATGATAAATACCCCCAAACTTAAAACAGACATTGTCCTCAATGGCTAAGATAGGAAAAATTAAAAGAGAAGACTTCCCTGACATATAGCACTTTATCTCATTGTCTGCGAAGTTTGAAGAATAGGTTAAGCACATTAGAATGAATCGGGCATCACACTTGAGTTGGACTTGACTAACCTGTGAATATGATAGAAGCAAGCTTATTAAATCCTAAAAAAAATAAAAAATCAACTAATATGAAACCTAAAAAAGAAAAAATAAAAATAAAAATTAAACTTGGGTTGCCTCCCAATAAGCGCTTGATTTATAGTCTTTCAACCATACTTTGTCTGGTCAACGCTATCCAATTCCTCTTCAGAAATTGAGGAATCCTCCATCCATCAGTAGCAAATAATTCTTTGGGAGGTTCCCTGGCGAT
Organism: Panax ginseng; assembly: GCA_020205605.1. Classification (NCBI taxonomy): domain Eukaryota; kingdom Viridiplantae; phylum Streptophyta; class Magnoliopsida; order Apiales; family Araliaceae; genus Panax; species Panax ginseng. The sequence continues at coordinate 85,075,665 of CM035144.1, forward strand.
GACCATAACATCAAAGTCACCTAGCATGCTCTGGCTCGGTATGATCTCAATCAAGAACGTCCCACAGCTAGGTGTTTTCTCCATTGTGTGTGTGATCACTTTGGGGCATGGAAGCTTGTCACACACAATGGGCTCTTCGTCTAACTTCTCTTTCTCATCCAACCATGGATTCAAAATTGTATTTGCTCTTATGTCATCAAGAGCTTCGCCAACGACATGACTACTAAGTGGGCATGATTTTGCAATCTGGTTGACTCGTTGATCTTTTGTGGAGACCCATTTAGATCTTTGTCGACCTCTATTTCATTATCCCCAATTGTCTCCACACTTCCGATATCTTGTGGCTCATCCAGTTGTAGATTTGGCTCGGGCACTTCATCAATTTCATCATCCATGTCATAAAGCCAAGTGTTCGAAGGAAGGTTGCTTACGGTTTTGGTCATTTGCTCTATCTGATCCTGCAGATTTTGAATTGATATCTCTTGATTCTGAATTGACCGCTCTTGATTCTGAATTGACCGCTCTTGATTAATCCTCCACTCCTCATTTGATGCTATGAACTTGGACAACAATTCCTCCAACTTTGACTTTTCTTCTTTTAATGGAGGTTGATATGAGAATTCAGGTGTGTATGTTGGATTTGGAGTAGAGTATTGGTCTTGATAGTTGTAGCTCCATGAAGAATCCGGGTGATACCCCCAAACTTGATGATAATTAGCATATGTATAATTGTTGAGGTATGCACCACCATGTTGTCCCGGTCCAAAACTAACGGTGCATCGATGACTCGGATGATTACCAGCACAATAATTGCAAGTAACTGCTATCCTTCGATTACGTTGGGCTGCAACAACGTCCAACTTCATCGAAAGTATCTCAAGTTGTGCTAATATTACGAAAAATGCATAAGTCCATCAATCCCCGTTTCCCTTGGTTGATTCATGTTCGTGTATGGCCATTGATACGCAAAGTCATCCATGGTACCTGAAAAGAGAGAAATATAGGAAGAGAATTAAAAATAAAAATAAAAATATTTAAATTAAGACTAATTTGATTGAAATTAATATTGGTAAAAAATATTAAACTAATTCCCCGGCAACGGCGCCAAAAACTTGTTGGGTAAAATCTAATTACGCACAATACGCAAGTATACGTGGTCAACAAGTAATAAAGTGATAAGTTGAGTATCGTTCCCACAGAGAATTATTTAATAAAAATGACCAAGTACTAACTCGTAATCAACTCAATCTTATTTAAATAAATGATTTAATAATTTAATTTAAAATAATTAAATAAACAATTACTAACTATCCCTAGAATGAAACAAGATATTGAAGACTTGAGATTACAATTTCACTTATTGTTACATTTAAATCAACACACTTCCTATTAAGCCAAATTATTTATACTGGATTGTTAATCAAGAACACGAAAGTAAAATATGGCCATCTCTCAATGCACCATACTCATATCAAATCAAATCCACAGATGATAGAATCAATTTGAACACCCTAATTAACTAACCCACTATATCTCTATGTGAATTACAATTAAAAAGGGTTTAAGTTCAAGTTCTTATTAGACTACATATGGCGTAAAGGCATATCTCTATCCTAAACACGAATCATGAATTCCATCCATGCAGAAATCACAAACACATGTTATCATGATCAGATCTAAATCTATACTTCATCTATCACGGTAATTTTTAGCTAGGCAATTAAGCAATTAAGTCCAAACCATAATAGACAATCCAAATATAGCTAATAAGACTAACAAAGAAGCATATCAAAGTAAACTACACAATAAGATCCATAGTAATCTCAAAATAGAGTTTAATTCATAAATGAACTAGAATCCATCATCCACAATTGATTAAGCATTAAAAAGAATACAAATAAATAAGAAAAGAAATTAGAATTGAGATAAACAAATCTGCATTCTCTTGCTTCCAATTTGATTCTCCAATGATAATCAATAGCTTCAATATTCAATTCTAATGTAATCTAGGGTTCCTAATCTAAGAAAGAAAGTAAAGAATTTGTTAATAGAAATCTATCCCAAGAGGGATTTAATAAAGTCTTAGAATTAGCCTCCCAATCCAAGTTAAACTCAAGTATTTTGAGTTCTAATGAACATCCTAGCAAGTTAGGCAACTAAGAATCCTATTCTAGCTCAATTTGGACATCAAATAACCCAATTTGACTCAATTTCCGCCGCCTAGCGCGCTCAGCGCTGACCCTAGGCCTTTCTGGCGCAGTCCGCGCTACTGTGGTAGTAGTTTCTGGTGGCCTAGCATGCTCAGCGCTAGGCGTAGCGCAGTCCGCGCTAGGCTATTCTCTGCTACAACGTCCTTTGGTAAAACAGGCATAACTTTTGATCCGCTTGGATTTACGGGGCCTGCCACCTATCAAATCGAAGATATCGACGAGATCTACAACTTTCATTCTTTGAGCTTTAACAAATTCGAAGTGGATCAAGGCGGAAATAGGGCTTGAAGTAGATGCTATGTAAATGGCAAGCATGACAACTCTTAGCTTTGATCTTCGTTGATAAAAATGTCATAACTCTCGCATCCGAGCTCCGATTGGGATAATTCAAGATGTTCCGAAAAGCTAAGAAGTAGAGCTACCATAAAATCTAAGTTCCAAGCCAAGAACATGCATCTAACTTGGTGTTAAAAGTCCTTCAATATTCCCTTCTTGCACTTGCTTGCGTATTTTAGTCCAAAAGATGTCCAAATTTCTTTCCCTTGCTTCTTCATGCCAATGTCATGTCATAGCCTACAAAATAACTTAAAATTTATGAAAAGTAACTAAGAACATGAATATAAGCAACTATTTCAAGTAACAGATACCGGATAAGTAGATATAAAACCTACTTATCAACCGTCACTCTGTTCCCCAACTAGTCCCGTCTACATTCTCATTTTCTGAAGAGAACAATGAAAGCAAAAGGGTGAGCTCAACTAGCCCAATAAGAAATATTATGACTAAGATAATGCAGAATAAATTATTGTTAGCCTTCAATAGTGTTAAACTGATAGAATATAATAAATAACAAGTTTAACTGCAGCGGAATAAGCAATCCATTAGAAGAGTCAAGTAAAGTATGATATCTACTATCTTCTATGATTTAAAAAATTTATCATCAATTTTATCACTGAGACACAGCTCAATAAATAAACCACATCATTGAATTATCCATGCACTACGGGCCAAGGATATTCATTAGTATCACATCCATGAATTATCCATGCACTACGGGCCAAGGATATTCGTGTTATCACCAATGGTCATGATCATGCCAATAACTGTACATCAATGCACTACAAGCCATTGAGGACTTTTACCACATCATTTTTAACATTACAGGTCATTATTATACTGAATGATCACTTGTCATAATCATACCAATCAACAGTCCATCTATGCACTACGGGCCAAAGATGACTTTCATCACAATATAAGCATGAGGATGATGACAATGATATAAGAATTCAATTAAATGAGAGAAAGGATAAATTTTAAAGATTTATAATTCAATTTATCCAAAATTTAATAATGTCCAAATTGTCAACATGATACCGCTTTCTAGAGTAAAATTCAAGAATAATATTGTATCAAAAATGATTTGGACCGAAAAAAATCAATTTTTGTCATTAATTGTATCCCGAGTGAATAGTTACCCCGTGAATAGTACCTTGACAAGAAAAAATCAAAAATTATCAAGAATATTCAGAATAATATATCTGTGAAAAGATATTAGATGAAGCGCAAATTTCAAGGATATTCTACTAATTTCAAGGAGTATATAAGCAATACTTAACAAAATGAGTGTAGAATTCGGAATCTAAAATGAAATAATATTACTTACATACTACAGAGTATGGAAGAAAATATTATTTCATACGAATACTGAACAAAAATAATATCCCTTACCTTAAAAGGAGAGTACTTCTGACTAGTAGGACGGGAATATTCTTAAAGAAAACTTATACTATTTTCTACGCTCAAAGCTTCCTTAAACTCTAAAGAAATACGCTCAATATTATAGAAGAAGAATTTTCTGATTCTGGTGTGATTTTCAATTCTAAACTAAGCATCCTATTTATAGGAGAATGGAAGGATACTATTTAGAAATAATCACGGATGCACAGTGCAGAAATTTGGAAGAATTCACGGGTGCCGAATCTAAATTCACAAGATGTACTATACAAACACTATGCAGACACTATACAAACACTATGACGTGTAGGCTTTTGAAGGGACCAAATCGGACTTATAACGAATAAGTTATAAATCCGAGAAACTCACCATAATTTTTATGCATTAAAATTTTTTGGTCTTTGAGGCTGGCGTGGCACACAGAGACAGTGCTTTAAAGTGTCGTCGTGCGCAATACTTGATACAATGTCAATGATATCTTTGGAAAGTGGCATCGCAGTAATTAGTGGTATAAAGAAGTCTCGTGCAAGTAAGCCTTGAGGCAAAGGCTTAAATCAAGAAAGCTGGTCTTGCATGCCTGGGTCTTGTATGGAAAGTCATCATGTGCTGTGGTAGTAGTGTAATTGTTAGATAATTTAGGTTTGAACTTCAATTGTTCAGAGACCTATCTTATTTAAGTTTGCACACTTAATAAGTGTACTAAAACTATTCCTATGTTACATATACTAAGGTATATGATATTGAAACTTAGGAATTGAATACATGTTATTAACTTATGAACGAAGAACTTAAAGTGTTATCCATGAACCCTAATCGGTAAACAACGTTGGTACTTCACCAAGGATGATAGAGTTCGGTTAATAACGTAAGTTTGTTAATAAGCCAGGACGACGGGTAATAAGTCGAATTGACTTTAATAAATGAAATAAAGTTAACTAAGACATAGAAGAGAAAGAAGTTGGTAGAAACAATGTAAGTAATTGTTTGATAGCTAATTACAGTGTGCTATGTGAATATATCATGTAGATTCTGTAAAGCTTGTGGTCAGTCGATTAAGTTATTTGAAGACGCTGAAAGGCAAGTTTTCTTAACGCTTGTCTAACTTTCAAGTTAGTCAAGTTTTATGTGATTCATTGTACTGAATTGCATGACAGGTTTTAAAGAAAGGGTCAATGCCAGTTTTAACTCGGCTAGACTACTCATAAGATATAGATTGATTTGTATTCATATCTTTTAATATAGAAATGTTAACGCTATCCTATGCCAAGTAATTGGTACAGATATGAAGGTAAGGTTTGTATATGAACAAACAAAAGTATTTTTCATCGATTATTCGATGGGCACGCGAGTTTGCCAAAACTTAAACGTAAATACATTTAACGAATGTGTGTTGATCAACATAGAGTACTATAGGCTGATCACCTAGAAGTGCTCATAAGTAATGCGGATGTACAACCTTAGTGTTGTGATGTCCTTTTCAAGTATGAAAACAAAAAGCTATTATTCATGGTCTATCGACTGGTTCAGAATTCCTAATCTATTCTATACTTTGAGAATTGATGTTATGAATTATTAAAGTATTATTGTTTCATAACACTTCATAACTATTTGTTCAGTTATGTATGATTAGTCATATAATTCGCGAATGTGGTATTACTGTTATCCTTTGTTAAACTTGCTGAGCTTGTTATGCTCACTTCTTGCGTGAATTATATGATTGCAGTTAAAGATAAACGTACTGAGAATGCTAAGAGAGATAAGGGAAAAGCTAAGATGGATAATTAACCATCGTGTAATAGATTAGTATGTTTGTATGTATTATACATTACGAACAACAAACAATGTAAACGGTTTGTGAACCTGGGAATGGATTTCACTTTGATTGTAATAAGAAGATAGTAATTACATTCATTATATTTTATTTTCAATGAAATGATGGTATAGTTATGAGTACCGTGTAGCACCATATGTCGGGTTGGAAGTTACCCGAATTTGGGGGCGTCACATATTCCCCGACCAATCGAATATTTTATAACAACTTGCTTACTTTGTAAAATTTGTAAATATTACCCACAACTATAACATTATATCAAATCCACACCTTAATATTCAAAAAAAATGATATTTAGATAAAATTAATCTTTATTCATAAAAGTTGGGGTCTTACAACCTCCCCTTCTTATTAAATTTTGTTCTCGAATTTGGTGTACGTACCAGGTATATCAAAGAGGTGAGGATACCTTACTTTTATTTCAGATTCTAACTCCTAAATCATTTTCTCAACATTGTGGTTTCTACGCAAAACTTTAACTTGACGTATAACCTTGGAGCGTAAAATATGTTCCTTCTTATCTAAGATTTTAACAGGTACCTCTTCATACTTTAAATCTTCTACTATTTTGTCTATTTCTAAATAAATAATGTGGTTCGGGTCTTTCACATATTTATGTAACATAGATATATGAAAAATGTTATGAACACGAGACATACTTGGCGGTTAGGCGAGTTTATAGGCCACAGTTCCTACTCGATCGAGGATTTTAAATGGCCCAATGAATCAAGGATTTAGCTTTTCTCTCTTTCCAAATCTTGTAACTCCTTTCCATGGAGCAACACATAACAACACATGATCTCCAACATTAAATTCCACGTCCTTTTGATGAAGATCAACATAACTCTTTTGTTGATCTTGTGAGGTCTTTATATGTTGCCAGAACATTTGAATCTTTTACGTAGTCATGCGTACCAATTCTGGTCCCAACAGCGTTGCTTCACCCACCTCATCCCAGCATACTGGAGAACGACAGTTGTGTCCATACAACGCCTCGAATGGAGCCGTACCAATACTTGCTTGATAACTGTTATTGTAGGAGAATTCCACTAATGGCTAGAACTTGTCCCAACTTCCTTTAAATTCAAGGACATAGAGTCTTAATAGATCTTTAAGAGTTTGAATAGTCCTCTCTGACTGCCCGTCCGTCTGAGGATGATATTTCGAACTGAATCGTAAATCCATGCCCATAGATTTTTGCAAACTAACCTAAAATCGTGAAGTGAATCTTGGGTCTCGATCAGAAACTATGGATATTGGCATACCATGCAGTCTTAAAATCTCATTTATATATATACAAGCAACACGTTCAAGTGAATAAGTTTCTCGTATAGGTAAGAAATGAGTAAACTTGGTCAATCTATCAATAATGACCCAAATTGCATCTATGCCTTGAGAAACTTTGGGGAGACCAGTAACGAAATCCATGGTAATGTGCTCCCACTTCCATTCTGGAATTTCATGTGGTTTTAATGGACCTTTTAGCACTTGATGCTCCACCTTAACTCGTTGACAAGTTAGACACCTTGAGATAAACTCCGTTATCTCTCTCTTCATTTTGCTCCACCAAAATGTATGTTGAATATCAAGATACATTTTTGTACTCCAAAGATGGATTATAAACGGTGTGTTATGCGCCTCCATCATGATTTTATACTTCAAGTAAGAGTCGTTAGGAACAGAAAGTCTGGAGTTGACTCGAAATATTCCTTCTTCATCGATTCTTGCTTCTGGAATAGCACCTTCTTGTACTTTCTTCCTCATACACATCAGCTCCAGGTCTATAGCTTGAGCAGCTTTAACTTTATCGATTAAAACCAGTTCTACTCGTATATTTTCCATCATCACGTGGGTCTCTGGAGTCTTTAACTCTATCTCCATCCTTTGCAAGTCATACAAAATGGGCCTTTGCATTGACAATATTGCACTCGTACCCGCATATAATTTTCTACTCAACGCGTCAGCTACAACATTTGTTTTTCCAAGATGGTATTGAATGGTATGATTGTAATCTTTCAACAGCTCGAGCCAACGTCGTTGCCGCATGTTGAGTTCCTTTTGGGTGAAAAAATATTTGAGGCTTTTATGATCCGTATAGATCTCCACCTTCTCCCTATACAGGTAATGCCTCCAGATCTTTAGTTCAAAAATGACTACTGCAAACTCTAGATCATTAGTAGGATAATTTCTCTCATATTCTTTGAGTTGTCGTGCGTATAGACTATGACTTTCCCATGTTGCATGAGAACACATCCTAACCCTCTGCCTGAAGCATCACTTTAGATGACAAATCCCTCCGAACAAGATGGTATTGTTAGAATAAGTGCTGAAATGAGTCTAATCTTAAGTTCTTGAAAACTCTTCTCACATTCCTCGCTCCAACCGAATTTTGTATCTTTTCGAGTCAGCTGAGTTAATGGAGTAGCGATTCGAGAAATTCCTTCCATAAATCTCCGATAATAACCATCTAAGCCCAAAAAGCTACGTACTTCAGTCACTAACTTAGGTTGCTCCCAACTTTGTATTGCTTTAATCTTCGTTGGGTCAATAGATATTCCGTGATTTGATATCACGTGCCCAAGGAATGCTACTTCCTCAAACCAGAACTCACACTTCTTCAACTTGGAATAACTTGTTTTCACGAAGCTTTTGGAGTATCAACCTCAAGTGTTGCTCATGATCTGCACGACTTCTGGAGTATATGAGGATGTCATCAATAAAGACGACCACAAAATGATCTAAATATTCCTTAAATACTCGGTTCATCATATCCATGAAGGCAGCAGGAGCATTAGTCAATCCAAAAGACATGACTAGGAATTCGTAATGCTCGTACCGAGTTCTGAAAGCATTCTTTGGAATGTCATCAGCTTTAATCTTTAAACGATGATATCCGGAATGAAGATTGATCTTTGAAAAAAAATTAGCTCCTTACAACTGGTCAAACAGGTCATCAATGCGTGGTAACGGGTACCTATTTTTGATGGTGATATGATTCAACTCCCGATAGTCAATACAAAGTCGCATACTTCCATCTTTCTTCTTTAAGAATAGAATAGGAGCACCGTAAGGAGACGTACTAGATCGCATGAAACCGATGTCTAACAATTCTTGCAGTTGGGTTTTTAACTCCTGAAGTTCAATAGGAGCCATTCGATATGGGGCTTTAGAAATGGGTTTTGTACCGGGTTTAAGGTCGATACAAAATTCAATTTCATGCTCTGGGGGTAGGCCAGGAAATTCTTCAGGGAATACTTCAGGAAATTTATTAACAATAGAAATATCATTAAAATCTGACGTATTTTTGTTTAAATCTGTGACATGGGCTAAGAAAGTTTGACATCCATTTTTCAATAAATGAATAGCTTTATGGCTTGATATGACAGTGATCGACTTTTGGTAGCTTGAATTTGCATAATAGGTTGTTTAGGAATATGAAAGCTAACAACCTTATGAAAACAATGAATTTTAGCATGATGAGTAGTTAACCAATCAATCCCTAAAATTACATCAAATGCAAGTATTTTTAAAGAGATAAGATCGGCAGGTAACGTGTGATTGCCAATTTGAATCATACAAGAATTATAAATAGTGAATGTAATGAAGGTTTCTCCCAACGGAGTTTCAACAGATAAGTCAAAGTCTAATTTCTCCGGAGTTAAATTTAAACGTTGAACGCAAGTAGGAGAAATAAAAGAATGGGTAGAATCGGTATCAAATAAGTTATAGACTTCACAAGAGTTCATGATTAGCTTACCCGTGATAACTTCGTTTGGTAATCCACTTTTTGGGAGGTCACAAAAAACGCTCTCCCTTGAACTACCTGATTTGGCTTGTTTGGGACGGCATTTGGTGTCACCATCCCAACTGGACTTGGCTTCACTACACGACAAAATTGAGATAGGTGACCTTCTCTTCTGCAATTATAACACGCTTTGGACTGCTGCATACAGTTTGGACTGATGTGTCCCTCCCCTCCGCATTTGTAGCATACGATCGGTGGTCGTTCTCCTTCCTTAACAACGGTTGCTGGTGCTGACGTCTTTCCATCATTATTGAATCTCCTCTTCTTGAAATTTCCACTTCTATTATCTTGGCCAGGATTTCCACTGATTACCATTTCTGGCATGTTGATTTCCTCCACATTTGTTATCACCGCTTCGATGACTACTACCACTGGTATTATCAATTTTTTGGTTGCTCTCTCTTGGTTGGGTTGACTCATTATCGCTCTCCAATAACTGAACCCTATTCACAACATCTGAATACAAGTAAAGTTTGTGAGAAATGAGGTATTGACGTATTTAGGGTTTCAAACCTCGCAGAAATATTTGTTTCATATGCTCCTCATTATCTACCAAATGGGATGCAAGGACAACTTGGCAAACTTAGCTTCGTACTATGAAACGGTCATATTATTTTGTTCCAGCTTGATGAATTCCACCTCCTTCATGTGATGAATACTTTCAGGAAAGTACTTGTCATTGAACAGTTCTTGGAACTTCTCCCAAGGCATCTTCAGTACGGCAAGTTGAGTACGCTTTACAGATTTCCACCAGTAAACTGCCTCTCCTCGCAACATGAAGGTGGCAAAGGGAACCTTTTGCTCCTCGAAGCATCCCAAGACATCAAATATCTTGGTGATCTGATTTATCCACGTCTCTGCCTTAAGTGGTTCTGGCTTTTCCGAAAACTCCGGTGGTCCTAGCTACTTGAACTGCTTAGCAGTGACCATTCATGAGTTGCCAATGTTTCCACCTACATTTTGGACAAGATTCTCTATCGCCTGATGTTGCATGATATGCAGAAAGCCTCTGGACAGCCCATCGTTCATTATTTGGTCGGTGTTGTTGTGTGCATGAGGATTATTACCTTCCTGATGCACATTATCCTGGTTATTGATCATCAGTGACTCAATGGTCTCATGTACTCCATTGCTTATCTCAACATTCTCGGATGTCATTTTCAAACACTGCCACAAAACAATAATTGGCATGCCACATATTACCCCTATATTTTGATCGACCAATTAAATAACAAATAAACTTAGATAGGTCATACATACGAAGGATTTACCCATCTCTGTGACGCCCCCAAATTAGAACCTCCACTTGGTCACTCGAATTCGGTTCGTCACATTCTCAAAGTATTGCCATAATAACTAAAATCATACATTCACAACGAAAAATCTAAATTAGAATAATGTACAATGATTTATTATAATTATTCTCCCAAGTCTCGCAGCCTACAGTACTTAATAGATTACATAATAGTATCAAATAAAGACCTATTACATTATCCTACTTAAGTTTAAATATAGTCTACAAATAGTCTTAACATAACATAATAGTTTTAATCATAAAAGGAACAAGCTAGTCGGTAGCCTTGCCCTTGCCCTTGTCTGTTCCAGAGACACCTCCCTGTTCCTCCTTAACTAAAAGGTTTTAAATAAGCAAGGATGAGCACAAATTGCCCAGCAAGTAATATACACCAAGGGTGTAGGATATAATATCACAAGGTTTGAAATATCGAAGTGTCATTTCTAGGATAGTTCAAAGTGTCAAAATAATATCATGAATAAGGAATATCAACAATTCTTGGAATAAGAATGACAATTCAATATAAATCAACAGATATATATGAATTCAACGACTAATAATGTATCCAACTGCATAAGTAATTTGTACAGAGTAGTAACTAAGGACCATTAAACTTCCACTAGGGTTACCAATATTAAACTGATAACCAAAAATATCAAGTATTATAGATGATCAATCTACAATACTTTACGTTATGCATAACACCACAATAATATTTATTCATGTGTCGGGGTTTCCAACAACATACACTCCCCTTACCAAAAGGGTTGTCCAATTCAGTTTTTCAAGATTTCCGTACCCATCAATTGGTTTGGACAGCTTTTATAAACATGCATATAGTCTAGCCGAATCAAATGGCATCGACTCTTTCACAATATTCAAGAACAATGCTAAATTCAACATGAATAATAACTTTCACAACGGTTTAAGCATGTTAGCTCATTTGAACGCGACGGTAATATAACTTGTATTCAAATAGATAAGCTTATGGTATTCGTTGAATAAAGAATGTAATTATACTTGCACAATAAGAGTAGGGTTCGGATACTTGCTCAATATAAATTTGAGTAAGGTTAGAGAACTTACCTTAAGCGTAGCTTATCCACGTTAATAAACCAACACTTTTGAATCCTATTTATAGCGTATTATATGATCAATATATTCATTAGCTAACATAGTCTTTAAACAAGCTTGACAAGATTCAAGTATGTACATATGGTATAAAATCAGTTTATAAGTCATCACAAATACAACAACTTCTTAATTGCTAAATTTCTTGAAGACATTCTTCGGACTTAACATTTGGAAGTTATGTTCAACATTTGTCTCTATCACATAGCATGCTTCTTAACACATTACCTAGCATGTTGGTCATGTAAGATAAGTTAAAGTAATCATGTAGACATGCTCCAAACATCAGTTGAAAAATAGAAGTCGTTTATGATCAAGAAGATTTGCCACATTTTACACCTGTCCCAGCCTAGGGATCACAAGCAATTGCTACTGGCCCCTCGCTGCACCGAGGTTGAGCTCACGCCTTTCTGCTTTTCATCCAATCCTTGCATATCTATGTACTAATACTCTATCATATCTACATGTTAGAGGTGTTCACATAATCACATAACCGTTCTTGAGTTCATTTGTATAAGTTTGAACTTACGTCTTACACGGCATTCAAGAAAAACATTATCAAGCGGTTACCATGACTCGTTACTTAGCTATATACCCACATAGAGATTTCAAATTCTGTTAATGCATATACTTGTAGCATTCATATTGCTTGTTCATAGCTATTATTGTTTAAAGCTTGAAATCATCATGTTCCATACATATAAATCATACCTAGAGATATTATAGACATAACATAGCATCTTATCTCATTAGCATCTAGATACTCATGTGATGCAATTAGATTTTGAAAATATGTTCAAGTTTGCTTTTGAAACCATTTCAAGCTTGAACTATGCAATCTAACACACGTAAGACAAATTCAAAACTCTAAGCATAGGTAGTCAAGTTAGGTTAACATGCTCGTAAAGTCAAAACATACATAGCATACATACATATCAAGTTCGTTCTAAGTTCCTAAATTTATTTTAAACTCCACACTTTCATTAATCATGCTAAGCTAGTCTAACATGCTCACATTAGGTTCATATAGAATTATATATCCCTTACACATGCTTGCATGCTAGTATATGACATAAAGATTGACTACCATTGATCAGATTTGCAAATAGAACATCCAACTAAAAGCAGGATCAAGGTAATTGCTTAGCTGCAACCAAGAGAGTTAATCCAGTAGCAATGCAAGGCTTGCAGTACCTAGTTCGAGCGAGGAATAGTAAACATCAGAATCGCTTTCAACATTCAAACACAAAAATTACTCATGAAATGGATTCTAAACATTCTTATTACAGTTAAAACATATTTATATGGTCATATATCAACTATATAACCCCTACCCAACTTCATTAACATCCAATTCCATGAATTCAAGAATTTGAATTTTAAGAGTTCAAGAACTCTGTTTAACAAAGACTGAAAATAGAAGTAAGAAATGGGATTATACCTCTGAATTGTGAAAGGAACCTGCTCCAATTGGACTCCTAAGCTCTAGATTATTTGTATGCTCTCAACCTTACTACTTAGCAAATTCTCAGACAATTTCTCAAACAACACAGAGAATGAAGAGAGGTGTTCATTTTATAGGAAACTTATTGACCATGCCAAGCCATTGCCCAAGAAATCAAACTAAAGGATGGAAGAATTGCATTAGGCTAATAAGGAGTTGGTAATTAGTTGTTGGTTTGCATCATGACCACCACTCCCCCCATGATCATTGGCTAGCAAGCTTGGAAGAAAAATGAAGAACATAGGCCTTAGCCTTTTGCTCTTACACATGACTGAGGTTTGAGGCAATTGGACACTCATTTTGGGACAAATAAGTTAACTCAGTATGCTTGCAACACTTATCCCCCACACTTGTACACATTTCTAATCTTTATGTTATATCAACCATACATTAGCTACAACTTAATGTCACAATTTAATAATTAATGTTCCAAGGTAGTAGATGTAATATGTGTAACGATCAAGAAATTTATAATTTAATTTAAATATTTATGGAATTAAATAAATATTTAAAATGATTTATTTATTGAGGAAAATAAATATTTGATGAATTAATTTAGTAATTAAATTGATTATTGATAATTAAATTGAGTGTTGATAATTTTATCTCAAGGATTTAATTTAAGGAAATAATTAAATCAATTGCTTAATATTTAAGAAATTAATTAAATTAAAGGAATTGTTTAATTTAATGAAAATGAATAAATTAAATAAAGTGATGTTGCTAATTTATTAATTAAATTAGATATATATAATTATTTATTATTTTAATTACCATTACAAGTTATTTAAATTAATTAATCAACTAAAAGTGTGACATAAAGCTATATAATATAAATATTACTAAAATAAATTGGTTGGGAGAGTTTTGGTTAGCCAAACAGGGCCTTATGGCCTTTGGCTTATTTTTAACCGACGCAAACCTTTTGGCTTATTCAACTGACGTTAGTGGGAGTCAGTATATTTTCCTACGCATCTTATTTTCCTAAGGTTAGTGGTGAGTTGAGAGAGAAGAAAACACAGAGGGTTAGAGAGAATTTGAGTGAAATCTCTGCAAATTGTTGAGGGTTGAGGAAGGATTCCATCATCTTGCTAGTAGGGAATCAAGGTATAAACTATTTTCATTCTAACTTTTAGTTTTGGTATATATATATGTATATATTTTATGTGATTAGAAATCACGTGAATTGTGATATGTATGTATGTTCATATAGTTTTGCATAACTTTGTTAGTCATCATGTATACTTGATATTAGTTATCGAATTCGTGAGAATTGGGTTGCAACAGAAGATTATAAATATCAGTGTTTATGTTCTTATTATATGGCTTTAGAAAGTATCAATTTTAGTGGTCAATTTGTGTATAAAACTGTAAATTGATTCTTGCATATGGTAGTTCATTGAGATACGAACATAATGTAATTTGAATGGAATGATTTGGTCAAGTAACGAGTTCACAGTGATGATTTTTGGGATAGACTGTCAAAAATGGAGTTTTGTGTGAAAAACATGAAAATTGAGAAATTAAAATAGTTTTAGTTGTTGTTAAATTGTGATAAGTGGTTGAATGTGTTAGCAATCATGTTTATGGTAATTGTATATTTATTTTTCATGTTGTTATCACCGCTTAATGGGTGAATTTCTTGTTAGTTGGGCTAAAAGCGGCCATCGTTCATTCTTAGTCTTTGCGTCTATCTCAACACAAGGCGGTACTTATTGGTGCCAAGGCAAAAATGGCGAGTCAAGATCTGCCCAAGAATTGTTCTTGTAGACGATCCTTAAGCCTAAGTGTGGCGGCAATTGCAATTACACACACCTCGAACCAAGACAAGTGAGGTCTCTTGCTTGTTTGTAGGTCAGGCATATCGGACTTGTGTTAGTTTAGTGTGTATGTTAACAATGTTAAAACATGATATAAACTATAATAACAGATGTTAATGTGTTGAAATGCAAAGTGCAAAGATTTGAAATAATTATTTAAATAAGTTATAAAATGAAACCAAATGAGATGTTTTCGAAAGATAGAGTTGATCGATTAAGTTATGTTGATCAATGTGTAATTTCAGATTCGTTAAGTATATTTAACCTACATGGTTAGGTGCTAAGTTAGGGTTGTGACTTAAATGATGGTTTAAACCTTAAAGTTAATATTCATGCGATTAATTGTTGTTGCGATTTCAATGATATATGTAGGATAATTGGAGATTATTTTCATTTGTGTAGCTTACAATCAAGGAAAGTTTTCTAACTCTACCTTGTTAATATTGAGCAAGTTTCTAAACCTTAACTCTTTACATTTGAGCAAGCTTTTGAACTTCATTCTTTTCATATTGAATGCAAGTTTCCATTCTTATATTATTGTTGTTCAAGTAATTGAGCAAGCCTAATCTATCTTGAGTATGTATGTACAAGTTCTTATAACCTAATTCGTTATAACGAGCGAGTTTTACTTACCTAATTATTATTCAAAGCATATATTGTTCTAATGCATCGATTCAAATGAGATTGTTCTAACACTTATGGTTATAACATTTTACTTGTATATCATGTTTATTCAATCACATATTGTTGTTATCTGATCTTTAACCTTGATAGCCTTGTTCAGTTGTACATTATTGTATTAAACCTTTATTGACAAAAATTGAATAGTGTTCTAAAATTCTAGAAACACTGACAAGCTAGTTCCAAACTAAACTTTCTTTAGTGCGGAAATTCTAAATTCAAACTGAGACGAATAACCCTAACATAGAGGATTTTGTACGTGTAACGTTTAGATGTTTGTGCACAATACATGGTACAAAGGGCTGATCCCCCTAAGTAAGTTAAGAAGGGTCCGTATAGTCTAAATGACTGTTAAGGTTGGGTAATAATACCTAAGTACCAGGGACATAGTTCGTGGTCTTAAGACCCTCAGAAAATTAAAATTCGAACTTATTTTCTATTTTGATTCATAGAACAAGTTCTTTATTATTCAGCTTTTGTTGTTCATTCTCATGTTACTACCATTGCTACTTTCTATATCAGTGAGCATTTGTTTGCTCACTCTTGCGATTAACACTGCAGCTAAAGTGGAGAAAGTTGATGAGCCTTCGACTAGCAAAGGCAAGGGCAAGATGTCCAAATGATGAAGACTTTTGAGAATTTTATTTTTATGAATTATGTTAAAGACTTGTTTTAATATGTGATGTATTCCGCAAACTTATGTAATAATTTTAAGGTTAGATTACCTGGGATTGTTTTTTTTAGATGTGATGTAACCCTTTAAAGGGAGAGATTATTGTTTAAGTTATTTTAACTATGTCTTTATCCTTTATTATGGGTAGTTAGATATAATAGTTTTTGATAAGTGAGCACCAAATCCTGTAGGAATGAAGTACCTGGATTTGGGGGTGTCACAGGTTGGTATCAAAGCTTTAGGTTATGAACCTTAGGTGGGGAAACCTTAGGAAGTAACCTTTAAGGAAATAGAAAACATAGAGGTGTTCAACTCTTATCGAGTTTTAAGGAATGGATTAAGGTATCCATTGAAGTTAAATAATAAAAGACATTATGTGCTATATGTTAATAACTTATGTGCTCGCGAGTATCGAAAAATGTTAAGTAAAACTTAAAATATTTTATTGTCAGGATGTCTAACGAAGGAGGATACAGTCCAGCTAGAGAGGTGATACCTCAGATACCTATAGATGATGAGCCCCAGGATATTCACGTAGTGCGGGAGCAGTTGATCCAAGAGGATGTGCCTGTGACCGATCCCGAGGAGGATAGTTCTGAGGAAATAAAAGAGGATGATGAGGAGGAGGATCCTGAGGAGTTTCCACCAAACTCCATATCGGCCGAGATGTATGATGTTTTGTATGACCGTAATGTAGAATTACAAGATGAGGTCGAGGAGCTGAAGGAAATGGTTAAGATGCATCACGCTTCGATGGAGCAAAAGGATGCAGAGATTCAGGAACTTGATTCGAAACTTGGAAACATGGAGTGGGATCTGGTTCATACAAAGGGTCAGCATGAAGACCTGTTAATAGTGCGCGAGAAGATGAAGACTGACATGAAGAAATTGAAAGATGATTTCAAGGAGGAGTCAGCTAAGCGTGCAAGAGCAGAGGATGCGTGGATGAAGGCGACTCAACGTGCAAATCGTGCTGAAGCTAAGGTCCAAGTAAAAAAAGCCAAGATGAAGGAGATAGATTATGCTTTTATTTCGGCGATTGATAGAGCCCAGGACCGAGTCTACTATTATCCACCTCAGTTTGAGAATTCGCCGTGGTTCGTGATGGATCGCAGAACGACGTATCGTATCATAGAGGAGGAGCATCGGGAAGCCTTACGACATCTTAATATGCCTAGATAGAATAAGATAGAGAATAATATGAGGTTAATTATGTGAATAAATAAATTGTGAATCCCTTATTTTGAGATAAATAAAGGGATAGTATGAGTATGTAATCCTGAAACGTGTTTAGTTCAGGAAAGCAAATGTTTATAGCGGTTATGCTATTTTGAGTATGTTCTAAAACTTTATGAATGAATAAAATATTAGAGTTTATTTGAAATGTTGTGTGTTAAAGCTTTAATCTTGGAATGTTTAAGATAAACTTTAAATACCTAAGAAGTTGAGTAATGAGCTAATAAGCGTATATCTTAACAGAAAATGCCTCCTAGAAGAAGACAACCACATCAGCAAGCACCTCCTGAGGGGTCTACCAATAATAACAATGAGACCAACGTTAATCCGGTTCAGCAGTTGGTAGCTTTGTTGACGGGTGCACTTGCGAATCAACCGCAAGCTCAAGTCACGACTTTCAAGGAATTCAAAGCAGTTGGACCGCCAAAATTTCAAGGTCTATGAATCCAGTGGAAGCCCAAACCTGGATCATGGAAATGGAGAAGGTGTTCGACGTTGCTAGAGTTAACGAAGATTAAAAGACTACGTTCGTAACGTTTATGCTGAAGTCTGAAGCTAGCTACTGGTGGAAAGCAAACAAGGTTCGTGGAGGACAATGAGTGATAGCGTGGGATATATTTAAGGAGATGTTCTTTGAAATGTACTTTCAAGCGAGTTCTCGAAATCAGCTGGAAGTGCAATTTCTTGAGTTGAAGCAAGGAACTTTGACGGTGCCGGAATATGCTGTGAAGTTTAACGAGTTGGCAAGGTTTGCCACTTATAAAGTCAATACTGACGAACGTAAAGCAAGAAGCTTTGAACAAGGATTGAAGCCCTGGCTTTACAGCAAGGTTTCAATGTTCTAGCTGAATACATTTGCGACTGTACTGGAAAAGGAAATTATCGTGGAAGGTGGAAGTGATGCTTTGACTAAGTACAACCAAGAACAAAAGAAGAGGAAGAGTGACAATGAGAATAAGGCGGGTGGAAGTAATGTTGGAAGTAATAATCAGAAGAGGAAATGGAGCGAGAATTCGACTGCTGGAGGACAACAGGGAAATCAGCAGAAGTAAAAGTTTGAGGCTTGTGCAACTTGCAGGAAGAACCATACTGGGGTATGTTTGAAGGGAAAGCGGGTGTGTTTCAACTGTGGTCAGGAGGGACATATTGCACCAAACTATTTTAGTTTGAAGAAAGGAGTATATTTTACCTGCGGTTCGAAGGATCACATGGCTCGTGATTGCCCTAAGAAGCCAGCGGGAAGTGCTAGTGGCAGAAAAGGAAACAACAACGGTGGTGGTGCATTGACTATCACTTTGAAAATATTTCAATCAAGCCGAACCATCGCGAGGACTTTCAATATAACCGCAAGGTGATCTTTGTATAGTCTAAGGATGTGGTCTCAGGTATCATTCCGATTAATGGTATTAATGCTTATGTACTATTTGATTTGGGTGCTACTTGTTCATTTATATTCGATGAATTTGCTCAGAACTTAGATTTGCCTCAGGAAGAATTAGAATTTCCCTTGAGTATAGAGATTGCGAATAGGGAAGTGATTCCTATTAAATTCATTTATAGGAATTGTAGAGTGGTTATAAAAGGTCATGAGTTGATGGTAGATTTGATACCAAATAGACTTGGTGAATTTGATGTTATATTGGGAATGGATTGGTTATTCAATTACGGAGCAGTAATTGATTGACAAAGGAAGTGTGTTAACCTTATGACTCCGTCAAAGGTTGTGTTCTTTGGCAGCAAGTCACCTCGACAAGCAAGTTGTTTGACGGTGATGAAAGCCAAAAAGTTATCACACACATCATAGAATTGTTCCATTTAATTTTCAAAGTAGAAAAAATAAATTTTCCAACTAACCATTGGCATGCAATTGCGCCATTTATACTCATCGGGCGGCAAGAGGATTCTTGGCTGCGTCGACAAAGTGCAAGATCGGTTTAGCTTCAAATCGTATCAATTTTCATCGCTAAACTTGCTTTATATTACATGAATTACTATCCACAAACGTGTTACTACGAGTCTACGAGCGTATTAATTACTTATGTAAAATCACCTGATCGACACGATTAACTCTTGTTTAATTTGATTAACAGATTTCCTCGTCTCGCATTATGCCACACAAGGCATTTCACAATCCTCATTATTACTTCACACATCTTAATACGCATTGATCTAATACGAATTAATTGAATTAACCAACTTAAAAAATAATAACACTTTTATTCACAAAAATTTTATTTCCATTAATATATTCATTTAATAATACGTAGAAATTCTCGGGTATTACATCCTCCCCCCTTATAAAAATTTCGTCCCGGAATTGCTACAAGGTTACACAAACAGATGGGGATAATCCCTCATCATCCTATCTTCTAACTCCCACGTTGCCTCCTCGACATCGTGGTTACGCCAAAGTATTTTTACAGAAGAAATAACTTTATTCCTTAACGTTTGTTCCTTCCTATCAAGAATTTGGACAGGAATTTCTTTGTACGCTAAGTTCTTCTCCACTTGAATAGGTTCATAAGAAATCACGTGATTACAGTCGGGCTTGTACGGATGCAATACGGATATGTGAAACACGTTATGGATGTGTTCCAACTCAGGTGGTAGTGCAACTTTGTATGCTACTTCGCCCACTCGCTTTAGTATCTCGAATGGTCCTATTAATCTTGGACTCAGTTTTCCTTTCTTGCCAAAATGAATTTTTCCCTTCCACGGAGATACTTTTAAAAATACGAAACTGTCAACTTCAAAGTCTCGGTCTTGCCGATGCAAGTCTGCGTACTTTTTCTGGCGATCTTGAGCTGCTACTAGTCTGGCTCTTATCATTGTTACCACATCCGCGGTTTGTTGTACTAACTCTGGTCCGAGTATTCGTCGTTCTCTGACTTCATCCTAACATAATGGTGTTCTGCACTTTCTTCCGTAAAGAGCTTCATACGGTGGCATGTCGATACTCGCATGGTAACTATTATTATACGCAAATTCGACTAAGGGTAGGTGGTCGTCCCAATTTCCCTTGAAGTCCATCACGCAAGTCTTAAGCATGTCCTCTAGCATTTGTATTGTTCCCTCACTTTGTCCGTATGTCTGAGGATGATAAGCAGTACTTAACCTTAATTGTGTTCCCATCCTCTCTTGCAAACTTTTCCAGAATTTTAACGTGAAACGCGGGTCTCGGTCAAAAATAATCGATACTTGCACTCCATGTCGTGAAACGATTTCCTTTACGTACAGACTCGCTAATTGATTTAAACTGTAGCGGATCTTGATAGGTAGGAAATGTGCAGTCTTCGTAAGTCGGTCTATGATAACCCAATGGCATCCAAACCTTTCTGTGTGACTGTAAGTCCTACCACGAAATCCATCGTGATATGCTCCCATTTCCACTTTGGTATTTCCAACGGTTGTAATAAACCACTCGGCCGCTGATGCTCTGCTTTTACACATTAACACGTAAGACATCTACTAACATACTCTGCAATTTCTCATTTCAGATTTGGCCACCAAAAATGTTGCTTCAAGTCCCGGTACATCTTTGTGCCTCCTGGATGAACGAAATATGTCGTATTATGTGCCTCGTACAAAATCTCCTCTCTTAACTCGGCCATTACCGGTACCCACACTCTCCCTTCAAATCTTAAGATACCATCTTTATCTATTCGAAATTTTTCTACCTCATTTTTCGTGATCCTTTACCTGATTTTCTCACATTCTCCATCTTTCTCCTGGGCTTCCTTTACTCTATCCAACAATGTCGGACAAGCATCCATTATAAATAACTTCTTTTCAGACCTCTCGGGTCCCTTCACTTCTATTTCCAATTTCTCCATATCTCTTATTAACTCCTCCTGAGTTGTCAGTTGAAACAATTTCTCCTTCCTTTTCTCTTTCTGAGCGCTTCTAAGAACTCGTTTGCCTTCCCCGGAAGATAAAGAATTTCACAGTCATAATCTTTGATTAATTCTAACCACCTCCTCTGACGCATATTCAACTCCTTCTGTGTGAAGATATATTTTAGACTTTTGTGGTCCGTATATATCTCACATTTCTCTCCATACAAATAATGTCTCCATATCTTCAACACAAAAACTACGGTCGCTAACTCTAGGTCATGAGTAGGGTATCGTTTTTTGTAATCCTTCAATTGTCGTGATGCATATGCAATGATCTTGCCGTGTTGCATAAGCACATAACCAAGTCCTCTATGCGACGCATCACCGTACACCACAAATCCTCCTGTATCATCTGGTAATGATAATACAGGCGCCTCGCTTAATCTCTTCTTCAACTCTTGAAAACTCTCTTCGCATTTGTCGGTCCATAAAACTTTCACCGTCTTCCTTGTCAAATTAGTTAACGGGGTCAGTATCTTAGAAAAATCCTGGATAAATCTTTGATAGTACCCAGCTAACCCTAAGAAATTTCTCACCTCCATCGGAGTTCTCGGTTGTTCCCAATTACTTATTGCTTCAACCTTTTCGGGGTCTACTGAGATTCCATTCTCATCCACCACATGGCCTAAGAATTGAACCTTCTTCATCCAAAATTCGCACTTAGAAAACTTCGCATACATCTTCTCCTTTCATAGTGCCTCCAAAACGATCTTCAAATGTTCGGCGTGTTCTTCCTCCGTCTTCGAGTAGATCAAAATGTCGTCGATGAAAACTACTACAAATTTATCCAAGTATGGCTTGAAAACTCGATTCATCAAAGTCCATGAATGCTGCCGAAGCATTAGTTAAGCCAAATGACATTACCAAAAACTCGTAATGTCCATAACGGGCTCTAAACGCAGTCTTGGGTATGTCCTCATCCCGCACCTTCAGTTGATGATATCCTGTCTATAGGTCGATCTTCAAGAAATACTTCTCACCTTTAGTTGATCAAATAAGTCGTCTATCCTCAGTAATGGATATCTGTTCTTGATCGTTACTCTATTTAATTCTCGATAATCGATACAGAGCCTCATCAATCCGTCCTTTTTCTTAACGAATAACACTGGTGCTCCCCAAGGAGACACACTCGGTCGAATGTAACCTTTATCCAATAACTCTTGAAGTTGTATCATCAATTCCTTCATTTCTACTGGCGCCATACAATATGGAGCTTTCAAAATCAGTGTCGTTCCCGGTGCTAAGTCTATTACGAATTCGATTTCTCTATCTGGCGGAAGGCCAGGCAGATCGTTCGGAAACACATCCTGAAATTCACTCACTACGGGTATATCTTTAATCTCTACTCCCCTTTTTCGAGTATCCACAACGTAAGATAAATAACCTACACATCATTTCTTTAAATATTTCCTGGCCTGCATCATCATAATGCAACACAATTGTTTAAGCGATGAGCTACCATAAAACACTACCTTAGACTTACTCGGAGTCTGAAGGTTCACACATTTGTTCTGACAGTCAATTACTGCTGCATGGTTATATAACCAATCCATCCCTAGTATTACGCTGAATTCTCCTAGTCTAATAGGAATCAAGTCTACGCTCAGTTCATGTTCTCTAATGTTTGCGCAACAATTTTGATAGACGTATTCTACAGGGATTATTTCCTTATTTGCAACTTCTATGTTCAAAGGATCTTCTAAACGTTCTCGGGGTGTACTAAGTTTATTAACAAATTCTTCAGATACTAAACTAAGTGTGGCACCCGAATCAATAATACATAAGCATTTATATTATTGATTGGATTATTATACGACACCACGCCCTCCTTCTTGACTCTGGCATCTTGGGACGGTCATGTTAAAGGTTCGAGCGGTCGATCGGTTGGGTTCTGTGCAGTCCACCAATCATTAACTTATTTCCTCCTCCTCGGCTTCCGCCAAACTCCACCGCTTCCTTTCTTCGGGAAATCCTTTATCTGGTGCTCTGTCGATCCACAAGCAAAACATCTTCTGATCTTCTTCGCCTTTGTGTAATTTGGCGATATGTGCCCCTCTTGGCCGCAATTTTAGCAGGTGTTTTTCCTTTTCCAGCATTCTCCCTGATGACTTCTTCCACATTTGTTGCAAGCTTCGGTCCTCTTCTTGAAGTTTACCTGGTGACTCCCACCTTGGTTATTGTTTTTGTTGTTGTTATTCTCCCATTTTCTCTTTCCGAAGTTACTTCCTCCGCTGATGCTCCCTCCACGATGCTCACTACCAACATTCTTATTCTTCTTCTCCTTATGATATAGACTCAAGGCCTCACTGCCACCTTCCGCAATGATTGCCTTCTTCAACAACATTGTAAAGGAATAAATCTGGAAGACCGATACCTTATTATACAACCACGGCTTCAACCCTTGTTCAAAACGTCTCGCCTTCCTCTCCTCATCCACAACTTGGTATTTTGCAAATTGCGCTAGTTCATTGAACATAGTTGCGTATTGTGCCACCGTCATATCACCTTGTTTTAACTCTAGGAATTTTACTTCCATCCTACTCTTCATACTTTTTGGAAAATAACTCTCGAAAAACAGCGTCGTAAACCGCTCCCATGTTATCGTTCCTTTCCCAGCTCTCTGCTGATTAGTTTCCCACCAATAGTTTGCTTTGCCCCTCATCATGTATGTGGCAAATATTATCTTCTGGTCTTCACCCACGTGAGCTATAGTGAAGGCCTTCTCGATCTCCTTGATCCAGGTTTGTGCAACTATCGGGTCAGTGGTTCCCGCGAACTCTGGGGGTCCTACACTCTTAAAATCCTTGAAGGTAGTTACTGGGACAGCTTGGGGAATGGGTGGTACGAGTTCGTTTCTTCCCCTCAGAGCTTCTCTCAATAAATCTACCAATCTCTGGTATCAGATCTACAGGACCTCTCTCATCATTAACTGACTCTTCTAGGACAGTTATCCTACGTCTGGGCGGCATTTTCTGCATCATAAAAATTTTCATTTTATTATCTAATTATCATATTTAGACATTTCACAATAGAAAAGAATTACAGGTTCATAACACGTTTCTGAATTAAGATCATTTATATTCATATGCCAAATGGTTACATTACATGTTCTTTTCTAGCATACTGCTATAAATGATATCACATATCCCCTATTATCACAAAAGACGGGGACATACTAACTTACTACCCCTCTAACACTTTTTAGAAGTTTGGGGGTTTATCACTATCTCATATCTTACATAAAAGATTGAGATTACAACAACACGTAAATAAACTACTACACTACTGAGCTTTTCCCTCTAGACTCAATCTAACATCCCATGCTCTATGGCGCTCTGATACTCCTTCTATGTGATGTGCACCACCATGTCTTGGCTTATGGTATGTCGGGTCTGTCCTTGCTCAGCTGGGTAATGATGTACCCCATCGATCAATCTCTTCATGGTCGTGCGTTGAGCATAGATCATCTTTTTCATCTTCCTCCTCTTGCACCGCACCTCATCCTCTAGATCATCTGCCCTATCATTGGCTTCCTCCCACTTCTCCTTGAAGTGAATCCTATCCATCACCTCCATCTCTAACTGAGTTCGAAGAGCCTCCTTCTCCGCCTTCTCACTCAAAACCTTCTGCTCTAATTCCTCCAGCTTTCCTCCCACCTCAACATTCCCTGCCACCGCTCGGTGAAACAAAGCTCCCATCTGGATCCCTGCTTCCTTACGGTGAGCAATCTCCACTAGTTGCCTCTGATGGTCCTCATCCCTCAACTTCTAAAATGCAGACTCCCTCTCCCTAGCCTCAGCCTCTAACTCTTCTACTCTACATCCCAACTCCAATATCTGCTCTTCATACTCTCCTAACATCTGATCCTCTAAAGTAGCCTCGTCGGAGTCCTCCAAGGCTCGGGCTCCTCCTCCAAAGGCTCCTCCTCCGGATCAGACTCCACCTCTTCCTCATCGTCATCATCAAAAGGGGCCACTACTGAATTAAGCTCCGCTATCAAGGGTGTCTCATAGACTACGTGGATATCATGTGGCTCCTCCTCTACCACTCGGCTAGGTCCTCCCATGTTAGTCATCCTACAATCACCAACATAAGACAGCACAAACAACAACTCCATTAGAATGTTAAACAAACATAAGTTCATTGTATAGAATGAAGTTACATTTCATAACACACTAAGTCTCTCAAGGAAAACTCTACATGAGTTTTGTCTCCTTCCTAATTTCTAAGTTCTCTTAAGTCATAATCTAAGGACACTCGCTCCTAAGGTTTATAACTAAAGCTTTGATACCAACCTGTGACGCCCCCAAATTCGGACCTCCACTTGGTCACTTAAATTCGGTTCGTCACGTTCTCAAAGTATTGCCATAATAACTAAAATCATACATTCACAACGAAAAATCTAAATTAGAATAATGTACAATGATTTATTATAATTATTCTCCCAAGTCTCGCAACCTACAGTACTTAATAGATTACATAATAGTATTGAATAAAGACCCATTACATAATAACAATGTATCCAACTGGATAAGTAATTTGTACTGAGTAGTCACTAAGGACCATTAAACTTCCACTAGGGTTACCAATATTAAACTGATAACCAAAAATATCAAGTACTATAGATGATCAGTCTACAATACTTTACGTTATGCATAACACCACAATAATATTTATTCATGTGTCGGGGTTTCCAATAACATACACTCCCTTTACCAAAAGGGTTGTCCAACTCAGTTTTTCAAGATTTCCGCACCCATCAATTGGTTTGGATAGCTTTTATAAACATGCATATAGTCTAGCCGAATCAAATGGCATCGAATCATTTACAATATTCAAGAACAATGTTAAATTCAACATGAATAATAACTTTCACAAAGGTTTAAGCATATTAGCTCATTTGAACGTGAAGGTAATATAACTTGTATTCAAAGAGATAAGCTTACAGTATTCTTTGAATAAAGAATGTAATTATACTTGCACAATAAGAGTAGGGTTCGGATACTTGCTCAATATAAATTTGAGTAAGGTTAAAGAACTTGCCTTAAGCGTAGCTTATCCATGTTAATAAACCAACACTTTCGAATCCTATTTATAGCGTATTATATGATCAATATATTCATTATCTAACACAGTCTTTAAACAAGCTTGACACGATTCAAGTATGTACATATGGTACAAAATCAGTTTATAAGTCATCACAAATAAAACAACGTCTTAATTGCTAAATTTCTTGAAGACATTCTTCGGACTTAACATTTGGAAGTTATGTTCAACATTTGTCTCTATCACATAGCATGCTTCTTAACACATTACCTAGCATATTGGTCATGTAAGATAAGTTAAAGTAATAATGTAGACATGCTCCAAACATCAGTTCAAAAACAGAAGTCGTTTATAAGCTGCTGAAGCAGTGCGGTAATGCGCCTGTCCAGGACTAGGGATTTAGCAAGAACATACATGTCTATCCCGCCGCACTGAGGTTGAGCTAACGCCTTTTGTTTCTATCCAATCCTTGCAAATCTATGCACTAATATTCTATCATATCTACATATTAGAGGTGTTCACATAATCACATAACCGTTCTTGAGTTCATTTGTATAAGTTTAAACTTACGTCTTACATGGCATTCAAGAAAAACATTATCAAGCGGTTACCATAACTCGTTACTTAGCTATATACCCACATAGAGATTTCAAATTCTGTTAATGCATATACTTGTAGCATTCATATTTCTTGTTCATAGCTATTATTGTTTAAAGCTTGAAATCATGCTTTAAACTCATGTTTATGTTGAAATCATCATGTTCCATACATATAAATCATACCTAGAGATATTATAGACATAACATAGCATCTTATCTCATTAGCATCTAGATACTCATGTGATGCAATTAGATTTCGAAAATATGTTCAAGTTTGCTTTTGAAACCATTTCAAGCTTGAACTATGCAATATAACACACATAAGACAACTTCAAAACTCTAAGCATAGGTAGTCAAGTTAGGTTAACATGCTCGCAAAGTCAGAACATATATGGCATACATACATATCAAGTTCGTTATAAGTTCCTAAATTTATTTTTAACTCCACACTTTCATTAATCATGCTAAGCTAGTCTAACATGCTCACATTAGGTTCATATAGATTTATATATCCCTTACACATGCTTGCATGCTAGTATATGACATAAATATTGACTACCATTGATCAGATTTACAAATAGAACATACAACTGAAAAAGAATTGGCGTGTGAGTGTGTCTGCTTTAGTGTTAATCCCGTGGTATTGTCTGCATTACTGGTTCGAGGCAGGAATAGTAAACCTCGGCAATTGTTCAGCCCAAACACAGAAATTATTCACGAAATGGATTCTAAACATTCCTATTACAGTTGAAACATATTTATATGGTCATATAACAACTATATAACCCCTACCCAACTATATTAACATCCAATTCCATGAATTCAAGAATTTGAATTTTAAGAGTTCAAGAACTCTGTTTAACAGAGACTGAAAATAGAAGCAAGGAATGGGATTATACCTCTAAATTGTGAAAGGAACTTGCTCCAATAGGACTCCTAAGCTCTAGATTACTTGTATGCTCTCAACCTTACTTCTTAGCAAATTCTCAGACAATTTCCCAAACAACACAGAGAATGAAGGGAAGTGTTCATTTTATAGGAAACTTATTGACCATGCCAAGCCATTGCCCAAGAAATCAAACTAACAGATGGAAGAATTGCATGAAGGCTAATAAGGAGTTGGTAATTAGTTGTTGGTTTGCATCATGACCACCACTCCCCCCATGATCATTGGCTAGCAAGCTTGGAAGAAAATTGAAGAACATAGGCCTTAGCCTTTTGCTCTTACACGTGACTGAGGTTTGAGGCAATTAGACACTCATTTTGGGACAAACAAGTTAACTCAGTATGCTTGCAACACTTATCCCCCACACTTGTACACATTTCTAATCTTTATGCTATATCAACCATACATTAGCTACAACTTAATGTCACAATTTAATAATTAATGTTCCAAGGTAGTAGATGTAATATGGATATGTAACATACATATAATCCATGTACATTTTATCACACTGATATACTTTATTAAAATAATAGTTTACAATATGCTCATGGTATATTATTTTAATATATACCCACATAGATATTGTCACATATATAATGTATTTATAACATATAGTTCCAATATGTTTAATCACATTGCCCCATACAATATAGTTTTATAAGACTTAATATATAGTCACATAAGTGTCATTTTGCACTATATAGTATAGTAGTATATGCACATAACCATCAATATAATATTATTATATTAGTAACTTATTTATTTATGTTAAATAAATAATTTATTCACTTCCTTGATTAATTAACATCAATATTAATTAATTCAACCATTGATTAATGTATTTATGGATTTTCATAATCATTATTCATCTTTATAATATATTGCAAATAATAGTAATCACACATTATTAGTTAATTACTAAAAATTCAATATTCTACCCCAACCATTAATATGACAGTTAACAATTAATATTACTTAATTGCGCACTTTATTTTATAGTTTATTAATGTCACACACATCATAGAATTGTTCCATTTAATTTTCAAAGTAGATAAAATAAATTTTCCAACAAAACCATCAAGCAATTTGCTTGATTTATCTTCTTGGGACTGATCTTGTAAATACATATTTGTGGCGCCCCCAAAATAGGTCCAATCCACCCAACCTATTCTGAGTCGCCAAATACATAGTACAAAAACAACTACAACTTCATTATTATAATTTTCATGCAAAACACGACAATACATAAACTGTGAGTTTAAATACAAATATTGTCTTCTAGACAATATCCACACTCAAATAAAGTCCTCATTACAATTATTGATACACTATTTTACAGAATAGTGAGGACTACTAAAACAACTATCTTGAAACATCACTCCACACCCCAACTAGTTCCCGCTATATTCTTGTCTCCTGAGAAGAAAAATGAAACAAAAAGGAAAAGGGTGAGCTCAACTAGCCCAGTAAAGAATATTATGACTAAGATAATATACAACAAATTATTCTTAGTCTTTAACAGGGAAAAATCTGATAGGATATAATAGACAACAAGTTTTAGATCAACAACTGCAGCGGAAACAACAATTCATTAGAAGAGTTAAGTATAGAATGAAATCTACTATCATCTATGAATTTAAAAGTTCATCATCAATATTTTATTCCTGTAACATCAATCAATATACATCTTGAATCAAATAGTCATCTTTGCACCTTTCTGAGCCAAAGATATTAATCGCCTCGGTCATGTTCATCTCAACACTGCTCATCTTTTGCACTACTTGCCAAAGATATTCATCGAAAATCATTAATCTTTTGCACTATAGGCCAAAGATATTCAAGTAATATCATCATTTAGGACCGAGGATAATGAAAATATATTTTAAAGAAAATGAATCCAAAGTGAGACAAAAGAACAAATATTAAGGATTCGTGATTTTGGTTTATCCATGTCAAAAAATACTCCATAATAAACTATTATGGAGAAGAATTCAAAATGAAGATCAAAACATAGATCCAATCAAAGATAGGAACCATAATGCATAATCTTGGA
Source organism: Panax ginseng (assembly GCA_020205605.1). NCBI lineage: Eukaryota > Viridiplantae > Streptophyta > Magnoliopsida > Apiales > Araliaceae > Panax > Panax ginseng. Next base: position 85,106,127 of record CM035144.1, read on the forward strand.
CACATAAAAGAAAATTTAATTTTTCTGTGAATAGTGTCGTATTAGTGTGAATAAAGTGTCGTATACGTGAATAGTTCCGTATACGTGAATAGTAACTCCGACACTAAAAGGTAGAAATTCCACAAGAAAAATCATCATGCTTCGTGAATAGTACTCGTGAATAGTAACTCATAAATAGTAACTCATGAATAGTAACCCCGGCATGAAAAGATAAGAATTTCACAAGAAAAATCTTATCAATATTCCGGCATAATGATATTGAAAGAAATAATATCATTTTTTAAAAAATAACATCCCTTACCTCAAAAAGACAATACTTCTGGCTGAAATATCAGATATAACGCTGAAAGGAACTTGCACCGTATAGCAACACTCAAAGTATCAAACTACTCACAAGAATACGTTCGATAATATAGAGAGAGAAGATTTCAATTTCAGGTGTGATTTTCAATTCTAACCTAAGCATCTTATTTATAGAAAAATGCTTAGAACACCAAAGCAGAAAATTTAATAAAATAATATATTTATAATCAAATTTTCCTTAGCCCACCACATCAAAAACACATTTACCACACAAAAATGAAAAACATGTTTAAAACAATTTTTGTAACAAAATCAATTCAAACTCAATATTCCGGAACTTCAATAATTTATAATAAATAGCCGTTTTATCAGAAAAATTCAAATCTTATGTCCATTCCATAGAAAATTTAATTCTCTACAACTTTGCTGAAGAAAGTTTTTCCCAAATTCCAAACAGAAATTGATCGAAATCCACATACGGACGATTTTGCAGGCTATAATCAAATTTCAGTCAAAAATTATATCCACCAACATGTTTAACATGTGTTTAGCATTTATAGTAACAAAAATACTCTTCTTCCTCATTTATTCATATATCACACATTCATTGTAAAAATATCACCATTATTATATTATTAAAATATAATAATATATTTAAATGAATAATTTATCAGAAAAGATAAAATATCAATTTTTAACAATTATCACATTAAAAATTTTCTCCATATATATCCACATAAAATGAATATTTTCCTTATCATATAAATTAATAATTAATTATTCATAAATAATATTACAGAATCACAATAATGACAACCAGGCAGTTCTCAGGAAAGAGGGGGCTTTCCAATAAGGATTTCTCCTCATCGACGCAATGCAATTAGGTGACCAAATCTCTCCTTAAACAGAACTTTCTAGACATTGCCAATAATGCTTTTAATAATATTATTCAAATAATATGAATTATTGATTTGATAATGAAAAAATATGTTGTAGTGACAATTATTGAAACAACAATAATATAAAATATCAACGTAGCAATTATTGAATCAATAAAATAAAATATTGAACAGTAATTACTGTAACAATTATTGAGTAGTGTCTTCTTACGTAAGAATCAATAATTGGTGCAATACCGTGTGCTACTGTGTTTTAACCACCGAGTATTCCAACAGTATTAACGGTAACAACTACGTCGTTATTTATAAATAACTTATATTTGTCGTTTTCTTCATCCAATCGCTTTTCGTTATGGGGCCCACACAAGGCTGCGCCGTCGTACGAATATTCTCCGATAGCAAGAATATTCCACGACCAAACGAATATTCCCCGACAACAATGAATATTTTATAACCACTTGCTTATTTAAAATATTTGCGCATTTTACCCATAACTAACCATATTAATCAAATCAACCCTTACTATTTCAAAATAATAAATAGAGGAAATTCCATTTTATAAAAAAAAAATGGGGTCTTATATGCGTCGTGCCCTAACAGTGCCAAGACTGGTTTAGCTTTAGCCCGTGTCAATTTTCATCTCTAAACTTGCTTTATAATACATGAATTACAATCCACAAACGTGTTACTACGAGTCTACGAGCGTATTGATTACTTATGTGAAATCACCTGATCGACACGATTAACTCTTGTTTAATTCACTTAACGGATTTCCTCGTCTCGCATTATGCCACACAAGGCATTTCACAATCCTCATTGTTACTTCACACATCTTAATACGCATTGATCTAATACGAATTAATTGAATTAACCAACTTAAAAAATAATAACACTTTTATTCACAAAAATTTTATTTCCATTAATATATTCATTTAATAATACGTAGAAATTCTCGGGTATTACATCCTCCCCCCTTATAAAAATTTCGTCCCGGAATTGCTACAAGGTTACACAAACAGATGGGGATAATCCCTCATCATCCTATCTTCTAACTCCCACGTTGCCTCCTCGACATCGTGGTTACGCCAAAGTATTTTTACAGAAGAAATAACTTTATTCCTTAACGTTTGTTCCTTCCTATCAAGAATTTGGACAGGAATTTCTTCGTACGCTAAGTTCTTCTCCACTTGAATAGGTTCATAAGAAATCACGTGATTATAGTCGGGCTTGTACGGATGCAATACGGATATGTGAAACACATTATGGATGTGTTCCAACTCAGGTGGTAGTGCAACTTTGTATGCTACTTCGCCCACTCGCTTTAGTATCTCGAATGGTCCTATTAATCTTGGACTCAGTTTTCCTTTCTTGCCGAAATGAATTTTTCCCTTCCACGGAGATACTTTTAAAAATACGAAACTGTCAACTTCAAAGTCTCGGTCTTGCCGATGCAAGTCTGCGTACTTTTTCTGGCGATCTTGAGCTGCTACTAGTCTGGCTCTTATCATTGTTACCACATCCGCGGTTTGTTGTACTATCTCTAGTCCGAGTATTCGTTGTTCTCCGACTTCGTCCCAACATAATGGTGTTCTGCACTTTCTTCCGTAAAGAGCTTCATACGGTGGCATACCGATACTCGCATGGTAACTATTATTATACGCAAATTCGACTAAGGGTAAGTGGTCATCCCAATTTCCCTTGAACTGATAGAATACAATAAACAACAAGTTTAACTGCAGCGGAACAAGCAATCCATTAGAAGAGTCAAGTAGAGTATGATATCTACTATCTTCTATGATTTAAAAAGTTTATCATCAATTTTATCGATGAGACTCAGCTCAATAAATAATCCACATCACTGAATTATTCATGCACTATGGGCCAAGGATATTCATTAGTATCACATCCACGAATTATCCATACACTACAGGCCAAGGATATTCGTGTTATCACCAATGGTAAAAGTATAGTATAGTAACACGCGTCATGATCATGCCAACAACTATCCATCAATGCACTACGGGCCATTAAGGACTTTTACCACATCATTTGTAACATTACATGTCATGATTATACCGAATGATCCCTGGTCATAATCATACTAATCAACAGTCCATCTGTGCACTACGGGCCAAAGATGACTTTCATCACAATATAAGCATAAGGATGATGAAAATGATATAAGAATTCAATTAAATGAGAGCAAGGATAAATTTTAAAGATTTATAATTTAATTTATCCAGAATTGAATAATGTCCAAATTGTCAACATGATACTGCTTTGTAGAACATTTCAAAGTCACAAAACAAATGGTAACGAATGTCCAAAACAAAACAAGATGAATAACAAAACTATTCTTCTCTAACAAATCTGCCTGGGTATTCTGTATCGGATTCGTATCCACCTACTTGTTTGTTCCTCACATTCATGAACAAGTTAAAACATAATTTCTTGTGGTATTGCATGATTGGAAATGGATTGGGCATTTCAGCGGACTGTTAGTAAAGAAAATGTTCTGCAAAATAAATTTTGAACATTCCACAATCACTGCAAAAACAAAAAAAAATATCAAATAAATCAAACCAAACATCGTAGTAGATGGAATACGAAAAAAAATGGAAACAATATAAATCTTACCCATCAACTTGTTCAGGTAAACCCTCAACAAATTCAAGATCAATTATGTCATGTTCCCCCTTGTTGCGATATGGTTCACTATCGTAATCAATATCAGACCTATTCTTCGAAAAACCACACCTAGACAATATTATGGGTAGAATGAAAATATACGGCTCACAAACATCTATAATATTTGTTCGCATGACAGTCCTGTTTGGTTGTAGAGAATTGTAAACTACTAAAAGTCTACGATGCACATCAAAAACCAACAAAAACCAATGACCAGGAACTGTCATGTGAACAGGAAACAAGACATAATCAACGGCAACCCATGGTGTGTTGACATCCATCAAAAAACCACAAATATACTCAACAACATCACCATCACCCAACAGAAGAGTCTTATTTGCATTTTTAAGACAATATTTGCCATATAAAGTAGTCAATTTGACATGGAACCAATAATCTGTTGTAGTGACCCTTATTTGAATATTGGTTGAGTGCCTAGCCAATTTCTGAAGGTAATACAAATAAATGTTGATATGTTGAACCAAAAATCAAACAAAAAATCAATCAGATGTAAACAATTGACAAAAAATAAAACTTTATAACAAAGGTAGCCAAAACAGTACAACTAGTAACCAAAACAATTAAATAAGGTAATCATAATTCACAAAACAGAATTTCAAAAAAATGAACAAACTCACATTGTCATCAAGCCACTGTCCTGGTGTCTTCAACTTGTAAAACCACATTTTAGAAGATATTGGGACAGACCCAAGTCTAAACACAGGTTCAATCTTGTCATGATCTCCCGAAAAATTTTCAATCCTTCAAAACAATAACATATTGCTAAGAGAGAACAAAATATTTTTTTTCTAAAAAAAGAGACTATATAAATCTTAAACTACAAATAACATACCTTTTTCTGTTATTTAAGTCAATCCTAAACTATTGATCAAACATAAAATCTTCAAATTTTGAAGGCATACCCATACAACATTTGGGAATGCAGACAGACCTTTGTGTAATGGTCTAGGATCCACAATAGAAGAAGTTAAATCAACTGAACCAAACTTCGATGTATATGGACTCCTCAACACAGCACTTTTTGCAGACGTACGGACAGGCCTACCACATGATTTAGATGCAGTTTTCTCAACTTAAACACAATGAAGTAAAAGTAGTATGCACACAAGCCAATCATGTTTGATGATAAAGCATATACTTTGTAACAATCTTATTCATTTATTAATAAATAGTATTAATTTATTAAAGGCTTTTAATTATCTACATGATGTTGCTTTATAATATGTGATAAACCCATAGTTTTAAGCAATGCTTTTAGAATAATGATGATGATCATTCTAGTGAGATCTAAATTCTTAGAAAGCTTAAAACTAAAATAGTTCCCAATCGTTGGATTATTAAATTGGGGATTAGTGAATTCGGATAGATTTGTACATACGTTGCTTGCTCATTGGATGAGGATGATTGATCTCATGATCATTTATGTGGAGACACTAAAGCAAGTATGTAGGTGCTTATTGGAGAATAAGTTCACTGAACGTGGCTCGCTAAGGAATATCTAATGGAGTTTTACTTGCCTGTCAATAGGAATTCCTGTAGTGATAGTAGTACAAGTGATCCTTGGACTTGAGATCATCATAGTATCTTGTGTATGATGAGTTATACTTTGACTTATTCCTTAAGACCCTTAGGGTATATCAAAGGGTATGCTTGGGAATAATAAGTTGTACATGGAGATAATGTATGATCAATAAAGAATCTACCGCTCCAAGTAAAAAAAAGAGAAATGTCCTATGTGATTCGATAAATGACAACCCAGTAGTCATTGGCCAAGGCGGAATGAAATTAGAAAGGAGTTTCTAATTTGCATTATTTGGGGTTGTGCATTTAAGAGTCGAAATATATATAATTAAATAAAATAAGACTTGACAGTAATTTCATGTCTTATATTTAATTGAGACATTGTATGGTGGAAGGATTGAATTGTACGGTACTAACTATTTACTCAAAGGTTCTTTTATGATTAATGTTGAAATCTATATTATCTGGAAAGTCATTAATCGCTAGGGAGGCTTATCCCTATTGTAGAATAAATATTATTTATTTAAATAAATTAATATTTTAATTTATTTATTTAAATAAGATTAGAATTGTTCTAATTGATTTATTCACAACCAGATCAATATGGAGAACCTAAAGGGTCACACCATAAAAGGAATAATAATTATTTAAGAAGTTAATGGCATAATCGTAATAATATATTAAGTGTATTTAATTTAATCTATGGTGATAGAATAAATTAAATAGCTTAATATTTATTATTTAATATTTTGGAAATATTAAATATATAAATTAATAAGAGGAGTCTTATTAATATTATTACAATTATTATTATTTTAATTTCTAAAGAGTTGGAAATTAATTTAATATTAGTACTCTTATTTATTCCTAATAAAATTAGGAGGCTAATTAATTAAAGGATTTTAATTAATTAAAATAAAACTCAATTTCTTAATTGTTAAAGAGGGTTGCCCACATCTATAAATAAGAGGAGTCTTATTATGGGTGAGGTGGTTGTTGACTTTTTCACAACAGACGTGATTCCAATCGTTGGAGAGTACGCTCCTTTTCTATGAGACATAGAAAACTAGGGTTTTGCCAAACACCCATCTTCTTGAATCTTTATTCTTTCTTGGTGGATCACCTCTAGAGGCCAAACACTTGGGTGGCTAATGTTGATCAAAGGAAGGAACCAAACCCGATGAATTCAAGTTGAACGCGAAAAGGATTGGAGGTGAACTTGTACGTGACGAAGCTCGAATCTTCAAGGGTATGATTCTTGTTCTTCATATCTTTTCGTTTAATTAATAATTGTGCATAAAGGATGATCCGGGTATATGGTTTGTAAAATTTTAAACTCTGATATTTTCCACGTTTCTGCTTATTTTGCGCAATTTGATTGCGTTCATGAATCTTACAAACCTAACATGAAGTATATCTTGTGTCGTTAAAATCATCTCATCAAGTAACGACCTGTCTAGTGCTTCAATATTACTCCCCTTTAACAATATACAAAACATGTCACAAAAAACAAATACAATATCAAATACAAAATCCAAATTGATTCAACAGTAACAAAAATATTATCACGAAGTAACCAATACAAACTATGAAGGTAACTAATGTTAAAAAAAATACGAACCTCAATAGGGGTAAAAATAGCGATCTCTTTTTCAGAAGATTGACTTAAAATATCAAAACTTAGAATGTCATTGTTCTTGTCAGTCTGTAAACATAAAAAACATCCAATTAATCAATATAACACAAAAAAAATATAACATAAGAAAAATAAACAAAAATGCCTAACATTTTCATCATCCACATCAATGTGAATCCCACTAGGGGTAAAAACAATAATTTCTTTCCCATTACTGTGCCTTAAAATATCAGAAGTCGGGTTGTCATTCTTGTTGTCAATCTGTAAAAAATAAAATAAAATTAAGCATTGATTATAATAACATGAAACACAAATCAAAAGCAAACGTATATGTTAACCTTTTCATAATCTTCATCAATCTGAACCCCACCAAACCCACCAACATCAGCATCAACTTTTCCATGAAATTATTTTGCATCATCAGAACCTTTGACTACAACATCATCCTCAACAGACATAACATCATCATCTAAATCATTAACATTACCACCATCAACATCCTCATCCAACTCAATACCATCACCATCATCATCATCAATTTCATTTCTCCCTTCGCTAGAACTAGGTTGGCCACGTAACTGCTTTCTCAAAATCTTCTTTATGTCCCTACACATCTGAATATGAAAAACATGCAATTCATCTTTCAATTTAACCCCCAGCTTCTCAATTTCTTTCTTAACCTCCGTCACCTTCTCTTCCAAAGGCCTCACTCGTGCATTAATAATTTTTTTCACATCAGAAAGTGAAAATCCAAAGTCTATATCCTTTCTGGATTTTTCTACTTTAATATCAGCAATATTAGAGCCACCATCATTTCCACTAAAAAAGTGAAAACCACCCAAATCCAAATGCACCTTCTCATCATCCTTAGGAATGAGATTTTGAATAATCAACTGAAACACATTAATAACAATAAATATATCATGTCAGAAACATTGAACATATAAAAGAAACAAAACAATACACAAAAAAAAAAAATTAAGACAGTAACCATATATATAGATAAAGGTAACCAAACATAATGTAAATGGTAACCAGCATACCTGACCAGAACCAAATACTAAATCATTCAACTTCTCATTCTTAGGAGCGTTCCCTAACTCCCTCTATCTAAATAATCTAACTTCTGATACATGATCATCAATACAGAAACCCCTGACTTTTAATGTAGGAATTGTCTCAAACAAAAAAACTTAAAAAATATAGGACAATCCATTCAACTTGTAAGATTTACAATAATTGTCCTTGTAAAAATTGTATATCACACCCCCATTCTTACCCTTCTTTACATGTCCCTTAACAGCAAGCGATAATGAATTCTTCGTCTGTTCAAAAGCAAATTTTCCCCACGGGTAACTTTCAATGTGACCATAAGACAAAAAGTTAAACAAAACTTCATCAACATAATTATCCAAGACAGTAGCTAATATGAAATTAAAAACCAAGAATATGATGGACATCTTGACAGCCTCATTATCATCATCAAAAACAGCACTCCTATATATCCTCCCGATACTAGAACGGGTCACAACCTCATTTCCAAAAAACTTTTCCACCAACATATTTTTCATTCCCTTGAATCCATCAATATCCTCATCTCTTGCCAACTCAAGCCAGAAATCAAACAAAATTCTGACAATCCAAATCTTACCATTTTCTCACCAAACAGAAATCACATCTCCCCATTATCACTTTGATAAACTTCTCTCACCAAAGCATGATGGATTATCTGTGAAAACATTTGGGGCTGCCCAACATCTAAAAATTTCTCAAAACAAGATAATTTAAACTTATTCAACTGAACTTCAGATAATTTATTCTTAATAACACTTGGCACTTCCATATCATACCAATAAATGATTTTTACTGTAAAATTGCGATAATACTCCTCATAAAATAGATCCCAAATCTGAAAATACATTACATTACAATAAATTACATACACATTAACCAAATAAGAATGGAACATTCGTCAAACTTTAAAACTAAAACTATACAATCAACAGTATCCAAATATACTAGCATTAGTAACCAAACAACATCAGCAAGTTACCAAAACCAAAATAATCTGACTATGTAATGTAATAAAGTATCTAGTAACCAAATCAGAAAATAATAGTAACCAAACCTCCACTCGGAGAGAACATGGCCATTTTTATAAATACAAGTTGAACATTCATCAATCTACAACTCTAGGGTAACAAAATACATTTTAACAACTATATACTCAACAGTATCCAATAATATTAAAATTAATAACCAAAACTCAATCAGCAGGTTACCAAACCAACATAATCAACCTCTATAATGTAAAAAGGTATCTAGTAACCAAAACAGAATATACTCGTATCCAAACCTCCACTTGAAGTGAAAACAACCATTTTTTTTAAAAACAAGTTGTACAGTCATGACACTACAACTCTATAATAACAAAAACACATTTCATCATCTATACAAAGGTAAGTATCCACATATATTAACATTAGTAACCAAAACACAATCAACAGGTTACCAAAACCAACTTAATCAACCTATGTAAATGTAAAAAAATATATAGTAACCAAATCATAATATAATGGTAATCAAACCTCCACTTGGAGTGTACATAACCATTTTAACGAATAATCATTAATCAGTAACCAAATTGAACAGCACCATACACCAAAACAAATACACAAGTAACCAAAAATAACTAAAAATTCTAGATTATTAAAAATAATTAAAATAATAAACCTTACGATGTTTTTGGCGGGGAATAATTTTTCGATTATGAGCCTCATCTTTATCCTCTTTCACAACTTTGTTTGGCAAACCTCTAAAATCAGAATCCAGATACATCAATTTCTTAGCCTTCTTAGACACATATCTCCCCGATTTCTTATCTTTAACATGTGATTTCACCACTAACTTCTTCCCCTGTTTTGGGGACTTTACCACACTATCCTTCACCTTCACATATGTCTTCACATCCTTCACATAATCATCATCCCTAATTCTTTTCCTCTTCCCATCACTCTTCTTATCACCCATACCCTTCCTCGTAGCATAAACAAAAACAGAAGAAATAACAAAGAAATAACAAAGATCAAAAAATATAGTAGCAATAAAGGAGAACCCACCACACAACTTATGAACCACCACGAACTGAAGAAGAAGACGACAACGACGAACTGGAGAAGCAAACGACGATGACGAAGACCTACAGAAGAGAACGACCGACACAACTTAGAAGAAAATAAGTTTGCTTAGAAAGTTCCCAAAATACAAAATAAAAGTTTTTAATTGAAAGAGAAACGACAAATAGGATATACATGAAATTCAAATTGAAACACGATGCCCACAAAAATCGTGAACATATTATTTTTAAAAAACTGATTTGCCATGTCATCATCTCATTAAAGCACACAACTAAATTAAAAGAAGAATAAATTCACTAATTATGTAAATAAAATATTTAAATGCATTAATTGTGTAAATATTTTAGGAATACACTATTGTTGTAATTATTTTAAAAAATGTACTAGAAAGTATAATTGTTCCATTATTTTATCCCATAAATAAATTATTATTTTATTTGTCTATTTGTCAAAAGAGAGATTGTATAATATCATTTTTTTTCTAACTACGTATTATAATACATCATCAAATTCTTAAAAATAATAAAATATAGTCCATAAAATTAAATAACCAATTTAAAATGATACTATCTCCGTTCCTAAAAGATTGTCGTTAAAGGTTTTGGCACATGGATTAAGAAAGTATCATTTACCAAATAAAATTTATTTAAAATTTCATCACTACCCCTTTTTCAAAAGTAGAAAACTATTAATACAAGAGAGAGAATTTCGTGGGACAATGAGAGAAAGTAGGGGTAATATTGAAAAGTAAATAATTTATTCTCCTCGAAAATTGTAAACGACAAATATTTTAGAACAAATTTTTTCTTCTAAAACGATAATTTTTTAGAAACAGAAGGGGTAATAAATTAATACAAGTAATCTTATTCCACCATCAGTTTTACAAACAAATATAGCCTTCTATGTCGGATAATTGCCAGAGATTACTGATAAGAGAAATGAGTTCCATTTTTAAATAAAATTTAGTTTATTGAAGTAAAATAATATGTAATCATATATAACAATCCTCTCAATTCAAAACAAAAATGCTCATTTGTGATTTGACAACTATTTTCGCTGAGTAATAAAATCTCAATTCTTTTGATGGATATAGAATTACTAAATGTACCAAATTTAACCATCACAATTTAATTATCAAGTCATCACTACTAAACTAGATGTTCAATAAAATTAGAATTAAAATACTTCAAAAAAATAAACCTTTCTGTTGTAATTATATCACAAATCGAATAATTAATTCGCAAAGCCAACTTGTAATAAAATTTAGGGTTAACTACAAAACCATCCCCTCATGTTTACACAATTTTGCAATCCATAAGCTAATATTTCAATTTCCGCAATGTCATAGTTAAAGTCCCAATTTGTTTCAAATCTGTCCCCCTAACCAATTATGTCCAACATGTTAGAAACGTGTAAATTTTAAGGGCAAATTAGTCAATTAGTTGTAATGTTTCATTAGGCAGGCTATAATTGAGTGATGACTCTACAGCAGCTGATTGTGTAAAAATGCAGTAACAAGCACCAAAGCATAAAGAAGAGTGTACTCCACATCTACAACATTCAAACAGGGAACTAGAAGTCTTTACAGATATACAAGTGAGCATTTGAAGGTACATAACCTAGCTCGAACCTGAAAGTCTATGCTTAATGAATAACAACTGTATCAAGTGTTTTTTCTACCCATCCATTTCTGTCAAGATGATAAACAAACCCTAGAAAAGATTCTTTTACACGGAGCTGCTAAAAGAGGATCCAACTTGATTGTCCAAGAAACGAACAACAACGATAGTAATGTTATCTGCACTACCTCTTTGATATGCTTCTTGCATTAGTCTCTTTGCCGCCTCCTCGGGATCCTGAATTGGTTTAACCATCCCAACGGCTTCCTGCGGAAGTATAAAAATCTATATCAGTAGACTGAAAATAAAATAGAAGGAAAATAGCATCACGATCATAGAATAACAAGTGTTTCTTAAACAGAAGATGCCCAAAAATTGTTAATTGCATAGATGTACACATAATTGATTATCAAGCAATTATTTAAAGCCAGAACACCAAATGTAGTCAAATCCCAAACTAGGATATGAATCCACAGGACAAAAAAATGATAGGAATCAGATGGGTATAAGAAAATGTTAGAAACCATTAACTGACAAACCTCATTTGTGACAACGTCCCAAAGCCCGTCACTTGCTATGATAAGAAACTCAAGCGAACTATCAACCTTCTCTTCCTGTAATCAAATAAACAAAATATGCTTCAAAAGGTAGACACAATTTGCAAGGGGAGAAAGATCAAGGTTATCTCCCTAAAGCAAATCAAACGAGTACAGAATTTTCAGTAAAGAAGCTTGAACTTAACTGCCACCAGTAGACAGTCTAAGCAATTTTATTGAATATAAAATTAGACCTAAGGCTGCCCAAGATTTGCACGCTCCAATATACAACTCTAATCAATTTCAACCAATTCAAAAATTACCAAACCTTCAGTCAGCTAATACTAGTAAACATGCAATAGAGTGAAAAATATACAGATATGCATGCAGACGCGTGCATTCACACAGATCATGAGCAGCACACTTGTACAATTAAATGTCTGATAATTATGTCCGTAAGCTTGTTTTAATGTTGATGCATGAATCTCTCCGCTCAACCTACACCCATGAAATGAGGACAGCATTATGATATTCAAAACATAAAGTGTAGCAGAATAAAGTCCAAAAATTGAAAAGTTAAATTATTTTTTACGGTTAACCATTCAGAATAGTTGCTCAGTCGGACCTGAATTTCAGGATCAGCAACAACATACTGCTTCAGAAGTCTATCACCAAATGCACGAGAAACAGCAAGTACACCTCCAACTCTCCAAGTTCCTGTTAAAACTCGAGCCATAGAAAGGCCAGCCATTTTCCAGATCACAAAGTGCATTTCCAGATCATGAGTTGCAGGTAATAAGGTAACCAACAGATATATTTACCTGCCCACATGACAAAACCTCCAGCATCTTCAATCCGTTGGCGCTCATCTGTTTGGTCTGGTTTGTGATCTCGGGAAACAGCAACGGCTGCAACAAACAATGGTTATTTCATTGGAAGATTACACAAACCAAAAAGTATAATAGCAAGAGATTCTGTAACAGAACTTCCAAAGTAAAGATACTAAAAAAGAATTTAGCAAAAAAAGAATTGAATATATCAACTATAATATTTTGACAAAAGAGACCAAATCATCTCACTAAGATTGTCTAAACTCTAAAACAGTCGAGCAAGGGAAAGATGAATTTCATCCATTATTGATGTGGAGCAAAACAAGAATATCAAGACATTATTTGTTAATTATTTTATATTATTATTTAGATATAAATTAAGTAATTACTGTAGATATTTAAATTATAGTAGGTAATTTAATTTAGATACTTTAATTAAGGTAGAAGATTATTAGGGGTTTGTTTCCTTATTAATTTAGATGATTATAGAAGTTTTCTAATCTATCAAAAGTGAGGTAATCTCCATTATTATTCAAAGTTGAATTAATAATTGATTTGAGAAAGACTGGTTTGTGCCAATTATGTGCATTTCTACGAGGTTTGGTTATCTTTACCTTTCGTTCTCATTCTTTAAATTTATTACTAACCTTTTCTAAACCTTGCCCTGCATCAACTATGGGACCAATTTACTCATTCAATATTAATAAAAGCACCACAGAGACCACTTTGTTTTGACTACTTATTCAAAGGACAGCAGGATAAGTTGTTGCAGGATTAGTACTCCGATAAAAACAATGGCAACTGCCACGTTTGAATGAAGAATAAAACTCCTTACACTACAGAATTTTCTAAAACTCCAAGCATAAACCTGTCAACAAGGAGTGTGAAGATATGTACTTACACTCATACAGACACACACCTAAACAGATTATATAGCATGACAAGTAGGAAATAGGGTTGGCATAAAAAACATGAGTGTAATGATGTAATAAAAAAATATAGCACCTCTACATGTAATGAGAAACAAGCAACACAATCGAGAAATATTAACCAACCTTGAATTAATTAGCCCAAAAAGGACAATCAAACATGAACTTAATAGGGAATGAACCTTGAGGTTTTCAACTTTACAATGAAAGTCAAAGGACACAAATGACCAAACTAGGGAACAATTATAGTTGGCACAATGAAGGACAAAATGTTTGCAAGTCCAAGGCTAGGAAGAGAAGAAAAGGTAGTTTCTGAGGCCTCCTCATAAAGGTATTTGACTAGCACACAAGGAGAGAGTTTCTTATTTCTACAAAGAATAGGGAATCAAATACTCTCTGTTCTAAAAATCGGCCTAGGCGGGGGCCTGGCGCCGTGCCTAAGGCCAAATCGGTGAAAAAAGCGGGCTAGGCGGAGTTTTTTTTTAAAAATTACTACCAAAAGTAAATCTTGATATATTTATTTTTCTAATGATTTACCATATTCTTAATGCAAGTTGTAGCATATCAAATCACAACAAGAAGTGAACAAGATCAAATCAAAATGGATAATTTTATTATAGTTGTAATTTTTTGAACTTGTACCAACTTGAATTCTATAAATGATGATACATTTGTAATATTTAGTTTAATTCAATATAATTCTTAAATTTTTGTTTAGTTTCTTAAGTTTTAATATTGAATTGAATTCTTAAAATTTTAAATTTTATTATTTAATACCAATTTTATTTATGAATAAAACTAATACGTCAAAGATATGTTAGTCATACTTAGTATATGATATTTGTCATTTTCTTTAAGTCCTCAATTTTGAAAATTATACAAATTAAAATAATTTCATAATTAATAATATCAAATGTCTCATTCAATAAACTTCACACTAATTTTTAAAAATAATATTTATTTAAATTTTTGAGAGAGAAGAAATACGTATATAATTATATATATGAAGATATCAAGATACTTCTTATTAGTTACTACTTACTAGTAACACTAATTCTATAATTTAATTATTTTAAGCAACGGATATATATCTTACGACTTAAGTGCAATTACTACTAATTCTATAATTTAATTATTATCTTTATTATAGATTATTTTGCTTTATATTATTGTTTTGTTAGAATAATGTAAGATAAAATATTAAAATTGTCTTAAAATAAAAAATCTCGCTTAAACCCCCCCCTAGCCTCGGCCTCCGCCTCCCGCTTAGCGCTTAGCGCCTTTTTAGAACATTGCAAATACTACTGATCTCCATTAATATTATGAAGTATACAATACTTATACAGGACCAATGGGAAATATCATTGTCTTAGGACAAGTATCCAAAAAAGGAAATTAAAAAATGATGAAATAATGAACAGTAAATAGAACAAACTATAAACCACCATAACCGAATAACCAATTTTACTATAATAACCTACATACCTAAATAATCAATTTACTTGCATAATAAATAACTAGAAATCTAATTACTTATAAGGTCAGCTCAACTCAAGTCAACGACGTCATATATCCCAAACTAGTTGAGCTGAAAATGAATCCATATGATAGCGCAAAAAAGTAAAGACGAGAAGAGAAATTATTAAAATAAATAAATAAAATAAAATTGGCAATCTAAAATTACTTACCAAAAAAAATAAAATATCTGGAAATCTAATTAAAAAATTCCCAGATACAATCCATGTGAAATTATAACTTAGTTATACATGTGTCTCGCATCAGGATGGGTACCAAGATGGATTTCTAAGTTACGGAAGCACTAGACCGTTCCTGAACTGAAACAGTTCAAGAATATGTCTATCCAGTTGCACAAAAAGAAAAGGTTAAACCATTAACATAGGAGAACAACTACAGACATGGAAGCCACAAGGAGAATCAAGATTTAAAATGTATTTCATTGTTGATATTAAACTGACACCATGAAACGACAAAAATTCATACTGTACCAAATTGTTAAGAAGACAACCACAATGTATGCATATAAATGGCTATAGCATGAATTTGGAATACCCATGTAACAGCAGGTGCAGAAAATGTGAAGAAACATGGAAAGTTCTAAGAATGTAGGACAGGGATATGTTATAGACAAACCAAGCACAAATATGAGAACAAAGTTAAATCAAGTCAAAACCAAAATATCCCTAATCAAGCAAAATATTTGTACTAGTCAGACCAAATCTATCTTCTTGCAGCATCTTTCACAAATTTCAGTTCTCACTTGCACATTGATAAAGGTGAAACAAATCAACTGGCATCAGACATGAGCTGGGAAAATCAATTATTGTCCACTAAATTTAAAAAAAAAAAAACAGCCTGCATCAGTACTGAACCAATAAATTTGGGAGGTACAATCATAAACACGAATATACAACAATACTCATAATAAATGACATTAAGATCTGGGACAGCATGCAAAAGGTGGTCCTGAATAACCCATGCCACAATTGAAAGGACTACATAACTCAAAACCTCTCATTGTAGTACACTCAACTCAATCTCAACACGTTTTATCTCAAACTAGTTGCACTAGATTAAAAACGAACTCACATAGAAAAGCTTAAAGGAGAAAGCAAAGAAAAAACAAAAAGATAAACAGATAAAAAATAAATATTAAAAAATGAAATTGATAGAAATACACCCATACATAGAAACATACAAACATACTTACATAAGCACGTACCTACATACATATACTAAAAGAAAAAAATGAAAACGGAAAAAAATGAAAGAAAAGAAAGGAGAGAAAATAGAGAAATAAAAAATAAAAGGTAACACACACTAATCAAACTCCAAATGTAAATTGTAGTCCTCCGTTCGCTCCTATCAAAGGTAATGTTCTCAATTATATTTATATTAACTCCTTCAAGTCTCCTTGTACTGCTTCCAAGTAATTTCAGCCTTTCCCTCCCTCTTCTTATATTTGTCTTCTAATACATGACTCCTCGTTTCATTCGTGCATCTATAAGCGGACAGTCTCTCACCCGATTTTCCTTATCTTCTCCTTCAGTTTTCCCTACTCCAACAGGGACCTGACCGACGTCCCCATGGCTTAGATAATCATGTCAGGTATGGGAACAAATTACATAAGCCTATCGGCTTAGAGTCAGATATGGGATTTAGACGCCTTGACCGAATTAGCTATTTTATACAAAAAGTCTCAAATTTACCCCTTTATTGGTTACAGAGTTAAGAGTGCTTGGTGTCCTGAAGTGGTGACATTTATTGTACTAATATTAATGTATTTTAGTCTTTATTGAACTTTAACTGCTTTATATTATGCCTTTTGAAGACTTCAACATCATTGATTTGCAGTAGCTAATGATGACGGATTTAAATATTAGTTGTTACTGCTTTTGAATGTTTATATATTTAAATGTATCATATCTTGGGCTGGGGATGGTCCTCAGACCATAACCGCCCTGTTGCCAAGCCAAGCCTGCTCATTAATCAGTGCTACCCCAACCTTCTTTTGAGAATCCTTTGATCCTATCCAACCTTTTTATGGCCACACATTGCACATAAAATTCTCATTTCAGCAACTCCCACTTATACATATGTTTCTTCTTGGTCGCCTAAATGGTCAACTACATTATAGCCTTGCTAGCCTCAAGGAGGTCCTATAGAACTCTACCTTTAATTTGGCCAGGATTTACCAAAATATCAATTCATCCGTCATTCTTCAGTCATGTTGCTTACCTCCTCGTCTGTATCTTCCGTTTATGCAATGCCAAACCAAGTATTTAAAAACATATTTATTGAAAATGTCTGCATCTCTTATATGTCCTGTATTCACAATTTCTGCATCTCTTCTTCTACATACATACAAACATAAATACATATTGTATATTTCTTCTATTACCTCTTCAATGGTTGGCTGAGCAGAACTGACTAGAAGTAAATCTAAAACAAACAGCTAAACACCTTGACAACTAAGAAAAATTTAATGCATACTTACCTGAAAAAAAGTTAATTCATAATTATCAGCCAGGAAAACAAGGCTTCCTAATCTTACCATTGCCACCCCTGCTAATAACAGCCCTGGAATCCCCAACATTTGCAACCAACAAACGATCACCAACAAGGATGGCAGTAGAAGCCGTTGATCCAGCATCTCTGTTCTGGTTATTTTCTGATTTCAAAAACTCGGAGTCTGTATGGTTATAAGCATCCGCTGCAGACAGGTAATAAGATAAACCAGGAGTTTAGCTGAAAAAGCAGTTAGTACTAGACAAAAATCATATTAGAAATACAAAGAGGATAGAACCTATTGCCGATTTGGTATCAGAGATGAATTTTGGATGGCTAATCAGATTGCTAAAAAGATTTTGTTTAACATATTCTGCAGCACACAGCCGCCATGACCTGAAAACCCACACAAGCCACATCTAGAATTAGAGCTAGGTATCAGATTCAAAATGTAGGAGAGTTCTACTTAATTTAAAGAGGAAACAGAACAAATGAAAACTAATGTATTTTAGGGGGTATGCCTCTGTGCCATTGAAATTATGCTTCTTTTTTTAATACAATTTAATTTAGCACAAAAAAATTGTATAAGAGAGCATGCAAAAGAACAATCATTTTCTGCGCAAATTAACTTGGAATGTAGCCTACAGAAAGATAGTGCAAATGAAGCAAAATGAATACAATGGACTCATAGATGAACAAATGTCCATACAAGTGAGCAAGACTGGCTATTACAACAGCATAAGTTAATTTTCCAATGATAATGTCTTGAGCATTCATAACAGTAGTATTATGACAAACAGTTTATAAGTATTTTGCAAGTGCTAGTAGCCTACCCTCAAGCACGTCTGAGTGATATTGTTAGTAACATTATAAGAGAAACTAGAGGAATATATATATATAGAGAGAGAGAGAGAGAAAAAAACTCACCATCAAAGACTCCAAACAGACCAACTATCTCTCCATCTATGCCATCTATTCTTGTCTCATAGAAATCCTCCATCGAAGACCTCTTCCCAGGAGAGCTTGCATAACCATAGGCAAACTTACCGTTTTGACTGTTCCAGTTGAAAGTTACACTTACACACTGAATTTGATAAAATATGTAAAATTCCAGGGATAATAAAAACCCTAAATTATCAAATAAATCAATCTTTACTATTAACACCAGTTTGAACTATGCACGTTAAGATTAGTCAAGTATCTAGGCAGACTAGTCAACACTTGCAAACGAAATAGACCTGAACTGAACTATGAATAGCCCAGCATCCTAAGTGCCTAAAAATAAATCCTGGAAGTAGCAAGATGATGATCAAAGTGCAATCTCACTGAACTGAAGTTGTTGACCTCATCAGCAAGAGGGTTGAGAAGAAAATGGAAACAAGTATCTAATGAAAACAAAAATATTTGTTTTGATCAAATCGAAAGGAAAATTTCACTCAAACTATGAAAAGGAGATGTAAATCTGTAGATAATCTTCCACACTAGGAACAAAGCAGCAGCTTGCTTTTGTTATTGGAGTTCATTCGCATTTAACTCTAGAATTTGTTCCTGATTAGTAATGCAGGAATTTTGTTGCTTTTATAATACATTGTACCTTAATAAAGAAACATTCTAGTGACAAGCTACACATTAGTGCTAATCCTAGTTTATTGAAGTTCAACTGAAATAACAGTCTCAATATTGAAGAAATCAATGCAGATCACTTGACAAATTTGGATATCAAAAAGCTCCATAAATCTTTGTACTTCTTTATATATGTTTAAGGATGGTTTGTCTGGTTGCACATGCCTCAAGCATACACAAGTTACATTTTTTACTAGTAATTTTACTCATAAATACTTTAAATACAGAAAAAATAGTATAAATTACACCTTGTCAAAATGAAAAATAATTACTTAATGAAATTAAGAGGTTATTTTGCGTCATATACTTCCCAGGTAAGTAGAACTCTAAACTTCCCACATTAATGTATTTTAAATTTATAATTTTTATACATAAACATGGTGCATGACTATACCAGCCAGTCAAAAGATTTTAAAAAGGAGCACTGAATTATATTAATTTACTATTT
Organism: Panax ginseng; assembly: GCA_020205605.1. Classification (NCBI taxonomy): domain Eukaryota; kingdom Viridiplantae; phylum Streptophyta; class Magnoliopsida; order Apiales; family Araliaceae; genus Panax; species Panax ginseng. Next base: position 85,126,343 of record CM035144.1, read on the forward strand.
AATATGTGATAATAGATAGCCCTTCAAATATTTTCTTCTTCATTCTATTATTTAAATCCTGCATCAAGTGATTAACTATTATAGATGGATCAATATGATATTTGTATATTATGATAAACATTATTAAAAGCTTTTTTTGTTCCTATTTGGTGTTGGAAGTAACATATGCAGACTGACGTGTGTTCTCAATACATGACAGAAAATACAATTTTTGCATGCCCGATAATGACAAACATTTTTCTTTGTCAAATTCTTTAAGTCAAATACAGTTGATGTCAAGAGTGGACAACTTTGGTTTACTCAAAGGAATGCGTTTGCAAGTTAAAAACGACAAAATAAGTTATGAAATGACTCTCACATCATACATTTCCAACTTGATCCTATTATGGTAGTACTACAATAACACAACAAACACAAATAGCATAAAGAATTCAATCCCCTGTAGGGATGCATGCCCCTAAAAGAAGACATTACGTAAACAACAAATGTTCTGACCAACCAGATTGAATTGCTTTATCAAACTGCCCATAGAAATGTAATTCTTTTTGGGGAACGGAGGGAGTAGTTATTTTGTTGCAATGCAGTAATATTGAATTGTGCAATAGATCAAGGGTGGTCTACTTAAAACGTTCATTAATTGCAGATAATTAGTTAATATTTATAGGTTAACTTTCTCATAATGTTGTTGCAGTCTTACGAAAAAAGAACCATTCTTGTCTACTAAATAAAATACGCAGATTGTTAATCTAATTTGGTTCCTCAATAAGAACATTTAAGTGTTAAGTATGCAATAAATATGATAATGGGAGAACACTGCTCATGCTATAGAAAACTAATTGGAATATTTCATAAGCACATAATTACTGATGTGCAACCAGTATGATAATTGTGAATAAAGAACGAGTTTAATGCATACTGCACATTAACAAACATTCATAAACTTAATAAACTACCAAGCCATCTCGAGCAACAAAACATTAAAGAAACACAAAGAACATGTCAAAATTTACAAAAAGAGAGGAAATAATCTCCTGCACCTGTCCAAAGTCAACTTCAACAACCCACCAGTTTCTGGCATCTTTGATCCTTAGTTTCTTCCATCATTTACCATAATTTATTGCACAAAAATGTAAGATCTTCAATCATTCATATAATCAACATATATACTATCCATTTATAGAAACACAATAAACTAGCCAAAACCATCTCCTAAGTACTATCCTAATTACCATGCCAGATCAATAACAATTCCAAAACACATTCAATATATTCTTCCAAATAGCACATAATCAGTTTATAACTTTAGACAAATTACATCCCATCTGATTTTTTTCTTAGTCAATTTGCAAAATTCCTAAAACTCAAAATTGATGTAAGAATTTATTTGATTTTGGCTGATGTATTATTTCAAAACTAAAATAAAAAATTCACATCACAATTTGAATGGTATGATTTTACAAATTAATTAGGATCAAAGGAGACTCCTTTTGTGGAAAGGTTCGGAATACTAGTTTCTGTGTTATTACATATATAGAGAGAGAATTACCTGAGACCACCACCGCTAACAGGGGCATCAGCTTCACCAGGAACTTGGCTAGCGGATGGCAACACCGAATTAAGATATCCCATAGTTATTATTGATGAACTTGATCAATATTGCCGATTTCACTACTCTATATACACAATTAAACAAAAATTGAACATCATTCTTAAGATTAGAGATTATCAAATCCAATCTGTATTAAAAAAAATAACAAAATAAAAAAGTATATCTGTATCATGCAACAATACAGATCTCATACATAAATAAAATTGAAATCCGTAGGCGAATCATTGTAAGGCATAATTCCGCAAGATATTGTATAAATAAGCAATTATTAATTTTTAGTATAAGGGAGATAAAATACCTGGGGGAGGAAAATAGGAGAATCGAAATGCCATGAGATTAACCAGGAAGAAAACTTTATAGTAAATACTAATTAAAATAAAATAAAAAAGTGAAATCACGAACAATATGACGATAGTTGCATTAGTTTTAGATGTATAAAATTTCTAGTGAGAGAAAGTTTTTTAGAGAGAGAAAAAGAGGAGAGAGGAGATTCTGCTCGAGTTTTGTTAGGCATTAACAACGGGATAAATAATTTTTTGGTCCGGTTTTTATTGTGGTTAGTGAAGCTTTTTTTATTACAATCGAATAATTGTACTCTCAAAAATTTATCAAATAGTCATTCTTTATGATTTCCGTCCAAACCACGGACGGAAATGCTGAGTTGGCGATTTGACTCCATTTTTTTTATTGATATGTATATAATTTTGTCATGTGTATTATTATGTGTCAAGCACATGTTCATAGGTATTAAGAATAATTGTATCTTAATAATAATTTTAAAATAATAATAATAAAAATAATATTATTAAAAATAATAATAATATTAAGAATAATAATAATAATTTCAAAATAATAATAATAACAACAATAATAATAATTTTTAATTAATAAAAATAATAATAATTATAAAATAATAATAATAATTTCCTATCTGTCTATTTCACAATAGATTGATTCGTTAATTCATGTCCCCGGAGATACTTCCCCAAAACAAATAATCCCCCAAATTTTATCAAGTTATCATACTAACGACTCAATTTCAATTCATTAAGGTTTTCTGATTTAGGAGAATGACAATATCAAACCAACAATTAATAATAATAATAATAATAATAATAATAATAATAATATTTTCAAAATAATAATATTAATAATTTAAATACATGTGAAATACAAGGGAAGATTACTCCACTAAAATAATTTACTGAAATAATTTTCAATTTTCAAATATATTACATATATATTATTAAAATACAAAACCAAAATTAAATTTTAATAAACTAATTTCAAAAAAATGACTAACAATTCTGAAAATACCATCCGAGTTAGAAATTCAAACTTTAAATATATAACTAATAATTCTGAAAATTAATTATTATCCTAAACTTTAAAAACTAAAATTATTATTATATAACAAAATCATTAAATCTATTAGCCATAAACAAATCATTCCCAAACAAACAACTAATTAAAGATGGAAGCTCCATCACCAAATTCTTTCCAAACAAAGTGAAATCTAGTAAAATCAATGGAAACTTCATCGTCAAAGACCAAATCTATGCCGCCATATTCTTTTTTCATAAATTGCAATAGAAATAGTGATTTCAAATATCCGATATATAACAAGAAATTCTGCAATTAATTAGAAGAAATTAAAAAAAAATCCAAAGGTTCATTCCCAAACATTTAATGGGGATCTGAAATTCATTCAAATCAAAACCCAAAATCCAAAATTTCATTCTAACGCTTCCGCCTTCGCCGTCAAATGCGAATCTACACTGCACGCTGTAGTTCCCTTTACCCTCGAGCCCACATCTCCGCCATTTCTGTCGGCTCCGACGTCTTTGGCTGCTCCGGTTGGGACGGGTCAGTAATCAGCAATTGGTTTCTTCTTTAATTTTTAATCGGTGGTGGTATACTTTGAATAATAGTGATGTTTGTGTATAGAAGCGAGAAGAAAGGAGATTAGGATTGTCCTGAGTATGAAGATGGACTTTTTAAAGAAGATGAACACTTCAATTTTTTTTATTTAAAAAAATTGTACTAAATAAAATTTAGTCTATTTACTTTAAATTCATATTTTTTGTACTTTATTGTTTCACGTTTGGGCATAAGGTTTTACTAATTATCATGCAGTCTTAAGTAATTTTTTATTTTAATATCCTTTTTTACATTTCATGTATTTATTTTGTATTTTCAACAAATTAATATTTGGTTTTAAATTCTTTTATTATAATTTCCAAATTTATTTAATTTTCTTTTTCTTTTTATATTTTATTTTGTATTTTTAAAATAATGTGCAATTGATTATAATTACTTTTGTGAATCACTTTTGTGCATAATACATTATGTGTGATAGTAATTGATTATAATGTAATTAATCACACTATATATCAGCCGTTGGATGCACGCAAGAAGACTGATGAAGTAGGAAGGAGTAGAGAAACCAGTCCACATGGCAAAACCCATCCACATCAGTAAAAAAATGGAGTTTTATATGCGATTGACTTTTTCATCTGCTTTTTAGGACGAAAATTGAAATTAATGACCATTTTGTAATATTTAAGAGTACAGTTATTCGATTGTAACAAAAAAAAATTCTGTAAAGCCCCCAAATTCGGGTACTTGAAAGCCGAACCCGGTGCTTCACGATACCATTTCTATGAGCGGAATAATACTAATAATAATAACAATAATATAAATATTAAACATAATTTACATAATTATCAGAGTCTAGCTCCCAAGTGCGTAACCTTTAATCATTCATTACAATACATGATAAATAATATATATCATTGTCTTAATAATATCAAACTATTACATAATATAACGTTGCAATCATTCAGCCACCTTTCCTTTTCCCTTGATTTTAGCAGAGCCTTCAGGTTGCTCACACTTAGCTGAAAACATTAAATTAAGCAAGGATGACGATTTGAGTGTCCAGCAAGTAATAACAATTATAAATATTAGCTGAAAGGGTTAAATATTTTCTTTGTACTACCCTTCTACAACAAGTCAATAGTTGTGAAGTAATCTGAACCGATAATAATAACATAACAACTCTCTATCAAATTTTTTTGAAATTACGTATTCACTATAAATAGGTTTAAGGTGACATATTATGAACATTGTTTTTTATTTTCGCAAAGGTTAAGCAGAACTTCATCCGCAAACCGTCATAACTTACGGGCACGGAGGGTGATCAGCCCGTTGTACCCTGTACTGATCAATACTACATGCAAGAACGATATCATCGTTCACTTTGTCTGCATTGGGCACATAAAAATTTTCCCATGTTCGGGATGTTCATACTTAGTCAGGAATCCGAACCAAAACAATTTGATTGGATACAAAAAGGTTTTATCATATTCAACGATATTTCTAAATCTGTGTCTAGCTGATCAAATAGCTTCGATGACTCATTGTTATCGTATACATACTGGGGATCAATAGGTATATATATATATATATATATATATATATATATATATATATATCAACATGTGATTAAATACAATAATTATCCAAGTGAGGACACTTGTATAACCATATATAGAAATTAACGAACAGAATATATATAACTGAATTACAATATAGTACCATGTTGATAATCAATGATCGGATATAACATATATAACAATAGAGTTATTAATCTAGTACAATAATAATATAATTCTGAATCTTCTTACTCATGTCCATTGCATAAAGAAAATGTAAAGGTAGAATACTTGCCTAGTACGTTGCTTACAATTCGTAATTTAGATTTATCTTTAATGTAATCACCTATCAGCAATAAGATCATTTTACTGATTAGAATAACATATCACAACACATAATATTGCATATTGCAGTCAGCACATAACCTAATCACCTTGTCACACATATCCCACAGTCATTGAATCACAAACAATCATTAATACAATCAAAATATCTAAGTCCAGATCAATTTCTGAAATATGTCGGTTTACCGACAGTTTTATCGGGTAATAATCGAGTCTAAGACTCTATTCAGTTAGTTCAATAACTGTAATTATCAGTCATATTATTTTTAAATGACTTAAAATAATTTTTAAACACTTATTATAATTTATAATAAATTTTCAAACACCGAAATCATAATTAAATAATTTAAATATTAAACAATTCTATTATCATTAACATTTAATCAATATTAAACTATTAATGAAACCATTCCCAAAATATTAAAGTTATTTATAATAACTTAAAATATTTTTAAAGTATTAATATTACCCTTAAATGATTTTTAAAACATTTAAAATTATTTTAAATAATTACCATTAATATTTAAGTATTAATGTACTATTTATCCGAATATTAAAAGTCATTAATTATAACTTAAAATATTTTTAATTCTTTTATATCCTTTTTAAATAATTTTAAATTATTAAAACCATTTTAAAACTATTTATTTAATATAATTATTAAATAAATTTAATATCATTAATGTTAAATAAATATCATTAAGATTAAATTATTAATGAAATTATCCTTTAAATATTAAAAGTTATATTTTATAACTTAAAATATCTTTAAACACTTTATTTTCATTTAAAATAATTTTATAATAATAAAATCATTTTTCAACTAAATTATTTAATAAAATTATTAAATAACTTTAATATCATTAATAATAATTAATTAATGAATTTTACCTTTAAATATTGAAATATATATTTTATAACTTAAAATATTTTTAAATACCTTATTATTATTTAAAATGATTTTTAATATAATAAAATCATTTTAATTTATTCATTTAATTCATTTATTAAATAACTAAATTATCATTAATATTAATCTATTAATGAAATTTATCATTGAATATTAAAAGTCATTAAAATAACTTAAAATATTTTTCTTATACCATTATATAATTTTAAATGATTTTTAAGTATTAAAATTATTTTTAAATAATTTATTTAATATAATAATTAAATAAATTAAATACCTTCAATATTTCAAAATATTAATTAATTACTTAAATATATTAAAAATAATTAAAAACTATTTTTAGGACCTTAAAATAATTTTTAATAATTTATTTGGTATTTTTAATAATTAAAACTATTTTTTCTATTTATTTAATTAAAATAATTAATTTAGAAATAAACCTGTTGCTAAAGGTATAATAGGCGACAAAACTGTCGCTAATGGTGTTCTTCATCAAACCCAGAAAATTAATGTTAGATTTCGAGTAGGGTACTTTGACTAAGATTTCAGATCAGATCGTGGTGTTGCTGGACTATCTAATGATCACAGTATGTAGAACTAATCTAATACTACAAGATACAACAACAATCATGGTCATAACATGCTTCAAATAAAAGATCTAAGCCAACGAAAACTTTGTTGAAGTCGTTCTTCATTTTCGGGTTTGCCTGAAATGAAGAAAACGATTCAATATTCACTGAGCTCCCACAACTTGAAATCCTTTTGATGTTTTTGTGATCTATAAACTTTAGTGTGTAACCAGCATACAAGTGTAGAGATCTATAACAAATCATCACCATAACATCAATAAATCAAAAGATATGTTCTGGCCAACCATCTATCGAATAAGCTTCATCCATTTCGAAATTTCCGGAAATCTTAAGTCGATCTTGAGTGGCCTACTTTGACCACTTGCTACGATCTACCTATTGTTTATTTACACGATCTAAAGCTATGGAATCATAGAACACATAACAGGCTACAAGTTTAATACAACAAATAACTAAAACAACATCAGGACTGAAAGATCAAAGCCATGGAAAAACTAATCAGATGCTGTTCTTGGCTATCTGGGCTGCCCAGAAAAGGCCTGGTCAATGTCGGTCAACGACTTTTGACCGTTAATAACTCCCAATCTAGATATCAAATGACCTTAATTCCTTTTGCATATTAAAGACCACATTACAAGCTACAAATAACAACTTAAAAACAACTAAAAACATAATCGAGCAAGGATCTGTGGCCACTGACATTCGTTGTCAGACCACAAAACCAACTTTTTCAAAAACTCAATTTTGAGCACTTTGATGTTATGGATCTAACAAATATCAACCCAGATCAACTATATGGACTACAAATAACATGTTTTAATAATGAATCAAAACATCTAACATCAAATCACATGATTTTTAAATTAGGGTTTTTGTACCTTTTCTAAGCTTTGATTTTGATTTTGTACTTCTGATCTGATATTGGTGTTCGTGGGGCTTGATTTGTGACTGATCTAACACTAAAATTTCGTGGGTTTGAGCTTGAGAGAATATGGTTAAGTGCTTGTGAATAATTTAGGCCAAATGTACACTTTCTCTCTCTTGAATCTATATGTACATCATGTATGCAATATATTGGATGCTTGAAATGGCTGATGTGCTGGTAATCTATAGTTCATAGGTAGGTCTAGGGGCTGGCTGGCCAGCTTTACAAAGATTTGGCTAGCAATAATTCAACAAATAAGACAAAAGGGTAAAATGGTAATTTTATTTTAATTTCAAGGGTATTCTTGTCCAAGGTGTTTGAATCTACGGTTTAATCACTAGATTTTAAGTCTTAAAATTTCCCAAATAATTTCTAGGGTTTGAAAAGTTAGAATTAAAGTGCAATAAGATTTTAATTAAAACACACTAATTTAAAATTAGGGTTTTTAATAGAAAATTAGGGTTTAAATAATTATGGTTCCTTAATCTCATTAGGGTTCCCAAATTAACAATTAGGGTTTCCTAATAATAAATTAATTTACTAAAACAGTAATTAGGGTTTCTCCTAATTACAAAAATTATATAATACACAGTAAAATTCATATAACACAATTACTACACAGTCTCGAACTCATAACCGAGTTTAACAATTAGGGTTTAATGACACGATATGAGGGTTATGACATAAATTATCATAATTGACCAACCATTAACAGTCTACACATATACAGTACATATTTATAGCACTAAAAAATTAAAATATACTTAATATTATATTATTATTCTCATCCTTTGATAAAAATCCAAATTTAGGGTTTGGATTCCATATCTGATTTATCCTTCATATACAACATTAAGTTAAAACACTTAACTTAAATATTACGAACAATTCATATAATAAAATATTTATCATTATAATTCTAATAATCATTTCATATATTATTTAAATAATATAAAATCATGTTTTCATGGAAAATAATTAATAAAAGCATTTCTGCTATAAAAATTAATTACTATAAAAATATAATTTGTAATGATCAAAAATTCTAAAATTATTTATAATTTTTCAGGTAATAAATATATTTGCATTTATCATACACATTACTAGACACTTATTCTCATCATTAGAATAAAAAAAAATTATATGCAAAATTTCTTATTTATTTTATATTGAAAATATCGGGTTATTACATTCATCATCCCTTATAAGGATTCTGTCCCCGGAATCACCGTTTTAAAACCTATACATAAAAGGGTACATAGCATACATAATCATTGCAAGTAGATCTCAACCAACTTTGATCGAACTGATCTTTAACTATTCACATAAAGTTTGTCTATCTGATTCAACAGAAATTTGATTTCTAAAAGAACTCAAATTCCTCCTTCAAAATTTCGTTATAAAAATAATTTACTATATATATGAAAATCATGTATATAAAAATAAAGTTATACGAATAGTACTTGGAGTTCCATCGCCAGCTGCCACCGTATCCTGGATCGCATGTTGAAGACCCTTGCAGTTTGTTCTGTTGGTTTATTTGTTGAAGTTGGTCCCGTTGTCGCCAATGTCCTATTGCCTTTTTTCGTATTCGCATTCCTTGCCTCCCTTCCCCTTCTTGGACAGTCTTTCACCTTATGCTCCATTGATTCACAAATAAAACATCCACTATACATTCTCGGATTGGGGCAGTTGGGAGAGATATGTCCCTTCTGCCCACACTTATAACACACAAACTTTTTTTTTAAGACACTCTCGAAAGTGATTCTTTTCGCAATTTCTACATCGCATAGCTGTTTTCTTTCCACCTCCTAGCCTAATTTTGGTATTACCGAAATTTTCTCTTTTCTTATCTCCTTTCCTTTTTCCAGTCCTACTACCACCACTCCCTTCTCCAGCTTTAGCTTGATTTGCTTCCCACCAAAAATTTGTCTCCCCTTTCATCGTATAGGTGGCAAAAGTTATCTTTTGCCCTTTCGTTACCCCAACTATCACAAATGCTTCTACAGGGTCAGTTGATCCTCTAAATCCTGGAGTTCCGACTGCCTTGAAGTCTTTGAAGTTCGCTAATCGATTATTTAGTTGATTTCCCACAACTAGTATTCCATTCTGCATATCTTGAGCGATTAAAATCGCAAAATTTTGTATCGGGTCTGGTTGTCTTCCAGCTTTATTGACAGGTTCTTTTGTCCGTTGATTTCATTTTTGTCTTGGCGGCATTATCTGATTAATCATAATTTATCTTTCATCAACTTACCTTCTATGTCTTAGGGTATACACATAACACGAAATTTTCTACTCAAATAATTATGTAATCAAAATATTAGATTTTGAAAACTTTGGTTTTCCGTATTAACCAATGTTCAGATAAATAATTACTATCTTTATACCAACTTATTTCATTAATTCAACATAGATTCATATTCATAACACTTTACATACCATAGCACATATTGCTTTAAACATCCGCTATCCCTTTGTGACTCAAAAGTCGGGAATCGCTGCCATAACTTATACAAAAGTTAGGAATATTATATTACACTGACATACTTATCATATACGCGTCATAAAATCATACCTATTCAAATAACACTAATATTACTTATTTCTTACGCCTTCACTAAGGATCAATTGCTTAGCATTCTATATATTCCTATTATCCTCAATAAGTCATTCTCACATAACTATACCAAGTTCGTCAAACCTACCACACCTTATAAGTTCAGGAACTTACCACAATCATATGAGTTTAAGAACTTGTCCTAGTCAGACCTTTGGCGTCCATTCATTTGAGGGTTCAAAAATTCATATAATTATGAGTCATGAACTTACCATAAGTATGAGTTTTAAGAACTCGAGCTTAACTTTATATTCTCTAATTATATTCTACCTATCAGTTATACTATTGTTTCTAGGTCCGGTATTACATTTTTCCAGTATAATCACCTCACTAGGGTTACTTTCAAGGCGATCTTCTATTTCAGTTATTTACTTTGATATTGGCTCGATTATGTTGGTTGAATCCTTCTTTATGATCTGAGGGTATCCTAATTCTTTCTATCCGACATTTACACACATACATTATCCTGATTAGCACATAGTATATACATACAACAATTAATAATTTTATATAAGTTATCTTTTATTTTATTTTACGATGAATTTATTCAATTCATCTCCTTTTAAACTCTAAATGAGTTATTTGTATTTTCAACGTTTCCCTCTATTCTAAGGTTATAGCCTAAGGTCTACCCCACCTAAGGTTTTTAACCCTAAAGCTCGATACCAACACTGTAAAGCCCCCAACCAAGGTACTTGAAATCCGAACTCTCGGTGCTTCACGATACCATTTCTATGAGCAGAATAATACTAATAATAATAACAATAATATAAATATTAAACATAATTTACATAATTATCAGAGTCTAGCTCCCAAGTGCGTAACCTTTAATCATTCATTACAATACATGATAAATAATATATATCATTGTCTTAATAATATCAAACTATTACATAATATAACGTTGCAATCATTCAGCCACCTTTCCTTTTCCCTTGATTTTAGCAGAGCCTTCAGGTTGCTCACACTTAGCTGAAAACATTTAAATTAAGCAAGGATGCGCATTTGAGTGCCCAGCAAGTAATAACAATTATAAATATTAACTGAAAGGGTTAAATGTTTTCTTTGTACTACCCTTCTACAACAAGTCAATAGTTGTGAAGTAATCTGAACCGATAATAATAACATAACAACTCTATCAAATTTTTTTGAAACTACGTATTGACTATAAATAGGTTTAAGGTGACATATTATGAACATTGTTTTCTATTTTCGCAAAGGTTAAGCAGAACTTCATCCAGAAATCGCATAACTTTACAGGCACGGAGAGGTGTGATTATCCCGTTGTACCTCAGATCGATCAATACTACATGCAAGAACGATATCATCGTTCACTTTATCTGCCTTGGGCACATAAAATTTTCCCATGTTCGGATGTTCATACTTAGTCGTAAATCCAACCAAAACAATTTGATTGGATACAAAAGGTTTTATCATATTCAACGATATTTCTAAATCTGTGTCTAGCTGATCAAATAGCTTCGACGACTCATCGTTATCATATACATACTGGGGACCAATATATATATATATATATATATATATATATATATATATATCAACATGTGATTAAATACAATGACTATCCAAGTGGGGACACTTGTATAACCATATATAAAAATTAACGAACAGAATATATATAACTGAATTACAATATAGTACCATGTTGATAATCAATGATCAGATATAACATATATAACAATAGGGTTATTAATCTAGTACAACAATAATATAATTCTGAATCTTCTTACTCATGTCCATTGCATAAAGAAAATGTAAAGGTATGATACTTGCATGGCACGTTGCTTACAATTCGCAATTTAGATTTATCTTTTATGTAATCACCTATCGTTAATAAGATCATTTTCTTCGATTAGAATAACATATCACAACACATAATAATCGCATATTGCGATAAACAAAGACATAACCTAATCACCTTGTCTCACATATCCCACGGTCGTATTGAATCACAAACAATCATTAATACAGTCAAAATATCTAAGTCCATATCAATTTCTGAAATATGTCGATTTTCGATGCAGTTTTTATCGGGTAATAATCGAGTCTAAGACTCTATCCAGATTAGTTCAATAATCGTAATTATCATCATATTATTTTTAAATGACTTAAAATAATTTTTAAACACTTATTATAATTTATCATAAATTTTCAAACACCGTAATCATAATTAAATGATTTAAATATTAAATAATTCTATTATCATTAACATTTAATCAATATTAAACTATTAATGAAACCATTCCCAAAATATTAAAGTTATTTATAATAACTTCAAATATTTTTAAAGTATTAATATTAACCTTAAATGATTTTTAAAACATTTAAAATCATTTTAAATAATTACCATTAATATTTAAATATTAATGTACTATTTATCCAAATATTAAAAGTCATTAATTATAACTTAAAATATTTTTAATTCATTTATATTCTTTTTAAATAATTTTTAAATTATTAAAACCATTTTAAAACTATTTCTTTAATATAATTATTAAATAAATTTAATATCATTAATGTTAAATAAATATTATTAAGATTAAATTATTAATGAAATTATCCTTTAAATATTAAAAGTTATATTTTATAACTTAAAATATCTTTAAACACTTTATTTTCATTTAAAATAATTTTTATAATAATAAAATCATTTTAAACTAAATTATTTAATAAAATTATTAAATAACTTTAATATCATTAATAATAATTAATTAATGAATTTTACCTTTAAATATTGAAAGTTATATTTTACAAGTTAAAATATTTTTAAATACCTTATTAATATTTAAAATAATTTTAATATAATAAAATCATTTTTAATTTATTCATTTAATTCATTTATTAAATAACTAAATTATCATTAATATTAATCTATTAATGAAATTTATCATTGAATATTAAAAGTCATTAAAATAACTTAAAATATTTTTCTTATACCATTATATAATTTTAAATGATTTTTCAAGTATTAAAATCATTTTTAAATAATTTATTTAATATAATAATTAAATAAATTAAATACCTTCCATATTTCAAAAATATTAATTAATTATGAAATATATTAAAAATAATTAAAACTATTTTTCGGACCTTAAAATAATTTTTAATAATTTATTTGGTATTTTTTAAGTATTATCGCTATTTTGAAATAAGAAAAGAAGGTTTATGGATGAAGTAATCGGAATGACAAATGGTGATTTTCTATAAAGCAGGAGAAAGCTCGGGAACCATCGTTTTTTCTATTTGTTTAATTAAAATAATTAATTTAGAAATAAATCTGTCGCTAAAGGTACAATAGGCGACAAAACTGTCGTTAATGGTGTTCTTCATCAAACCCAGAAAACTAATGTCTCATTTTGAGTGGGGTACTTTGACTAAGATTTCAGATCAAATCGTGGTGTTGCTGGACTATCTAATGATCACAGTATATAGAACTAATGTAATACTACAAGATACAACAACAATCATGGTCATAACATGCTTCAAATAAAAGATCTAAGCCAACGAAAACACTGTCAGAGCTGTTCTTCATTTCTGGGTTTGCCCAGAAATGAAGAACAGTTCGACTGTTCACTTTTGAGCTCTCACAACTTGAAATCCTTTTGATGTTTTTGTGATCTATAAACTTCAGTGTGTAACCAGCATACAAGTGTAGAGATCTATAACAAATCATCACCATAACATCAATAAATCAAAAAGATATGTTTGGCCAACCACCGCCGTAAATAAGCTTCTATCCGTTTCTGGAAATTTCCAGAAATGCTAAGTCAGTGCGAGTGGCCTACTTTGACCACTTGCTACGATTTACCTGTTGTTTATTTACACGATCTAAAGCTATGGAATCATAGAACACATAACAGGCTACAAGTTTAATACAACAAATAACTAAAACAACATTAGGACTGACAGATCAAAGCCATGGAAAAATTAATCAGATGCTGTTCTTGGCTATCTGGGCTGCCCAGAAAAGGCCTGGTCAATGTCGGTCAACGACTTTTGACCGTTAATAACTACCAATCTAGATATCAAATGACCCTAATTCCTTTTGCATATTAAAGACCACATTACAAGCTACAAATAACAACTTAAAAACAACTACAAACATAATCGAGCAAGGATCTGTGGCCACTGACATTCGTTGTCAGACCACAAAACCAACTTTTTTCCAGATTTTTCAAAAACTCAATTTTGAGCACTTTGATGTTATGGATCTAACAAATACCAACCCAGATCAACTATATGGACTACAAATAACATGTTTTAACAATGAATCAAAACATCTAACATCAAATCACACGATTTTTAAATTAGGGTTTTTGTACCTTTTCTAAGCTTTGATTTTGATTCTGTTCTTCAGATCTGATATTGGTGTTCGTGGGGCTTGATTTGTGACTGATCTAACACTAAAATTTCGTGGGTTTGAGCTTGAGAGAATATGGTTAAGTGCTTGTGAATAATTTAGGCCAAATGTACACTTTCTCTTTCTTGAATCTATATGTACATCATGTATGCAATATATTGGATGCTTGCAATGGCTGATGTGCTGGTAATCTATAGTTCATAGGTAGGTCTAGGGGGTGGCTGGCTAGATTTGCAAAGATTTGGCTAGCAATAATTCAACAAATAAGACAAAAGGGTAAAATGGTAATTTTATTTTAATTTCAAGGGTATTCTTGTCCAAGGTGCTTGAATTTAGGGTTTAATCACTAGATTTTAAGCCTTAAAATTTCTCAAATAATTTCTAGGGTTTGAAAAATTAGAATTAAAGTGTAATAAGATTTTAATTAAAACACACTAATTTAAAATTAGGATTTTTAATAGAAAATTAGGGTTTAAATAATTATGGTTCCTTAATCTCATTAGGGTTCCCAAATTAACAATTAGGGTTTCCTAATAACAAATTAATTTACTAAAACAGTAATTAGGATTTCTAATTTTAGCAATTAGGGTTTTCGAATAATAATTAGGGTTTCTCCTAATTACAGAAATTATATAATACACAGTAAAATTCACATAATACAATTACTACACAGTCTCGAACTCATAACCGAGTTTAACAATTAGGGTTTAATAACACGATATGAGGGTTATGACAAAAATTATCATAATTGACCAACCATTAACAGTCTACACATATACAGTACATATTTATAGCACTGAAAAATTAAAATATAATTAATATTATATTATTATTCTCATCATTTGATAAAAATCCAAATTTAGGGTTTTGATTCCATATCTGATTTATCCTTCATATACAACATTAAGTTAAAATAATTAACTTAAATATTCTAAACAATTCATATAATAAAATATTTATCATTATAATTTAATAATCATTTCATATATTATTTAAATAATATAAAATCATGTTTTCATGGAAAATAATTAATAAAAACATTTCGCTATAAAAATTAATTACTATAAAAATATAATTTGTAATGATCAAAAATTCTAAAATTATTTATAATTTTTCAGGTAATAAATATATTTGCATTTATCATACACATTACTAGACACTTATTCTCATCATTAGAATAAAAAAAAATTATATGCAAAATTTCTTATTTATTTTATATTAAAAATATCGGGTTATTACAGTTTCGGTAACCACAATGAAAACCGGACCCTAGTACAGTGGCCAAAAAATTATTTATCCCCATTAACAATAGTTTTTTTGTTCTCAATCCCAAATTTTAAAAAATATGTCAATAAATTATTATCCAAAAAATATTCTTATCTTTATTTAACCTTTTATTTTAATCTTTACTCTTCAGTGTGAAGAAATCAAAAGACCGTTCTCTATATATACAAAATGATATTTAACCCCCTTATTTAAGTGAACAATTCATCAATCAGACACATCTTGACATTTTTTTACTACTTCATTTTTAAATTATAAACTTAATATTGACTTATTTTTTTAAAATTAATTTCAAACGTATTCAAATTTAAAATTGATATAAATTTATTTAATTTATGTTAATATAATTATAAATATGATAAAAGTATTATTAATTATAAAATTTATTATTTTCAAAATTTAAATAAATCATATTAAATTTAAATTTAAAATTAACTTTTTAAAAGTTAATATTGATGTTATGTACATTTGTAACTACAATCCATTCAGTACTCACTCCATAAATTACTTAAAATTTAAAATAAAATAAAAGTTATTTTACAATGGAATATAATTGATAAATTATATTCTCTCTTTTATAAACTATAATATTATTATTAATTTGATGTTTTGTGTGACGCCCCAAAATAGGTATACATCACCCATCTTGGGTCGCCAAATACATGGTACAAAATTCAAATACAAACTTAATTTATATAATATGACAAAAGCGTAGCTGAGAGTTTTAACACGAATATTGTTTCACTGACAATAATCAAACTCAAATGGAGTCCTCATTATATTTATTATCACACTATTTCATAGAATAGTGAGGACTACTACAACCACCATCTCGGACCGTCACTCCATTCCCCGACTAGTCTCAGCTACGTTCTCATTCCTTGAAAAGAACAATGAAAGCAAAAGGGTGAGCTCAACTAGCCCAGTAAGAAATATTATGATTAAGATAATGTAGAATAAATTATCAATAGCCTTCAACAGTATAATAACTGATAGAAAACAATAGACAACAAGTTTTAGATCAACAACTGCAGCAGAAATAACAATCCATTAGAAGAGTCAAGTAGAGTATAATGTCTACTATTTTCTATGATTTAAAAGTTTATCATCAATTTTATCGTTGAGACTCAACTCAATAAATAATCCACATCACTGAATTATCCATGCACTACGGGCCAAGGATATTCGTGTTATCACCAATGGTCATGATCATGCCAAATAATAATTCATCTTTGCACCCTTGGTCGAAGAGAACCCATGGTCATGATCATACCAACAACTGTCCATCAATGCACTACGGACCAATGAGAAATTTTACCACATCATTTATAACATTACAGGTCATGATTATACCGAATAATTCCTGGTCATAATCATACCAATTAACAGTCCATCTAAGCACTACAGGCCAAAGATGACTTTTATCACAATATAAACATGAGAATGATGACAATGATATAAGCATCAATCAAACGAAATCAAGGATAAATATTAAAGACTTTAAATTTATCCAGAGTTTAAAAATATCCAACTTGTCACCATGATAACTGTTTTGTGGAGTAAAATTCAAGAATAATATTGTATCAAAAATAATTTGGACAAAAAAAATCAATTTTTGTCATGAATAGTCACTACTACAAAACAGTAAATAGATAACGCGGAAAAAGCGTTATGGTTTCAGTTAGAAAAACGTCGTGGTTAAGGGTGTTATCTATTTGACACTTTACACAACGCTTTTAAAACGTTAGATAGTTAAAGACATTACACAACGCGTTTTTTAAGAAAAAACGTTGTAGATTTGTTTTCCATAAATTAGCAGATGCTTAAAAACGTTGTAGAAGGTATGATTCCACAACGTTTTCTGGATAAAAACGTTGTAGTTTAATATATCAGACAACGTTTTTCACCAATTTATACAACATTTTTAAAATGTTGTAGATAAAGAAAAAAAATAAAAAAATAAAGGTTGTGGTTCACCTATATTACCAATGCACCTGTAATATGCTAATGCCATGATATATAGCTAAAAGGTCAAAATTCTCATTTAAACTTAAAGCCAAAATGTATCAACCATTCAAAATACTTCCCAATAATATTGTTAGTTCCCGGAGACACGATAGATATCTAGAAGGGGGGGTTGAATAGATATTTAAAACTTTTTCTTTTAACTAATTTAGGTTGATGATAATCAATGCACAACGGAATGAGTATTTAATAAAGCTTCTGTTAGATATCTTGAGTTAATGAGAGTGAGACAGTTTTGACAGTTATAGCAGGTATAGCAGTTATAGTAGTTATAATGAACATATCAATTTTAAGTGGTTCAGAGCACTTAAAGCTCCTAATCCACTCTTCTACTCCTTGAGTAGGAAATCCACTAAGGATGTCTGTTACACTTTTTGAATCTTACAGATTCCTTCTGAACCGGTGATCCAGGTACTTCTTAGTTCACTCTTAAACTCTTCAAGTCAAAGCAGACTTGGTTTCTCATGATTCACTTAGAACTCTTCAAGTCCTCATTGACTTGGTTCTCTTACTTGATTGATTGAAATGTTGTTTAGATCGTGATTAATGCTACTTTCGATTCTTTATTAAGCACTTGTTGAAAAAACCGAGTAATTTGAGCAAGCTTCCTCTTTTCTCGGATCGTAGAGTTGAGCGTTGAGTGTTCTTGTGCATTTTTGTTCAATACTTGCATTTTCTTATCTCATCATCTTTGATCGTATATATGTGATCTTGAAATCTATCCGTTGAAGTCATCGATGAGCCATTAAATGCGTTTGACATTTACGAGATTTGATGGAGACTTTTACGCACATCTTACGAGATTGCACTCTGGCCCACCGACACGCGTGATCGCTTTCTCACCTAACACCTCAAAAGGTGTTTTCCTGCCCCAATGGTCCTTTTCTTAGCTTCTTGAATATGTTTCTTTTGATCAATACTAAGGATATCTTTTGTACCGTTGGGACTGGTGAGAGCTTCAACGTTCAAAACCCATTCCATATTTGTTGGAGTCTATCTTCAAATGAATGATAGGGCTTGATGTTTCTGACACAAGGCAGATCACACTCTACTATCCATATCGTAGTGTCTGGTCATATTGGTGCTTGTTCTTAAGAGATCACTACAATTTCTCACAAAGATTTGCACACTATGATCTTTTAACACTACAATCTTCACTTGCTCGTCTTGCAGACTCTGCATTTTCGAGAGCATACTACGATCTCTGAGTTAGCTTCGGCAAACGTCTGGACCACTCTACGATTCCTGGAGAGGCCCTTCAAGGCAGATACACTACGATCATCTCAACACTATGATCCTGCCTTAGCTTCTGCATTCTGTTGATCAGCCGGATAGACTACGAGCCTATCTATTTCTTTCTATCCATAGATCAACCTAACAGATTTGATCTCTTTATCTATACAAGTGAACATTAAAGGCTAAGATCAACCTAACAATTTTGATCTATTACTAAGTCCTTGTACATATATTCTTTGAAGGACTTTACATAATCATGAGTATTTTCATAAAACATCAAATCACAATATGCATTCTTCCAACAATCTCCCCTATTTGATGTTGACATAACCAAGGAGATTTGTTGTCATGATTATTAAATTTTATATGCGATTTTGATAAAAGTAAACATGACTTAGTATTTTAGTGAAGCAATTGAAATTTCTAGAGAATAAGCATGAATTTATTGATGTATGGAGCAGATATTACATTTAAGATTGACTACATCAATACAACTTGAAATTCAACTTATCTCTATTTCTTTGGCCTTTTTGCTTCTTGGAGGATTTGCATATTCCTCGGCTCTCCTCTTCTGCTTGCTTCATCTCTTACGGCCAAATCTTCCGACTCACTTGGGCTTAATCTAGGATTGTGATCATACCTATTCATGAATGCACGGGATCTCAATTGGCATTTTTAGGCCTGTTGTTGTCACCACATGAGAGCTGGTAGTTAGCCCTTGACTCCTTAATGGTTGAGCCATTAAAATTTCCAACTGATCAGATCGTTGAGTCTGATGGCTGGATCGTGGAGTCTGCTGAGTGATTTGCCTTGCCCTTAATTGGAATTGTCCTATGCCTCTGTCCTTTCCTCCCTGATCTCCTTGCCCTTTATTCTCCCCCTTTATGTCAGCATCAAGGGTTCGAATGTCTTCTGAGAGGCAAGTGACTCCTTGGACAAGCTCGTTGAGTTGACTCTGAGTTTAAGCAATGTTCTCACGATTCTCTTGGATCAAAGCATCAGAACGAGTTTCTCGTCGTTGAAGAATGTTGAGGACAGTCTCAGTCTGCTTCATTTGACCCATGGAGAAGTCTTAAAATTCTTTGACTGCAGTTTAAAGACTTTTGATGCTCTGTATCATCAAAATAATTATGAGATTCTTGTGTTTTCTATAATAGCAAGACAACATCCCGATGCCTTTTAGCTGCAAGAAAGTGAATATCGTCCCTATCTTTTATGCTTTGAAGCATTTCTTTGATGATCTCTTTGAGTGTTTTAGAAAGCTCGGAGCTTAGAGAGCTTGGGAGATTGTTTGCAGCATTGATCATTGATGTCAATATCAGCTGTATAAGTGCAGTATGATCTTCAAGACTCTCGTCGAGTTCCTTGATTACTTTCTCAGACATTGCTGACAAATCAGCCTTTGTGGATAGTTCTGACAGGATTTCATTTAGATTTGGAATTTGTGAGGGAGGTGATGTGCTCTTGAATTGATCTTGCAGTGAGTAGAGGGCAAGTTCAAGATTGAAGCATTCATTTCTAGATGAGGAGGGAATATCTGATGGAGGGGCTTGGGTTTGGATGGTGAAGCTTGGTGACTCTACGATTTGAGGTGGACACTCTACCATGGGGCTAGAGTCAGTGATCGTAGAGATGATGGGATTTGGGAGCATTAAGAGGTTGGTCACATTTGGTTCCTCAGTTACAGAATTTTGGGATCCTGTAACTGGAAATTGATTTAGTGGATGAAGAATCACTTTCAACCATCGTGTGAAGTCATAGAATTGATTAAACGAGGATGATGGCAAGTGATTAACTTTAAAAAGAGTTGGGATAGATAGTACCTCAAGTTTGTTCTTTGAGGAAGAACTGTTGGTGAGAAGCTTCTTGGCAAAATTGAATTTCCCTGGGAATCCATTGGCTAGTACTGAGATAGCAGGATATTCTTTGAAACTCCAGAACATGTGATCCCAAGAGTTCAGAATTTGAGCTCGGTGGAAGGGCATCATAGGAAGATATGCAAATAGTTGCTCATAGTTGGCTCTTCTGTGCCCATCAATGCCTACAGCTATGATCTCAATCTCATCATCTTCTTCTCTGTTGTCACTGGAGTATTCCATTATGTCAATGGCTTCATGACGTTCTTGCACTGGTTCTTCATTATCTCCTCCAGAAGTCTCTTTTTCTGCTATGGAGGTGTCATGATCCTCCCCCTCAGCTTGATCATCCTTTTGAAAAGTCAATAGCTCCCCCTCAACTGGAGCATCCTCTGGCGAGGAGATGGAGGCATCTCCCCTCGTGGAGTATCTTCTATCATCCGATCTTTTGGTGTCTCCCCTCATTTGGTTCCTTTTCAGGTGAGCGGTTCTTTGTCTTCCCTCTTTAGAGCTTTCTCATTGACAAGAATATACTTCTTGACCAGTTTCTTCTTGGCTTTTTAGGTTGTCTTTCCACGCCTCGGGACTTTCTTGATTTTGTCCTTGGATCGGCCCAAAATATTTGATGCAGCTGCTTTCTTGTTTGGTCTAGGCTCTACGATCAGAAGAGACTCTACGATCGAAGAGACTGATGGCTTTTTGTTCTTATAGCTCATCTTCATCAGCTGAGATATAGTTGCTTTATCTTCTTGTGCCTCAGCCTGCTGTTCCTTTCTTCTTAGGATCCTTAAAGTCTCAATATCTGAGGACTCTACAGGCTTGTTGGTAGTGGATCCCTGAGGTTCTTCTGTACTTCTGGCTTTTAGTTTTCTTTTACCCTTGTTTTCTGACCAAAGCAATGGGTTCTTCCTTGATAGCTTCTTCTTCTTCTTCCTCAGTTTCTCTGACAACAGACATATTTCCTGGCACTCCTGTTCCCTTTATCTCACCAGTTCGACCACTGGATTCAGACACCATCTTCACATTTTTGGCTGGATTTCTTTTCCAGTTTTCAAACAGCTGCTGGGTCATTCGGCGATTTGGATTTATGGCTTCTCCTTCATCATCCTCAATTAGGTCACCAAGAACCTGTAGGATAATGCTGATAAATTGTCCGTATAGCATCTTCTGTGAGCTCTTTGTTTTCTTTGAGCTGATTAACCATTTTCCAATCCACTCAAGTAATAGAGCCCCATAGTTGAGTTGCATTTTGTAACATATGGCAGTCATGAGTTTGAGTTGGACCTCATTCACAGAGTCATGACCTGAGCTCTTACAGCATATGCATTTTCCAACAATATCAACTAGAAACTCATACCTCTGTGGAAACTCCTTCTTTTTGTATCCTTTGACAGAGGGTGATTTCTTGTGATGCATCTTCTTGAGACCTTTATGGAAGTCTATGCCATCTAAGGAAGGATACCCTTCGGATTTGAGGCCTAGGGCTAGATTGATATCTTCAGCCTTTAGCCTGATTTGAACGTTCCTCACTTTCGCCGTGATAGTGTTGCTTTCAAATACCCCGTTATTGTAGAACTCTTTTACCAGCTTTGGGTAGATTAATGTGTCCGTACCCAAGGCTTCTTCGAGACCTGCCTTCTTCAGTAGTGACAATGTCTTGTGAAATTGGGGTTTAGCTATTTTAAACTCGTCAAAATAGAGTCTGTAGCTGGAGACAACACTGGAAGCTGCCATTGATTTCTTTGTAGGAGGTGAGACTGACTGAGCTTTCTACTGATTTAGGGTTTCTTCTTGAGAGAGGAAGAGAGAGATGGTCTTTTGAACTTCAGATTTCAAAAAGACGATTTTAATTTGTACTTGAAACTTCCCTCTCTCTATTTTGCTTAGTGGGACAGGTGTCAAATTTTGCTTGGCTCTACGAATTTTGACAAAGAGGGATTGTACTGAATTGCCCTTAACTCCTTCTTGGCTAATGTACTCTTTAGTGGGACTACGATCGTTGAGATGGTTCTTGGAATCGTCGAGTCTGTTCTACCATCGTTGAGTCGTGTAGCGATCATCGTCGGTGTACGAAAGTGTAAACGTAGAGTCTGAACTGCGATCATTGAGTCTGACTAGCAATCGTAGAGTCTGATCAAGTTCTCATTATGAACCTTTGGTTTAGCATTCTTCTTGGTTTAAGGTAGCTCAGGAAGGGCCAACCTCTTGAATGAAACAAGGGTTAGGTTTGTCCCTGAGGCACTTATCTGAGAGAATGCTTTGATTTATGCTTGATCATCATAGGGTGTTCCTTTGGTTTTGTTGATGTAGCTCTGCTATCGTTGAGTCTGTACTACGATCGTTGATTCTGTTAGCCGTTCGTTGAGTTTTATGACACTTTGGCTCTACGATCGTGGACTTCCTTTGATCATGTCTTTGATTTTGGACATAGCCCTTAAATCTGTATGGTTAGCACAAACTAGAGCATAATATTTCAAGTTTGTAAGTTAAGCACGCCTAGCTCACTTATCAATTTGTTGAATCTGGATTCATCTAGAGGTTTTGTAAAAACATCAGCAAGTTGATTTTCAGTAGGGATATATTGTAAAGATATATTTCCATTTTGTACATGATCCCTAATGAAATGATATCTTATTTCTATATGCTTAGTCCTAGAATGCATGACATGATTATGAGTTATAGCAATTGCACTTGTGTTATCACAATGAATAGGTATGGATTTGAATTCAAACCCATAATCGCTAGTTGATTTTTTCATCCATAGGATCCGAGCACAACAATTTGCCGGTGACAATGTACTAAACCTGCGGTTGAGGTGAATCTTGAGTTTTGCTTCTTGCTAAACGGGACACAAAAGTCATTACCTAGTAGTTGACAAGTGCCCTTTGGTACTTTTCTATCTATTTTGCATGACTGCAAAATCGGCATTTATGTATCTGTTAGCTCAAATGAGGATTCCTTGGGATACCAAAGCCCCCAGTGGGGTGTACCTTTGAGGTACACGAAAATCCTCTTCTGAAAGTTAAATGAGATTCTTTAGGACAAGCACGAAATCTAGCACGGATGCATATTGCAAACATTATATCCAGTCTCTTGGTAGTAAGATATAAAAGAGAGCCTATCATACCTCTGTATTGAGTTATATCAATACTTTTACCTTTTTCATCTTTGTCAAGCTTGGTTGCAGGAGCAATTGGGGTTTTCATGGGAGAAGCTGATTCCATGTCATACTTCTTGAGTAAGTCTTTAATGTACTTGGCTTGGTTTATGAAAATTCCTTCATCAGTCTTCTTTACTTGCAGTCCAAGAAAGAAGTTCAGCTCACCCATCATGCTCATTTCAAATTTGCTCTGCATAAGCTTGGAGAATCTCTTGCATAACTTTTCATCAGTAGAACCAAATATGATATCATCAACATAGATGTGAACTAATAGGACTTTATCTTTATGCTTTCTAAGGAATAGTGTGGTATCTACTCTACCTCTAGTGAACCCATTTTCAATAAGAAAATTAGTCAGTGTTTCATACCACGCTCTAGGTGCTTGTTTAAGACCATATAAGGCTTTGTCTAATCTAAAGAAATAATTAGAAATAGATGGATTGATGAAACCTGGAAGCTGCTCTACATAGACTTCTTCTTGAAGTTCACCATTCAAGAATGCACTTTTGACATCCATCTGGAAGACGTTGAACTTCATGTGAGCAGCAAAGGCAAGGAATACTCTGATGGCTTCTAGTCTGGCAACAGATGCAAATGTCTCATCGTAATCAATGCCTTCTTCCTGAGAGTAGCCCTTGGCCACTAGTCTTGCCTTATTTCTGGTGATGACTCCATCTTCATCCATCTTATTTCTGTAAACCTACTTGGTTCCAATTACAGGATGATTCTTCGGTCTTGGAACCAATCTCCATACTTTACTTCTTTCGAACTGATTAAATTCTTCTTGCATGGCCTCTATCCAGCTGGAGTCTTCCATAACATCCTCTATCTTTTTTGGTTCTATTTGAGATAGGAAGCTTAGATAGAAGCATTCATTTTGAGTAGCAGCTCTGGTTTTGACTCTTGCATTTGGATCTCCAATGATTAGATCTTGAGTGTGATCTCTTGCCCATCTACTTCCTGTTGGGACATCAGTCCTTATGCCTTCTTATCTCAGATCTTCAAGATCTGTTTCTTCTTCTTGATGTGGAGGTTCATTGTCTGGAATAGGCCTCTCTACAATCTCATTCTCTTGCTCAACGATTTCATTATCAGGCACTACAATCGTAGTATTGGGCTCGACGACCTCGTTCTTAGTGTCTGAACTGTTAGTCGCACTGTCTTAAGGCATTGTTTTGCCTAAGTCTGTTTCATCAAAGATGATGTGAATCGAGACTTCAACACTTAGTGTCTTCTTGTTGAATACTCTGTATGCCTTACTGTCTATGACATATCCAAGAAAGATTCCTTCGTCTGATTTTGGTTTAAACTTTGTCAAGTATTTCTTTCCATTGTTGAGAATGTAGCATTTTTTTAGAAGATATGAAAATAGGCGACATTAGGTTTTCTTCCTTTCCACAGTTCATAGGAGTCTTCTTAATCGTAGAGTGTATGAGTGATCTACATTCGAGTATAACATGCATTGTTGACCGCTTACGCTTGAGTAGTACTCTGCGCAGATGAATTAGTCAGCCGCTAGTAGAGTCCTTCCATCCTCTATTAATGTTCTGTTCTTTCTTTCAGTAACTCCATTTTGTTGAGGAGTTCGTGGAGCTGAGAAGTTATGACTGATGCCATTGTCAGAGCAGAATTGGTCCATTTCTGAGAAGTCAAATTCTCTACCATGATCACTCCTTATAAACTTAATCTTCTCTCTCTTCTCGTTCATCACAAGCTTGAACATTTTGATCATCTGGGAGCTTGTCTCATCTTTTGAGGTTAGAAAGAACACCCATGTAAATCTGGTGAAGTCATCGACTACGACCAGAGAGTATCTCTTTCCTCCAAGGCTTGTTGTTGGAATTAGTCCAAACAGATTCATGTGTAGCAGTTGCAGAGGCTTGTCAATTGAGTTGATAGTTTTTCTCTTGAATGTGCTTACAGTGCGCTTCCTAAGTTGGTGAGCATTGCAAGGCCTTTCTTTAACGAAGTTGAACTTAGTAGTAGCTGCAACTAGATCTTTTGAAGCTAATTTGGACATACTTTTGAAGTTAAGATGAGATAATCTTTGATGCCATAGCCAGCTCATTTCTTCAGATGCTTTAGCCAGAAAGCATATTGTCTCGTCTGAGCTTAGTTATCCAAGATTTCTTGTGTAGACATTTCATTCTCTTGTCGGTTAGTAGTTTTACTGCAGATGTCTTCGTGTCGGACTTGAAATTGGTTGTTGAGGAAAGTTACTTGATGACCCTTGTCGCAGAGTTGGCTAATGCTTAGAAGGTTGTGTTGTAGTCCTTCCACATAGGCCACTTTGCTAAAGGATACTGCATCATTTCCTACTGAGCCATACCCTCTTGTCTTGCCATAGCCATTATCTCCAAAGATGACCGAGGGGCCCTCCTTTTCTATATAGTTAGACAGAAGGACTTTGTTCCCTGTCATGTGCCTTGAGCATCCACTGTCCAAGTACCAGGTTGTGATCGTGGAGTTCTTTTCTTGAAAAAATATTAAGCCTTCATTTTGGTACCCATACTTGCATGGGTCCTATATTGTTAGTGCCCTTGGGGACCCAAATCTGCTTGATTTTGGGTCTCATATTGTAGTAACATTTTCCAGCCTTGTGACCAGTAGTGTAACACACACAACATTTGATATGATGCATGTTTTTGTGTGTGTAAAAGCTCTTCCTCCATTTGGACTTATGTGGGATATTGGTCATCCTCCTGTTGGGCTGATATTCCTTCTTCCATGTGTTCTCATGTTTCATGGTTTATGAAGAGTATGTCCTACTTCTACTATACCTTCCAGGTTGGTTCGTCGAGTTAATCTCATTGAACTCTACGATCCTTCAAGGTTGGTGAGTAGGAGCTAGGTTACTTTTCTCTTTTCTGAAACCTAGACCAGCATGAGATCCCTTGCTCCTAGGAATATGGATTGAATCAACAGAGCAGGGTTTGACAGGCTCACCCCTGTGAGGATTTCACAAATATAATGCCTCTACTAAAACCTAAGGCATTACTAGTGTTAACATCCTTTTCTTTTTCCACACATGACTCTGAGGTAGATCCCCAAAGCTCAGTACGTTTCTATCGAGGCGAACTTCTCTGAATAGAGATTAAAGAGTCCATGGATGAAGAAGATTTATTCCATGTAGAGATAGTCTTTTCTAGATCCTCAATTTTTGAGGTTAGACTAAACTCTCTTTTTGCACCGAGCTCATTTGTTTGTCTCAAGAGCTTATTCTCGACTTCAAGCTTCAAGAGAAAGAATTAGTCTTGAGAGAACATTTTTTCAGTTCTTCTTGAACCTTTTCTTTCTCCTTTTGAAGAAGTGAATAATCATTAGACATAACTCTAAACCACTTCATGTATTGGTGTAGATCAGATGTTATGCCATGTAATGCAGTTCTAAGATCATCAATATCTACATCAGGAGAGTTAAAGTCAAATACCTTATCGATACTTACTTCATGTATGTTGGAGTTCTGTTTGTCCCTTGCGTTTTTGGCCATTAAGCAGAGATTTGCTGTTTGAGGATCTTCATCATCTCCCGATTCAGGAGTCGAGTCATTGTCTGAGTCACTCCACGATCCTCCAGCTACAAGACCTTTGTCTTTCTTTACTGGCCTTTTGTTGCCTTTGTATTCCTTCTTTGCATGTGTCTTCCTTTTGAGTTCTTCTTTGAGAGGTTTGTTGCAGTTGGCAATGAAGTGACCAGGTTTCTTGCAGTTATAGCATAGGTCATTCATTTGCTCCTGGCTATTGTAGTTGCCAACTTTCTTTGGTTTGTTGGTTCTGCCTTGTCTCATGAATCTTCTTAGTCTTTTAACCAGCATTGCAAAGTCCTCATCATCATCTTCATCGTAGTCAAAATCAGCTTCAGTGTTGATTTTGGAGGTGTTTTCAGTTACTTTGAGAGCAACACCTTTGTCTTTCTTTCTTCCTTCAGATAACGTTTATTTCGTTGTGTCGACTCCGGTTAAATGCGTGAGGAGAGGTTGCCATATAAGCATTGAACAGGTCATTTCATATAGATTCTTTGATTCTCTAATGGCAGTGGTTTTGGCATCCCACTTGCTTGGTAAAGCTCTCATGAACTTTATGATCAGATCTTTATTTGGATAGATCTTTCCTTAGGCTCGTAGAGAATTGAGCAGAATATTGAATCTCTTGTATGTAGCAGTGACGTTCTCTCCTTGAACATGGGCAAACATCTCATATTGTTGAGTCAAGAGAGATTGTTTGTTTTCTCTGACTTCTTCTGTTCCTTCATGCATAATGAGTAGTGCTTCCCAAACCTCCTTTGCTATTTTGCAGTTGACCACGTTTCCAAATAGATAATCTTCTACTGATTGAAATAAGATGTTCTTGGCCTTTTTGTCAAGTTGGACAACTCTCTTCTCGTTCTCTGTCCATTCTCCTTTGACCTTAATCAGTACTACATGCGGGTCATCCGTAGTTGGTGCAAGCTTTGTAGGAACATAGGGCCTATTATGAACAGTTTCAAATAGATCTTCATCTATTGAATCCATGTAGGCTTGCATCCTAACCTTCCAGTTAGCAAATTTATCTTTGTTGCACATAGGTGGCTTGCTGCCTCCTCCAATTTTTGATTCTCTTGGTAAGTGTGCCATTAGATCTACTCAAGCTTTGTAGGCTGTATTATAGAACCTGCTCTGATACCAATTGTTAATTCCCAGAGGCACGATAGATATCTAGAAGGGGGGGTTGAATAGATATTTAAAACTTTTTCTTTTAACTAATTTAGATTGATGATAATCAATGCACGCAATGAATGAGTATTTAATAAACCTTTCATTAGATATCTTGAGTTAATGAGAGTGAGGCGATTATGCGGTTATAGCGGTATATAGCAGGTTATAATGAACACATCAATTTTAAGTAGTTGAGCACTTAAAGCTCTAATCCACTCTTCTACTCCTTGAGTAGAAATCCACTAAGGATGTCTCATTACACTTCTTGAATCTCACAGATTCCATCTGAACCAAAGATTCAGGTACTTCTTAGTTCACTCTTGAGCTCTTCAAGTCCAATGCAGACTTGGTTTCTCACAGTTCACTTAGAACTCTTCAAGTCCTGCTGACTTGGTTCTCTTACTTCAGTTGATTGAAATGTTGTTTAGATCGTGAATGATGCTACTTAGTTGCTATTAAGCACTTGTTCGAAAGAACTGAGTAGCTGAGTAAGCTTCCTCTTTTTCTCAGATCGTAGAGTTGAGCGTTGAGTGTTCTTGTGCGTTTTTGTTCAATGCTTGCATTTTCTTATCTCATCTGTCTTTGATCATCTGATGAGCCATTAAATGCGTTTGACATTTCTAAGCTTTGATGGAGACTTTTCTGCACATCTTCTGAATTGCACTCTGGCCCACTGACACAGCAGACTGCTTTCTCACCTAACACCTCAAAAGGTGTTTTCCTCTGCCCAATAGTCCTTTTCTTAGCTTCTTGAATACATTTCTTTTGATTAATACTAAGTGTTAACGCTTGAAGTTTCACGGGCGTCAATCACAGAATCCACGCTATTTAGAACACCTGCATATAAGGATCATCTGAAGCTTGGACGTGCATGCTTGCCGGGGATAGCTCCGGTGTGAGAATGAAGTCTACAGTAGTTACAAGGTTTAACAATGGAGGATAAGTATTTAGTGCTTAAAATAGGTCTTACCTCATAATGATAACCTAGGCCTCATATTTATAGTACTCACCACCTTAGAATCCTTCTCCCGGTCGGATTAGGACTCTAGTGTATGGTAGTTACCATAACTTGGGTCCAACACAATCTCTTAAAAGGTGCAAGTAGAGTCCAATCTCATTACCACCTTGGAGTTGCCTTATATGCATCTGAATAGGTGCGGACTACTGCGACGCAGGAGAGCCCTTTATCTGACAGCCCAAACGGTCCTATAATCTAACTGGCTTGACCCAAAGAACTCAAAGACCCAGGCCGAACATCACGGGCCAGGGTTAAATTTATGGTCCGGAGAGGTCTCAAATCTGGGCCGAGCACCTCCAACACTTTCATGGGCTTTGGCCCATCGGTCTCTCCAAATTATACGGTGTTGAATCTTGACCCAAAGGAGGGTCGGTAAAACACTCCGAACATTGCCCCAGGTCTCTAATCATAACATATTTATGATTGGAGACTTGAAAAATCGAGACTTGAGCAGTCGTGGCACTAATGATGAAGCTATGTCTGTGGGCCGTCTGATCACTTACAGGTATTTGAAGCGTTGCACGCCTTTTCACGCTGGGCCCACCTCCGAGTATTTAATAGCCGCCTTGGGGTTCCGTCTTAGTTCTCCTTATAAAACTCCCTCCCCCCCTCATTATCACTTTTCTTGACTCTTTGCTTTCAAATTCTCCCGTGGCGATTTCCGTGAGCTTATCTCTTACCAATCTGCACCATTTTCTCCCCCCTGTCTTTGTCACTTGAGTGCTATTTTTGCTTAACTCCTTCCATAACTTCTTATTTGCAACACATTCTTTCTAAATGGCCAAAAGATTACTATTAGGCCCTTTGAGCCTATCACCACTACTCCATAGTCACCACCCGTGACCTTCAGAAAGGTCGTCTTTGCGGGATGCCCCGCAAGATGACACTTCTTCGATCTGCCTAGTCAGTGAGAGCTTAGAGGCTAGGATTCAAATGCATCTTGTTCCTCGGAGGAGTTTTCTCACCTTCATACTCCTTCCACCATCACCCCTCACAAATATCGACATTGGGACCCTTTTAAGATCCACGAAGAATACCAACTTGGGTGCCTATGCGGAGATGAGAAGATGTTTTGGCGTCCGAGGGGCGAGTGGGTGGCCGTCCCCCCTCAGACGTTTTAAAGTCACGGGTTTGGTTCCCCTTCACGATTTCATTTCCTCTTTCTTGAGCTTTGTGGGAGTCGGGTTCATGCTAAATTTCGTGTCGAACGCGTACATCCACTTAATCTCTTTCATAACCGTCTCGGGAGGTGGGCCTCGATCCGGGCTCGATCTATTCTTTGCCCATTCACCGTTAGTGGTTGAAAGAGCGGTCTTGACTTAACTCAACAAACGCCTAACCGCACCGTCCGATCAAAGACCCTTCAAGCAACGAGGGTGGCATGAGCGGTGGTTTTTTTTGAGGGGACCAACCTCCAACTCCTTCCCCACAGGCCCATCCACCGATCGGTGGCTAAGATTCGAAGTTCAGAGAAGGCCGAGCCGATGCCTTCAAAGCGTTACTAGAAGCAATGGCAAAGGACCCGATGGAATCTGGGGCTTCGATGAACGAAGCTTTGGTTGTCTACAAACATGTTGTGAGTATCTTTCGTATTTCATTATTTTTCCTCCTATTTTACGAAGCTTTCCATGCCTTAACCCATTTGTCCTTGTGCGTTGACTATTTTCAAGCCCGAGGGCGTTATCGACGCTTTCATCCTCGCCACCGTCACCCCGGGTTCATCCGACCCCGGTGGCCAAGCGATGTTCTGAGGAGGATACGGTCCGTCAATGAACTGTCATTGGGGTCCGCCGGGGCCCGAGCCCCACCAAGGAAAGGCGAAGATGAGCCATGAGAAAGCGGCTTTACTAAAAAGTCAAGAAGCCCTCAATGAGCCATTAAAGCGCTTTAGTAAAGTCGCCTCCGCCTTATTAGAAAGGCCAAGCTCTTCGCCGCCCCTCCGTCAACCGAGGCGATCGAGGACTCGGAAGAAGACAAGAGGTTCTTCACGAACCTCAATCAAAGAGACCTCGGTTGTCGGAAGGTTCCGTCGGTCACCGACGGTGAGATGGTGGTCCCGATGCAGGACTGTTCATGAACTCCTTCTTAGGTCCCGGCTCTTCTTGGGGATCACTGACCACTGTTGGCCCGAGAGCCCGTCAGAGGTCTTCCCTTTACCCTCTTCGATCACTTCAAACTACCTGGTGACGATGACCGGTTTAAAGGGTACTCTCCCGACCAGTTCTTGGTGGCCTATGTTCGAGCTCAGACCCAGGTAATTCCCTTTGTCAATCTGATTGCTTCTCTTAACTTTGACCTTTCGTTCTTGTACTGATGTGTGTGTTTACTGCAGGCCAACGCTATACTTGCCCGAGCCATCCCTCCCCTCGCCCGATCCACAAAGAAAGAAGTTCAGCTTGGGACGGAGGTGGAGTTCTTTGGAGGTGAAGTCACGGGTCTGTGATCGGACTGAAGAAGGGCAGGATTCTCATCTTGAGACCCGGCCTTGAGGCGGTGAGCGGAGGGTCGGGTCAAAGTGGGGCATGGCGAGTGCTCTTACGGCAAAGAGGATCGTCTGCTCCAAGATGTCAAGGATCGGGAGAAGCGTTATTGATGATATTACACTCAAGTTCTCAAGAGATGTATGACAAGATGATGTTTTGATCGGGGAGAATAACAACTTGGATCGCTCTTGTCGATGCCTTTCAGAGAAGGTAATCGAAGCGGTCGGCAAGCCATCATCGTAGAGTATGAATAATCGGAAGCCTTGAGCGATAAGGTCATAGCCTTGATTTGGTGAAGGGTATGAGGCGCGTCGGGAAAAGGCTAAAAAGCAAAGTTGATGGGCTGCTTTGGGCTCGATGTCTCCATCCTTGACTCTTTGGATGGCGAGTGCGATCTTTGAAGATGACCCTCTGTAGAGAGTAGATATGTAGGATTTTGTAATAAAGAAAGTTTTCTTTCTTCTTTTTTTTTTTTACTTGGCGAAGAATCGTAGCAATAGGGTTTGTAAAGTAGAAATTTTCTAAGTATAAATAAGATATACTCTTTGCCCATGAATGTTTATTGTCGGTTGCACTTATGGTGATCTCGATCGATTATGTCCACCGAACCTTACGGTCGGATCGTCTTTAGGGTTTATCGATTGTAGAGAGGTCAGCAGTTATACGAGACTTATCTCGATCGATGGTGTCTGCCTCGAACCTCTTGATCGGATGGTGCTCGAGATACATACTTTAAGCATTTATTAAACTCTTGGTCGATTATGCTCGGGACTTATCTCGATCATAGAGTTTTAAAGCTCTTGATCGGATAGTGCGAAGCATGTCTATTCAAGTAATGTGAAATATATGAATATAGATGAAGTTAAACATTGTGAGAATGGGAACTTTCATTTATATCATTTGAATTGAAGCGATTACATGGATAAAAATAAGAACGACATAACTATTCTTGGTAAAATTTTCTAAGTTTTCGGCGTACCGTGTATTCTTTACCTCAACCAGTCCATTGCTCAAAGCTTAGAAGTGAGGTTAGGGCTTGACACTCCTACCACCTCATAAGGCCCCTCCCAGTTAGGCATTAACTTGCCGGTGTTTTGGGGGGTTGATGCCTCAGAACTCCGGAGGACGGATCTCCACTGCAAACCTCCTTGTCTTCACCTTCCGATTATAGTGTCGGGTAGTTCGTTCTTTGATAGATCGCTTGACCTCATCGTGGCGGAATCCCGAACTTCATCTAACAAATCTAAATTTGCTCTCAAACCCTCTCATCATTATATAGCTCTTTGTATTGGCGACTCGAAGAGTTGGAGATCCGATCTCAACAAGAATGAGTGCATCGGTCCGTATGCCTGACTTTGAATGGGGAGTCTCGGTTGTAGTCCTTGGGGTAGTTCGATCGCGCCCACAAAAGCAGATAGCGTTCTTGGACACGCAAACCCTTTAATGCATTTAATCTGCGTTTAATCCCATTGAGTAGGGTTAGATTGGTCACTTCCACTTGGCCGTTTGGTGAGGGTGGGCAGCAGAAGTCTTGCGATCTTTGGATCCCCAATTCTTTCAAAAAGCCTTCAAACTTAGATCCCTGGCTATGCGCCATTGTCGAGACCCATTGCCATCGGGATCTGAAGCCGGTAGACTACCCCTTCTTTGAAAAACTTCAAACACTCCTGTTCGGTGATCTTTTGCAATGGTTTGGCCTCGACCCACTTCGTCATGTAATCAATAGCCACGATCACAAAGCTAACTTGTCCCTTAGCCTTTGGCAGAGGCCCCAGAATGTCGATTCCCCACACGTGAAAGGGATTGGGGACAAAGCGGAATATAGTTCCTCTCGGGGGTTGGTGCGGGATATTCTAACATTCGGTGGCACTTGGGACACCTCAAGCGAATTCCTTTGCTTGATGTAGATAGTTGGCGATAATACCCCTGCCTCAAAATCTTATGCTCTTGGTGACTTTGCTCCCATGTGATCTCCCGAGATGCCCTCATGCATTTCCGGCGTGTAGTCGGCCTCTGAAGGAGTCAAGCATTTGAAAGCGATGGAGAGCTAAAGGCCCCGGTATAGATCTCCATCTATGAGGGTGAAGTTAGAACTTCGGTGTTTGACTTGCCTGGCTAGGATTCGGTCCGAAGGGAAGGTCCCATCGGCCAAGTAGGAGATATAAGGTGTGAGCCAGCAATTGAGTCGGTCCAAAGCCAAGATTTCTATTTTTGGGACACTCGGTTTTTCCAAAAATTCTAGGTACACTGATCCATTGAAAGAGCTTGCTTGATTGTTGCCGGCCTTGCGAGGCATCTCTTTATCGTATTCTCGGTGATCCACCCCCGACAACGGTATGAAGTAAAGTACATAAGCTTATCCTTTAGCTCAGTTAAATATCTGGTCATCCTTGCCCCCCGGGCTTCGTATTCGCCCAGATAACTGCTTGACCACCAGCTGTGAATCACTTGTAGATGATCGGCCATTTGGACCTACAAACCGGGCGGTCGTATTCTGCGAGATGGCCTTATATTCTCTGCGCCGTTGTTTGTGGCCTTGAACCCGAAACCGGATAGCTTCTTTGCACCTTGAACCCGCCGGGACTTGTTAGGATGACCCCTGCTCTTTGACATCCACGATTCTTGATCCGATCCGTATAGAGTCCGCGGTTTGGATTGGTTGTGTTTGCTACTATATTCGCCTCGGTTCGGTGAAAGAACACTCAACCACGAAGTCGACCCGATATACGCCCTTTGATTAGTTCGAGGGCGATATTCTATAACAAATTGTGTCGAT
Source organism: Panax ginseng (assembly GCA_020205605.1). Lineage (NCBI taxonomy): Eukaryota > Viridiplantae > Streptophyta > Magnoliopsida > Apiales > Araliaceae > Panax > Panax ginseng. The sequence goes on from CM035144.1 coordinate 85,161,691, forward strand.
TCCATTGCCCAATGGCTATGACACGATATACTTTGGGCTTGTGCAAAATCTTCTTCAAAGGTTGGTCGGTGTAGACCCTTATCAAGCAAACCACGGAAATAGTGCACGAGTTTTCCGCTAGCAATTATGAGGGCATAAGCGAATTTTTCGAGGTTGGGTATCTCGTTCTGCGTCTCGGAGAACATGGGCGACATAGTACAACGGAATTGCTTATCTCCTCATCCACTACTACTAGTGCCGCCCCTACGCCATTGGGCTCATGACCAAGTATAAGTATAAAGGTTCGGTGGGGATCGGTTTCATTAATAATGGTGCCGAACCCAAATATCTTTTAATCTCACAGGCAGCGTCTTCACATTACGAAGTCCTTTGGAAACTCTTTGTCGTTTTTCGGGCCTTTGAGGGTGTGAAAAAAAGGGTAGACATCTCTCGCCTACCTTGACATGAATCTCGAAAAGCGCAATTTACCCGTCATCCGTTGGACATCTTTATATGTCTTTGGAGATTTCATGTCTAAGATCGCCGAGATTTTTTCTGGATTGGCCTCGATTCCCCGTTTACTGACCAGATATCCTAGGAATTTTCCTGAACCCAATCCGAAGGTGCATTTGGTTGGGTTTAGCCTCAGTTTGTGTTGCCTCACCATTTCGAAGCAGTCTTCTAAATCCTCCAGATGATCCCGGACTGACATGCTCTTGACGATCATGTCGTCCACATACACTTCCATACTTCGCCCCAGCTGCTTTCGGAACACGAAGTTCATCATTCGTTGGTAGGTTGCTCCTGCGTTTAGTAGTCCGAAGGTCATCTTCTGATATGCATATATAGCCCGATGAGTGATGAAGCTAGTCTTCGGGGTATCCTCCTTGTTCATCGAGATTTGGTGATATCATGAGAAAGCTTCCATGAAACTCGACATTAGTACCGAAGTGGCATCGATTAGGTGATCTATGTTGGGTAAGGGTAGAAGTCTTTTTTAGGCGAGGCCTTGTTTAGGTTTGTGTAGTCGATGCACATCCTCCACTTCCCATTTTGTTTACGTACCAATACCACATTCTCCGACCATTTGGGATAGTCAATTTCAAAGATGAACCCACCTCTAACAATTTGGTAAGCTCTTCGTCATGATCTTACGTCTTTTAAGGGCAAAGATCCTTCTTTTTAGTATCTTTGGCTTCCTTTTTGAATTCGGTATGAAGTTTGTGTAATGCGATCGATTCACTTACGGGCATGTCACTAGGTTCCCGGCGAAGATGTCGGATACACGGAGTAATTCCACGGACAGATTCGCAAATTTGTTCGGATAATCCATCCCGATCTTGACCAATTTATGCGGATTGCTGGTACCAACTCAACATCCTCTATTTCTTCTTTGGTAGAGCCATGGGTTCGATCTTGCCTTAGTGAGCGGCTCGATCTCAATGGTCATCGTGCATTTACGCTTTGCTAACCCTTGAGCTCTGAGGAAATCAAGGTATTAGATAACATCTTGAGGCGATGTCGAGATCTCCGTTTACTTCCCCTATCCCGATTCGGTGTTGGAAACTTGATTTTGAAGTGGGGTATAGATGTTTCTGCTTGCTTCTTAGATAAGGTGGGCCTTCCCAAGATGGCGTTTATGGCCAAGAATCCACTTGTCGACAAAATTTTTACCATGATTTATGTCTGCGCTATGGGGCCGTCACTAGAACTTGGTAGTAAGCGTGATTGTGCCGTCACATGAGCAAGAATCCGCCATGCTTGAAAGCCGTATAGCAGGGCCCTCTCCTCTAATTCTATCTTCTTTCCTCCCAGATTCATCCAGTTGGTATGCATGTGTGTAGAGTATATCAGCAGAAGACCCGTTGTCGATCATCATCCTCTTCGTGTCCATCGCCACACTGGTAGTTATTACAATGCCCCGTCATGCGGTTCGATCTGACGTAGGGTAGTCGTCATCATCGAGAAGGAGAGATGGTGCGTACTGAGTATCTTTGCCTTTTTTACGGGCGAGGACGACGACCAATGATGCAAGACGGCCGAGATGTCCATTCCTTTTCACGCCGGTCCACGCCCTACAGACCACTTTGATATCACATCAATAACTCCTCGAGCTTGTGGGTTCGGTTGCGGCTGTATTTGTCGGGTGGGCTCGGTGTTGTCCTCCCACAGGGCAGGCCCTTCTCGACTTGACTACTGAAGCAGTACCAACTTCCGATTACGGACGTTCTTTTCTATTAAGTCTTTCAAGTTGGTGCAATCTTACGTCAGTATGACCCGAAGACTGTGGTAATGCACAATACTTGTTGCGACCCTCTTCCACAACCGGGATCATTTGACATGGTTCGAAAAAAGGCTTGCCGCGCCTCTTCCGATATCTTGGCCCGATCAGTATTGAGTCACGGTGTACACCTTGTTGACCCCTTTATTTGGGAAGGGTGGCCTTCCACCCCCCGTTGTATTTTTTTCTTGTAACTATCCAGCCTCCCACGATTGTCGTTTTCGATAGCTCTGTTTGTCCCGATCTTGATACTTCTCGTGGGATTGAGGTTTGAAATTCCCCATCGCTTCCTCGATTGCTATGTGATCTTGACCCTATGGAAGGCCTCTGTCGGTCGGTGGGGATTGATCACCAGTCCTTCATCGACTTCTTTGATTTTTTAGATGTCGAGCCCCGTTGTGAAGAATCCCGAGCTTGTGGGGAATTGACTCCACCACCGATCCCCTGACCTCCAAAATCTCTTAACATCTCTTGCCTTGGGCTCTCATCGATCTCTGCGACTGCATGAGGGATGTTGTGATCTTTCCCGTCTCTTATTACTCCCAAACCGTGCATGAAATTTTTCCGAAGGTCTTTCCATGAATTTATCGATCCGTCATGAGGTTCCCATCCATTCTCGGGCTTTTTTCTTGAGGTAATAGCAAACATGTGGCATTGGGTTTGCATCGAGTGGCCATATCGTCATCGACTGTCATACCCATCGAATGGTCGTAATGGTCCCCCGCCGTCGCCATAAGTCTCCATCAGGGGCATCTTCTTTTGGGGTCCATTATCTCTGATTAATATTCGGAGAGAAGGGTGACCCTATATAGTCGAACGGCGCTCCGATCGGCCCCCGACCAACAATAGCTTCTCGATTCAATGACTCTTGAGCGAGGGGTGGATTCTCCTTCGTGAGGGGCGAATGGGGTCTATCCTTCTCACGTTCGAGAATCTCGTCTTTCCTCCTCTCCTGCCCGGAGCCAGGCCGGGTCTTGGGCGTCGTCCTGTGGCGGCTTCTTCTCGCTCTCGTGATCCCTCGAGCGACTTCGATACCTACTTTCTCTCCTTTCACCCCTTCCTTGGGGTGGCCGAGAGCAGGTATTATGCAGGCGCTTTTAGAGGATGCCTCTTCCTCACCGAGTAGCGTTGGCCATCTGCGATTCGAGCTCTTCCTGCTGCAGAGCGTAAGGTCATTATGACATCTTTGTTTCTTTGCATCTTTTTTCTAAGATGAATTCTCTACGATCTCGACTAGCACAGCTCGACTCTTTTCCCGCTCCTCCGGTGGGCCAAGGCCATTCATTGAATTGGCCGTCCACCCTGACCGGCACAGTTGCGAGTATCTTTGGCTCTCGTGGAAGAGTTTGCGTCGGGGAGCCCAGTGGCTCCATCGATCGTCTGGGGTTTGGAGCCCGGTCATCTTTCATCGACCCCTCTCACAGGTGGGATCACAGAATCCACGCTTTAGAACACCTTGACAATGACGGATCACGGATCACACAGCAGGCTTGTCTTGGCGTGGGATAACTCCGGTGTGAGAATGAGTACAGTAGTTACAAAGTTTAACAATGGAGGATAAGTATTTAGTGCTTAAAATAGGTCTTACCTCATAATGATAACCTAGGTCTCATATTTATAGTACTCACCACCTTAGAATCCTTCTCCCGATTCGGATTAGGACTCTAGTGTATGGTAGTTACCATAACTTGGGTCCAACACAATCTCCTTAAAAGTCAAGAGAGAGTCAATCTCATTACCACCTTTGGAGTTGCCTTATATGCATCTGAATAGTGCCGGACTCACGCAGAGAGAGCCACCATGCGAGCCCAAACGGTCCTATAATCTAATCTGGGCTTGGCTCGAAAGAACTCAAAAAGCCAACCGAACATCACGGATCGGGTTCGGCTATGGTCCGGAGGGCTCAAAATCTTGGGCGAGCACCTCCAACACTTTCATGAAGCTTTACCCCATCGGTCTCTCCAGCCCTTCTGGTGTTGAATCTTCGTCCCAAAGGAGGGTCGGTAAAACGCTCCCGAACACTAAGGATATCTTTTGTACCGTTGGGACTGGTGAGAGCTTCAACGTTCAAAACCCATTCCATAGTTATTGGAGTCCATCTTCAAATGAAAGATAGGGCTTGATGTTTCTGACACAAGGCAGATGACACTCTACTATCCATATCGTAGTGTCTTGTCATATTGGTGCTTGTTCTTAAGATATCACTACGATTTCTCACAAAGATTTGCACACTACGATCTTTTAACACTACGATCTTCACTTGCTCGTCTTGCATACTCTGCGTTTTCGAGAACACACTACGATCTCTGAGTTAGCTTCGGCAAACGTCTGGACCACTCTACGATTCCTGGAGAGGCCCTTCAAGGCAGATACACTACGATCATCTCAGCACTACGATCCTGCCTTAGCTTCTGCATTCTGTTGATCAGCCAGATAGACTACGAGCCTATCTATTTCTTTCTAGCCATAGATCAACCTAACAGATTTGATCTTTTTATCTATACAAGTGAACATTAAAGGCTAAGATCAACCTAACAATTTTGATCTATTACTAAGTCCTTGTACATATATTCTTTGAAGGACTTTACATAATCATGAGTATTTTCATAAAACATCAAATCACAATATGCATTCTTCCAACAAATATCATTCGTTTACAGTTTCAAATTACTACATCCACAAAATATACCAAACTATCCATAAAATTAAGTTGTGGAGCACTACCTAAGCTGTGGTGCACTACCAAAGCTGTCGATCTTGGTCAAGAGCTCAGCAAACTTGACAGCAATGTGAGAGGTGTGGCAATCAAGAACTGGGGCATATCCATTTCCAATCTGTCCAGGGTGGTTCATGATGATGACCTGAGATGTGAAGTTGGCCGCTCCCTTGGCAGGGTCACCATTCCAGTATCAAGAGCAGTACTGCAAGTTCAGAAACTACATTTTGTCATCTTCCCAACTCAACAAAGTGAAATTCTAATTCAGATCAATGCAGCAATTCAAACTGGCAATTGGTGGCAAGTGAAAATTAAAAATCTAGAAAGGTGGAACTTGGTGGCAAACTGGCAATGTAGCATGCATCCATACGAGTCACAGAGTGACTCTTGATCTCGAAACTAATATAATAGGATGGGGCAATGGATGTGAATTTTTTACCATGAAACCTATTGCAAAGGTTCGAATACTTCTACAAAAGCATAAAATTATTAAATCATTAATCTGCTGTTTTTGTTCTTCATATCATTATATGTTCCTTGTCAGTCCTATATTAATAAGAAATGACTAAGAGAAGGGTACATACTTGACAATGTTGCAATGATCCAGATCCTTCAAAAGAGCAATTTCCCTTATCACCGAGCAAGGCACACCTTCGTTTCCATTTAAAAAGAAAATCCTTTTTACAGCTACAGTCCTATTGTTCTCATGGTCTTGACACTTGATAACCATACCAAAGCTTCCTTTTCCAATCTTCTTGATGACCTCGTACTAAAAATAAATCATCATGCATTCATGATTTTACATGCATGAACATATTGCCAATAAATATCTACACTCGAGTCAAAACATGTACCTTATCCATGTTCCTGAGGATTATTTTACTTCTGAAGAAAATGCTATAGTTGATCGGTTAAAAAAAACAGAGATTATTTTAAAAATTAAAGACTTGATTGAACTAGTTCACACACAAAGGTTTTACATAAATGAGGACAGGGGATAATTATTTACAACACAAAACACATGCTCAAACATACTTGACAATACAAAACAAAACACATGCACCAATTATGAAAATATTGTTTACAATATCTAATTAAAAGCAAAGCAAACTAAAGAGGAAGGTTCTAGTTCAAACACGAAGTTTAACCAACCTCAGAACAAAGTGAGAGAAAGAAATCACTTGGCTGCATGTCCTCTGAATTTTACAGATTGCATTTTGATTCTTGTTGTTCATCAGATCAAAGTACTGAGCAAGAGAAGTGTCTTCATTAGAAAGTTCTCTTGGCCATTTTCATGCATGGAAGTCCTTACATGCCTGCACATAGATTAGCAGCATTAGGCATAAAAATATTTAAAGACTTGTATACTAATATCTCTGGACTCATTCTGTGCATCTGCAGCTCCATTTTGTGCATCTGGTACCTGCAACAGAATTCATTTAACTAACGGTATGAAATCGATTATGCGAAGAAGAGTAATGTAACGCTTAACCAAAATAGGCGTTTGTTGTAGATTTGCATGACAAAAGAATACCAAGCTATAGAAATCCAAGTTGCAGGCAATAGATCACAACTCCTGTACAAAGTCAGTTCTGGAAATTGAGATACAAGAGTTGAAACCTATAGGGGTGAAAGTAGGATGTACAACAAACATCAGTTTCTGGGCAAAGTTAAATAAAAATGAATCAGGTATGCAGTTTGATATCATACCTATCAACAGAATCATTTACTTGCTTCTTGATTATGGCACCCTTCCTTACTCTGCATTGGTAAATCAAATTTTGGTAAATAAAGCTTCAATCATGTAAAACAAATATAAAATTGTTAACATGAATGGCACTCACATTTACTATGGGAACAGACCGGATTCTCACAGAATAAACATCTCTAAATTGACTAAATTCCCTTAATAAAGTCGGAGGCAATGCTAGGACTGCCATCATCTGTACAAGAATGTTAACTATATAAAAGAGGGAGCTTATCCTAACTGAAGTAAAACATGTGCTAATGTCGCTGAGGTCGCCGAAAAATGAATTTGATTGAATTCCAGAGTTAAAATCTGAACCAGCAGCTGCCTGTCCAGTGCCTTGAAGTATGAAAAATCCACAAAGTAGAGCAAACTTTAGATAACTATTGAATGGTTTATCTAGAGCCGGGGAAACTGCATAAATGCGACTTTCCTTTATTGACTTAATCGTGGAAGTTGAGTGGTCTAAAAAACTGCAGTCATCCATATTTTGCATCAACTTTGTAGCACTGAGACTGCTGGAGTTAGGGAACCTGAACTCCTGAGCAAGATTATAAAATTTCAGAGAGCACAAGTTCCAATTTTTCATCAATAACAAATGCAAGACTTAATGAAGATAAATTATGGAACTATAAAAACCTACAGTTATCGTATTACAAAGGAAAACTCATACAACCCCTAGAAAACAATTACTTTTTCTAACCGTTTAATTATAAGATTTTAATTGCTATGTAGTTCTTAGTTGGCAAAGTTTAAGTTGTACATCTGGGCGTTCCTTTTAGAAAACACTCTACTGGGCTATCTAAGCTGCAAGAAAAAGGAAACATTATACTGTTTTTTTATTCTCTAACTCAAATTTTCTCATTTTACTATAAGGATATATGTTGCCCCCTTAAACATGCTCATTGTTTGAACAAACAGTTGCATATACACAACGTGCATGCCAATACTGACATATTGGCAGAGATGCAAAAGAAAAAAAATTGATTAGTTCAATAGAAGTATATATAGAGTGAAGCAAGATTAGCTGCTTTAAACTAGAGAGAAGTGAGTAACTATAATACATAACCAGATGTAAGAATTGTTTTTAACATCATACATGGTAACAGAAGCAAAAAAGAGGAGTATGAGTAGCGAGAAAACATACAATGGTATGAGCATTCTGTGAATCTTTATGTAAAAAGGGAGTGAACCTCCCATGACACATGTTAATGCAACATTTTTTCAAGTACCTAAAAATAAGAAAAAACAACTTTACCACTGCTGTTAATTGACTAACCATACGAATGTCAAAATTTTATTGATATTAATACCAGTGCTAAAATGAAGTTTGAATTTGGCAATAGAAAAACACAAAAAAAAGTGATAATAATCGGCAGAAGACACATAATTATAAAAGTGTAGAAGCTGAAATTTGAGTTATAGGTACCTGGAGGAGATGAGATTATGTTTTGGAGAAGAAATTGATGATGCCAAATTCAAATTGAGGCCCAAAATCCTCCTCCTTAAAAACACGCCCTCGTAAGAGAGGAACAGGGTTATTTTAATTATTCCTCAGATTATTTCAGGATTCCTCAGATTGGACTGGGAGGAACATCAAGGGTTGTACCCGCTTGAATCTGGCCCTAACCAATAAGACGCCAATGTTTTTCAACCCGCCGGCTCAGTGCAATTTTCTCCCCTTTGCTGGTGCATACCGGAGATGTAAGTTGTAATTTTGCAAAATCGTTCCTTACAGCAAGAACTCGAGAAAGAGAGAGAAGAGACTGCCTTGTAAATTAGGGCTTGAGCGATGTTACCGACATGTCAGGTAGATCGGCCGGTGCCTTGTAAATTAGGGCTTGAGCGATGTTATGGCAGATCGGCCAGTGCAGACGTCGCTCAGAATCTTCTCCACCTCTTCCAAGTTCAATAATCAGAACACAACCAACTGCATAACGAGAGAAGAAAACTGAAAGAGAAGGAAACTGAAGAGAGAAGGAGCGAAAGAGAGGAAACTGAAGAGCGAACGAACGAAAGTCCGTGTTTTTTAATTTTAAGTGTTCAATTAGAGCTCCGTGTTTTTTTAGATAGACAACGTTTTAAAAAAAATATTATCTAGTTAAAAAAAAAAATACCCTTTTAAATAGATAACGTTTTTGTATATATATTTACAACGATTTTTTTTAAAAAACGTTGTGAAAAAAAATACTACAACATTTTTATAAAAAACGTTGTGGTTTAAGTGTTGTCTATTTAGTATTTTGTAGTAGTGGGTATCCCGGGTGAATAGTACTAGAGTTAATAGTACCATGTGTATAGTACTTCGGCATAAAAAAATTAAACTTTAACAAGAATGTTCAGAAAAATATCCTTGTGAAACGATATTAGATGAAGCGTAAATTTTAAGGATATTTTACTAATTTCAAGGAGTATAGAAGCAATACTTAATAAAATGAGTGTTGAATTCGGAATCTGAAATGAAATAATATTACTTACATACTACAGAGTATAGAAGAAAATATTATTTTATACAAATATTAAACAAAAATAATATCTCTTACGAATATTGAATGAAAATAATATTTCTTACGAATATTAAACGAAGATAATATTCCTTACGAATATTGAACGAAAATAATATTTCTTATGAATATTGAACGAAATAAAATTTCTTACGAATACGAAAAATAATATCATAAACGAATATGAAATAAATAATATCTCTTACCTCAAAAAGAGAGTAATTTTGACTGGTATAGCGAATATATTCTTGAAGAAAATTTTTACTGTTTTCTACACCCAAAACTTCCTTAAACTCTAAAGAAATATGTTCAATATTATAGAAGAAGAATTCTCTGATTCTGGTGTGATTTTCATTTCTAAACTGAGCATTCTATTTGTAATACCCGAGAATTTCCACGTATTAATAAATAAATATATTAATGAAAATAAATGTTTATTTGAATATGAACGATTTCGTGTTATGAAATGAGATAACTCAATTATATTAGATAACTGAATAATTGAGGATATGTGGAGTTTTGTGATGAACTCATTGAAGTCTTGTGTGACATGGTGATGGAAAATATTAACAGTAATATTAATTAACAAAGAAATTATAAAGTAAGCAATTAAGTAATATTAATTGTTAAGTGTTGTTGTAGTATATTTATGAATTTTTAATTGATGTTAATGAGGTCGATTAATATGTGATTATTAATTATTATTTAATTGTTAACGGTTGTGGTAGAATATTGAATTCTTAGTAATTAACTAATAATGTCTGATTACTACTATTTGCAATAAATTATATAGATCAATAATAATTATGGAAATCCATAAATATATTGATCAATGATGATTAGATTAATTAATAATGGTGTTAATTAATCAAGGAAGTGAATAAATTATTTATTTATATGATCATATTATATTAACAATTATGCATATTAGAGCAATAATACAACTATATTATATAGAGCAGTGTGACATTTGTGTGACTATATATATTAAGTCTTATAAAACTATATTGTATGAGGCAATGTGAGTAAAAATATTGGAACTATATGTTATAAATACATTATCTATGTGACAATATGTATGTGGGTATGTATTAAAATAATATACCATGAACACATTGTAAACTATCATTTTGATAAAATGTATATGGATTATATGTATGTTGCATAACATTTACTACCTTGAAATGTTAGGTCATGTTATGACATTAGGTTATAATATATGGTTGAGATGTGTATTAAAAATATAACATGAGTGAGAATGTGTAGGAGTATACAAGAATGCTGAGTTTTCTCTTTTGTCCCAAATTGAGTGTCCCATTTACTCTAAGACCCCATTCACGTGTATTTCAAAAAGGCTAGCCTATGTTCTTCATTTTCTTCCAACTCCCTAGCTTATGATCATGGGGGAGTGGTGATTATGATGAGTTCCAACAACCAATCTAACAACTCCTCCATAACCTTCTGCAATCCTACAATCCATGGGTTTGATTGATGGAAAATTGCTGTATACGTGTATTGATTTTTCTATAAATAAGAGCTCTCCTTCCATTTTTCCAAGTGTTGAGAATTTCTAAGTGAGAGTTGAGAGCATACAAGTAATCTAGAGCTTAGAAGTTCATTTGGAGCAAGTTCTTTTCACATTTGCAGAGGTATAATCCCTTTTCCTTGCTTCCCTTTTCATTCTCTGTAAAAATGGAGTCTTGAGTTCTTATAATTTCAAATTCTTGATTTTGTGGAATTGGTTGTTAATGAGGTTGGGTAATGTCCATATAGTTGTTATATGACCATATGAGCATGATGCAACTAATATATGATGGTTTAAAATCGAAATCATAAGTAATTTTTGAGGTTGAAATTTGGAGTTCTACTTAAAGCGGGTAACCTTGCTTTGAACAGAACTGGCCTTGCAATTGCGCCACACTTGTATTGAGCCTTAGTTGTAATTGCTGGTTGTTCTTAATTGATTAAGCGATTGTTTTTCAAATCTGATCAATATTAGCTAGTTGTTTTGACTCAAGCTAGCATGAAAGCATGTGTATGATGTATATATGGATACGTTAACCTAATGTGAGCATGTTTAGACTAGACTTGCACGATTAACGAGGGCATATGGTTTATATAGAGATTTAGACTAAGTTTTGAAAATAAACTATGTTAAAGATCATGTTCCACAAATTATGAACCTAGTAAGCTATACATGACTGATTTTGCACATAGATGAGCATGTTGTAATGTACATAGTCCTTTTGAGCATGATCAAACTTATTAAGCCTAGTGTTAGAAATGTTTTCAAGGAAAGACTTAGCCTAGTGAGCTAACATGCATGATTTCTACATGGTTTATATTCTGACTTTGAAAGCATGTGAGTATGACTTGGAAATGCATGAATAAACCTTTAACTTGTGTTTATTTGATTAGTAAGGAAACATGAGCATGTTGAACTTACTAGTAAGTTTAGAATATGAATATTGTCATGATACCTTGAAGACTAGAATCTGACATTTGTGACCATGTTTGATGACACTCTTAGACTCGCTCATGTAACATAAACATATATATACCATGCTTGTGTGTTATATCTCAAATAAAGCATGAACAAAGCATATTTTCAACTAAAGCGGTGTTAGTTTCACACATGTGTTATGAATACTCACAAGCATGTCTAATATGAGTACTGTTGTAACTATCTTATATGTTTAGAGAGCAAGCATGATAGACCTTGTGGTTTCATGACCTTGAATGGCCTTAACTTGTTGAAATGATCAATTTAGAATTTTATTATGAGAGAAGGAACCTAAAGTGACTTAAGGAGCATGAAAAGACCTTTAACATGACAAATATATTATGAGTGATTATTTTGGTCAAGAGGCAGATGAAACCCACAAGCGGCAAATTTGAGTCTTGGCGAGGGCGAAAGGGCAGCCTTAGACTCAAGGCCGATCTAAAACTTAGCCATGGCCAGAATCTAAGGCCCGATCTCGAATCGAGATATTGAGTTCTGATCTTTTGGACAGTAACTATGTGATGCTTATATTGCTAAAAATAACTTAAAACCTACTTATACATGTCTATAGGTTATGTTTAAATAATGTATTGGTGGCTGTCTTGTAATAGGAAGGTCCATGAGTAAAAAGGATCTAACTGTGAGCATTCTTAAATTACTTATAGAAATGACTAGGAGTTTAAGTTATGATCTGATTTTGTACCATATGTGCATACTTGAATCGTGTCAAGCTTATTTAAAGACTGTGTTAGCTAATGAATATCTTGATCATATAATACGCTATAAATAGGATTCAAAAATGTTGATTTCTTAAAGTGGATAAACTACGCTTAAGGCAAGTTCTCTAACCTTACTCAAATCTATATTGAGCAAGTATCTGAACCCTACTATTATTGTGCAAGTATAATTGCATTCTCTATTCGACGAATACCGTAAGCTTATCTCTTTAAATACAAATTATATTACTTTCTCGTTCAAATGAGTTAATATGCTTAAACCCTTGTGAAAATTACTATTCCTGTTAAACTTAGTATTGTCCTTGAATATTGTGATCGGCTAGACTATATGCATGTTTATAAAAGCTGTCCAAACCAATTGATTCGTGCGGAAATCTTGAAAACTGAGTTGGACAACCCTTTTGGTAAGGGGAGTGTATGTTATTGGAAACCCCAACACATGAATAAATATTATTGTGGTGTTATGCATAACGTAAAGTATTGTAGACTGATCATCTATACTACTTGATATTTTTGGTTATCAGTTTAATATTGGTAACTCTAGTGGAAGTTCAATGGTCCTTAGTGACTGTTCAGTATAAATTGCTTATCCAGTCGGATACATTGTTAGTCGTTGAATTCATATATATCCGTTGATTTATATTTAATTGTTGTTCTTATTCCAAGAATTGTTGATATTCCTTATCCATGATGTTATTCTGACACTTTGAACTATCCTAGAATTGACACTTCGATATTTCAAACCTTGTGATATTATATCCTACACCTTTGTTGTATATTACTTGCTGGGCAATTTGTGCTCATCCTTGCTTATTTAAAACCTTTTAGTTAAGGAGGAACATGGAGGTGTCTCTGGAACAGACAAGGGCAAGGACAAGGCTATCAACTAGCTTGTTTCTTTATGTTTAAAAGCTATTATGTTATGTTAAGACTATTTGCAGACTATGTTTAAACTTAAGTAGGATTATGTAATAGGTCTTTATTCGATACTATTATGTAATCTATTAAGTACTGTAGGTTGCGAGACTTGGGGGAATAATTATAATAAATCATTGTATATTATTCTAATTTAGATTTTTCGTTGTGAATGTATGTTATTTAGTTATTATAGTGTTACCATGAGAACGTGATGAACCGGATTCGAGTGACCAAGTGGAGGTACGAATTTGGGGGTGTCACACTATTTATAGGAGAATGACATGATACTATTCGAATTTAGAAAATTCCTCAGACTTGGTCATTGTTACAATAAATTCATATCCTAAATTAATTAATCTCTTTACTTAATAGATAATACCTTCATTTATTATCTTGTCATACTAGACAATTAAAAATAATTATATAAATTACTTTATTCCTTAATACACTATTATTCATAATAACAATTAATTAATAATATAATATTAATTAATTATTCACTTCTTAATTTATTCATCTCTTAATTAAATTAACCCTCATGCCACGCAAGGCATTTCAAAATTCTCAATCCTCATATAAATTTAATTTAAATTAATTGAATTACTCATCTCCCAACACATCAATATTTATATTCAAATAAATATTCATTTTCTTATTACATAAAAATAATTATTTATTCATGGAATTCTCGGTTCTTACATCCTCCCCTCCTTATAAAAATAAATGGGGATAATCTCTTCCCATCTTATCTTCTAATTCCCACGTGACCTCCTTGGCGTCTTGATTTTGCCAACGTACTTTTAAAGATGATATAATTTATTTTTTTAATATCTGTTCTTTCTTATCTAATTTCTGGACAACAATTTCTTCATATGCTAAATTCTTCTCCACTTGAATGGGCTCGTAAGAAATCACGTGTTTGTAGTCTAGCTTGTACGGACGCAACACGGAGATGTGAAACACGTTATGGATATGCTCCAACTCAGGTGGTAATGCAACTTTGTACGCCACTTCGCCCACTCGTTTTAGTATCTCGAATAGTCCTATGTGAAAGTAGTATGCACACAAGCCAATCATTTTTGATGATAAATCATATACTTTGTAACAATCTTATTCATTTATTAATAAAAATTATTAATTTATTAAAGGCTTTTAATTATCTACATGATGCTGCTTTATAATATGTGATAAACCCATAGTTTTAAGCAATGCTTTTAGAATAATGATGATGATCATTCTAATGAGATCTAAATTCTTAGAAAGCTTAAAACTAAAATAGTTCCCAATCGTTGGATTACTAAATTGGGGATTGGTGAATCCGGATAGATTGGTACATATGTTGCTTGCTCATTAGATGAGGATGATTGATCTCATGATCATTTGTGTGGAGACACTAAAGCAAGTGTGTAGGTGCTTATTAGAGAATAAGTTCACTGCATGCGACTCTCTAAGGAATACCTAATGGAGTTTTACTTGCCTGTCAATAGGAATTCCTGTAGTGATAGTAGTACAAGTGATCCTTGGACTTGAGATCATCATAGTATCTTGTGTATGATGAATTATACTTTGAGTTATTCCTTAAGATCCTTAGGGTATATCAAAGGGTATAAAGAATCTACCGCTTCTAGTAAAAGAAGAGAAACGTCCTATGTGATTCGATAAATGACAACCCAGTAGTCCTTGGCCAAGGGAATGAAATTAGAAAAGAGTTTCTAATTTGCATTATTTAATGTTGTGCATTTAAGAATCGAAAAACATATAATTAAATAAAATAAGACTTGACAGTAATTCCATGTCTTATACTTAATTGGGACATTGTATGGTGGAAGAATTGAATTGTACGGTAACTATTTACACATAGGTTCTTTTATGATTAATGTTAAAATTTATATTATCTGAAAAGTCGTTAATCGCTAGGGAGGCTTATCTCTATTGTAGAATAAATATTATTTATTTAAATAAATTAATAGTTTAATTAATTTATTTAAATAAGATTAAAATTGTTCTAATTGATTTATTCACAACAGGTTTAATATGGAAAACCTAAAGGGTCACACCATAAAAGGAAGAATAATTATTTAAGAAGTTAATGGCATAATCATAATAATAAGTTAAGAATATTTAATTTAATCTATGGTGATATAATAAATTAAATATATTAATATTTATTATTTAATATTTTAGAAATATTAAATATAAATTAATAAAAGGAGTCTTATTATTATTATTATTATTATTATTATTATTATTATTATTATTATTACTATTATTAATATTTAATTCCTAAAAGAGTTTGGGAATTAATTAATAAAAGTACTCTCATATATCTAATAAGATTAGGAGGCTAATTAATTAATTAATTATTCCTAATAAGATTGGGCGCGCTAATATAGTTTGATGAAAATAATAAGAGATACCAATTTAAAACAAGACCTAAATTATTTTGGTAATTAATAAAAGAATGTATGCTAAAATATTGTTAATTACAAATTCATTTACAGAATTTTACAATGTCTGAAATTATTATCATTGCGTAGCATATTAGATGTTAAATTAACCGGACCGAATTAAACGGATTGGTTAAGGAAATTGAGAATAGTTCTCACGGCTGAAAAGCTATCTTATGTCCTTAATACGCCTATTCCTGCAATGGGTGCAGAAATTGCCTCTGAGGAAGAGATTGCCACTTTTAGAAAGTGGCAAGATGATGCACAATTAGCTTAATGCATCATGCTCGCATCTATGAGTAACGAGCTTCAGCGTCAGCATGAAACTATGGATGCTCTTTCTATATTCATGCACATCAAGTAGTTGATGGTGAGGAAAGTAGGACTGATAGATATCAGATATCTATGGAGCTCTTCCGATCTAGAATGACCAACGACACTACAGTACAGACACATATCCTAAACATAATCAATTTGATTGAACAATTAGGACAACAGGTTTTGTCATGGATGGAGAGTTGAGCCAAAATTTGATCTTGCACACACTCCCGGATTCCTTTCACCATTATTGTGAATTTTTCATATGAACCAAAATCATCAAAAATAATTTTGCAACCAAGAAAGACCAAGTCTTACTGGTAGGGGCCAAATGATCTTCTAAAAAGAAGAACGATTCAAAGAAGGTAAATAGAAAGCTAAACAAAGGATAATAAGAACAAAACTGATACGGATAGCAAATGAGTTTGCTTCCACTACAATAAGCCTGGACACTAGAAAGAAACTGGAAGAAGCATCTTGCAGAGGCTAACCAAAAGAAGCATAGTGAAGTTTCGGTTACAAATATAATTTTGTTCATGATTTAAAATAAATCTTTCTGTAAGTTAAGGTTCTACTTGTGTATTGGATACTGATTTTGATTCTCATAAATATAGATTTATGAAGGAACTAAGCAGAAGTAGAAAGCTAAACAAGGGATAATTAATCCTATATGTGGAAAATGAAGCAAAGGTTGCTACATTAGCCATAGGAACTTGTTGTTTAGCATTGCCTACGGGCAAGTCTATTAAGTCAATAAGTTATTATATATACCAGTTCTCGTTAGAAACATTATTTTTATTTAATTGTTGGACAGTGAAATCTTTGGTATTATATTTAAGAACAATTATTGTTCTATTTATAATAATAATGTTTTGTATAGAACTGGAATATTACTTAATGGATTTTTTATACTTGACTTACGTGAAAAATTATTTTGCAAATTGAACAAACTAGTATAAGAAAAGGAGATGATCATTCAAAGAGTTGAATGTTTGTATTTGATTAAATATAAGTATGAATTATTTGAAAAGTTCAAAGAATTTAGAAGTGAAACAAATTGACAAAGTATTAGGATTCTTTAATCGGATCAAGGAAGGAATACTTGTGAAATGAGTTTCTTGATCATCTCATATGGTTTTCTCACAATAGACGTCTCCTGATACGTAATAATTGAATGATGCATCTGAAAGGAAAAATCATACCTTGTTGGACATGGTGCGGTCCATAATGATTTTACCAACATTCCAGTATCCTTATGGGATAATGTCCTAAAAATGGCTGCATATCTACGAAAAGGTAATCTCAAAATCTGGTCACAAGACTCCATAAAAGTTATGGACAAGAAGAATTCCTAATTTTAAGTAAGTTAAGATAAGGGGTTGTCTAATTTATGTGAAAAGGTTTCAAAGGATAAGCTTAGGACAAGATTTGATAAGTACATATTTGTGGGACATCCTAAAGTAAGTTTAGGGTATATGTTCTATAATCCTACTAAGCAAAAGGTGTTTGTTGCGAAACACGCTACCTTCTAAGTTAAATGTGTTTATCATTGAAGGGGCTAGTGGGAGGATAATAGATCTTGAAGAGTTCAAGAACCAAAAAACATTATAAGTCAAATAAGAGGAACCTGTAGATAGACCTATTGTACCACAACTGAATCATAAATCTGGAATAGTACCAAAGATACCTAGGAGGTATGGATCATCATAGATGATGATGACGAGGTACACATCATAGAAGATGATGATCCAGTTACATACGATGAGGTAAGAGTTGTAGACACTCAGAGAAATATATTGAAGCAAGCTTCTCAAATATGGAACATTAATTCATTTTGATGAAATAATAAAAAGAGTTTGATTTTTTCAAAAACAAGAATGAACCTAGTGTGTACAAAAGGTCAGTGGGAGCGTCGTGACATTCCTAGTATTATATGTTGATATACTACGAATAAGGAATGACATACCAATATTATAATCAGTAAAAATTAAGTTGTCTAAACATTCCTCTATGAATGATTTGGGAAGAGTATCTAAATTGGGGATACAAATCTATATAGATGGATTTAAAAGGATGCTCGGTTTAATCCAAGGAACATATATTCATTTGATACTAAAGTCGTTCAGTGTGGAAAAATCCAAGAGATGTCTCATGTTGATGAGCCGTGGAATGTATCTCTCTTAATAGTCCCCATAGACTCCTGAAAAGAGAGATCGCATGAGTGACAATCATGTATATAATGAAATATACGAGATCTAATGTTGATCGGTCATATTCTGTAGAAGATCACTGTAAGACAGTGAAAAATATCTTAAAGTCCTTAACCGACACTATGGATGTGATTAAAATTTATGGTGGGTCTAAATTAAACTAGAGGGCTTAACAGACTCAAGTTTTTCAAACAGACCAAGAAGACAGAAAATCCACTTTTAGGTAAAGGGTTACCTTGAATAGTGGTGCAGTGAATTGAAAAGGTTTCAAACAACAAATAGTTGTTGGTTTAGTGATAAAGACAAAGTATATAGCTATAAATGAAGCTGCAATTTGATTGTTTGGATGAAAAATTCATTACAAAACTAGGAATAGTTCCTAAGTCTCATCTTGGATCTAAACATGTGTTGTGGCACTTTCATTTGATTATAGGAATCATTGAAAGATGGAAAATCACTATAGAGATAGTGGATTCTCAAGAATAACATTACATATCCATTAACTAAAGCTTATCCAACAGCAGGATAATTGTCACTTAGAGAAGAAGGGTATGAGATACCATGATAATTAGATTTAGTACAAGTGGGAGATTAAAAGTAGCATGCACACAAGCCAATCATGTTTGATGATAAAGCATATACTTTGTAACAATCTTATTCATTTATTAATAAAAATTATTAATTTATTAAAGGTTTTTAATTATCTACATGATGCTTCTTTATAATATGTGATAAACACATAATTTTAAGCAATGCTTTTAGAATAATGATGATGATCATTCTAATGAGATCTAAATTCTTAGAAAGCTTAAAACTAAAATAGTTCCCAATCATTGGATTACTAAATTGGGGATTAGTGAATTCGGATAGATTGGTACATACGTTGCTTGCTCATTGGATGAGGATGATTGATCTCATGATTATTTGTGTGGAGACACAAAAGCAAATGTGTAGGTGCTTATTAGAGAATAAGTTCACTGAAAGTGACTCGCTAAGGAATACTTAATGGAGTTTTACTTGCCTGTAAATAGGAATTTCTGTAGTGATAGTAGTACAAGTGATCCTTGGACTTGAGATAATCATAGTATCTTGTGTATGACGAATTATACTTTGACTTATTCCTTAAGACCCTTAGGGTATATCAAAGGGTATGCTTCGGTATAATAGGTTGTACATAGAGATAATATATGATCAATAAAGAATCTACCGCTTTTAGTAAAAGAAGAGAAACGTCTTATGTGATTCGATAAATGACAACCCAGTAGTCCTTGGCCAAGGCAGAATGAAATTAGAAAGGAGTTTCTAATTTGCATTATTTGGTGTTGTACATTTAAGAATCGAAAAACATATAATTAAAAAAAATAAGACTTGACAGTAATTCCATCTCTTATATTTAATTGGGACATTGTATGGTGGAATGATTGAATTGTACGGTAACTATTTACTCATAGGTTCTTTGATGATTAATGATAAAATCTATATTATCTAGAAAGTCATTAATCGCTAGGGAGGCTTATCCCTATTGTAGAATAAATATTATTTATTTAAATAAATTAATAGTTTAATTTATTTATTTAAATAAGATTAGAATTGTTCTAATTAATTTATTCACAACCGGTTTAATATAGAGAACCTAAAGGGTCACACCATAAAAGAAAGAATAATTATTTAAGAAGTTAATAGCACAATCGTAATAATAAGTTAAGAATATTTAATTTAATATATGATGATAGAATAAATTAAATAGCTTAATATTTATTATTTAATATTTTGGAAATATTAAATATAAATTACTAAAAGGAGTCTTATTATTATTATTACTATTATTAATATTTAATTCCTAAAAGAGTTTGGGAATTAATTAATAAAAGTACTCTCATGTATCCTAATAAGATTAGGAGGCTAATTAATTAATTAATTATTCCTAATAAGATTGGGAGCCTAATTAATTAAAGGAGTTTAATTAATTAAAATAAAATCCAATTCTTTAATTGTTAAGGAGGGTTGCCTACATCTATAAATAAGAGGAGTCTTATTATGGGTGAGGGTTGTTGACCTTTTCACAACAGACGTGATTCTAATAGTTAGGAGAGTACACCCTTTTCTATGAGATAGAAAAACTAGGATTTTGCCAAATACCCATCTTCTTGAATCTTTCTTCTTCCTTGGTGGATCACCTCTAGAGGCCAAATACTTGGGTGGCTAACATTGATCAAAGGAAGGAACCAAACCTGGTGGATTTAAGTTGAACGCGAAAAAGATTTGAAGGTAAACTTGTACCTGAGGAAGCTCGAATCTTTAAAGATATAATTCTTGTTCTTTATCTTTTCGTTTAATTAATAATTATGCATAAAGGATGATTCATGTATATGGTTTGTAAAAATTTTAAACTCTAATTTTTCATGCTTCTTCTTATTTTGTGCACTTTGATTGCGTTCATAAATCTTACAAACCTAACACTATGAACTTCGGACTTAATTTTCTCTTCTTGCCGAATCGTATTTTTCCCTTCCAGGGAGATAATTTTAAGAAAACGAGACTTCTGACTTCAAAGTCACGGTCCTGACGATGCAAGTCTGCGTATTTCTTCTAGCAATCTTGTGCAGCTACTAATCTAGCTATTATCAATTTCACCACATCTGTGGTTTGTTGAACTAATTCCGGCCTTAGCATCTTTCGTTCTCCGACTTCATCCCAACATAATGACATTCTACACTTTCTCCCGTAAAGTGCTTCGTATGGTCGCATGCCTATACTCGTATAATAACTATTATTATATGCAAATTCCACTAAGGGTAGGTGATCGTCCCAACTTCCTTTGTAGTCCATCACACAAGTTCTAAGCATATTCTCCAGCGTTTGTATCGTTCGCTCACTTTGTCCGTCTATTTACGGATGATAAATGATACTCAACCTCAGCTGTGTTCCCATCCTTTCTTGCAAGCTTTTCTAGAATTTTAATGTGAAGCGCGGATCTCGATTAGAAATAATCGATATCGGCACTCCATATCGCGAAATAATTTCCTTCACATATAGATTCGCTAGTTGATTCAAACTATATCGGATCTTAATCGGTAGAAAATGAGCCATCTTCGTTAGTCGATCTATAATAACCAAAATGGCATCAAAACATTTTTACGTGACTGAAAGTCCCACCATGAAGTCCATCGTAATGTGCTCCCATTTCCACATTCTGGTATTTCTAACGGTTGGAGTAGACCACTCGGCCTTTAGTGCTCTAATTTGACCAGTTGACACGTAAGACATCTACTAACGCACTTCGTGATTTCTTATTTTAGATTGGGCCACCAAAAATGTTGCCTCAAATCTCGGTACATCTTTATGCCTCCTGGATGAACAGAATACGTCGTATTGTGTGCCTCATGTAAAATTTCTTCCTTCAACTCGGTTACCGCTGTCACCCACACCCTCCCTTCTAATCTCAAAATACCATTTTTATCTATTTTGAATCTCTCCCCCTCATTTTCTGCGATCCTCTTCCTGATTCTCTCGCACTCTTCATCCTTCTCTTATGATTCCTTTATTCTGTCCTACAAGGTTGGACGAGCTTTGACTGCAAACAATCTTTCTTCAGACTTCTTCAGTCCCTTTACTTCTATATCTAATTTTTCCATATCCCTTATTAATTCCTCCTAAGTTGTCAATTGAAATAACTTCTCCATTCCTTTCCTACTTAGCGCATTGGCCACAACGTTCGCCTTCCCCGGGTGATAAAGTATATCACAGTCATAATCCTTAATTAATTCTAACCACCTTCTTTGACGTATGTTCAACTCCTTCTATGTAAAGATATATTTCAGACTCTTGTGGTCCGTGTATATCTCATATTTTCCTCCGTAAAAATAATGCCTCTAAATCTTTAACGCAAAAACTAATGCCGCTAACTCTAAGTCATAAGTAGGGTATCATTTTTTGTAATCCTTCAATTATCGTGACGCATACGTAATGACCTTGCCATGTTGCATTAGCACACAACTCAGTCCTCTGTGCGACGTATCACTATACACCACAAATCCTCCCGTATCATCTGGTAATGATAATATAGGTGCCTCGCTTAACCTCTTCTGCAGCTCTTGGAAACCTTCTTCCCACTTGTCCGTCCATACGAACTTCACCGTCTTCCTCGTTAAATTGGTCAACGGGGTTGCTATCTTAACAAAATCCTGGATAAATCTTCGATAGTACCCAGCTAACCCTAAGAAACTTCTTACTTCAGTTGGCATCTTCAGTTGCTCCCATTTACTCACTGCTTCTACCTTTGCAGGGTCTATGAAAATTCCATCCTTATCCACCACGTGTCCTAAGAATTGAACTGTCTCCATCCAAAATTCACACTTAGAAAATTTTGCATACATCTTCTCTTTTCTTAGTGTCTCCAAAACCATCTTCAGATGTTCGACGTGTTCTTCTTCCGTCTTTGAGTAGATCAAGATATCGTCGATGAAAACTACTACGAATTTATCTAAGAATGGCTTAAAAACTCGGTTCATCAAGTCCATAAATGCTTCTAGAACATTTGTCAACCCGAATGACATTACCAAGAATTCAAAATGTCCGTAACGAGTTTGGAACGCCGTTTTTGATATGTCTTCCTCCTTCACCTTTAACTGGTGATAACCCGTTCGTAGATCTATCTTTGAAAAACACTTTGCTCCCTTTAGTTGGTCGAAAAGGTCGTTTATCCTCGGTAACAGATATCTATTCTTAATCGTTACTTCGTTTAATTCTCGATAATCAATACAGAGCCTCATCGATCCATCCTTCTTCTTTAAAAACAACATTGGTGCTCCCCAAGGAGACACACTTGGTCGTATGTAACCCTTATCCAGCAACTCTTGCAATTGTATCATCAATTCCTTCATTTCTACGGGCACCATACGATATGGGGCTTTCAAAATAGGTGCAGTTCCCGGTGCTAAGTTTATTACGAATTCGATCTCTCTGTCTGGCAGAAGACCAGGCAGATCGTTTGGGATTACATCTTAAAATTCTCTCACTATAGGTATATCCTTAATTTTTACTCCCTTTTTCTGGGTATCAACAACGTAAGCTAAGTAACCTACACATCCTTTCCTTAACAATTTCTTGGCCTGCATCATCGTGAGGCAACACAATTGCTTAAGCGATGAGCTACCATAAAACACCACCTTAGACTTATTTGGAGTCTGAAGGTTCACACTTTTATTCTGACAATCAATTATTATCCCCATTTATTTGTGTAACCTTATACAATTCTGAGGACGGAATTCTTATTAGGGGGGAGGATGTAATACCCGCGAATTTTAATAAATTATAATATTGAGAATAAAGATTGTTTGCATATTTATTTGAATATAAATATATATAGTATTGGCATGAGTTGTGGTAATTAATTTAATTAAATAAGCATATAATAATTAAGCAATGTAATAGAAGTGATGAGGAGCTTAGTGTAAGCTTGTCAAATTATGCCTAGTGTGGCAAGATGATGAAATGAGAAAGTACTAATTTAACTAATTAATTAGTACTATTAATAAATAAATAATTACATAATGTGATTGCCTAATTTTCAATATCATGAACAATAGGATGTAAGGAGAAATCATATATAATAAGGTTTTTCGTTCAATATAAGATAAGGTGTGACATTGGAAGGTAAATAGTTATTATATAAAACTATATGATAAAAGTAAGCTTAACTTATGTAATTTATTAAGTTGTGTGAAAGAGTCTTATGTGATATCATGATATGCTTTTAAACCTATGAGAGAAAATAACTTTGATTTAATAAATAATTGATATTAAATGATTATTTTAATATCTATGTAGAATTGGAATAATGAGTTGTAATTCAAATAATATTGTTACCCAATTAAAATTTCATCCTAAGTCTAATGTAAATATTATTTGAATTTAAACCAATGTACATGGATTATATGATTCTATGTGTAATGTATGAGTGGGTGTATATGTATGGACATTTGTGGATAATTATCAAATAAACCTAAGTATGCTAAGTAATGGTTTGCAAATTCTGAGTATTGGCAGTGTCCCAAATTGAGTCTCTTTCTTCTTCACGTAATAGGCCATTGGCCTAGTCCCTCATTACCAAATACATAGCTAGAAAATCATGAGGAGGGGAGTGGTCTACATAGAAATCTTCCACCAAATCCTTCATACCCATTGACTTCTTCTCCATTCCAATGGTTTAATTCATTGAGTAAAGCCAAATTTGGTCACAAGCTTTCCTATAAATGGAGCCCTTCTCATTCACAGACTTTTTGCTAGAATTCTCTGTTAAACTTCAAGTTGTGTTTGAGTGTGGTTGGGTTGAGCTTATACAATCTGTAAATTGGAGTTGGAGTAGCAATTTAAACCAATTGACTTAGTGCATTATAAAAGTTGTCTAAGCCTTTGATTCGGTTAGACTATTATCATATGTTAGAAAGCTACCCAAACCAATTGACTTGGTGCGGACTCTTGTAAATCTACTGAGATGAACAACCCTCTTAAAAAAGGGGAAATTTTATATTGTCGGGGAACCGACGTGCGCACATGAGTATGATTAAATGTTATGCATAACGTAGGGTACTTTAGGTTGATCATGTAACGACCCCAAAATTCATACAATTTAATTATCGACTTTGGTCGTTAATAACATGCCTAACTTCTGATTTTACATCATTATTCAATGCTAAACTTAATAAAATGCGGAATAATTTAAACTTTTTTATCTACTTACTTTAACTCCCTGAATCAAAACCTTTATCAACTACATGTCTTTGAATCAATCTTTTATGATTCACTTCATTACTGTTATTATATAACATTTTACATTTCAATCCGATAACCTTTACATATCAGATAACTCTAACTTTAATTTTTTTCAACTCAACATAAAACTATACATCATAAAACATTTAGTACATCTCTTGAATCTTAATCATGGTTTAAAGAAAAATAACAACTTTAGCTAAAATATTAATCTTTATGTATTATTTCTGATCCACGTCATTCAAGTAGCACATAGTATTACCTTTAATCCTTAACCTGCAAAAATGGTTATTTACAAGGTTGAGCTCGATAGCCCAGCAAATCTAACAGTTTTCATGCATCACATAGCACATAATAACATACTCAACATATATCTCATAAACATTGGACTAACATAACATACATGCTACAGTTCATATAACAAGTATAAAGATTGAGTTCCTTACTCAATCAGCATGCTTTACTCAAGCAACATAGTCATAAATTGACTTTAACATTTCATACTTTCAACATATATATAACACATCATGCTCTTTGCAATAAAGATTTAAAAGCAGCTTAATCATCAAGTTCACATAGCAGCAAATAGAACCGAAAGACTTGCCTGATTCGTAGTTTTTGAACTACGACTTAACTGCTTAACGCTTATCTGCACTTCGTGTATTCCTACACATTTATATAATCATGGATTCACATTCATTAGTCATATATTTCATACATTCTTAATATAATAGTAA
The DNA here is from genome assembly GCA_020205605.1 of Panax ginseng. Taxonomy (NCBI): domain Eukaryota; kingdom Viridiplantae; phylum Streptophyta; class Magnoliopsida; order Apiales; family Araliaceae; genus Panax; species Panax ginseng. The sequence continues at coordinate 85,187,562 of CM035144.1, forward strand.
CGTTATATTATTTCCTAACTAGGTTTGTAAAACATACCTTTCAATTTCTCATCATACTCTTAGAATAGCTAGGTATGTATAGGTATACCATAACCACTCATACTTGACATCAACATTCATATATATCATTCACACACTTGACTCGCTATGGGTTCGACACATATTTAAAGTTCATAGATAAGTGATCTTCATCGTTCTTACATTTTACAAACTTTAATAAAATTTAACAACTCTGTGTTTTATATAACCATTACATGATCTCATGCTTAAACATCATCTATGTCAAGTATTATAGCTTTAGACATTCATTACACATATGCTTTAAGGTTCAGATCAAAGTTAAAATAATCAAGCATCATTGGCTTATGGCGCAACTGCGCTAGAATTAGGCATGGGATGGGCGCAGCTACGCCGTCCCCTGGCCAGACCAAAGTTGAGTATTTTTTGGTTTCATCTTGGTTCTTAGCACGCATAACTGTTAACACATATCTTACCCACATGTTATGAGGTCTTAGCCCAAGTTTGGTGCCTCTTTTATTTAGCTTAAGTTGTTTTACACTTTATAGCTTTTTTTGCCATTTATTTTACGGCTAAGTAAGTTCATACAACAAGGGTCTAACTATATGACCACTAACGAGGTTAAACAACTTTCAATATACATGCTTACATGTAATCATATGACTAGCATAGTTTATGACTTGAAATCTTACTTTAAGACATGTATAGTTCATAGTATGTCTATCTAGTAGGGTGCACATACCCATCATGCCTAGATGCATAAAAGTCCTATCATGCTTGCACATATTGGCCATGTTTAAAGACCCAAAATTTACTAGTATGTCATCCTAGAAGTTCAAAAGTTTAGACAACACAATGGTCATGAATAATGTTTTCAAAACGTCTAAGTTTCTTTTCAAACACATACTAAGTCATGTTAATGCTTTCTATTATGAGAAAGGAAATCTTATATGTCATGTATAACATCATGCATTTTCATGTTACATCACTTAGAATAACATATTCCATCGTCGGGAGCACTATACTTACGTATGTGCTCGCTCGACGCCCTCTGATCGCCTCTAAATACGTAACAGTCACAAAGATGACTATTTTGACCCTTCCTAAAGACCTCAAATTGAAAACCTTAAGGAACAAAAGTTGTAGGTCTATTTATCCTCGTTCAAGATCATCTTGAATCACCTCAATCGGAGTTTGTATGAAAAAGTTATGCCTACTTTACTACAAAGATGTCACAAGAGTGTGCAGACGCCGATGTCCGCCAAGCATTGCGCCCTAAATAACCTTGAGGCGAAAGCAATTGCGCTCTGTGTCGCATGAAACGACCCCTCAGACTCTACTCCTCGCGATTTCATAGACTAAAAATCCTTCCAATCATCATAACATGAGTTATACTCATCCAAATTAGTTCATTTTCGATTCTATGGGTTTGTAACTCATAAAACTACAACATACCAAATACCCAACAATTATCATAAATATTAATTAACCCAAATATGAATTTGAAACTCATGTTCATACTAATTTTCATGTTTTGACAATTTAGCGATTTCGTTCACTACGAATTCGTTTCTCAACCATTTCGATTCATTCAACTTTCGTTGTTTTTGTAATTCAATATACTAACAACATATATCATCAATTTCAGATTATATCACGACTTCATCATAAATTTTGATTCCAAAACAAGCCCTAATGTGTATATATATATATATATATATATATCAATAAAACTCAATTTCTTCATTCTAAAACATGTTTTCATGGATTTGATTTCTGAAAATCATTTCTAGATAACAACTAAAAGATTATAAACATCTAACAACATATATATAACATATTTAGCAATTCATTCAACTAAATTTCAAATTTTAAAGCATAACTCAAGAATACACAAACTAAGAAGAAACTAGGTTATTTACCTTTTAATTCTTGTTTAGTTTTGTTAGGAGATGTTAGAGAATTGCTACTTCCTTCTTGTTTTCAAGGATTTCTCTTCCAATTGCCTCCCAATTCCTCTCTAGAGCTCTCTCTCCCTCTGTATTTTTCTCTCCCACTATCCTCAGGCTTAGGCCAACACCTTACGTAAAAAAATAAAACAGACGCAATAAACCCAAAACAAAACGTAAAAACTGATGTACTATGAAATATAATAAGTATAAATCAGTTACAAAAATATTTATTATATTATATTTTATTATTATTTTTTAATTTAAAAGCCATAAGGCTTTGTTTGGAAAAACTAATTAAAATAATGACTTAATCATTCCTTAAATCTTGTTTAGCAAAACAAGATTAAAATAATAATTTCAAAAGCTCTAAGGCTTTGTTTGGTAAAACCAAATTAAACTCTTTTAATCTATTTTCATAAGTAATTTATAATATAGTTTATTGTCACACTATTTAAATAAATTCCCATATTCAAATTAAATTAAATCTAATAACAATTTATCAAATCAATTTACCATAAACCAATACAATAAAATTATAATTTTCATTATAATTATAATTTTATTTAATAAATTAACACATCACTTTGATTACAAAAATTAAATTAAATTAACTTATAATAATTCATTTAATTATAATATAGTTTCAACTTAATTTAAATTACCCAATATTTATAGGGTTAATTTCTCTCGCCACTAAGTTCTTTATCGTGACTAATTTCTTTTATTTCATTTAATAGTTTAATCAACTATTAAATCTCATAAAAATTAATTTCTTTATATCAAAACACATAATTCAAAATACATACACCTCATAATAAGAATTTTAATTATTAAATTCTTATTTTAATAACTTATGAAAATTCGGGTTGTCACATTATTCCCCCCTTATAAGGATTCCGTCCTTGAAATCACCAAAACCCTACCTTACCTAAGTTTTCACCAAATCTCTTCGTTGAATAACTTCAACACATTACCTTAATATAGGTTTTATATTTTCTATTCCCACCATTATTCATAATAAATTCTTATAAGTTTTATTTCATAACCTTTACTTAGACTCAATTATATTTGAGTATCACATATTCTTTGACACGTTCATTATCTTTCTCTAAGGATCATTACCATATACTAGATTCTCCAACTCTCGGGATATTACATTCACCCCTTCTTCTAAGAATTTCATCCTCAAAATTTTATTTATTACTCTTCATTCATTCAATCTATTAAAATAGATTTTACGTTATTACTTTATTCATTCATTTGGTTCTATAACCACTTTCTTTCCACAAAGATCTTTCTATAATTATTAAACTTTTCTATTAAAAGTTTTACATTATTCTTTGATAACTCATCTCCTTCTCATTTTAAAATTTCTTTTCTCACTTATTCAATATATTTATCATTCAGTGTCGCATTCTACGACTTACTTCTTTCTAAGGAATATCATCCTTACCACATTCGCCTTTTAGAATAACAAGAATCTTCCCCAACTGCTCAATAATTGGGAAGCAGTATGAATAACTCAGGAATTCAAAAGATTTCAAATCATGCTGAGGGGTCATACGACCTTGAACTACGTCCACAGTTATAAGTACTCTTTCAACTTAAAACTTAACAGTCATTAGACTATAGGGACTCCTGTACTTAGGGTGTTAAGCCCTTCATACGATGTATTGTGCATTATGTCCACGGTTATAAGTACTCTTTCAACTTATACCTTAACAGTCATTAGATTATAGGGACTCCCGTACTTAGGGTGATCAGCCCTTCGTACCATGTATTGTGCACAAACATCTAAACGCTTCTGCGTACTCCCCTATAAAAGGGTTGTTCCTATCAGCTTTTCAACATCTGAATCCGCACCAAAGCAATTTGGTTTGGCATAACTTCTCAAGAAATGCTTTAATTTCATGAACATCTTTTAATAATCGTCTAGCTGAATCAAATAGCATAGACTTCTACAATAATTCGGACATCAATCAAAATATACATACATACATATATATATATATATATATATATATATATATATTCTCATATCTCAAAGAATCTCAAAAATCCTTTTATGGAGTCATGATTATGACGTTGTCATACTACATCTCACCATAGTGGGCTGACAATCATATAATCACATCCAACACCAGGTTCCATTGCATTGATGACTCCATCATTTATCATATCACCCTATACATATAGTTAAAATATATTTTGAAAATTAAAAAAAATCATTTTTTTATCTAGCCGAAACAACAGCATAGATACGCGAATAATAGCACTGTTTTAAAAATTCTTTGGTTCACTAGTGTGATCCAACATTTTTTCAAAAATCAAAAGTATAACCATCGGCACGAAGTCAATAAATCTCGAAAGTCTAGCATAGCTAGTAGATTTAGAATATCCAGGTATCCATCAACTTCAATCTTTACTTCATTACTTCATTACTTAACCATTATATCAATCTTCAACTTCATTAATGCTCTCTATACTATAACCATTTTCTACCTAAAATAGTTCATCAAACATACCACACTTTGGAAATCCAGGAACTTGCCACAATAATATGAGTTTAAGAACTTGTCCAAGTTAGACCATAGGCGTCCATTAACCGAGGGGTTCAAAACATACATATTATTATGAGTCACGAACTTACCATATGCATTAGTTTTAAGAACTGCACCTAATCCTAATAATATCTGACTAATCTTAATATTTTCCAACTATCAAATATACACATGAGAAAAGAATCACCTTTTCGCCACATATACATTGATAGCGCGACACCAACATTCCAATGATTATCAATGTGATAAACTGAGTGCAAGCACAAAACCCTCACCCATACAAATGTTTGTACAACTCTGCCATCACATGAGTCCTCAATTGAAATCCCACCTAACTATATCTTACTCTTAACAACTTACCCTTAACTTGCTCAATACAAATTCCTCGTATCACATTATCTATAACTCCTCGTGAGTTTATCTCGTACTATATCATAGTACATTATCTTCATAGCATCAAGCTATAATTATTCAAACATTACATACCATCTTTCTTTTATAACTTAAACAGACCACGTTGTGATCCTATTCTATAATCATCTCCCTTAAAATTCTTTTCTTAACTCGTGATCATTTTGTTTTACGATCATCTTTCTTTCCTTTTTCATCATTTATGATTTGATTTATTCTTTTAATCTTACAGACTTTGTCTATTCATCATTATTCGTTATCTTGGCTATTGGAGTTAGGCAACTCCCATTTCTTATCTTTATATCTCTACAAGATTTTTCTCTGAATTTTCTTGTTTATATAACAATTCTTCCTTTAAGAATTTCTGACTTCATTTACATTGCTCAACATTTCATTCGAGTTCCACATTTTCATCATACGTATCCATTTTCTATATTCGGTACACATCGAGTCTCTAATAGTTTCAATATGGTATGCTGAGTGGTTTCCCACAAACAACCAACAAACTAGGTTCCGAGTTGCTAGTTCGTATATACCTCCACTCTATGAAGGAATTGTTTAGCCGAGATACCATACATTAACTATTAAAGAGTACAATTGTACCATACTTAAATATAACTTTTTGATTCTTAACTTCTTTATCATCTTCTCCTTTATTCCCTAAGGTTATAGCCTAGGGTACTCTTATCTAAGGTTTATAACCTACGGCTCTGATACCAACTGCAACGACCCCAAAATTCATACAATTTAATTATCGACTTCGGTCATTAATAACACACCTAACTTCTGATTTTACATCATTATTTGATGCTAAACTTAATAAAATGCGGAATAATTTAAACTTTTCTATCTACTTACTTTAATTCTCTGAATCAAAACCTTTATCAACTACATGTCTTTGAATCAATCTTTTATGATTCGCTTCATCACTGTTATTATATAGCATTTTACATTTCAATCCGATAACCTTTACATATCAGATAACTCTAACTTTAATTTTTTTTAACTTAACATAAAACTATACATCATAAAACATTTAGTACATCTCTTGAATCTTAATCATGGTTTAAAGAAATAATAACTTCAGCTCAAATATTAATCTTCGTGTATTATTTCTGATCCACGTCATTCAAGTAGCACATAGTGTTACCTTCAATCCTTAACCTGCAAAAATGGTTATTTGAAAGGTTGAGCTCGACAGCCCAGCAAATCTAATAGTTTTCATGCATCACATAGCATATAATAACATGTTCAACATATATCTCATAAACATTGGACTAACATAATATACATGCTACAGTTCATATAACAAGTATAAAGATTGAGTTCCTTACTCAATCAACATGCTTTACTCAAGCAACGTAGTCATAAATTGACTTTAACATTTCATACTTTCAACATATATATAACACATCATGCTCTTTGCAATAAAGATTTAAAATAGTTAATCATCAAGTTCACACATCAAATAGGAACTGAAAGACTTGCCTAATTAGTAGTTTATGAACTACGACTTAAATGCTTAATGCTTAATGCTTATCTGCACTTCGTGTATTCCTACACAGTTATATAATCATGGATTCACATCCATTAGTCATATATTTCATACATTCTTAATATAATAGTAACGTTACATTATTTCCTAACTAGGTTTGTAAAACCTACCTTTCAATTTCTCATCATACTCTTAGAATAGCTAGGTATGTATAGGTATACCATAACCACTCATACTTGACATCAACATTCATATATATCATTCACACACTTGACTCGCTATGGGTTCGACACATATTTAAAGTTCATAGATACGTGATCTTCATCGTTCTTACATTTTACAAACTTTAATAAAATTTAACAACTCTGTGTTTTATATAACCATTACATGATCTCATGCTTAAACATCATCTATGTCAAGTATTATAGCTTTAGACATTCATTACACATATGCTTTAAGGTTCAGATCAAAGTTAAAATAATCAAGCATCATTGGCTTATGGTGCAACTGCGCTAGAATTAGGCCTGGGATGGGCGCAGCTGCACCGTCCCCTGGCCAGACCAAAGTTGAGTATTTTCTGGTTTCATCTTGGTTCTTAGCATGCATAATTATTAACACATATCTTACCCACATGTTATGAGGTCTTAGCCCAAGTTTGGTGCCTCTTGCATTTAGCTTAAGTTGTTTTACACTTTATAACTTTTTTTTGCCATTTATTTTATGGCTACGTAAGTTCATACAACAAGGGTCTAACTATATGACAACTAACGAGGTTAAACAACTTTCAATATAAATGCTTATATGTAATCATATGACTAGCATGGTTTATGACTTGAAATCTTACTTTAAAACATGTATAGTTCATAGTATGTCTATCTAATAGGGTGCACATACCCATCATGCCTAGAGGCATAAAAGTCCTATCATGCTTTCACATATTGGCCATGTTTAAAGACCAAAAATTTACTAGTATGTCATCCTACAAGTTCAAAAGTTTAAACAACACAATGCTCATGAATAATGTTTTCAATACGTCTAAGTTTCTTTTCAAACACATACTAAGTCATGCTAATGCTTTCTATTATGAGCAAGAAAATCTTATATGTCATGTATAACATCATACATTTTCATGTTACATCACTTAGAATAACATATTCCATCGTCGGGAGCACTATACTTGCGTATGTGCTCGTTCGACGCCCTCTGATCGCATCTAAAATACTTAACAGTCACAAAGATGACTATTTTGACCCTTCCTAAAGACCTCAAATTGAAAACCTTAAGGAACAAAAGTTGTAGGTCTATTTGTCTTCATTCTGGATCATCTTGAATCACCTCAATCGGAGTTCATATGAAAAGGTTATGCCTACTTTACTACAACAAGTCACAACAAGACACCTGCGATAATCGATGTCCGCATGACTACGCCCTAAATAACCTTGGGGCGCGTAGCACACGCCTCTAGGTCACGAAACGACCCCTCGTGCTCGCTCCTCGCGATTTCACAGACCAAAACTCCTTCCAATCATCATAACATGAGTTATACTGATCCAAATTAGTTCATTTTCGATTCTATGGGTTTGTAACTCATAAAACTATAACATACCAAATACCCAACAATTAACACAAATATTAACTAACCCAAATATGAATTTAAAACTCATGTTCATACTAATTTTCATATTTTGACAATTTAGCGAATTCGTTCACTACGAATTCGTTTCTCAACCATTTCGATTCATTCAACTTTCGTTGTTTTTGTAATTCAACATACTAACAACATATATCATCAATTTCAGATTATATCACGACTTCATCATAAATTTTGATTCCAAAACAAGCCCTAATGTATATATATCAATAAAACTTAATTTCTTCATTCTAAAACATGTTTTCATGGATTGATTTTTGAAAATCATTTCTAGATAACAACTAAAAGATTATAAACATCTAACAACATATATATAACATATTTAGCAATTCATTCAACTAAATTTCCAAATTTAAAGGATAACTCAAGAACACCCAAACTAAGAAGAACCTAGGTTGTTTACCTCTTAATTCTTGTTTAGCTTTGTTAGGAGATGTTAGAGAATTGCTACTTCCTTCTTGTTTTCAAGGATTTCTCTTCCAATTGCCTCCCAATTCCTCTCTAGAGCTCTCTCTCCCTCTGTATTTTCTCTCCCACTATCCTCAGGCTTAGGCCAACACCTTACGTAAAAAAATAAAATAGACGCAATAAATCCAAAACAAAACGTAAAAACTGATGTACTATTAAATATAATATGTACATATCAGTTACAAAAATATTTATTATATTTTATTTTATTATTATTTTTTTAATTCAAAAGCCATAAGGCTTTGTTTGGAAAAACTAATTAAAATAATGACTTAATCATTCCTTAAGCCTTGTTTGACAAAACAAGATTAAAATAAGAATTTCAAAAGCTCTAAGGCTTTGCTTGGTAAAACCAAATTAAACTCTTTTAATATATTTTCATAAGTCATTTATAATATAGTTTATTATCACATTTTATTTAAATAAATTCCCATATTCAAATTAAATTAAATCTAATAACAATTTATCAAATCAATTTACCACAAACCAATACAATAAAATTATAATTTTCATTATAATTATAATTTTATTTAATAAATTAGCACATCACTTTGATTAAAAAAATCAAATTAAAATAACATTATAATAATTCATTTAATCATAATATAGTTTCAACGTAATTTAAATTACCCAATATTTATAGGGTTAATTTCTCTCGCCACTAAATTCTTTATCGTGACTAATTTCTTTTATTTCCTTTAATAGTTTAATCAAGTATTAAATCTCATAAAAATTAATTTCTTCATACCAAAACACATAATTCAAAATACATACACCTCATAATAAGAATTTTAATTATTAAATTCTTATTTTAATAACTTATGAAAATTCGGGTCGTCACAGATCACATGTTGTACTCGTTTATATTGGATTGAAGTATAATACTGTTAATTCTAGTAAGAGTTCTTAGTCCTTAGTGTCTGCTCAGTGTTCATCTTTATTGGACTTGAAATGAATAGACTTTGAAATTCTATTGATATCCTTCAGTCTATAGCGACACTTATTGAAAACCCTTGATAACTTGGTGTGACCTTTTAGGTTCTCCATATTAAACCGGTTGTGAATAAATCAATTAGAACAATTCTAATCTTATTTAAATAAATAAATTAAACTATTAATTTATTTAAATAAATAATATTTATTCTACAATAGGATAAGCCTCCTAGCGATCAACGACTTTCCGAGATAATATAGATTTCAACATTAATCATAAAAGAACCTTTGAGTAAATAGTTACAGCATACAATTCAATCCTTCCACCATACAATGTCCCAATTAAATATAAGACATGGAATTACTCTCAAGTCTTATTTTATTTAATTATATGTATTTCGATCCTTAAATGCATGACTCCAAATAATGCAAATTAGAAACTCCTTTCTAATTTCATTCTCGCTTTTGGCTAAGGACTCTTTGGGTTGTCATTTATCGAATCACATAGGACATTTCTCTTCTTTTACTAGAAGCGGCAGATTCTTTATTGATCACACATTATCTCCATGTATAACTTATTATACCCAAGCATACCCTTTGATATACCCTAAGGGTCTTAAGGAATAATTCAAAGTATAACTTATCATACACAAGATACTATGATGATCTCAAGTCCAAGAATCACTTGTACTACTATCACTACAAGAATTCTTATTGACAGGCAAGTAAAACTCCATTAGGTATTCCTTAGCGAGCCACGTTCAGTGAACTTATTCTCTAATAAGCACCTACATGCTTGCTTTAGTGTCTCCACATAAATGATTATGAGATCAATCATCCTCATCCAATGAGCAAGCAAAGCATGTACCAATCTATCCGGATTCACTAATCCCCAATTTAGTAATCCAACGATTGAGAACTATTTTAGTTTTAAGCTTTCTAAGAATTTAGATCTCATTAGAATGATCATCATCATTATTCTAAAAGCAATGCTTAAAACTATGAGTTTATCACATATTATAAAACAACATCATGTAGATAATTAAAAGCCTTTAATAAATTAATACTTTTTATTAATAAATGAATAAGATTGTTACAAAGTATATGATTTATCATCAAACATGATTGGCTTGTGTGCATACTACTTTCAATCTCCCACTTGCACTAAAGACAATCGTCATGATATCTCATACTCTTCTTCTCTAAGTGACGATTATCCTACTGTTGGATAAGCTTTAGTAAATGAATATGTAATGTTGTTCTTGAGAGTCCACTATCTCTATAGTGATTTCCCATCTTTCAATGATTCTTTAATCAAACGAAAGTGTTGCAACACATGTTTAGATCCAAGATGAGACTTAGGAACTATTCCTAGTTCTGTAATGAACTTTTCATCCAAACAATCAACTTGCTGCTTCATTTGTAGCTATATACTTTATCTTTATCACTAAACCAGCAACTCTTTGCTGTTTGGAACCTTTCCAATTCACTGCACCACTATTCAAGGTAACACTTTACCTTAAAGTGGATTTTCTGTCGTCTTGGTCTGTTTGAAAAAACTTGAGTCTGTTAAGCCCTCTAGTTTTAATTTAGACCCACCATAAATTTTAATCACATCCTTAGTACCGGTTAAGTACTTAAGATGTTTTTCACTATCTGATAGTGATCTTCTCCAGAATATAATCGATCAACATCAGGTCTTGTATATTTCATTGTATACATGATTGTTACTCATGCGATTTCTCTTTTATGAGTCTATGCGGACTATTATGAGAGATACATTCCATGACTAATCAACATGAGACATCTCTTGAAGTTTGCCATGCTAAACGACTTTAACATCATATGAATATACATTCCTTGGGTTAAGTCGAGCATCCTCTTAAATCTATCTATATAGATTTGTATCCCCAATTAACTTTATCTTTACTAATTGTAGCATTGGTATGTTATTCCTTATCCGTAATATATCAACATATAATACTAGAAATGTGACAACGCTCCCACTGACCCTTTTGTACACACTAGGTTCATTCTTGTTTTTGATAAAATCAAACTCTTTTGATTATTTCATCAAAATGAATGTTCCATTTTTGAGAAGCTTGCTTCAATCCATTTCTCTGAGTGTCTATAACTCTTACCTCATCGTATGTAACTGGATCATCATCTTCTATGATGCGTACCTCATCATCATCATCATCTATGATGAATCCATACCTCCCAGGTATCTTCGGTACTATTCTAGATTTACGATTCGGTTGTGGTACAATAGGTCTATCTACAAGTTCCTCTTATTTGACTTATATTGTTTTGTGGTTCTTGAACTCTTCAAGATGTATTATCCTCCCACTATCCCCTTCAATAATAAACACCTTTATCTTAGAAGGCAGCGTGTTTCACAACAAACACCTTTTGCTAAGTAGGATTATAGAACATATACCCTAAACTTACTTTAAGATGTCCACAAATATACACTTGTCAAATCTTGTCCCAAGCTTATCCTTTGAAACCTTTTCACATAAGTTGGACAACCCCTTATCTTAACATACTTAAGATTAGGAATCCTCCATGTCCATAACTTTTATAGAGTCTTGGGGCCGGATTTTGAGGTTACCTTTTTCGTAGATATGAAACCATTTCTAGGATATGATCCCAGAGGGATACTGGAATGTCGGTAAAATCATTATGGACCGCACCATGTCCAACAAGGTACGATTTTTCCTTTCAGATACATCAATCAATTATTACGTATTGGGAGGCGTCCATTATGAGAAAACCATTTGAGATGATCTAGAAACTTATTGCACAAGTATTTATTCCTTGATCTAATCAAAGAATCTTAATACTTTGTCAATTTGTTTCACTTCTGAATTCTTTGAACCTTTTAAATAATTCACACTTGTATTTCAGCAAATACACACATTCAACTCTTTGAATGATCATCTCCTTTTTCTTATACTAGTTTGTTCAATTTGCAAAATAATTTTTTACACAAGTCAAGTACACAAAATCTATTAAGTAATATTTCAGTTCTATACAAAACATTATTATTATAAATAGAACAACAATTGTTCTTAAATATAATACCAAAGATTTCATTGTCCAACAATAAAATAGAAATAATGTTTCTAACAAGAACTGGAATACAATAACAACTTATTGGCTTAATAGACTTTCCCGTAGGCATTGCTAAACTATAAGTTTCTATGGCTAATGTAGCAACCTTTGCTTCATTTCCCACACATAGAATTACTTATCTTTGTTTAGCTTTCTACTTCTGCTTTGTCCCTTCATAAATTTATATATTTATGATAACCAAAGCCGATATCCAATACCCAAGTAGAACCTTGACTTAAAGAAAAATTTATTTCAATCATGAATAAAATTATATTTGTAACCGATACTTCACTAAGCTTCTTCTGGTTAGCTTTGCAAGATGCTTCTCGCAGTTTCTTTCCAGTGTCCAGGCTTATTGCAGTGGAAGCAAATTCCTTTGCTATCCGTATCAGTTTTGTTCTTATTATCCTTTGTTTTTGCCTTTCTATTTACATTCTTTGAATCGTTCTTCTTTTTGAAAGATCCTTTGGCCCCTACGAGTAAGACATGGTCTTTCTTGGTTGGAAAGTGACTCTCAACATTTTTCAATATGTTAGCAAATCAGCGAGGCTGATATCTAGCTTGTTCATATGAAAAATTCACAACAATTGTGAAAAGTCCGGGAGTGAGTGCAATATCAAATCTTGGCACAACTTGTGACACCACCAAATTCGGTACTTCCATTTCCACAGGATTTGGTGTTCACTGTACAAACATCATCCATCTATCTACCCATAAATAAATGCAAACCATGCAATAGATAGAAATAAATAATAAATCTCTCCCCTTATGGGGTTACATCAACTGAATAATAAATAAATCCCAGGTTACTCTAACCTTAAAACATCTGTGCGGAAAACATAAACAAATAAGTCTTAGTAACATCAATTCTAATTATATCACATAACCACATTAATTAAGCAGTCTTCATTACTTGCTAAGCTTGCCCTTGCCCTTACTAGTGGAAGGTTAAATACGCTTTTTCGTTCTTAATCGCAATGTTATTATTATGCAAGAGTGAGCACGATTGCCCACAAGTATAACATTATAACAAATGAATAATAACATGCGAGAGAAATAATAACCCGATATAAAGCTCAACTTTTAAATCAAGAATGAATAACAAGAATCAAAAGAAATTCGAGGGTCATAAGACCTTGAACTATGTCCCTAGGTTGTCAAGTGTTTTTACTTGAAACCTTTAATGATGATAAGACTATGGACTCTTCTTCTCGCATTTAGGGGGAACAACCCTTAGTACCACTACATGCATGCATTAATATCTTAACGCTAAAGCGTAAATAATCCCCTATACAGGGTTGTTCATCTCAGTTTGACATTCGAGTCCGCACCAAAGGAAGTTTGGTTTAGATAATTCATCAAGGGTTCTGAAATTTAGAACACTCATCAACTATGGACTAGTCGAATCAATAAGGGTTCGCTAATCTAACAAGGTTTAACAATAATTGATAATTTAACTTGGATAAAATCTCAAAAGTATACAATAGAATAATTATTGTATAACAACATCATGCTTGAAAGATTAATAAGCTTTAATATACGAAACATACTTAATCAATAATAATGAGAGTTTGCTCAATGATAACAAGTAGGGTTAGGAAACTTGCTCAACGAAAGTTTAGGGTAAGAAACTTGCCTCGTGCGTAGATTACACGTTAATAAAACTCGTTCTTTGATTTAAATCCTACATATCATTCATGTTCACAACACCAATCAATTATCACGTAATAAACATCACAAGTTTATTCTTTATCTAACTCGAGTTCATGACTATACTTAGTCAATTACTACACTTATTGTCAAAAATTAAGACTTCACAAACAATAAGGTAACTATGCATTTGATCATTCAATTCACACGTAATTGTGTTATGGACATGTTAAGAATTTATTTTAACATCTCATTATAGGTCTAACAAGTCTTTATAATCATTAGACTAAGTTGCTATCACATTTCTATACTTGTACACTTTTAAAACTCATTTCGACCATTTCGCTAAGTAAATGTATCATTACCACTTTTATCTCGAAGTCTTGGCGTTAACGGCCATAGGCCATGACTCATGATGATACTTAATATTTATGGTATAAGGCCAAGTAACGCGAGAAATGAATCGGGAGTTGAAGCGTGCTGAAACCCTGAACTCAATTTCGATTCGCGAAGAACACAGAATTCAGCGAAATCAACACTTCTTAACACTAATTTCACCAAATTACACATACTCATATGTTTTAATTCATACATAATCAATACTTAACATCTATGGAGTGTTTTTCACCCATTAAAATGCATAATGACAGAATTGAAGCATGCAAATTGGACTGTTTCTTGATGTTCTTGAAGTTCTTGAACAAAAATATGGATTTTAATTCTACGGATTCATTATAAAGCCAAATCTAACCATTCAAGTTTCATTTTGTTCATTTTAACATGCATAATCATATCAATGTGTGAATTTTGCAAAATAAATTATATTTGACATATAAAAATCACGTATAAGGCCATATGGCCATATCACGTACTCTGTAAATTTTTGAAATAACAAGCCATAATCATACGTTGTAATCTTATGAAATTGATGATATGGAAACACACAATATATATATAAAACATGCCATACAACTCGAATTATTACATATATTCTCATAACAACATAATTTCCCAAATACAGAGACTCACAGAAGTATGAAAGCCATTTTTATGAAAACTTAAAAGACGTAAAATAAGAATTTGGGTTGAAGAGAATTACCCAAAGCGTAGATTAAATAAAATGACAAATCTCTCTACTTCAATCACAGAGTTTCTCCCAATCTCTCTCAAACTTTCTCAAACTCTCTCTCTGTTAAACTTTGTCAGACTTAGAAATAATAAGGAAAAGAAAAGAAGGCGTATACTAATACATAAGGTAAACTGATGCGCATGATGGAGGTCAGTTACCTATCATGGGTAACTGCTCCCAACCTCTCTTAGTGCCATGTTTGGCTAGCAAGAATGGGGTTTAAAATCATTTAATTTAATAAATCATTATCATATAGTTTAAATAATGTCACATCCATATAAAATAAATCTAATATCTTATTTAATTTACTTTAAATAAAATATAATAATTTTTCATTAATACACATAGTCACATAATTCAAATTCTCTTTGATTAATAATGTCAAATTATTAAATCTCTAATTAATAATTAAATTAATTAAAATAACATAGGCTTATTAAATATTTCTTTTAATTCAATAAGCTCACATAATCACATACTTCGAATAATAAAAATTCTCCACATTAAATTAATAAATGTAACACATATAATTAAATTAATCTATCACAACTTCATCAATTAATTATTTAATCTAATAATTAATTCATCGAAAAATATTTATTCAATCAAATAAATATTAAAATTAAATTACAAAATTACGGTTGTCACACAACTCCCCATCCATGACAAAACCCATTGTCCTAACTGTTCAATCAAATTGATCATCATTAGTACATGTCTGTACTGTAGTGCCTTCGGTCATTCTAGATCGGAAGAGCTCCTTAGATATCTGATATCTATTAGTCCTACTTTCCTCACCGTCAACTACTTGACATGCAGGAGTATAGTAGGAGCATCCATAGTTTCATGTTAACGCTGAAGCTCGTTACTCATGGATGCGAGAATGATGCATTGAGCCAACTGTGCATCATCTTGTCACTTTCTAAAAGTAGCAATCTCTTCCTCAGAGGCATTGTCTGCAACTATTGCAGGGATAGGCGTATTAAGGACATAAGATAGTTTTTCAGCCATGAGAACTATTCTCAAATTCCTTAACCAATTCGTTTAATTCGGTCCGGTTAATTTAACATCTAATATGCTACGCAGTGATAGTAATTTTAGACATTGTAAAATTCTTTAAATGAATTTGTAATTAACAACATTTTAGCATACATTCTTTTATTAATTATCAAAATAAATTAGGCCTTGCTTTAAATTGGTATCTCCCACTATTTTCTTCAAACTATATTACCCTCAATATATATAGTTCGGCAATATCTAATTAAAGATATGTTAGTGAGAATAAGGATCCCATTTCAAATGTATATAGCCTTGTGTGTGCATAATAAACTATTTATAAATAAATAGGTAGACAACTCTTGTCAATTACATCAACTATGCAACTCCTTGTATTTTGCCTCTTAGATCATAATGGTCAAGTGTGTGCACATCCGAACTAAAATGATCTAAGTTAAGTCAGACCCAACATTTCCATATAAGTGAATAGAAAACTAAAGCACTTGTGTGTGCACAACAAAGCAGTAATGTTCAATTCCTTATAAACATCATATGTAATAAAAACAACATCTTAAATATTTAATACTTGCCTTGTGTGTGCACAACAAACTCATATTAAATATTCAATACTCTATTATTTATATCATGCTAGAAGGCGACGTTTGATATTCCAAATATCTTTGAACGTTACAACTTAATATAAAATATTTGAGGGTTTTGCATGTAATTAATTTGTCTCATCTTGTTTAGCGCGCATGCACACATATATAAAATACGCATCATATTATTTAACATGCGAAGCATGTTTGCATAATATATATATATATATATATATATATATATATATATATATATATATATATATATATAGTATAAGCATGCA